>OY979672.1:23398359-24626484 GCA_963855955.1 Luperina nickerlii | reverse complement strand
CCTCCGCCCTGGGGAAGGCGGAGGGGCGTGCCGGACTCTTACCGGCTAAAAACCACCCCGGTGTTCCCTTCCTGTACCTATTGTCGGGGGTACGGGTATCGCTTGCGCATTCGTCCGCGCCCCCGGCAGGTATTGGCCCGCCAGATGTTCGTAGGCGGGCCCCGTCACCCTCTGCGGATGCCACCCAGTGGCCGCAGGAACTCCCACTAAGAGGCGCGCGCGGAACACTACGCCGCCGCCTCGAGGCCTGTTTCTGATCGGGCAACAGACGCCCCTAGTCTGTCGCCCGCAGGCCGCGCCCTATGGTGGCCGGAGGTCGTCCGCCACCCTGCGACGCCCGGTGCGTCTGCTGCGGGCCGGGAGAGAGGTAACAGCTTCTCTCTCCCTTTCCGCCGCCTCCTTCAGCGACATTACGTCCTCACAAAAGGAGGCGACGGCCGTCCAGCCGCTCTCGCTCCCGACCATGTATGAAATAACGGCCGGAAGCGAGAGGTCGCCCGCAGCATCGACTGCCGCGACCAGGTCACGGCGCTGTACTGCCCAAGCTGGGCACTCCTCCAACGTGTGCAGCGCCGTGTCCTCGCGGCAGCTGTCACAATGGTGACATTCGGGCGTCGGCTCCCGGCCTATCCGACACAGGTACTTCCCGAAACACCCATGTCCGGTAAGCACCTGCGTCAGCCGGAAGCTAAGGGCGCCGTGGCGTCTCTCCAGCCACTCCTTCATCACGGGTCTTACCGCCGCTATCGCGGCGTGCCCTGCCGAGGGTCGCGCAAGTCGCTGCTCCCATTCCGCCACTAGGACCTGGCGGAGCTCTGCCCTGCGTGCCTCAACTTGTCGAGGCACCAGGCGCTCGCCCCGCCCACCTGCTTCCTCGCGCCATTTATAGAGCGACGCGAGGAGATCCGCCTCTAGGTCCCACGGCGGGGATCCGGCTAGGAGGCTCGCCGCCTCGAAGGAGATCGTACGGTATCCCCTTATCACCCTGACGGCCATCGCTCTTTGCGGCCTTCGCAGCAAGGCGATGTTACAGGCCGTCAGGGCATCCGCCCACACTGGCGCGGCGTAAAGCGCCATTGACCGTACGATCCCTGTGTAGAGCCTCCGGCAGGAGGTATTTGGACCCCCCAAGTTGGGCAGCAAGCGCGAGAGCGCTGAAGCGGCGCCCAACAAGCGGGGTGCGAGCCGCTGGAAGTGCGGCCCGAAGCTCCACCGACTGTCGAGGACGAGTCCTAAGTATTTCATCGTCGACTCGACAGCTATGGAGACCCCTCCTACCACTATGCTTGAACCCGGAGGTGGCTTATTCCTCGGCCCATGAAAACAGAGGGCCTCGGATTTGTGCAAGGCCACCTCCAGGCCCAACCGCCGGATCCTACCCACGACATGCGCGACCCCGGCCGTCGCCAGTATGGCCGCCTGCCGGTACGTCTTCCCACGGGCTGTTACGAGCGTGTCGTCGGCGTAGCATGTCACGCCGACTCCGTGGAGAAGAGCACCGCGCAGAGCCCAGTCGTACCCTATGTTCCACAGGGGTGGCCCCAATACCGACCCCTGCGGAACACCGCACGACATCTCTCGCTGACCCCATCCTTCATGACCCGGGTAAACAACCGATCTTTCGGATAAATAGGCCCCGATAATGCGGCGGAGGTAACCTGGCACCCCGTGATACCGGAGTGCCTCTCTGATAGTATTCCAGGGCAAGGTGTTGAATGCGTTGGCGATGTCGAGCGACACCGCCAAGACCACCTCGCCCCGGGCGACTGCCTCCTCCGCCAGGACCCTCACGCGCATGATTGCGTCCACTGTGGAGCGCCCCTGACGGAAACCAAATTGGTTGTCCGCCAGGTCCGGCCCCTCGTTGGTCATGTGCTGGACGAGGCGGTCGGCGATGATTCGCTCAAAGATCTTACACACCTCGTCCAGAAGCACAATGGGCCGGTAGGCAGACGGTGAGTCTGCCGGGCGCCCCTCCTTCTTTAGCAGGACCAGCTTTCCGGTCTTCCACCGGCGTGGAAGCTGGCCCCGCTCCAAACATGCGCTTAAGAGTCCTTCTAGTCGGGGCCCGAGAGCCCTCAAGGCCAGGACCCATGCACGGCCTGGAATGCCGTCGGGCCCTGGGGCGGTGTTTTTAATGCGAGAAACCGCCACTCTCAACTCTACCCGGGTCACTTCGGGCACGTCGTCGTCGTCGTCTTCCGCGTCGGGCACATTCCAAGGCGGAGCCATAGCCGGTGGCGTATGCTCTGGTCGTGAGGGAAACAAAGCATTGACCACGTCCTCCAATAACTGTGGCTGAAGACTCTGGGACAGTGGGGGCGCCCACTGGCGTATCTTGCCCCTCACCATACGGTAGGGGCGTCCCCACGGATCTCGATCCAGAGTCTCCAGCAGTTCTTCGCGGGCCAATGACTTTGCCCTCACGATAGCTAACTGGAGAGCGCTCTTCGCCTCCCTGTAGCTCTGGTATAGTTCCGCCTCGGTGGCCACCGCTGACGGGGAGCGGCGGCGTCTTCTTCGGCACCTGGCATACTGGCGTCTCCTCTCAACGCAGACGATGCGCAAGTGCGCAATTTGCTGCGACCACCAGTACACCTGGCGCCTGGATGGTACCGGCCGGACTCGGGGCATCGCAGCGTCGCAGATGTGCGACATGCTCTCCCGGAACCACTCCGCCTCCTCCTCAATGTCGACAGGCCTGTCGGGAGCATCCAACCAGGCCTGCACGATAGAGGCCTCCAGGAGAGCCTCCCTGTCCAGCCGCTTCGTTGCCCAACGCGGACCGTCTCCAACGCCCACCGGGGCTGCTTGGACCGGCACGACCGAGGTGTGGGTGGAGACACTGAATCGGATGTATCTGTGATCCGACAGCGTCTCCACGTCCTCCACTACGTGCCAGCCATGGACACGGCGCGCGAGAGCGGGGCTAGCGAACGTGAGGTCCACTATTGACCCGCCCCACTGTCGCACGCATGTCTGCACGCAACCCCGGTTCAGAAGAAGCAGGCCCTGCTCGACCGCCCACTCCTCCACCAACTCGCCCCGCACATCAGTTGTCGGGGAACCCCATGCCGCAGACTTGGCATTGAAGTCCCCCAAAACGAGAACGGGACGAGGACGACTACGACTGACGACCGTGCCCAAATCTGAGATGACCACCTCGAGGTCAGCGAGAGATAGGCTGGGGGCGAAATACACCCCCGCGACCATAATATCGCCCCAAACTGCCGCAACATAGCCCCGCCCCCGGGTGACGGCTTCAAAGAGCGGGGTGTCCACGGCAGATCTCCTTACAATCGCCACCGAGCCGCTAGTATCGCACACCCAGTCATCCCTGGGCGGCACAAAATACGGCTCGGCGACGACTGCCACATCGATGGACCACTGCGCCATGCTCTGGAGCAAGAGATCCTGAGCTCTGGCGCAGTGGTTTATGTTGCTTTGGAGGAGACATAGATGACCTGGGGCCATTATTGGGTATCCATTGTTGTCTCCTCCTCCCCAGTCCCCGGCGGATCTGCTGCCGCAACCGGTGGGTGAGCCGGTTGCGAGGAACCGGTTGCCTCCATCGATGTGTCCGTAGAAGCCGACGGATGAATCGGCTGTGTCTTGGCCCCGGAGCTCTTCTTTGTGGGCCTGGCGCAGGCCTTAGTCCCGGTCCGGTGATCGGCTGGCTTGCCGGATGCCGCACAGAGTACGCAGTGCGGCGCGGCTGTGCAAGAGCCAGCTTTATGATCCGGTTGACCGCAGCGGAAGCACAGTCGGCTGCGGTCGACCCCCGCGGTGCACCGTACACCCACGTGTCCCGGCTCGAGACAACGATAGCACCGCAAGGGCTTGGGCGTCAGGAGCGTCACCTGCGCCGAGACCCATCCTACCAGCAGCCTTCTGCCCTCCTTAAGTTTATTGGCCGCCGCTACGGGACAACTCACTTGCACTGTCCCGAGGCCAGAGACACCCCTACGGATTGTGCCCGCCTTGACTTGTTCTGGCGGGCAGTTGCCGGCCTTCGAGATGGCAGCGGCGACTTCATCTGAGGTGACAGAGTCGTCCAGGCCCGAGATTCGCAAATCTGCACACTTAGTGGGCCTGGACACTCTGACGTCGTCGGTTCCGAGAGACGCCCTTAGCCTTTCGGCAAGGGCGTCTGCTTTGGGGGCACTTGTAGCCCCCGAAATCTCCAGAAGCCGGGCTCCGGTAGCCGTAGGCTTGCACCGGAGGCCCGTTATGCCGAGATCACTCAAGGATATTTCGGCTTTTGCCTTTGCGAGGATCCCGGCATATGTCTGACCGCGCTCCTCCGCCCCCGGCTGCAGCGTCAGAACCACAGCCGTTGATCGTGGGGCACGGAGTCGCGCAGCCTGTGCTTGGGCCGCCGTCTTCGCCTTTTGGGCATGTCGCCTGGCCTTGCGGCGCGCCTTTTTATTGTTTTGCTTGGCGCCCGCAGTTGTCCATTCCGCCTCCTCCTGAGAAGAGGCGGATTTAGGGTCGCCCTGGTTCATGGATTGTGTTGGCGGCTTTGTAGAGTTAGCCGCTACACCCGACTGTTTGTTTTTGTTTTTCTTCTTCTTCTTCTTTTTCTTTTTTTCCCCATTCGCCCCATCTTGAGACGAGCCTATGGGGGGTGTCTTCTCCGTTATAGCCGCAGCAGCCGCTTGTGCCTGTTGCTGTTGCTGTTGGGCACGAGGCGCTGCGGCTTTGGCCGCATAAGACGGCGCCGGTGCGCTGCGTTGGTCTGCAGCTAGGGGAGGGCGTAAGATCCTCCCCTCTAGCACCGAGAATCGGGCGCTTAGGCTCGCCAGCTCCTGACGGACCAGGCGAACCAACTCCGACTCTGGTGGCGGCTGCTGCTGTGTCGGCTGCTGTGTCGGCTGCTGCTGTGGCTGCTGCTGCGGCTGTGGCGAGCCCAACTCCTTCCGGAGGTGCTCGCGGCGGAAGGACGCCATCTCCGCCTTGAGCTCCTCGTACTCCTTGCGGAGTTCCGCCATTTGGGCCGCCAACTTAACATTTTGGGCCGTTAATAAAGCCGCCTCTTCGCTGGAGGTGCGGCTGAGTAGCACCTCGGCACTCTCCAGTATCGAGGCCGTAGCCTCTTTGAGTGCCTTCTGGCTTACGCCACTGAGGCCCTTCGATACCTTTTGGACCCTCTTGATGGCAGCCACGGCATCAACCAATCTTTGGTTGAGGTCGGAAGCAGGTAGGTCTTCCGCCTCGACGACCATGTCAGAGGCAACAGAAGACGACTCCGACAGGCGGGTGACCCTCCCTTCCGTCACCCTTTTTGTCAGAGCCGCAATCTGCCGCTCATCCTCCGCTTGTTTGTCGGCGTCGGCTGCAGCCTTCTTGGCAGCCGCAACCTCGCGCCTGGACAAGCCGATGCCAACGTACTTGCCCGTCGACACCGGCCTACCTCTCCCGCCTTTTTTGGCACCGACCTTGGCAGCCGGTACCGAAGCATCACTCAGGGCCGAATCCGACCCCGAGTCCGTACCACTACGAGGGCGCTTGCTCGGGCGCTTTGAGTTGGAACTCGCAGCGCTTGCGACGGTCATCAGACTCGACGCAGAGTCCGAGTCCGAGAGCGCACCTCCAATCCTCTCCACAAGTACACGAAGTACTTTTTCTCCTTCAACGTCTTTTGTTTTGGTTTTGTTTAAATTTGTTTCATCCATATTATTCCCACGAGAATGGAAGCAATTATTGGGGTCCTTCGCGGGCAGTGGCTCCATACCCTTAAACGTAGCCCTATATACTGTTGGGGGCGGGAGGTACCAACAGGTGGGAGCGCTAACGACCGTTCTCCCAACGGCCATTCATCCCCTCGCCGCGCTCCCAAAACTTGGGATTGGGTGGTTTTTTATCTTAGAGGTGTCCTTCCTCTGGGCCAGGCGGTTAAGCCAAGCCCCCGGCGGCGGCATTAAACATGCCTCCGTCCGCTGTCCGGCCAACCCGACTCAGCGGACCCGCCGAAAGGTTTGCTCCTCGATGAACGAGGAGACAAACGAACGCCGCTTCGGTGCGCCTGCACCTCAGCGGCGGCGGCCGCGTTCTTGCCTGGTCGACGAGCGTCGACGGAGCAGGAGCGACCTCTCCCTGTGTCCCTCTTGGTAATGCCCCTCACCTGAACCTCAAGCGAGATCCAGGATCGGGACACGCAAGCCCCACCACGACGACAACGTGGGGATCACTTCGGTGGGGAACCTAACCTAACCTAACCTAACCTAACCTAACCTAACCTAACCTTTTTTTTTTTTTTTTTTTTTTTTTTTTTTTTGTCGCTGAGAAATGACATTACGCATCTCCGATCGTCGGGGGACGATACGGAGTATGTGGGACTCCCTGCCAAGGTGGCAGTATACCCACTAAAACTCAGCGGTGTTCCCTCGTCGCCTTGATGGAGGGGTCATGGGAATCCGGCTCAGCCTTTGCGTCCACAACCCCCCCCGGCGCATGCCCGCCTAACTGGCGGGCCCCGCATGTCCCCCCAGTTGAGGGGCTACGGGAATGGCCGGGAACACCTGGCCATTCCCGTCCGGCACTGGTGGAAGCCTGTGCAATACAGGCGAGGGTGCCCCCGCACCCGTCGCCTGCTGGCTTCCACCTGGGAGGAGTCGGAGGTGACTGTCATACTGACGTCGTCTTCGACCCCTCCTCCGCCTTCGGAGCGGCGGCGCGAGAGGGTCTTCCTCCCGCGCGCGCTCCGCCGCCTCCTTCTGGGACATGACGTGTTCGCAGAAGGAGGCGACTGCCGCCCAGGACCCCTCGTCCCCAAGCATGGCATTGACCAAGCCGGGGAGCGAGAGGTCCGTTCCGATCGCCGCGGTGAGACTGCGGCGCGGCTCGGACCACGACGGGCACACCTCAAGAGTGTGCTGCGCCGTGTCCTCCGCCGCGCCACAGCCGTGACACGACGGCGTCTCCTCCCGCCCGATACGGTGCAGGTACGATCCAAAGCAACCGTGCCCGGACAGCACCTGCACCAGACGGAAGGAGACGAACCCGTGCGACCGCTCGAGCCAGTCTCGCAGGACCGGCCCAATCGCGTCTAGGGTACGGCGGCCGAAGGCTGCGGCGGCGAGGTCCCGCGTCCAGTGGACGACAATGGCGTCCTTCGCCTCCCGCCGGACGGCCTCCCGCTCTTCGGGGGCGGGGCGTTCTCCTCTCGCCCTCCGCCCCACCGTCCATTCATACACTCTGGCGAGCACCCACGCCTCGAGTTCCCAAGGCGGGGTGCCGGCCAGAGCGCATGCCGCCGAGAAGCTTACCGTGCGGTAGGCCCTCGCCACCCGCTGGGCTATGGCCCTTTGGGGGGCCCGCAAACCTAACCTAACCTAACCTAACCTAACCTAACCTAACCTAACCTAACCTAACCTAACCTAACCTAACCTAACCTAACCTAACCTAACCTAACCTAACCTAACCTAACCTAACCTAACCAGTCTGGCTCCAACCGCCGCCCCGAACGCCACGAAAAAACCGCGCTCCGCAAGCTAAAATCGTAAGAAATAGCAAAAAGTGTTAATATATTCAAGTGTTATACATCAAAACACGCGGAATCGCGAGGCGGTCACGGTGGTGAAAAAATTTTTTGAAATCGGTGAAACATAGTGAAAGTAATCACCGAAAAAGTGAAGTTTCTGGAACAGTGAACACAAAAAGTGAAATAACTCAAAAACCAAAGCGGCGACCCAGTGTTTTTAAACTACTATCAGGATAGCCTCCTCGAGACCTGTGATTTCGTGAAAAATCCAGAATTTTTCCGCGCAGGCTCGCGGAAATACAAAGAAAAACAAACATCTACGAGACGCCGCCCCGTCTTAGGGGCACCAAATTATCCCGGATCATCTTCCAGTACCACTTGCAACTTCCTGAGCAGCACAACAAGGAGAAGACCCTGGAGGTATTTTGAAAAACTAATTTTCCTCAAGGAATACCACTGTATTCATACTGCAAAGTTGTTTTGCGGACGCGAAACTGTATTAAGATTTTTCCGAACAAAATATTTCCAAATCTTCAGTGACGATCTACCCTGAAAATCGTAGGGAAGACAGCTTGGACGTCCCTGAACTCATATCAGCCTAAAGAAAAATTTTTGGACTTACAGTTTAGAAATTATAAGTAATTTACCAGATAACCAAAAAATTTCCGGCAGCAAACAAGTTGTTATTGTTGGTAAAATATAACAGGAAAAATTGCAAAATCTTAGTTTTTATTTATTTTTTAATATTAGAATAGTAGCCTTTAGCTAATGGTGTTAAAATTGTAAAATCTTTTTAGAAACATACCAATTAGTTTGGCAGCTATAGCCTCTCCCAGATCGGGGAAATTTCCCCGAATTCAACTTGTTTACGAGTTGAATGGTGGTAGCTATAGCTTCCAAACGGGAAGTCGTAGGGGGAAGTTAATAAAAAACTAATTGTTTTCTCCAAAGGGGCTATCCAACTAACTTTTTCCCATCCCTCTGCGACTTTTCCGAAAAAATCTTGGGGTAATTTTACGTAGTTTTTAAGCATTCTCCCCATTTTGATTTCTCCCCAAAATTTACCTACTTATTTGACATTTACTCCTGTTATATTATATGTTAATTAATTATACTTCAAAATACCTGTCTAAACTTCTTGGACCAACTTAATTTTAATATTTTTATTTTTATTTTATTTTATTTTATTTTTATTTTTGGGTTATTCTATGGTAATTCATTATACCTCAAAATAGCTTCTAAATATATTGGACCATTTTAATTGTAATATTATTGATAAAAAATTTTTAAAAAATATTTTGTCACCAACCGGGACTCGAACCTGGGACTTTGTAAACCTTTTAAACGCTCGTATCTCGGGAACGGAGCGAGTTAGCCCGTTTTTAACACCACCCTGTAGATCTATACGTAGTATAGATATACTGCAGCACTTCCCTAACCATCCTCCCTCAAACCCCCCTTTTCTTTTAAAAATTTTTTATTTTATTACACATCCCCCCCACCGGCCCCCCTCAAACACCTTCAGTGAAGTACTCTTGAACCATACCTTTTATCATCGGTCACTTGCCATAGTATATTTAATTTATATTTAATTTCTAAACCCAGGCCTAACATTTTGTACCCCCCCATATTTTACCCCAAAAGTAGCTTTCCCCCCCATTATCTCCGAAACGGTTGGGAATATCGAAATTCTAAGTAAATTTTCCCCCCCCCTATAACGCCCCTCCCAACTAGAACATATATATATATAAGACCCCTAGACCCCCCTTTTTACCCCCCCCATTATTGACCTCAAAATTTTTACCTAGTACATATTTAATTATTTATACTTTATATCCTATACAGTACTGGCAATTACGATAGAATCGCGTGCGTTTTTATCGTAATTGCACCTTATTACATTTCCCCCCCTCCCCCCGCCTCTAAGGAGACCCCCGTGACACCCTGTGACTCCTGGGACCCCTAGAATATTCCCTGATCTCCCTACTGGCGGTCTCCTAACCTTCCTAAATCCTTTAAATACCCATTTACATTAAACTCCCCCCCAATTCCTCACATTACCTCACCCCCCGTGCCATAACTTCGGAACCGGAAGTCAGAGACCCATCGAGTTTGGGGTCTCCGAAATCAGGAGGAAAAGACCTCTCTTTTGGCTCCGGAGAAATTACAAAAAAACGATTCCTCATTTATTTATTTTTATTTATTCTATTTATTTTAACATAATAATATATATCTATTCCTCTGGTGCTGTAGTGTATCTTGCGTGTGTAGTGTGCGTAGTCCCGGTATATACAGTATAGTATTTATTAATTTTAGTAGATAATTTTAAAACAAAGACTTTTATAGCAAGTCTAACATAGTTTTAAGACTCGTGCGGTCTCGTTTTTGAAACTTGCACTTCATTTATTTTGCTTTTCCTTTGCTTTCTTCTTTACATCTTTTATTAAATTTATATTATTATTCTTTTACATTTTACACACCAGACAATTTTCCCCGTTCGCTGTGCCCTATACACACAAGCCACATACACGGAACATACACAAAACACCCAAACTATAAAACATGTTCGGGATCCACACCCCAGTGAAAAGGTCGGGAGCCGGCGCCAGCCGACAGGAGTCTACGTCGCCTGCCCACCCGGGAAACGAGGGTCCTTCGGGAGTGCACGAAGCGCCGAAGGGGCTATCCCTGACGTTCGGCAGAAAAGACGCTGTTCAAAGAACCAAAGCGGAAACAGCCGAAACGCCACTGCCGACGTCGGCGGGGACCTCTGGCGCGGTCGCCCGTGCCACCACTCCCAGCCCCGCGGGCCCGTCTGGACAGGCGCTGGACGCCGCCAGGACCTTCATCCGGAGGCCGGAACGGAAGAGGAGATCCGTCGACAACATGGAGGCATACAAAAAGCAGACTGACACATACGCTGCAATGTCAAATGACAGACTTCTCCAGGAGGTTATGAAAACCTTTGAAGACATTCCAACCAGAGTCAAAGACTACCCTCAGATGAGGCGGGACATAAAAACCTTCCTGGAGACCCAGTCAGACAAATGCCTACGGACCCTCTTCGAACTGAGCAAACGGATGAAGGCCCTGGAAACTGCGCCCATAACAGCTCCGCCTACAAAGACCAACACCGCGCCCTCATCACCTGAACTGCCGGGAAAAATCCTAGAAAGGCTTGAGAAGGTGGAGGAAAATATGAACATGCGGTTAAATATCCTCGAAGATAAGGTATCAAAAGGCCTTCATGACGTGACCGACCGTATTGACGATAGCGGGGCCGACGTCGTCGACAAGGTGATCGACAAGATCCTCGAGGTCAGCGACAAAGTAGACACAGCGTTGGCGGACATAGACCACACAACGAAAGAAGTGAAGGTCATTACCAACGCTGCCGCTGTCCTCGAGGGGAAACTCGACCGCGTTGCCGGCGAGGTGGCCGCCAAAACGGACGTAATAAAGGAGGCAATAAGGGAGGCCGCCAAAACGGACGTAATAAAGGAGGCAATAAGGGAAGCGGCCTGCGAGCAAAAAGCCGACCTGCCGACGTACGCCAGCATTACGGCGGCCAAACCCGGGCATCGACCGGCACTTCACTCGATGGCGGTCACCTTTGAAGGCAGTCAGGAGACTGCTGACGAGGTGCTCGCCAGGGTGAAGGAGGCGGTCGATGCCAGGGGAACTGGCCTGAAGATTAACAAAGTCCGCAAAGCCAAGAACCAGACAGTCATACTGGGGTGTGACTCAGAAGAGGAGCTTGCAAAAGTGAGAGAAAGGATAGAGAGCCGGGGTGGAGGGCTAAGAGTGGAGCCCATGAGAAACAAAAATCCACTCGTAGTCTTAAAAGACGTGTTCTTGGACGGTGACGATGACGAAGTGGCTAAGGCGATCCACTCTCAAAATAAAAACATTTTTAGGGACTTAGCTGAAGAAGAAACTGAAATAGTCATAAAATACAAAAAGAGGACAAGGA
This sequence comes from Luperina nickerlii, assembly GCA_963855955.1. Lineage (NCBI taxonomy): Eukaryota > Metazoa > Arthropoda > Insecta > Lepidoptera > Noctuidae > Luperina > Luperina nickerlii. The sequence goes on along the minus strand of OY979672.1, from coordinate 24,615,028 downwards.
ATCCTAAAACAGCGCACGTTGTCGTCCAGGTCAGGCCCAAAGTGTGGCAGAGGATGACGGAGGCTGGGGCTCTTTACCTTGATCTGCAAAGGGTCAGGGTGGAGGACCAGTCGCCGCTCATCCAATGCACTAAATGCTTGGCGTTTGGACATGGTCGAAAATTTTGCACGGAGAGTGTGGACAGGTGCAGCCACTGTGGAGGACCGCACCTGCGCGAGAAGTGCCTGGAATTCGTTGCGGGAAACGAACCGCAGTGCTGCAACTGTTCACACTCAAAGCTCCAGAGGAACGACCACAACGCGTTCAGCGTGGAGTGTCCGGTCCGCAAGAAATGGGACTACCTGGCCCGGACGACAACGGCATACGCCTGAACAGCTCCCTATGATGTACCTATCACATGCAACATACACAGAAACACACACAGGAACACACACAGGAACACACACAGGAACACAACAAACACAGATATATACAATATATAATGAATATATACAAATATATCAAAAACACACGCATCACCAAACACGAACCTCATACGACCACAAAACAATCAGAATAGTAAAAACCCTAGATTAAGAATAGACAATAATTATGTATAATCTAAGTATATATATATATTATTGCCGCAAAGCACCTTGTATTTAAGATTAGTATAGTAAAACAGTATAGGTATATTATACACAGTACATCACAGAAAAAGTTGGTCCAAACCTTGTCGAATAAAAATAAGTATAATAAACCGAAACTCACATTGTCTTAGAAAATTATAAGATAATTCAATATTAAGAAAAACCTAATACTATAAAAAGAAAAATAAGATAAAAGACATCTAAAACTGATAATATTAGGAATATGCCAGATATGTATAGAAAATAAGTTATACAAGAATAAGAAAGTATATGTATTAATATAATATAGAAATAAGAAATATTGTTTATAAAAGATACTAATAACTAGAATATCATAAGTTATGTTGTTAAAAACAAACAAAATTAGCATTTAGAATATAGTTAGCTAATAAATAGACCTAAGAAAATAAGTATGTAAACGTAAACCAATGTAAATAAATAAAGTTGTGTACTCTAGAACCCCTAATAAAGAGAAATAAAAAACAAGTAAAGCTAGAGCAGATAGTATAGCGGGAGTCCCACCCGGCTAAGAATGAAAGGATGAATGAAAGAAAGACATAGTATGAAGCATAAAAGTGCGAGAGGAATAAATGCGAGAACTGGTATGAATGAGAAAAATAGTTTAACAAGGTCCCGTTGTACCCATGAACGGGGAAAAGCACAAAAAAAAAAAAAAAAAAAAAAAAAAAAAAAAAAAAAAAAAAAAAAAAAAAAAACCTAACCTAACCTAACCTAACCTAACCTAACCTAACCTAACCTAACCTAACCTAACCTAACCTAACCTAACCTAACCTAACCTAACCTAACCTAACCTAACCTAACCTAACCTAACCTAACCTAACCTAACCTAACCTAACCTAACCTAACCTAACCTAACCTAACCTAACCTAACCTAACCTAACCTAACCTAACCTAACCTAACCTAACCTAACCTAACCTAACCTAACCTAACCTAACCTAACCTAACCTAACCTAACCTAACCTAACCTAACCTAACCTAACCTAACCTAACCTAACCTAACCTAACCTAACCTAACCTAACCTAACCTAACCTAACCTAACCTAACCTAACCTAACCTAACCTAACCTTTTTTTTTTTTTTTTTTTTTGATCCGGGGTGGAAAATCCTCATGGATGTCCGCCGCCCTGGGGCGGGCGGCGGGGTCTGTCAGACTCTTACTGACTAAAAACCACCCCGGGTGTTCCATCTCACACCTACGCCGGGGGTCGCGGGAACGTACGATCCTTCCGCAACCCCCGGCTGAACCTAACCTAACCTAACCTAACCTAACCTAACCTAACCTAACCTAACCTAACCTAACCTAACCTAACCTAACCTAACCTAACCTAACCTAACCTAACCTAACCTAACCTAACCTAACCTAACCTAACCTAACCTAACCTAACCTAACCTAACCTAACCTAACCTAACCTAACCTAACCGCAGAACTGAAGAAGAAAGGGAAAAAAATCAAAGAAAGACTGGCAAGTGTGGGGGAGTTATTAAAGGTCGAGGATGTCAAAAACAGGGACCCTTTGGTGATCCTGAAAGATGTCCTGGCCTATAATACAGATGAAGACATCCTGAAGGCGCTTCGTAACCAGAACAGGGACGTGTTCACGGAGCTAAAGAAAGAGGAAGACCGGGTCGAGGTACTGTTTAAAAAGAAAACGAGAAACCCCCACACGCACCATGTTGTCCTTAGAGTGTCCCCGAAATTGTGGAATAGACTGCAGGAACGAGAGGCTGTCCACATCGACCTACAGAGGGTCCGTGTGTCCGACCAGAGTCCACTGGTCCAATGCTCCCTGTGTCTGGGTTTTGGGCATGGACGAAGGCTCTGTAAGGAACAAGTGGAGAAGTGCAGCCATTGCGGGGGCCCTCATATGAGGACAAATTGTCCAGATTGGATGGCCGGAACAGCTCCATCCTGCTGTAACTGTGTGCATGCAAAGCAGGAAAATACTGAGCACAATGCTTTCAGTGACGAATGCCCAGTCAGAAAGAGATGTGAGGTTCTGGCCAGAGCCAGGGTAGCATACTGCTAAGGTGGTGACTGGCGACAGGGCAGCATACTCCCCAACCAGAGAATATCTATTAGCCACTATTGAACCCATTGTCACGTACGTGGCTGCAGCCTGGGCTCCCGCTATGAAAAAGCTGGGTATACGGAGGAAGCTAGGCTCTGTACAACGAGGATTCGTCCAGAGGCTCTGCAAGTCTTACCGCACAGTCTCACTCAACTCGGCACTGGTACTGACTGGGATACTACCGCTAGACCTCCGCATACAAGAGGCAGCCGCCCTGTATGAGGTAAGGAAAGGGTCGTCCCAGTTCGTACCAGGAGACGGGGAGATTGGGAGTGTGGTGGGATTTGCGGAAACTCCTCACCCTGCTGAACAAATGGCCCTGGAGTTTATGAGCCTGGCAGACCAACAGCTTGTGGACAGTTATAACGTGCAGGCAGTGCGAATATTCACTGACGGCAGCAAGATTGAGGGGAAGGTCGGAGCCGCATTATCCTGGTGGGATAATGTAGGTGAAAGCAAGAACCTCAAGCTCAGCCTCGCCGCGTACTGCACTGTCTACCAGGCGGAACTACTGGCCATTTGCAAAGCAACGGACGAAAACCTCAAGCGCAAAGAGACGAGCTATGGGGTGTACGGCGACTCAATGTCAGCATTGCAGACGCTTGCATGCCATGGCTCTCTCCATCCCCTGGCGGTCCGCGCAAGAGACAATTTGGCTCTAGCGTTGAAACAGAAAAAAGATGTTTCTTTCTTCTGGGTCAAGGCTCACGCGGGCCTGCCCGGTAACGAACGCGCGGATGAGCTGGCGAAGGAAGCAGCATTGTCGTCACGGAGGAAGCCGGACTATGACCGGTGTCCGGTTTCATTCATTAAGCGTCAAATCCGTTCGGGTTCGCTTGATGAGTGGAACCGGAGATATGTGTCTGGCGAGACGGCCTTGGTGACGGAAATGTTTCTTCCAGACGCCGTAGCTGCCTACCGTATTGTGAAACAGGTGAGGCCAACGGGCGTGCTTACACAAGTCCTAACAGGGCACGGTGGGTTTTCGGAATACTTAAACCGCTTTAAGTGTAAAGAGAGCCCATCGTGCACCTGTGACCCGAATGTGGTAGAGTCAGTTCCACACAGTTTACTTGAATGCCCCATCTTTTTAAGAGATCGCTATAATCATGAGCAAGAGTTAGGCATAAAACTACAGAGAGAAACCGTAGGCGAAATAATGTTAGGCAAAACAAGAAATAAATTTATAGCCTACTGCGAAAACATAGCCCAAAAAGTAATAGAAAGTAATAAAACTCGATGAAACAACTATGTTTACATATTATATTGTATATATAGTATTAGTTAACATAGTACCTAAGCACAATAAATTGTAAAATAGGATAAGCAGTAGGTTAAGAGCAATAGAAATAAGTTAAGTAGTGTAAAAGTAGAATTGTAATAGTCTAAAGTAGAAATTGTAATTAAGTTGTGTAAAAATTAAGTGCTTTATTAGAATGTGTAAGTAAAAATAAGTATCGTGTAATAGCCTTAAGAGAAATTTTTATGTTAATAAGTTAAGTTTTTATATGTACAATTAAACACCCTGAAAAAATTATTTTCCCTAAAATAAGTAGAAAGTATAGAAATAAAAAAGTAGAAGTATAGGAAATAGTTAAATAGTGGGAGTCCCACCCACAGCTTAAATGGTGAAGGATAAAAGAAAGACACAGTATGAAGCATGAAAGTGCGAGAGGCATGATAGCGAGAACTGGTATGGAAGAGGTAGAGATACAGAATAGGCGCCAATCATGTTGGCGGTAGGAGTATGAAAAAAAAAAAAAAAAAAAAAAAAAAAAAAAAAAAAAAAAAAAAAAAAAAAAAACCTAACCTAACCTAACCTAACCTAACCTAACCTAACCTAACCTAACCTAACCTAACCTAACCTAACCTAACCTAACCTAACCTAACCTAACCCGGTTCAGACAGAGAGACAAATGTTACCGTCTCACGGTAGACGAAGCTCTAATGAACCATTTTGGGGCCATAGTAATGGCGGCCAAGTTGTCTGGGGCAGGCGAAATTGTCCTTATCGGAGACGTCAATCAGCTACCATTCCTGGACAGACAAAACCTTTTCAAGTTAAGGTATACCCGTCCAGACTTGGTGACTGGCATCACCCTGCAGTTGTTCTGCACACACCGAAATCCCATGGACGTGGCATACGCACTGAGCGATATATACTCCGGTATATATTCCTCCAAGTCCTCGCTGTCGCAGGTCCACTCCCTGAGAGTGATGGGTTATACGAAAGCGCAAATACCAAGCACCGCCCAAAACACCCTGTTCCTGGTTCACACGCAGGAGGAGAAAGCTTCTCTTGTGAGCCAGGGATATGGGTCTGGCGAAGGTTCGCGCACGTTGACCATACACGAAGCCCAGGGGTTGACCTACGACAGCGTCATCATCATAAACACCAAGTCCAGGAGGCTCCAGATCCATGACAGCATCTCCCACGCGGTGGTGGCGGTGTCGAGACATACGGTCAGCTGCGTCTACTACACCGACGACGCCGACGACGCCACAGGCCGCTTCGCAAAGAGAGCGATGGGCGCGCCGACGAAAACGGTCATCGAATACAATATGAAGATGGCCATACAACACCGAGACGCGGACGTCGTGGACTCACTGATCAGGCTAGCGAAGTCCCTGGTCAAAAAGCCTCACCATAACATCTAAACACCACCGAACAAGTCCCAAGTTCCCAACCCAACATCGCATCCAAAACCTAACCAACTTACCTATTGTAACCGTAGTAAATAAATAAGTAAACTAAATTGTAAAACTTCAGAACACTATTAGAAATAAGAAGTATTGTAACCTAACCTAACCCATATACTAGAAATCGTATCAAATCTGAAACATATTATCATAATAATTTGTAACTGTAATAAATAAAAAACATTGTAAAACTTTAGACCAAATTTAGATTAAGAAGTATTGTAACCAAACCTAATCAGTATACCAGAAATCGCATCCAATCTGTAGAATATGACATAATTTGTAACTGTAATAAATAAATAAATAAACAATAATGTAAAACTTTGGAACTAAAACGTATTAGAATAAGAAATTAATTGTAATGACTGTGTAGTAACTGTAAAAAAAAAAAAAAAAAAAAAAAAAAAAAAAAAAAAAAAAAAAAAAAACCAACAAACAAATAACGTCTGCATGAGCATGCATAACAAAAAACTAAATAATAATAATAAAAAATATAAAAAAAAAAAAAAAATAAAAAAAAAAAAAAAAAAAAATCACATATTTATATACCTAGGATGGACTCACGTAGACTATAAGTTAGAATGTAAGATTATTAACAATAAATGTCCAAAGTAGGAGTTCAGTAACTCTCTCTTAATGATAAAAAATAATGTAAACAATTAAATAATTTGTAAACAATGGCGCGGACCCCCATGTCCGCGGTAATTTCTTTTTAAAAAAAAAAAAAAAAAAAACCTAACCTAACCTAACCTAACCTAACCTAACCTAACCTAACCTAACCTAACCTAACCTAACCTAACCTAACCTAACCTAACCTAACCTAACCTAACCTAACCTAACCTAACCTAACCTAACCTAACCTAACCTAACCTAACCTAACCTAACCTAACCTAACCTAACCTAACCTAACCTAACCTTTTTTTTTTTTTTTTTTTTTTCACGTGGAGAAATGCTCATGCATACTACACTACCACGGGGAGATAGTGCAGTTATGTGGGACTCTAACCCACTAAAACTCCACGGTGTCCTCCTCTGCCGCTTACGGCGGGAACACGGGCACGCGTTAGCACTCATCCGTGAACCCGCCGCGGCCGTCCGTTACCGGACCCTCCTCTGGGGAGTACTCCCCATCACCGGCGCACCAGAACACATAGCACGCCGTGACCACCCCAGGGACCAAACCAGCACATGGGCGCCAGACGACCCCGTGTCTGGGCACCCTTGGTCCCCCCTGCGACGGGTCAGGACATTGGCCCCGCCGCCTGCCAATTTTCGGCTGCAGAGGATAGGGAGAGCGGCCAACGCAATACCGACACTCCTCTTCCCCTGCAGCCCCACCGCGTCCGCCATCTAACGGTGGCGACCCCGTCAAGGCCGCGGAAGGTAGGGAGAGCGGCGCACCGTAATACCGGCACTCCTCTCCCGCCGCGGCCTCCAACCCTCAACCGCGATGCCTCCGGTACGTACGACATCGCGGCCCGCCTCAGTTGCGATGTCGCCCAAGCGACACCGCAACCTACCTTTGGCCGCTACGTCGTCGGCTTGTCAGCAGAAGCCCTGACGAGCGGCCCCTCCTCGGGTTCCTCTTCGCTTCACCGTGGGTGTCCAAGCCACGGCTACTGAGCCCCCCCGCCTCGACAATGCGGGAACCCACCGGGGGGGAACCTAACCTAACCTAACCTAACCTAACCTAACCTAACCTAACCTAACCTAACCTAACCTAACCTAACCTAACCTAACCTAACCTAACCTAACCTAACCTAACCTAACCTAACCTAACCTTTTTTTTTTTTTTTTTTTTTTTTTTTTCACGTGGAGAAATGCTCATGCATACTACACTACCACGGGGAGATAGTGCAGTTATGTGGGACTCTAACCCACTAAAACTCCACGGTGTCCTCCTCTGCCGCTTACGGCAGGAACACGGGCACGCGTTAGCACTCATCCGTGAACCCGCCGCGGCCGTCCGTTACCGGACCCTCCTCTGGGGAGTACTCCCCATCACCGGCGCACCAGAACACATAGCACGCCGTGACCACCCCAGGGACCAAACCAGCACATGGGCGCCAGACGACCCCGTGTCTGGGCACCCTTGGTCCCCCCTGCGACGGGTCAGGACATTGGCCCCGCCGCCTGCCAATTTTCGGCTGCAGAGGATAGGGAGAGCGGCCAACGCAATACCGACACTCCTCTTCCCCTGCAGCCCCACCGCGTCCGCCATCTAACGGTGGCGACCCCGTCAAGGCCGCGGAAGGTAGGGAGAGCGGCGCACCGTAATACCGGCACTCCTCTCCCGCCGCGGCCTCCAACCCTCAACCGCGATGCCTCCGGTACGTACGACATCGCGGCCCGCCTCAGTTGCGATGTCGCCCAAGCGACACCGCAACCTACCTTTGGCCGCTACGTCGTCGGCTTGTCAGCAGAAGCCCTGACGAGCGGCCCCTCCTCGGGTTCCTCTTAGCTTCACCGTGGGTGTCCAAGCCACGGCTACTGAGCCCCCCCGCCTCGACAATGCGGGAACCCACCGGGGGGGAACCTAACCTAACCTAACCTAACCTAACCAGAGATGAGATTGGAGGACAGGGAAGTGAGGCTTTTCTGGCTCAAGGCACACGTGGGAACGGCCGGGAATGAGAGAGCGGACGAGCTGGCCAAGGAGGCAGCACTTACACACACAACATCTGACTACAGCAAGGTCCCCGTATCGTTCGTGAGGAGGAAGATACGGGAGGAGACTATAAGGAAGTGGCAGACGCGATACGAGTCCTCGAGTACAGGGGCGGTCACGAAAGTATTCTTCCCAGACGTCCTAGCGGCGAAAAGAATGCTCAGAGACACAGCTCTCACACCGGCCCAGGTACAAGTCCTAACAGGACACGGAGGATTCTCAGCGTACCTCCACCGCTTCCATCTCAAAGATAGTCCCTCATGCGTCTGTGACCCTAGCTGCGAGGAAACAGTCTGGCACTTGCTCTTTGAGTGCCCAAGATTTGGTCACGACAGAATGGAGCTGGAGGTAAAATTGGAAACCCAGCTAAGCCAGTCCACACTCCACACCATCATGGGGAGACTGGCCACAAGGACACCATTCTTGGCGTTCGTGAGCGGAGTCGCTGCGGTCGCGGCGGCGGCAAACAAAACGGACGCAACCTTGCCTCGTCAGAATCGACAAAGACAAACCAACACGTCAACAGACACCACGCCATCAACAACATCAACAACCACCACGTCAACAACGACCATCACAACAACAACAACAACTCAACACCGAACACACACACCACAAACACACATACCACTCACCACTAGCATACATACCACCCACAGAAACACCACCCAACAAACAGCAGAAGCGGAAATACCAACAGAATCACAATCGGAAACAGCGGAAGCCAGCCCTCAGCCAGCCCCTAACGCCATGTCATTAACACAGTTCCTGGGATGCGGAGGAGATGGAGCCCCAGGTATCAGACTGCGAGGCGTCGCCCTGTTTATGAATCAGGAGAGGGAAAGGTTGGGAATAAGCTTCTGCATAGGTTCAAGCCGAGCCAGAGCCCGGATACCCATCTCACCAGGCCTTGCCGCCCTGATCAACGGAAGTACCACCAAAGCGAGCATGAAAGGCAGCAAGTATGCTGCACTGCCTCAAGTGGTAGTAGCCTCTCACCGATGCCGTCTAGTGCGATTTAAAGGAAAGACGATCGCATTACTCGAGTGGGGAGAGGAAACTCCATTTGCCCAGGCAAGCTCGCTACTCCAAAAGATCAGGGAGGCAGCAGACTACCTGGCAGTAACAGCCCGTACCATCAGCATCGACGCGATGGTGGTCGAAAGAGAGAGAGGAGACGTCGTCGATCGCTTCGGCTGTTTAAAGGCCTCAGAAAAACACGAGGTGGTCGTCTATGAGGACAGGGGGGAAACCTTGAGTTTCCTAAAGTCCCCCGGACGGCCAACAGCCATCGCGACGACCCCCACAACAGGACCGACCACAATAAGCGGATCAGAGAGGGCCCAGGCAAAGGCAGCGGCCGAAAAATCGGCAAAGGAGCAGAGCGCAAAAACCAGCCCAGAGGACCGGGCGCGGTCGAGGAGTAGCCTCAAAGCCATTGGCACTTTCCTCGGCGCACTGCTCCCAAACACCAGCCGCGTATCGGACCCAACCCGCAAACTGGAGACAGCGGTAACAAAGTTCTTTAAAACTACACCAAAAACACCAACACCCCAGAAGCCCAAACCAACCAGAGCCGACAAAGGGCAAGTCAGCCCGCCGACCCTCGCAGTGACTTCGGGCACCACGGACCATGTTAAGAGCGCATTCCTTGAGTACGTAGCAATCGTGAGAGCGACCAGAGAGGTCAATCTCGCGACATGCAAGAAGATCCTGCAGACCTTCCACAGAGAATCTGAAGGACTGTTAAGGGTACTGCTCAGGGAATCTGAGGCGGCAGTGTACGACAACGTCACTTCCCAGGTCATCATAGGGGAAATGAAGGGGTCGTACATGGCTGCCTACAGCGCGAGTAACGGGTTCGTGACCCTGGATGAAGAGGAAACGGAGCGCTCGGGCAAAATTAGTTTCAACGCGCCAAGCGACGACCCGATAGTGGTTACCGCCAAATGTACCAAGATTATGCCGGACGACAAGATCCTCGAAGTGGCACAAACCATTTTGGGGACCTCAGACACTCCGGCATCGCAGGAAAGCTGGGCGGTACCCAATATCAGGTGGGTAAACGGGGTTCCGGGTTGCGGCAAAACGACTTGGGTGTTGAAACACTTCGATGAGGAGAAGGACGTCATAGTCACCACGACAACCGAAGCAGCCAAAGATCTCCGAGCGAAGCTCGCGCACCGCTTAGGAGACCGAGTAAAGACCAAGGTGCGCACTATGACCTCAATCTTGGCCAACGGGTTCAGACAGAGAGACAAATGTTACCGTCTCACGGTAGACGAAGCTCTAATGAACCATTTTGGGGCCATAGTAATGGCGGCCAAGTTGTCTGGGGCAGGCGAAATTGTCCTTATCGGAGACGTCAATCAGCTACCATTCCTGGACAGACAAAACCTTTTCAAGTTAAGGTATGCGGACGTCGTGGACTCACTGATCAGGCTAGCGAAGTCCCTGGTCAAAAAGCCTCACCATAACATCTAAACACCACCGAACAAGTCCCAAGTTCCCAACCCAACATCGCATCCAAAACCTAACCAACGTACCTATTGTAACCGTAGTAAATAAATAAGTAAACTAAATTGTAAAACTTCAGAACACTATTAGAAATAAGAAGTATTGTAATCTAACCTAACTCAAATACTAGAAATCGTATCAAATCTGAAACATATTATCATAATAATTTGTAACTGTAATAAATAAAAAAATATTGTAAAACTTTAGACCAAATTTAGATTAAGAAGTATTGTAACCAAACCTAATCAGTATACCAGAAATCGCATCCAATCTGTAGAATATGACATAATTTGCAACTGTAATAAATAAATAAATAAACAATAATGTAAAACTTTGGAACTAAAACGTATTAGAATAAGAAATTAATTGTAATGACTGTGTAGTAACTGTAAAAAAAAAAAAAAAAAAAAAAAAAAAAAAAAAAAAAAAAAAAAACAACAACAAACAAACAAATAACGTCTGCATGAGCATGCATAACAAAAAACTAAATAATAATAAAAAAAAAAAAACAAAATAAAAAATAAAAAAAAATAAAAAAATAAATAAAAAAAAAATATATAAAAAAAAAAAAAAAATCACATATTTATATACCTAGGATGGACTCACGTAGACTATAAGTTAGAATGTAAGATTATTAACAATAAATGTCCAAAGTAGGAGTTCAGTAACTCTCTCTTAATGATAAAAAATAATGTAAACAATTAAATAATTTGTAAACAATGGCGCGGACCCCCATGTCCGCGGTAATTTCTTTTAAAAAAAAAAAAAAAAAAAAAAAAAACCTAACCTAACCTAACCTAACCTAACCTAACCTAACCTAACCTAACCTAACCTAACCTTTTTTTTTTTTTTTTTTTTTTTTTTTTTCACGTGGAGAAATGCTCATGCATACTACACTACCACGGGGAGATAGTGCAGTTATGTGGGACTCTAACCCACTAAAACTCCACGGTGTCCTCCTCTGCCGCTTACGGCGGGAACACGGGCACGCGTTAGCACTCATCCGTGAACCCGCCGCGGCCGTCCGTTACCGGACCCTCCTCTGGGGAGTACTCCCCATCACCGGCGCACCAGAACACATAGCACGCCGTGACCACCCCAGGGACCAAACCAGCACATGGGCGCCAGACGACCCCGTGTCTGGGCACCCTTGGTCCCCCCTGCGACGGGTCAGGACATTGGCCCCGCCGCCTGCCAATTTTCGGCTGCAGAGGATAGGGAGAGCGGCCAACGTAATACCGACACTCCTCTTCCCCTGCAGCCCCACCGCGTCCGCCATCGTACGGTGGCGACCCCGTCAAGGCCGCGGAAGGTAGGGAGAGCGGCGCACCGTAATACCGGCACTCCTCTCCCGCCGCGGCCTCCAACCCTCAACCGCGATGCCTCCGGTACGTACGACATCGCGGCCCGCCTCAGTTGCGATGTCGCCCAAGCGACACCGCAACCTACCTTTGGCCGCTACGTCGTCGGCTTGTCAGCAGAAGCCCTGACGAGCGGCCCCTCCTCGGGTTCCTCTTAGCTTCACCGTGGGTGTCCAAGCCACGGCTACTGAGCCCCCCCGCCTCGACAATGCGGGAACCCACCGGGGGGGAACCTAACCTAACCTAACCTAACCTTTTTTTTTTTTTTTTTTTTTTGATCCGGGGTGGAAAATCCTCATGGATGTCCGCCGCCCTGGGGCGGGCGGCGGGGTCTGTCAGACTCTTACTGACTAAAAACCACCCCGGGTGTTCCATCTCACACCTACGCCGGGGGTCGCGGGAACGTACGATCCTTCCGCAACCCCCGGCTGGTGCCGGCCCGCCTGAGCGGGCCCCGTCTGGTCGGGGGGGGGAGTGAGGTGTTTGACTCCCCCCGCGACGTCTAAGAGGGGCGCGCGTGGAACACATCGCGCCGCCACCTCGGGTCCTGATGTGTGGGGGGCGACGGACGTCCCCGAGTCCGTCGCCCCTGGACCCGTTTAGGGGGGCTGGAAGAGGGCGTTGTCCGCCCTCCGCCGACGCCCGGTGCGCCTGCTGCGGGCAGGGTGAGTGGACGAGATCTCCCTCTCCCTTTCCGCAGCCTCCTTCTGCGAGACGACCGTTTCGCAGAAGGAAACCACCGCGTCCCAGGACTCCTCGCTGTCGACCATGGACTCGACCACGGCCGGCAGCGAGAGGTCACTGCCTACTTCTGAGATGAGGGCACGGCGCGGCTCCTCCCAAGCGGCACACTCTGCCAGCGTATGCCACGCCGTGTCCTCCCGGCAGTCGACGCAGTGGTGACACCGGGCGTCCGGCTCCCTGTTAATGCGACACAGGTACTTCCCGAAGCAACCATGCCCCGAGAGCACCTGCGTCACCCGAAACGACAGGGAGCCGTGCCTCTTCCCGAGCCAGCGCTCGAGTACTGGCCGGACCGCCTCGATGGTACCGAGGCCGGCGGTAGGGCGCGAAAGCCTGTCCCGCCATTCCGCCACCAGGACCTCGCGAAGCTGAGACCGACGCAGCTCCATATGGCGCTGCGTCAGCCCCTCGCCACGCGCCCGCGCTTCCTCGCGCCACCGGTACAGTGACGCGAGTACTTTCGCCTCCAGGTCCCAGGGCGGGGATCCAGCCAGTACGCAAGCCGCCTCGTAGGAGATCGTGCGATACCCCCGGACGACCCTGACGGCCATCGCTCTCTGCGGCCTTCGCAGGACTGCGATGCTACCGGCCGTCAGGTCGGTCGCCCAGATCGGGGCCCCATACAGGGCCATGGATCGCACGATCCCCACGTAGAGCCGCCTACAGGCGGCGCTCGGGCCCCCCAGATTGGGAAGCAGCGTTGACAGCGCCCCAGCAGCGCCCAACAACTTGGGCGCCAGCCGCCGGAAGTGGGGGCCGAAATCCCACCGGCTGTCGAGCACCAATCCCAGGTACTTCATGGTGGACTCGACAGCGATCCGAGCCCCCCCGACCACGATGTGTGATCCGGGCGGCGGCGCCCGCCGGGGGCCATGAAACACCATGGCCTCCGACTTGTTGAGGGCCACCTCCAGGCCCAGGCGACGTATGCGGCTCACCACCTGTGACACCGCAGCCGTCGCCAGCAACGCTGCCTCCCTGTGCGAGCTCCCCCGGGCAGTGACCAGCGTGTCGTCAGCATAACACGTAAGGTCCACGCCCGGCTGGAGCTCGCCCCTCAACACCCAGTCGTACCCGATGTTCCACAGGAGCGGGCCCAAGACCGAGCCCTGTGGAACACCGCACGACATGCGGTGCTGGTTTCCGCCATCACGTCCCACGTAGGTGACACACCTCTCCGACAGATAAGCCCCAACGACGTGGCGGAGGTAGGGAGGCACCCGATGGTACCGCAGTGCCTCCCGAATACAACTCCAGGGCAGGGTGTTGAAGGCGTTGGAGATGTCCAAAGACACCGCCAACATCACCCCGCCCCGGGCCACTGCTTCCTCCGCCAGGACTCTCACTCGCGACACAGCGTGAATGGTAGAGCGCCCGTGCCGAAAGCCGAACTGGCTGCCGTCCAGATCCGGCCCCTCTCCGCACAAGTGGCCGACGAGGCGGGCAGCGATTATCCGCTCGAACAGCTTACCCACCTCGTCTAGCAGCACTATGGGCCGGTACGCGGACGGCGAGTCCGCAGGGCGCCCCGCCTTCCTGAGCAGGACCAGACGACCAGATTTCCACAAAGTGGGAAACTGGCCCCGCTCAAGGCACGCTGTGTAGAGTCCTCTCAGTTGGGGCTCAAGCTCCTTCAGAGCGAGGGCTAACACGCAGCCGTGGATCCCGTCGGGCCCCGGAGCCACGTTCTTGGCCCGGAGCCTCATCACGGCTGCCCCCATCTCTGCCTGTGTCACCTCTGGGACGCTGATGGCGTTCTCTTCGGTGGACTCTGCGGCCGTGGGCAATGCCATCGGCGGCGGAGTGTGCTCCGCTCTCGCCGGGAAGAGGGCTGCGACCACCTGTTCCAGCAGCTCGGGTTGGAGACTCTCCGTAAGCGGGGGCGCCGCGGCTCGAAGTTTCCCTCGAACCGCGCGATAAGGGCGCCCCCACGGATCCCCGTCTAGAGTCTCCAACATCTCCTCCCTGGCTCGCGACTTCGCCTCGCCGATGGCCAGCCACAGAGTCAACCTAACCTAACCTAACCTAACCTAACCTAACCTTTTTTTTTTTTTTTTTTTTTTTTTTCACGTGGAGAAATGCTCATGCATACTACACTACCACGGGGAGATAGTGCAGTTATGTGGGACTCTAACCCACTAAAACTCCACGGTGTCCTCCTCTGCCGCTTACGGCGGGAACACGGGCACGCGTTAGCACTCATCCGTGAACCCGCCGCGGCCGTCCGTTACCGGACCCTCCTCTGGGGAGTACTCCCCATCACCGGCGCACCAGAACACATAGTACGCCGTGACCACCCCAGGGACCAAACCAGCACATGGGCGCCAGACAACCCCGTGTCTGGGCACCCTTGGTCCCCCCTGCGACGGGTCAGGACATTGGCCCCGCCGCCTGCCAATTTTCGGCTGCAGAGGATAGGGAGAGCGGCCAACGCAATACCGACACTCCTCTTCCCCTGCAGCCCCACCGCGTCCGCCATCGTACGGTGGCGACCCCGTCAAGGCCGCGGAAGGTAGGGAGAGCGGCGCACCGTAATACCGGCACTCCTCTCCCGCCGCGGCCTCCAACCCTCAACCGCGATGCCTCCGGTACGTACGACATCGCGGCCCGCCTCAGTTGCGATGTCGCCCAAGCGACACCGCAACCTACCTTTGGCCGCTACGTCGTCGGCTTGTCAGCAGAAGCCCTGACGAGCGGCCCCTCCTCGGGTTCCTCTTAGCTTCACCGTGGGTGTCCAAGCCACGGCTACTGAGCCCCCCCGCCTCGACAATGCGGGAACCCACCGGGGGGGAACCTAACCTAACCTAACCTAACCTTTTTTTTTTTTTTTTTTTTTTGATCCGGGGTGGAAAATCCTCATGGATGTCCGCCGCCCTGGGGCGGGCGGCGGGGTCTGTCAGACTCTTACTGACTAAAAACCACCCCGGGTGTTCCATCTCACACCTACGCCGGGGGTCGCGGGAACGTACGATCCTTCCGCAACCCCCGGCTGGTGCCGGCCCGCCTGAGCGGGCCCCGTCTGGTCGGGGGGGGGAGTGAGGTGTTTGACTCCCCCCGCGACGTCTAAGAGGGGCGCGCGTGGAACACATCGCGCCGCCACCTCGGGTCCTGATGTGTGGGGGGCGACGGACGTCCCCGAGTCCGTCGCCCCTGGACCCGTTTAGGGGGGCTGGAAGAGGGCGTTGTCCGCCCTCCGCCGACGCCCGGTGCGCCTGCTGCGGGCAGGGTGAGTGGACGAGATCTCCCTCTCCCTTTCCGCAGCCTCCTTCTGCGAGACGACCGTTTCGCAGAAGGAAACCACCGCGTCCCAGGACTCCTCGCTGTCGACCATGGACTCGACCACGGCCGGCAGCGAGAGGTCACTGCCTACTTCTGAGATGAGGGCACGGCGCGGCTCCTCCCAAGCGGCACACTCTGCCAGCGTATGCCACGCCGTGTCCTCCCGGCAGTCGACGCAGTGGTGACACCGGGCGTCCGGCTCCCTGTTAATGCGACACAGGTACTTCCCGAAGCAACCATGCCCCGAGAGCACCTGCGTCACCCGAAACGACAGGGAGCCGTGCCTCTTCCCGAGCCAGCGCTCGAGTACTGGCCGGACCGCCTCGATGGTACCGAGGCCGGCGGTAGGGCGCGAAAGCCTGTCCCGCCATTCCGCCACCAGGACCTCGCGAAGCTGAGACCGACGCAGCTCCATATGGCGCTGCGTCAGCCCCTCGCCACGCGCCCGCGCTTCCTCGCGCCACCGGTACAGTGACGCGAGTACTTTCGCCTCCAGGTCCCAGGGCGGGGATCCAGCCAGTACGCAAGCCGCCTCGTAGGAGATCGTGCGATACCCCCGGACGACCCTGACGGCCATCGCTCTCTGCGGCCTTCGCAGGACTGCGATGCTACCGGCCGTCAGGTCGGTCGCCCAGATCGGGGCCCCATACAGGGCCATGGATCGCACGATCCCCACGTAGAGCCGCCTACAGGCGGCGCTCGGGCCCCCCAGATTGGGAAGCAGCGTTGACAGCGCCCCAGCAGCGCCCAACAACTTGGGCGCCAGCCGCCGGAAGTGGGGGCCGAAATCCCACCGGCTGTCGAGCACCAATCCCAGGTACTTCATGGTGGACTCGACAGCGATCCGAGCCCCCCCGACCACGATGTGTGATCCGGGCGGCGGCGCCCGCCGGGGGCCATGAAACACCATGGCCTCCGACTTGTTGAGGGCCACCTCCAGGCCCAGGCGACGTATGCGGCTCACCACCTGTGACACCGCAGCCGTCGCCAGCAACGCTGCCTCCCTGTGCGAGCTCCCCCGGGCAGTGACCAGCGTGTCGTCAGCATAACACGTAAGGTCCACGCCCGGCTGGAGCTCGCCCCTCAACACCCAGTCGTACCCGATGTTCCACAGGAGCGGGCCCAAGACCGAGCCCTGTGGAACACCGCACGACATGCGGTGCTGGTTTCCGCCATCACGTCCCACGTAGGTGACACACCTCTCCGACAGATAAGCCCCAACGACGTGGCGGAGGTAGGGAGGCACCCGATGGTACCGCAGTGCCTCCCGAATACAACTCCAGGGCAGGGTGTTGAAGGCGTTGGAGATGTCCAAAGACACCGCCAACATCACCCCGCCCCGGGCCACTGCTTCCTCCGCCAGGACTCTCACTCGCGACACAGCGTGAATGGTAGAGCGCCCGTGCCGAAAGCCGAACTGGCTGCCGTCCAGATCCGGCCCCTCTCCGCACAAGTGGCCGACGAGGCGGGCAGCGATTATCCGCTCGAACAGCTTACCCACCTCGTCTAGCAGCACTATGGGCCGGTACGCGGACGGCGAGTCCGCAGGGCGCCCCGCCTTCCTGAGCAGGACCAGACGACCAGATTTCCACAAAGTGGGAAACTGGCCCCGCTCAAGGCACGCTGTGTAGAGTCCTCTCAGTTGGGGCTCAAGCTCCTTCAGAGCGAGGGCTAACACGCAGCCGTGGATCCCGTCGGGCCCCGGAGCCACGTTCTTGGCCCGGAGCCTCATCACGGCTGCCCCCATCTCTGCCTGTGTCACCTCTGGGACGCTGATGGCGTTCTCTTCGGTGGACTCTGCGGCCGTGGGCAATGCCATCGGCGGCGGAGTGTGCTCCGCTCTCGCCGGGAAGAGGGCTGCGACCACCTGTTCCAGCAGCTCGGGTTGGAGACTCTCCGTAAGCGGGGGCGCCGCGGCTCGAAGTTTCCCTCGAACCGCGCGATAAGGGCGCCCCCACGGATCCCCGTCTAGAGTCTCCAACATCTCCTCCCTGGCTCGCGACTTCGCCTCGCCGATGGCCAGCCACAGAGTCAACCTAACCTAACCTAACCTAACCTAACCTAACCTAACCTAACCTAACCTAACCTAACCTTTTTTTTTTTTTTTTTTTTTGTCGCTGAGAAATGACATTACGCATCTCCGCTCGTCGGGGGACGACACGGAGTATGTGGGACTCCCTGCCAGGGTGGCAGTATACCCACTAAAACTCAGCGGTGTTCCCTCATCGCCTTGATGGGGGGGTCATGGGAATCCGGCTTAGCCTTTGCGTCCACAACCCCCCCGGCGCATGCCCGCCTAACTGGCGGGCCCCGCATGATCCCCCCGGCTGGGGGGCTACGGGAATGACCGGGAACACCTGGCCATTCCCGTCCGGCACTGGTGGAAGCTTGTGCAATACAGGCGAGGGTGCCCCCGCACCCGTCGCCTGCTGGCTTCCACCTGGGAGGAGTCGGAAGTCGCCCACGAGGGCTATCTCTCCCCACGCGGCGGCCACGTATCCCGGTCCCCTCTCTAATAGCGAGAGGGGAGGGGAGTCTGTGGAGGACCGCGCCGCTAGTGCCACCAAGCCGTCCTCGTCACCCAGCCAACTGCCGGGGATCGAGTAGGGCTCGGCGACCACCGCTACGTTCACCAGCCACTCAGCCATGGCCTGCACCAGCAGGTCCTGGGCCGCTCTGCAGTGATTGGTGTTCGCCTGGAGGGTGCGGTGATAGGAAACCATTATTCCGACATCGCACCCCCCTCCTCAGCCACCGCCGCTGGAGCTGGAGTAACAGCGGCGGCGACAGCGGCGGTGGCGGCGACAGGGCGAACCTGTGCCGGCACTATGCCCTTCCTCGCGGGAGGCTGGCAACTCCTGCCCCCCATCCTGTGCCCCGCGGGGCGGCCGCTGGCAGCACACGCCGGGCAGTGTGGCGTGGCGACGCTGCAAGTGGCACTCCTGTGTCCCTCCTGTCCGCACTGGAAGCAAGACTCTCCCCAGTCGAACTTGGAGGGACACGTAGATCGGGTGTGGCCCGGCGCGAAGCACTTGAAGCACCGCGCAGGCTTGTCCTCAAGCAGCCGGACCACAGCCGAGCTGAAGCCCACGAGCAGCCGTCCCTTGGTCGCCTTAAGGGCGGCCACCGCCGCCGCGACTGGGCACTCGACGCGGATTGCGCCCATGCCGCGGCGGCCGGGCCTGATGGCTCTCCCCTTCACGGCGCCGGCGCTGCAGCCTCCCGCAGCGGCAACGGCCGCCACCACATCCTCTTTGGTGACCGAATCGTCCATATCGATCACCTCCAAGGATGCGGTCTTGACGGGTCTGGCGACCGTCGCCACATCCGCGATGACCTCTTGCAACTTTGTTGCAAAGAGGTCCGCGTTTGCGCTGCGCTGCTCCCCCCCGAACTCAAAAATTCGGGCTCCGGCCTGGGTGCGGCGGCACGTGATGTTACCGATCCCCAGCCGAGAGGGATCCGCGTTAGCACGAGCCCGTCTTAGGACGGACTCATACGTTTCGCCCCGCTCTGCGGCCTCCGGGGTGATGGTCACCACGACCGCTGCAGTTTTGGGAGGAACCAACTTCCTCCCGCCCGCCGGAGCCTTCTGGGCTGCCGGAGCAGTCGCAGCGGGCTTGGACTTTTTGGCCTTTCCCTCCTTGACCACTTTCGTCCACGCCTGGTTGGACGGGGTGGTGTAGGGGAGCATGGCGTCCTCCCGCTGCGTGTTCTGGGGGGCTGCCGGAGTGGCAGACGCTCCCTCCGCGCTTGTGGTGGGGGTTTGAGGGGCCACCGTGCTCCTCTTGCCCTTCCCCTTGCCCTTGGAGGGCTTCGGGGCCTGGGCCTGCGCACCCGATTTCGGGTCTCCCGCAGGCTGCGCAGGTACAGGCACCGGCTCCGTCGGTGGAGGACTCTTATCCGCCCCTAACGGCGGGCGGAGCCGCTTTTCCGGCAGGAGCCGGTCCTCAATACCGGCGAAGCAGCCCCTGATGAAGGCCCTCTCCTCCACAACAACCCCGCGGATTATTTCCACGAGGTTGCCAGGGGAGGAGGAGCCTCCCTCTGCCGGACCAGGGGCAGGCGCAGGTTGGGCTTGCCGGGCCGTGGCCTCAGCCAGCTTCTGGTGCAGCTGGCTGACCTCCAGCTGCAGGCGATCCACCCTCGCCTGCAGCTGCCGCGTCTCCTCTGTGGCCGTGCGCTGCACCAGCTCGGTGACAATGCCGTGCAAGCTCACGGCCCGGCATTTGAGGGCCTTCTGGAAGGTCCCCTTCAGGTTTGAAGACTTGGAGGCGACCTCCAGTACCTCCTCCTTGTCCTGGAGTGCCATGCGCTCCAGCTCCGCCAGGGAGTGGTCGGCGTACAGCACATTGGATGTGCCATAGCCAGCCCTCGACCTGGCGGACCGCGCCTGCTGTTCCCTGGCAGCGACCTTCTCCTCGAGGTCCTGCTGCAGCTGCTCCCTCCTTGCCAGGCCTAACTGACGCTCGGCGTCCACCAGACCCACGTCGTGGGTGGGACTCGAAGCAGGAGTCGGAGCAGGAGTCGAGGCCTTTTTTGACTTCGGCCTCTTCCCCGACTTGCCCACAGACCCCGAGGAGCCTCCGGACCCGAGCTTCAGGTAGGCCCGCTTCCGCTGGACGCGGTCGTTTTCGGCCGCCGACGTGTCCATGGCGGACTCGCCGGAGTCCGAAAACTCCGCCTGCAGGCTGGATAAGCTGGCCACAGATGGTGCGCGGCCAGCTTCGATGTGGCCCTTAGAAGGGCCGGTGGATTGGCCCTGGGAAGGGCCACTGTGTTGGCCCTGAGAAGGGCCGTTTATATCGTCCCCGGAGGGACAATCGATTAAAAAGCGCCCGGAGGCGTCTCGCCTTTGTTTTCTAGGCATACTTGCAGTCGTCCGCGTGTTGGCTGCAAGTCACAGCGCACTTTAGCCGCCGGTCTGCCACTCCGTTACGGTGGTCAGACACGGCGTTGCCCGGGGATCACGACGTGGACGTATGCGCTGTGGGGGGACCCCCAACCTAACCTAACCTAACCTAACCTAACCTAACCTAACCTTTTTTTTTTTTTTTTTTTTTTTTTTTTTTTTTTTTTCACGTGGAGAAATGCTCATGCATACTACACTACCACGGGGAGATAGTGCAGTTATGTGGGACTCTAACCCACTAAAACTCCACGGTGTCCTCCTCTGCCGCTTACGGCGGGAACACGGGCACGCGTTAGCACTCATCCGTGAACCCGCCGCGGCCGTCCGTTACCGGACCCTCCTCTGGGGAGTACTCCCCATCACCGGCGCACCAGAACACATAGCACGCCGTGACCACCCCAGGGACCAAACCAGCACGTGGGCGCCAGACGACCCCGTGTCTGGGCACCCTTGGTCCCCCCTGCGACGGGTCAGGACATTGGCCCCGCCGCCTGCCAATTTTCGGCTGCAGAGGATAGGGAGAGCGGCCAACGTAATACCGACACTCCTCTTCCCCTGCAGCCCCACCGCGTCCGCCATCTAACGGTGGCGACCCCGTCAAGGCCGCGGAAGGTAGGGAGAGCGGCGCACCGTAATACCGGCACTCCTCTCCCGCCGCGGCCTCCAACCCTCAACCGCGATGTCTCCGGTACGTACGACATCGCGGCCCGCCTCAGTTGCGATGTCGCCCAAGCGACACCGCAACCTACCTTTGGCCGCTACGTCGTCGGCTTGTCAGCAGAAGCCCTGACGAGCGGCCCCTCCTCGGGTTCCTCTTAGCTTCACCGTGGGTGTCCAAGCCACGGCTACTGAGCCCCCCCGCCTCGACAATGCGGAAACCCACCGGGGGGGAACCTAACCTAACCTAACCTAACCTAACCTAACCTTTTTTTTTTTTTTTTTTTTTTGTCGCTGAGAAATGACGTTACGCATCTCCGCTCGTCGGGGGACGACACGGAGTATGTGGGACTCCCTGCCAGGGTGGCAGTATACCCACTAAAACTCAGCGGTGTTCCCTCGTCGCCTTGATGGAGGGGTCATGGGAATCCGGCTCAGCCTTTGCGTCCACAACCCCCCCGGCGCATGCCCGCCTAACTGGCGAGCCCCGCATGTCCCCCCGGCTGGGGGGCTACGGGAATGGCCGGGAACACCTGGCCATTCCCGTCCGGCACTGGTGGAAGCCTGTGCAATACAGGCGAGGGTGCCCCCGCACCCGTCGCCTGCTGGCTTCCACCTGGGAGGAGTCGGAGGTGACTGTCATACTGACGTCGTCTTCGACCCCTCCTCCGCCTTCGGAGCGGCGCCGCGAGAGGGTCTTCCTCCCGCGCGCGCTCCGCCGCCTCCTTCTGGGACATGACGTGTTCGCAGAAGGAGGCGACTGCCGCCCAGGACCCCTCGTCCCTCAGCATGGCGTTGACCAGGCCGGGGAGCGAGAGGTCCGTTCCGATCGCCGCGGTGAGACTGCGGCGCGGCTCGGACCACGACGGGCACACCTCAAGAGTGTGCTGCGCCGTGTCCTCCGCCGCGCCACAGCCGTGACACGACGGCGTCTCCTCCCGCCCGATACGGTGCAGGTACGATCCAAAGCAACCGTGCCCGGACAGCACCTGCACCAGACGGAAGGAGAGGAACCCGTGCGACCGCTCGAGCCAGTCTCGCAGGACCGGCCCAATCGCGTCTAGGGTTCGGCGGCCGAAGGCTGCGGCGGCGAGGTCCCGCGTCCAGTGGACGACTATGGCGTCCTTCGCCTCCCGCCGGACGGCCTCCCGCTCTTCGGGGGCGGGGCGTTCTCCTCTCGCCCTCCGCCCCGCCGTCCATTCATACACTCTGGCGAGCACCCACGCCTCGAGTTCCCAAGGCGGGGTGCCGGCCAGAGCGCATGCCGCCGAGAAGGCGACCGTGCGGTAGGCCCTCGCCACCCGCTGGGCTATGGCCCTTTGGGGGGCCCGCAATGCGGCGGCGTTCTCCCTCCTGTGGAGGGAGTCCTCCCAGATAGGGGCCCCGTAAAGGGCCATACTCCTCAAGATGCCGGCGTAGAGCTGCCGGCATCGCGCGCTGGGCCCCCCCAAGTTGGGGAGCAGCCACGAGAGGGCGCCCGCAGTCTTCAGCAGGCGCGTCGACAGCCCGCTAAAGTGCGGGCCGAAGCGCCACCTGCTGTCGAGTACAAGGCCCAGATATTTCATCTGGGCCTTCACCTCGATTCGGACGCCCTCCACGAAGATGTGGGCGTCTGGTGGTTGGCGCTGCCGAGGCCTGTGGAAGAACACTGCCTCGGTCTTGTGCAGCGCCACCGTCAATCCTAGGCGGCGGATCCTCCCTGCGACCAAGGATCCGCCTGCCGAGGCCAAGTTGGCCGCTTCCCTGAAACTCTCCCCCCGGGCGGTGAGGAGAGTGTCATCGGCGTAGCAGATGACACTCGTGCCTCGGAGGAGAGTTCCCCGCAAGAGCCAGTCGTAGCCAACGTTCCAGAGGAGAGGTCCCACTACCGACCCCTGTGGAACGCCGGACTCGACTGCGTACCGCCGGACTTGGCCAGCCCTGTTCACGAGGACGATCGCCCGATCCTCCAGGTAGCTGGCCAGTAGACGCCGCATGTATAAAGGCACCCCGTGGAATCGGAGTGCCTCTAGGATGGTGCTGTGGGGAACAGAGTTGAAGGCGTTGGCTATGTCGAATGACACCGCCAACAATCCGTCCCCCGCCTCCATCGCCTCCTTCACCTGGCCCTTAAGGCGGGCCAGCGCGTCCACTGTGGAACGCTCAGCCCGAAAACCGAACTGAGCGTCCGACAAGTCCGGCCCCACATTCCGCAGGTGGCTCTTTAGGCGGCCAGCGATTATCCCCTCGAACATTTTGCCGACCTCATCGAGCAGGACGATGGGTCGGTATGCCGAGGGCGAGTCTGCGGGGCGGCCTTCCTTGCGAAGGAGGCACAGCTGTCCCTCCTTCCACGGTTTCGGGAACCTCCCAGACGCAAGACATGCGCTAAAGAGGTCCCGAAACCGCTCCTCCATTTGAGTGGCGGCAATTGCCACCACCCTCGCCGGGACACCGTCGGGGCCCGGAGCCGTCTTCTTGGCGCGGATATGCACAATCGCCGCGCTGAGTTCCGACTCCGTGACAGGAGGGGCCTCCTCTTCCTCCTCGGCTGGCGGAGCTATCCCCCGCGGAGGATCCATCACTGGTGGGGTGAAGTTGTCCCTGCACGGGAACAGGGACTGAACCACCCCATCCAGGAATGAGGGCTCCAGGGTCTCGGCCACCGGGGGACCAAAGGGGCGCAGCTTGTTGCGCGCCGCCTTGTATGGCCTCCCGTAGGGATCTCTGTCGAGACCCTCCAGCATCTCCGCTCTCGCCGAGTCCCTGGCGGCAACCTAACCTAACCTAACCTAACCTAACCTAACCTAACCTAACCTAACCTAACCTTTTTTTTTTTTTTTTTTTTTTTTTTTTTTTTTTTTGTCGCTGAGAAATGACATTACGCATCTCCGCTCGTCGGGGGACGACACGGAGTATGTGGGACTCCCTGCCAGGGTGGCAGTATACCCACTAAAACTCAGCGGTGTTCCCTCATCGCCTTGATGGGGGGGTCATGGGAATCCGGCTTAGCCTTTGCGTCCACAACCCCCCCGGCGCATGCCTGCCTAACTGGCGGGCCCCGCATGATCCCCCCGGCTGGGGGGCTACGGGAATGACCGGGAACACCTGGCCATTCCCGTCCGGCACTGGTGGAAGCTTGTGCAATACAGGCGAGGGTGCCCCCGCACCCGTCGCCTGCTGGCTTCCACCTGGGAGGAGTCGGAAGTCGCCCACGAGGGCTATCTCTCCCCACGCGGCGGCCACGTATCCCGGTCCCCTCTCTAATAGCGAGAGGGGAGGGGAGTCTGTGGAGGACCGCGCCGCTAGTGCCACCAAGCCGTCCTCGTCACCCAGCCAACTGCCGGGGATCGAGTAGGGCTCGGCGACCACCGCTACGTTCACCAACCACTCAGCCATGGCCTGCACCAGCAGGTCCTGGGCCGCTCTGCAGTGATTGGTGTTCGCCTGGAGGGTGCGGTGATAGGAAATCATTATTCCGACATCGCACCCCCCTCCTCAGCCACCGCCGCTGGAGCTGGAGTAACAGCGGCGGCGACAGCGGCGGTGGCGGCGACAGGGCGAACCTGCGCCGGCACTATGCCCTTCCTCGCGGGAGGCTGGCAACTCCTGCCCCCCATCCTGTGCCCCGCGGGGCGGCCGCTGGCAGCACACGCCGGGCAGTGTGGCGTGGCGACGCTGCAAGTGGCACTCCTGTGTCCCTCCTGTCCGCACTGGAAGCAAGACTCTCCCCAGTCGAACTTGGAGGGACACGTAGATCGGGTGTGGCCCGGCGCGAAGCACTTGAAGCACCGCGCAGGCTTGTCCTCAAGCAGCCGGACCACAGCCGCGCTGAAGCCCACGAGCAGCCGTCCCTTGGTCGCCTTAAGGGCGGCCACCGCCGCCGCGACTGGGCACTCGACGCGGATTGCGCCCATGCCGCGGCGGCCGGGCCTGATGGCTCTCCCCTTCACGGCGCTGGCGCTGCAGCCTCCCGCAGCGGCAACGGCCGCCACCACATCCTCTTTGGTGACCGAATCGTCCATATCGATCACCTCCAAGGATGCGGTCTTGACGGGTCTGGCGACCGTCGCCACATCCGCGATGACCTCTTGCAACTTTGTTGCAAAGAGGTCCGCGTTTGCGCTGCGCTGCTCCCCCCCGAACTCAAAAATTCGGGCTCCGGCCTGGGTGCGGCGGCACGTGATGTTACCGATCCCCAGCCGAGAGGGATCCGCGTTAGCACGAGCCCGTCTTAGGACGGACTCATACGTTTCGCCCCGCTCTGCGGCCTCCGGGGTGATGGTCACCACGACCGCTGCAGTTTTGGGAGGAACCAACTTCCTCCCGCCCGCCGGAGCCTTCTGGGCTGCCGGAGCAGTCGCAGCGGGCTTGGACTTTTTGGCCTTTCCCCCCTTGACCACTTTCGTCCACGCCTGGTTGGACGGGGTGGTGGAGGGGAGCATGGCGTCCTCCCGCTGCGTGTTCTGGGGGGCTGCCGGAGTGGCAGACGCTCCCTCCGCGCTTGTGGTGGGGGTTTGAGGGGCCTCCGTGCTCCTCTTGCCCTTCCCCTTGCCCTTGGAGGGCTTCGGGGCCTGGGCCTGCGCACCCGATTTCGGGTCTCCCGCAGGCTGCGCAGGTACAAGCACCGGCTCCGTCGGTGGCGGACTCTTATCCGCCGCTAACGGCGGGCGGAGCCGCTTTTCCGGCAGGAGCCGGTCCTCAATACCGGCGAAGCAGCCCCTGATGAAGGCCCTCTCCTCCACAACAACCCCGCGGATTATTTCCACGAGGTTGCCAGGGGAGGAGGAGCCTCCCTCTGCCGGACCAGGGGCAGGCGCAGGTTGGGCTTGCCGGGCCGTGGCCTCAGCCAGCTTCTGGTGCAGCTGGCTGACCTCCAGCTGCAGGCGATCCACCCTCGCCTGCAGCTGCCGCGTCTCTTCTGTGGCCGTGCGCTTCACCAGCTCGGTGACAATGCCGTGCATGCTCACGGCCCGACATTTGAGGGCCTTCTGGAAGGTCCCCTTCAGGTTCGAGGACTTGGAGGCGACCTCCAGTACCTCCTCCTTGTCCTGGAGCGCCATGCGCTCCAGCTCCGCCAAGGAGTGGTCGGCGTACAGCACATTGGATGTGCCATAGCCAGCCCTCGACCTGGCGGACCGCGCCTGCTGCTCCCTGACAGCGACCCTCTCTTCTAGGTCCTGCTGCAGCTGCTCCCTCCTTGCTAGGCCTAACTGACGCTCGGCGTCCACCAGACCCACGTCGTGGGTGGGAGTCGAAGCAGGAGTCGGAGCAGGAGTCGAGGCCTTTCTTGACTTCGGCCTCTTCTCCGACTTGCCCACAGACCCCGAGGAGCCCCCGGACCCGAGCCTCAGGTAGGCCCGCTTCCGCTGGAGGCGGTCGTTTTCGGCCGCCGACGTGTCCATAGTGGACTCGCCGGAGTCCGAAAACTCCGCCTGCAGACTGGATAAACTGGCCACAGATGATGCGCGGCCAGCTTCGACGTGGCCCTTAGAAGGGCCGGTGGATTGGCCCTGGAAAGGGCCACTGCGTTGGCCCTGAGAAGGGCCGTTTATATCGTCCCCGGAGGGACATTCGGTTAAAAATCGCCCGGAGGCGTCTCGCCTTTGTTTTTTAGGCATCGTTGCAGACGTCCGCCTGTTGCCTGCAAGTCACAGCGCACTTTAGCCGCCGGTCTGCCACTCCGTTACGGTGGTCAGACACGGCGTTGCCCGGGGATCACGACGAGGACGTATGCGCTGTGGGGGGACCCCCAACCTAACCTAACCTAACCTAACCTAACCTAACCTAACCTAACCTAACCTAACCTAACCTAACCTAACCTAACCTAACCTAACCTAACCTAACCTAACCTAACCTAACCTAACCTAACCTAACCTAACCTAACCTAACCTAACCTAACCTAACCTAACCTAACCTTTTTTTTTTTTTTTTTTTTTTTTTGATCCGGGGTGGAAAATCCTCATGGATGTCCGCCGCCCTGGGGCGGGCGGCGGGGTCTGTCAGACTCTTACTGACTAAAAACCACCCCGGGTGTTCCATCTCACACCTACGCCGGGGGTCGCGGGAACGTACGATACTTCCGCAACCCCCGGCTGGTGCCGGCCCGCCTCAGCGGGCCCCGTCTGGTCGGGGGGGGGAGTGAGGTGTTTGACTCCCCCCGCGACGTCTAAGAGGGGCGCGCGTGGAACACATCGCGCCGCCACCTCGGGTCCTGATGTGTGGGGGGCGACGGACGTCCCCGAGTCCGTCGCCCCTGGACCCGTTTAGGGGGGCCGGAAGAGGGCGTTGTCCGCCCTCCGCCGACGCCCGGTGCGCCTGCTGCGGGCAGGGTGAGTGGACGAGATCTCCCTCTCCCTTTCCGCAGCCTCCTTCTGCGAGACGACCGTTTCGCAGAAGGAAACCACCGCGTCCCAGGACTCCTCGCTGTCGACCATGGACTCCACCACGGCCGGCAGCGAGAGGTCACTGCCTACTTCTGAAATGAGGGCACGGCGCGGCTCCTCCCAAGCGGCACACTCTGCCAGCGTATGCCACGCCGTGTCCTCCCGGCAGTCGACGCAGTGGTGACACCGGGCGTCCGGCTCCCTGTTAATGCGACACAGGTACTTCCCGAAGCAACCATGCCCCGAGAGCACCTGTGTCACCCGAAACGACAGGGAGCCGTGCCTCCTCCCGAGCCAGCGCTCGAGTACTGGCCGGACCGCCTCGATGGTACCGAGGCCGGCGGTAGGGCGCGAAAGCCTGTCCCGCCAATCCGCCACCAGGACCTCGCGAAGCTGAGACCGACGCAGCTCCATGTGGCGCTGCGTCAGCCCCTCGCCTCGCGCCCGCGCTTCCTCGCGCCACCGGTACAGTGACGCGAGTACTTTCGCCTCCAGGTCCCAGGGCGGGGATCCAGCCAGTACGCAAGCCGCCTCGTAGGAGATCGTGCGATACCCCCGGACGACTCTGACGGCCATCGCTCTCTGCGGCCTTCGCAGGACTGCGATGCTACCGGCCGTCAGGTCGGTCGCCCAGATCGGGGCCCCATACAGGGCCATGGATCGCACGATCCCCACGTAGAGCCGCCTACAGGCGGCGCTCGGGCCCCCCAGATTGGGAAGCAGCGTTGACAGCGCCCCAGCAGCGCCCAACAACTTGGGCGCCAGCCGCCGGAAGTGGGGGCCGAAATCCCACCGGCTGTCGAGCACCAATCCCAGGTACTTCATGGTGGACTCGACAGCGATCCGAGCCCCCCCGACCACGATGTGTGATCCGGGCGGCGGCGCCCGCCGGGGGCCATGAAACACCATGGCCTCCGACTTGTTGAGGGCCACCTCCAGGCCCAGGCGACGTATGCGGCTCACCACCTGTGACACCGCAGCCGTCGCCAGCAACGCTGCTTCCCTGTGCGAGCTCCCCCGGGCAGTGACCAGCGTGTCGTCAGCATAACACGTAACCTAACCTAACCTAACCTAACCTAACCTAACCTAACCTAACCTAACCTAACCTAACCTAACCTAACCTAACCAGTCTGGCTCCAACCACCGCCGCGAACGCCACGTTTTTTTGTGCAGCTCCCGCTTAAAAAATTCAAAAAAGTGGTAAAAAGTGATCGGATTGTCACAAGTTTGGTACCAGTGAGTGAGGAAAAGTGAAGGCTATAAGCCCCAGTGAAGTGTGAAACCCGGACGGCAGTGCTTCGACTACGAGGCCTGAAAAACCTTAAATTTTTGAGGTTAAATCGACAAGGAAAAACTTCAATCGAGAACGCTGCCCGAACAAGATCGACGACCCTGCCTTTTTATTATAGAAAGGGGTGGGGATCACCACTGCACACCACCTTGACCACCAAGAACTTCTGAAATCCTAAAGTTTCAGCGTGTAAGCGGAATAAAGTAAAAACCACGTGGCCTGAAAAACCAGAAGGAGTGGAGCCAGACGTCTGAAAATTTGCAGCTGACATCTCTATTCATCGTTGAGACGGTAACTGAAAAAATTTTTTGATTTATCAGAACACTCGATTTTTAAGAGCAGATAGAATTTCAAGAACTTAGACCTGTGTATCTTCGGTCCAAATCAAGATTTTGAAAATCTACAAGTGCAGCCTGCTGCGCGCTCATCTGTTAAATAAAGATTTTAAGTTTTAGATTTTTAAGTTGACTAGTTTTGTAATTATAGGGCAAATTGCTGAAAAACCATATTTTTGAAAAAATTTTGACTTTGTTTTCAGATTTCAAAATTTTTTATTTCTGTTTACTGTAGCCCTATATTTACGCTATTTTTTAAATATTTTTTCATAATTTTGTGACGTACGGTTTCAGAGATATCGATTTTTTAATGTTTTTTGTTAATAATTCCTAAATAAATAGTAAACTCAAAATTTTAACGCCAGAATAGGGTCCAATACACCTATCCTGACCTCCTCAAGCCCAAACACGGGCCACATTGCTCCCAATTTGGCGTTTTTGGCAAATTTGCGCCATCTTGGTTTTTAGGTTCTAAATTTCAAATCAAGATATCTCTGGAACCGCTGGCCTGAATTAACCCGATTTTTCACTGCGGCCTTTAGGTTATTGTTATTTTTAAGTTTTTTAGGTTTTCAGCTTGTTTCAGGCGTTCCAAAATTTTGTCGCTGAAACTGCTTTCAGGAGATCCCTGAAGTGACGCCGAGCTGTACATCCAAAACCCCGTCCAATTGTGACGAGGGGTTTCGAAGTTACGGACATTTTTAGTCGACCTTTGACAGCTCGGCGGCCATCTTGTTTAGCTTCAAACCGCCATAACTTTTGAACCGGGGGTCGTGGGAGATTGGGGTTTTTGATTTTATACTCAGAGACCTTCCGTCCCCTTCTCCCCGCGTTTTCAGGCGGTTTGGGGCTAAAAATTTTCAGGATCCTGAAAGTGGTTTCCGCGGACAGCGGAGCTCGGGCCGAATTAGGAGAGTCCAAGCTCGGGTGTTCTACGACTTTCCAGAGGGGAGTTATTCGCAGTCAAAAACTAACTTTGACAGCTCAGCGGCCATCTTGCGAAAACTTTAAACGGCCATAACTTCCCAACGGAGAGTCGTGGAAGGCTGGGGTCTTCGCTGTTTATGTCAGTAGGACTTAGGGCATAAGCCTAGCCAAGTTTCAGGCGTTTTCAGTGCGCCAAGATTTTTCAGGCTGAAAACCGATCCGGTGGATTGGTCTCGCCGAGCCAACTTCGGAAAGCCCAAACACCGGGGTTTTTGGATCGGTGGTTCCGGAGATATCCTCTTTTAACCATTTTTGGTTTTTATTTTGGTAAAAAACCAAAGTTTTCAAGTTGGGATATCTCCAAAACCGCTTGGCGTAACCATACCGAGTTTGGGTTTATCTGAGAGGGCTCGGCGAGAGCTGTCCACTGGTTGTGACAAAACGACTCTACGTAGAGTCTAACAAAAAGTCACTATATTTTACAGTTTTCTTTTGTAAATTGACTTAATACGACATTGTTTGTTGTGTGCACCAGTTTACTCCTGACTCTACATAGAGACACAAGTTAATTTTAACTTTTTAGATATTTTTATTTTATTTTTATTTTTTTATTTTTTATTAGTGTGGCACGAAGGCTTTATTGAGCCTGACGCAAATTCATTATCTTTGTGACTGCTTTTTGGCACCTTGGTTTCTATTTCCTTTTAATTTCTTTTGTTTACCATATAAATTTTTGACCGAGTCCTTATTAGAGGACTCGCATTTTGGTATCTCTCTCTTCGACCCCCCCTTTACAGGGACAGAAGAGAAACCAATAACCTCCGGCATAGGAGCCTATGAACCTCACCTTCACTAAAAGTACCGCCATGATTCACACGCCGGCTAAGAAAAGCGCGGTCTCGCTTATCTTCGGGGGTTCGCCGCGATCTGCAGAGAACCCTGGGACGTCACAGCAAAGCGTGGGAAGCAGCAGTGGGGAATTGGAGGCCGGGAAAATAGAGCCCAAGGCAAAGTCCCCAGCCAACCCAAAACCCAGTACAACACCACCGGCTGCACAAAAAATCCCAGGCTCTCTGGGGACGCGGCGGGCATCTGCGGATGCCGCGGGTCCCAACAATAAGCCCGACTTTAAGTACCCCAGCTTGACAGCGGAGGCGAGAGCTTGTCTTGGTAAAGCAAAGCTGCACCTGGGCAACTCTCGAAACCTAAAAACCGAGATCAAAACGGAGGTTCTGGGGGCCATCACTCGGCTTTACGAATTAGTAAAAGAGTCAGAGAAGTCGAGACCCCCTGTCACCGTTGCCTCCGCTCCGCTCGTCATCCCGACCAGCCTGCCCTCACCAAACGAGGAAACCGGAGTCGGCGGGGATCTCGCTAAGCGACTCGAAGAGAACAGTGCTCTCCTGAAGGAAAACCTCAGAGAAATGGAGTCGCTGCGAGATGCCCTGGCGACGAGGGGCTTCGTTGGGGAGAGAACGTACGCGGCTGTGGCCGCACACAGCGAAAAGTCGCATCCATTACGGAGTACGCTGCACTCTATCGTAGTTACATCTAAGGACGATACAGAGACAGGGGACGAAGTATTAAATAAAATTCGAGCGGCAGTAGATGCAAAAGAGGGCTGGGTTAAAGTCGAAAAGGTGAGGAAGGCTAAAGACAGAAAAATCATAATGGGGTTCCAGACCAGGGAAGAAAGGACTAAAATTAAGAACAAACTGGAAGGGGAAAGACAGGATCTCAATGTCGAGGAAATGAAAAACAGGGACCCGTTACTGATCCTCAAGAGCGTCCTCTCTGCTAACACAGACGAGGATGTTCTCAAAGCACTGAGGAATCAGAATAAGGGTGTTTTCCATAACCTCGACAAAGAGGAGGACAGAGTGGAAGTGAAATACAGAAGAAGGACCAGGAATCCGCACACAAACCACATTGTGGTCAGCGTCTCACCGACCATCTGGAGGAGGGCTACGGAAATCGGAAACCTGCACGTTGACCTCCAGCGCGTTAGGGTAGAAGATCAAACCCCCTTGGTTCAGTGCACGCGCTGCCTAGGCTACGGGCATGGCAGGCGGTTCTGCAAGGAGACAACCGACCTGTGCAGCCATTGCGGCGGACCACACTTGAAGTCGGAATGCGCCGATTGCCTTGCAGGTGTTCCGCCCAAATGCCAAAACTGCATAAGAGCAAAGCACGATGACGCTGACCACAACGCCTTTAGCTCCACTTGCCCAACACGCCGCAAGTGGGACGAAATCGCTAGATCGACGGTGGCGTATTGCTAAGGGCACCAAAGGCGAAGAAGAAACCGGAGCCATCGATGAGATCGGTCTGCACATACTCAATAGAGGGGAAATTCCGACTTTCGAAACGAACAGAAAGGGAAAACGTTACTGCAGCTACGTTGACACCACAGCATGCTTGACGGATACTCTGGACCTGGTTGACGACTGGAGGATAGATGAGGGCCTCGCGAGCTCGGATCACAGCGGCATTGCTTTCAACATAAAACTGAAAATGTCAAAAGGCGTACAAATTAGCAGAACTACCAGAATTTTCAACTTTAAAAAAGCTAATTGGTCTGAGTTTCATGAGAAACTCAGCCAATTAATGCAAGAGAATAATATTAATAAATTAGAAATAGATACATTAGATATAGTCAAAAACCCTAATATAATGCCGTGGTGGTCCGAGAAACTCGGGAGGTTGAAGCAGGAAGTCGTAACCAGGAAACGCGGAATCGGATGTGCTGCACCGGCCCGAAGATCGAAAGTCGTTGAAGAGTACCCGAAACAGAATTTTGAGTATGAAACAGAAGCAGCCAAAGATATGGTCGAGAGTGTGGCTGAGCATAAACTTGACATCAAATTAGGTTCTGAAAAGGTGTGGCTAATTATAAAGAGTAAAAAGAGAGAGTTGCTATTGAAATTTCGCGTTAAAATATGTGAAAAGGAAATAAAAGGAAATAAAATAGTATAAGAAAAAATGCTTTCATAATATCGTATAGTATATTAGGGTTAAGCATTAAAAACAGAAGTAATTAAATAAACTCCGAAACGCTAAGAAATTGAAAAAATATTTATAAATAATAAAATGCTGCCATACTTAAAACTAGTGTTAGTAGTCGCATGAACCAAAACTGAAAAAAGATGGCTTATGGTGTGTACCCACAAAACACTGTACTAGAACTTAAGAAATATAAAACAAAAGTAGTCTTAAGAACCATGTAAATAGAGGTAAGAATAGAATATAAGGAAGCTGTAAAATTGTAATAGGAGTAAGAAATAGAAAATAAATTTAGAAGTAAGAAACATGTAATAGAAATAAGAATAAAATCAGGATTGTTATATTTTTTGTGAAATTGTGAAAAGTAATAAAAGAAAGAGCTGTATTGCGTTATACCCAAAATAAAACAAAAAACATGACTTAGAGTACAGAATAGGGAAAATAGAAGGGCGTCCTACCCTTAAGACAGAACGATGATAGAATACAAGAAAGATTAAGTATGAGGAATGAAAGTGCGAGAGGAATAAATGCGAGAACTGGTATGAATGTAAAGCTTAGCATAGGCTCCGATTATGTTGGAGGTAGTTGATAAAAAAAAAAAAAAAAAAAAAAAAAAAAAAAAAAAAAAAAAAAAACCTAACCTAACCTAACCTAACCTTTTTTTTTTTTTTTTTTTTTTTTTCACGTGGAGAAATGCTCATGCATACTACACTACCACGGGGAGATAGTGCAGTTATGTGGGACTCTAACCCACTAAAACTCCACGGTGTCCTCCTCTGCCGCTTACGGCGGGAACACGGGCACGCGTTAGCACTCATCCGTGAACCCGCCGCGGCCGTCCGTTACCGGACCCTCCTCTGGGGAGTACTCCCCATCACCGGCGCACCAGAACACATAGCACGCCGTGACCACCCCAGGGACCAAACCAGCACATGGGCGCCAGACGACCCCGTGTCTGGACACCCTTGGTCCCCCTGTGACGGGTCAGAACATTGGCCCCGCCGCCTGCCAATTTTCGGCTGCAGAGGATAGGGAGAGCGGCCAACGCAATACCGGCACTCCTCTTCCCCTGCAGCCCCACCGCGTCCGCCATCTTACGGTGGCGACCCCGTCAAGGCCGCGGAAGGTAGGGAGAGCGGCGCACCGTAATACCGGCACTCCTCTCCCGCCGCGGCCTTCAACCCTCAGCCGCGACGCCCCCGTTACGACATCGCGGCCCGCCTCAGTTGCGATGCCGCTCAAGCGGCACCGCAACCTACTTTTGGCCGCTACGTCGTCGGCTTGGTAGCAAAAGCCCTGACGAGCGGCCCCTCCTCGGGTTCCTCTTAGCTTCACCGTGGGGCTCAAAACCACGGCTACTGAGCCCCCCCGCCTCGACAATGCGGGAACCCACCGGGGGGGAACCTTTTTTTTTTTTTTTTTTTTTTTCACGTGGAGAAATGCTCATGCATACTACACTACCACGGGGAGATAGTGCAGTTATGTGGGACTCTAACCCACTAAAACTCCACGGTGTCCTCCTCTGCCGCTTACGGCGGGAACACGGGCACGCGTTAGCACTCATCCGTGAACCCGCCGCGGCCGTCCGTTACCGGACCCTCCTCTGGGGAGTAATCCCCATCACCGGCGCACCAGAACACAGCACGCCGTGACCACCCCAGGGACCAAACCAGCACATGGGCGCCAGACGACCCCGTGTCTCGGCACCCTTGGTCCCCCTGTGACGGGTCAGAATATTGGCCCCGCCGCCTGCCAATTTTCGGCTGCAGAGGATAGGGAGAGCGGCCAACGCAATACCGACACTCCTCTTCCCCTGCAGCCCCACCGCGTCCGCCATCTTACGGTGGCGACCCCGTCAAGGCCGCGGAAGGTAGGGAGAGCGGCGCACCGTAATACCGGCACTCCTCTCCCGCCGCGGCCTTCAACCCTCAGCCGCGACGCCCCCGTTACGACATCGCGGCCCGCCTCAGTTGCGATGCCGCCGAAGCGGCACCGCAACCTACTTTTGGCCGCTACGTCGTCGGCTTGGTAGCAAAAGCCCTGACGAGCGGCCCCTCCTCGGGTTCCTCTTAGCTTCACCGTGGGGCTCAAAACCACGGCTACTGAGCCCCCCCGCCTCGACAATGCGGGAACCCACCGGGGGGGCCGGGGGGGAACCTAACCTAACCTAACCTAACCTTTTTTTTTTTTTTTTTTTTTGATCCGGGGTGGAAAATCCTCATGGATGTCCGCCGCCCTGGGGCGGGCGGCGGGGTCTGTCAGACTCTTACTGACTAAAAACCACCCCGGGTGTTCCATCTCACACCTACGCCGGGGGTCGCGGGAACGTACGATCCTTCCGCAACCCCCGGCTGGTGCCGGCCCGCCTCAGCGGGCCCCGTCTGGTCGGGGGGGGGGAGTGAGGTGTTTGACTCCCCCCGCGACGTCTAAGAGGGGCGCGCGTGGAACACATCGCGCCGCCACCTCGGGTCCTGATGTGTGGGGGGCGACGGACGTCCCCGAGTCCGTCGCCCCTGGACCCGTTTAGGGGGGCTGGAAGAGGGCGTTGTCCGCCCTCCGCCGACGCCCGGTGCGCCTGCTGCGGGCAGGGTGAGTGGACGAGATCTCCCTCTCCCTTTCCGCAGCCTCCTTCTGCGAGACGACTGTTTCGCAGAAGGAAACCACCGCGTCCCAGGACTCCTCGCTGTCGACCATGGACTCGACCACGGCCGGCAGCGAGAGGTCACTGCCTACTTCTGAGATGAGGGCACGGCGCGGCTCCTCCCAAGCGGCACACTCTGCCAGCGTATGCCACGCCGTGTCCTCCCGGCAGTCGACGCAGTGGTGACACCGGGCGTCCGGCTCCCTGTTAATGCGACACAGGTACTTCCCGAAGCAACCATGCCCCGAGAGCACCTGCGTCACCCGAAACGACAGGGAGCCGTGCCTCCTCCCGAGCCAGCGCTCGAGTACTGGCTGGACCGCCTCGATGGTACCGAGGCCGGCGGTAGGGCGCGAAAGCCTGTCCCGCCATTCCGCCACCAGGACCTCGCGAAGCTGAGACCGACGCAGCTCCATGTGGCGCTGCGTCAGCCCCTCGCCTCGCGCCCGCGCTTCCTCGCGCCACCGGTACAGTGACGCGAGTACTTTCGCCTCCAGGTCCCAGGGCGGGGATCCAGCCAGTACACAAGCCGCCTCGTAGGAGATCGTGCGATACCCCCGGACGACTCTGACGGCCATCGCTCTCTGCGGCTTTCGCAGTACTGCGATGCTTCCGGCCGTCAGGTCAGTCGCCCAGATCGGGGCCCCATACAGGGCCATGGATCGCACGATCCCCACGTAGAGCCGCCTACAGGCGGCGCTCGGGCCCCCCAGATTGGGAAGCAACGTTGACAGCGCCCCAGCAGCGCCCAACAACTTGGGCGCCAGCCGCCGGAAGTGGGGGCCGAAATCCCACCGGCTGTCGAGCACCAATCCCAGGTACTTCATGGTGGACTCGACAGCGATCCGAGCCCCCCCGACCACGATGTGTGATCCGGGCGGCGGCGCCCGCCGGGGGCCATGAAACACCATGGCCTCCGACTTGTTGAGGGCCACCTCCAGGCCCAGGCGACGTATGCGGCTCACCACCTGTGACACCGCAGCCGTCGCCAGCAACGCTGCTTCCCTGTGCGAGCTCCCCCGGGCAGTGACCAGCGTGTCGTCAGCGTAACACGTAAGGTCTACGCCCGGTTGGAGCTCGCCCCTCAACACCCAGTCGTACCCGATGTTCCACAGGAGCGGGCCCAAGACCGAGCCCTGTGGAACACCGCACGACATGCGGTGCTGGTTTCCGCCATCACGTCCCACGTAGGTGACACACCTCTCCGACAGATAAGCCCCAACGATGTGGCGGAGGTAGGGAGGCACCCGATGGTACCGCAGTGCCTCCCGAATACAACTCCAGGGCAGGGTGTTGAAGGCGTTGGAAATGTCCAAGGACACCGCCAACATCACCCCGCCCCGGGCCACCGTTTCCTCCGCCAGGACCCTCACTCGCGACACAGCGTGAATGGTGGAGCGCCCATGCCGAAAGCCGAACTGGCTGCCGTCCAGGTCCGGCCCCTCTCCGCACAAGTGGCCGACGAGGCGGGCAGCGATTATCCGCTCGAACAGCTTACCCACCTCGTCTAGCAGCACTATGGGCCGGTACGCGGACGGCGAGTCCGCAGGGCGCCCCGCCTTCCTGAGCAGGACCAGACGACCAGATTTCCACAAAGTGGGAAACTGGCCCGCTCAAGGCACGCTGTGTAGAGTCCTCTCAGTTGGGGCTCAAGCTCCTTCAGAGCGAGGGCTAACACGCAGCCGTGGATCCCGTCGGGCCCCGGAGCCACGTTCTTGGCCCGGAGCCGCATCACGGCTGCCCCCATCTCTGCCTGTGTCACCTCTGGGACGCTGATGGCGTTCTCTTCGGTAACCTAACCTAACCTAACCTAACCTTTTTTTTTTTTTTTTTTTTTTTTTTTGTTCTCGGGGGGAAAATCCTCATGGACATCCTCCGCCCTGGGGAAGGCGGAGGGGCATGCCGGACTCATACCGGCTAAAAACCACCCCGGTGTTCCCTTCCTGTACCTATTGTCGGGGGTACGGGTATCGCTTGCGCATTCGTCCGCGCCCCCGGCAGGTATTGGCCCGCCAGATGTTCGTAGGCGGGCCCCGTCACCCTCTGCGGATGCCACCCAGTGGCCGCAGGAACTCCCACTAAGAGGCGCGCGCGGAACACTACGCCGCCGCCTCGAGGCCTGTTTCTGATCGGGCAACAGACGCCCCTAGTCTGTCGCCCGCAGGCCGCGCCCTATGGTGGCCGGAGATCGTCCGCCACCCTGCGACGCCCGGTGCGTCTGCTGCGGGCCGGGAGAGAGGTAACAGCTTCTCTCTCCCTTTCCGCCGCCTCCTTCAGCGACATTACGTCCTCACAAAAGGAGGCGACGGCCGTCCAGCCGCTCTCGCTCCCGACCATGTATGAAATAACGGCCGGAAGCGAGAGGTCGCCCGCAGCATCGACTGCCGCGACCAGGTCACGGCGCTGTACTGCCCAAGCTGGGCACTCCTCCAACGTGTGCAGCGCCGTGTCCTCGCGGCAGCTGTCACAATGGTGACATTCGGGCGTCGGCTCCCGGCCTATCCGACACAGGTACTTCCCGAAACACCCATGTCCGGTAAGCACCTGCGTCAGCCGGAAGCTGAGGGCGCCGTGGCGTCTCTCCAGCCACTCCTTCATCACGGGTCTTACCGCCGCTATCGCGGCGTGCCCTGCCGAGGGTCGCGCAAGTCGCTGCTCCCATTCCGCCACTAGGACCTGGCGGAGCTCTGCCCTGCGCGCCTCAACTTGTCGAGGCACCAGGCGCTCGCCCCGTCCAACTGCTTCCTCGCGCCATCTATAGAGCGACGCGAGGAGATCCGCCTCTAGGTCCCACGGCGGGGATCCGGCTAGGAGGCTCGCCGCCTCGAAGGAGATCGTACGGTATCCCCTTATCACCCACCTAACCTAACCTTTTTTTTTTTTTTTTTTTTTTATCGTGGAGAAATGCTCATGCATACTGCACTACCACGGGGAGATAGTGCAGTTATGTGGGACTCTAACCCACTAAAACTCCACGGTGTCCTCCTCTGCCGCTTACGGCGGGAACACGGGCACGCGTTAGCACTCATCCGTGAACCCGCCGCGGCCGTCCGTTACCGGACCCTCCTCTGGGGAGTACTCCCCATCACCGGCGCACCAGAACACATAGCACGCCGTGACCACCCCAGGGACCAAACCAGCACATGGGCGCCAGACGACCCCGTGTCTGGGCACCCTTGGTCCCTCCTGCGACGGGTCAGGACATTGGCCCCGCCGCCTGCCAATTTTCGGCTGCAGAGGATAGGGAGAGCGGCCAACGTAATACCGACACTCCTCTTCCCCTGCAGCCCCACCGCGTCCGCCATCAGATGGTGGCGACCCCGTCAAGGCCGCGGAAGGTAGGGAGAGCGGCGCACCGTAATACCAGCACTCCTCTCCCGCCGCGGCCTCCAACCCTCAACCGCGATGCCTTCGGTACGTACGACATCGCGGCCCGCCTCAGTTGCGATGTCGCCCAAGCGACACCGCAACCTACCTTTGGCCGCTACGTCGTGGGCTTGTCAGCAAAAGCCCTGACGAGCGGCCCCTCCTCGGGTTCCTCTTCGCTTCACCGTGGGTGTCCAAGCCACGGCTACTGAGCCCCCCCGCCTCGACAATGCGGGAACCCACCGGGGGGGACCCCAACCTAACCTTTTTTTTTTTTTTTTTTTGATCCGGGGTGGAAAATCCTCATGGATGTCCGCCGCCCTGGGGCGGTCGGCGGGGTCTGTCAGACTCTTACTGACTAAAAACCACCCCGGGTGTTCCATCTCACACCTACGCCGGGGGTCGCGGGAACGTACGATCCTTCCGCAACCCCCGGCTGGTGCCGGCCCGCCTTAGCGGGCCCCGTCTGGTCGGGGGGGGGAGTGAGGTGTTTGACTCCCCCCGCGACGTCTAAGAGGGGCGCGCGTGGAACACGTCGCGCCGCCACCTCGGGTCCTGATGTGTGGGGGGCGACGGACGTCCCCGAGTCCGTCGCCCCTGGACCCGTTTAGGGGGGCTGGAAGAGGGCGTTGTCCGCCCTCCGCCGACGCCCGGTGCGCCTGCTGCGGGCAGGGTGAGTGGACGAGATCTCCCTCTCCCTTTCCGCAGCCTCCTTCTGCGAGACGACTGTTTCGCAGAAGGAAACCACCGCGTCCCAGGACTCCTCGCTGTCGACCATGGACTCGACCACGGCCGGCAGCGAGAGGTCACTGCCTACTTCTGAGATGAGGGCACGGCGCGGCTCCTCCCAAGCGGCACACTCTGCCAGCGTATGCCACGCCGTGTCCTCCCGGCAGTCGACGCAGTGGTGACACCGGGCGTCCGGCTCCCTGTTAATGCGACACAGGTACTTCCCGAAGCAACCATGCCTTGAGAGCACCTGCGTCACCCGAAACGACAGGGAGCCGTGCCTCCTCCCGAGCCAGCGCTCGAGTACTGGCCGGACCGCCTCGATGGTACTGTAGAGACTGTATAGCTCTACCTTTAGAAGTAAATGCAGGCTGGTTATAATTGCCGGTGTGTTCCATTCGAACGTTCAAGAAATTGTCAAATATTTTTATTATGGTTTTTGTTTTGTAGTAGTAGCAGTGCTAGAAGTGACGTGTTGATGTAAAGTCGTGAATATATAATTAATTCGAGTCAAAGCATTTTTCTATTATAACGCAACACACGCGTAGCACCAGTAGCTACGCCTCACATATTAGTGGAGGCGCCGACCTTATTTTTGTTTTTTGTTTCAGAAAATTAATATAAGCATGTAGAGACTGTATAGCTCTACCTTTAGAAGTAAATGCAGGCTGGTTATAATTGCCGGTGTGTTCCATTCGAACGTTCAAGAAATTGTCAAATATTTTTATTATGGTTTTTGTTTTGTAGTAGTAGCAGTGCTAGAAGTGACGTGTTGATGTAAAGTCGTGAATATATAATTAATTCGAGTCAAAGCATTTTTCTATTATAACGCAACACACGCGTAGCACCAGTAGCTACGCCTCACAGTACCGAGGCCGGCGGTAGGGCGCGAAAGCCTGTCCCGCCATACCCCAACCTAACCTTTTTTTTTTTTTTTTTTTTTTTTCACGTGGAGAAATGCTCATGCATACTACACTACCACGGGGAGATAGTGCAGTTATGTGGGACTCTAACCCACTAAAACTCCACGGTGTCCTCCTCTGCCGCTTACGGCGGGAACACGGGCACGCGTTAGCACTCATCCGTGAACCCGCCGCGGCCGTCCGTTACCGGACCCTCCTCTGGGGAGTACTCCCCATCACCGGCGCACCAGAACACATAGCACGCCGTGACCACCACAGGGACCAAACCAGCACATGGGCGCCAGACGACCCCGTGTCTGGGCACCCTTGGTCCCCCCTGCGACGGGTCAGGACATTGGCCCCGCCGCCTGCCAATTTTCGGCTGCAGAGGATAGGGAGAGCGGCCAACGTAATACCGACACTCCTCTTCCCCTGCAGCCCCACCGCGTCCGCCATCGTACGGTGGCGACCCCGTCAAGGCCGCGGAAGGTAGGGAGAGCGGCGCACCGTAATACCGGCACTCCTCTCCCGCCGCGGCCTCCAACCCTCAACCGCGATGCCTCCGGTACGTACGACATCGCGGCCCGCCTCAGTTGCGATGTCGCCCAAGCGACACCGCAACCTACCTTTGGCCGCTACGTCGTCGGCTTGTCAGCAGAAGCCCTGACGAGCGGCCCCTCCTCGGGTTCCTCTTAGCTTCACCGTGGGTGTCCAAGCCACGGCTACTGAGCCCCCCCGCCTCGACAATGCGGGAACCCACCGGGGGGGACCCCAACCTAACCTTTTTTTTTTTTTTTTTTTTTTTTTTTTCACGTGGAGAAATGCTCATGCATACTACACTACCACGGGGAGATAGTGCAGTTATGTGGGACTCTAACCCACTAAAACTCCACGGTGTCCTCCTCTGCCGCTTATGGCGGGAACACGGGCACGCGTTAGCACTCATCCGTGAACCCGCCGCGGCCGTCCGTTACCGGACCCTCCTCTGGGGAGTACTCCCCATCACCGGCGCACCAGAACACATAGCACGCCGTGACCACCCCAGGGACCAAACCAGCACATGGGCGCCAGACAACCCCGTGTCTGGGCACCCTTGGTCCCCCTGTGACGGGTCAGGACATTGGCCCCGCCACCTGCCAATTTTCGGCTGCAGAGGATAGGGAGAGCGGCCAACGCAATACCGACACTCCTCTTCCCCTGCAGCCCCACCGCGTCCGCCATCTTACGGTGGCGACCCCGTCAAGGCCGCGGAAGGTAGGGAGAGCGGCGCACCGTAATACCGGCACTCCTCTCCCGCCGCGGCCTTCAACCCTCAGCCGCGACGCCCCCGTTGCGACATCGCGGCCCGCCTCAGTTGCGATGCCGCTCAAGCGGCACCGCAACCTACTTTTGGCCGCTACGTCGTCGGCTTGGTAGCAAAAGCCCTGACGAGCGGCCCCTCCTCGGGTTCCTCTTAGCTTCACCGTGGGGCTCAAAACCACGGCTACTGAGCCCCCCCGCCTCGACAATGCGGGAACCCACCGGGGGGGACCCCAACCTAACCTTTTTTTTTTTTTTTTTTTTTTGATCCGGGGTGGAAAATCCTCATGGATGTCCGCCGCCCTGGGGCGGGCGGCGGGGTCTGTCAGACTCTTACTGACTAAAAACCACCCCGGGTGTTCCATCTCACACCTACGCCGGGGGTCGCGGGAACGTACGATCCTTCCGCAACCCCCGGCTGGTGCCGGCCCGCCGTAGCGGGCCCCGTCTGGTCAGGGGGGGGAGTGAGGTGTTTGACTCCCCCCGCGACGTCTATGAGGGGCGCGCGTGGAACACATCGCGCCGCCACCTCGGGTCCTGATGTGTGGGGGGCGACGGACGTCCCCGAGTCCGTCGCCCCTGGACCCGTTTAGGGGGGCCGGAAGAGGGCGTTGTCCGCCCTCCGCCGACGCCCGGTGCGCCTGCTGCGGGCAGGGTGAGTGGACGAGATCTCCCTCTCCCTTTCCGCAGCCTCCTTCTGCGAGACGACCGTTTCGCAGAAGGAAACCACCGCGTCCCAGGACTCCTCGCTGTCGACCATGGACTCGACCACGGCCGGCAGCGAGAGGTCACTGCCTACTTCTGAGATGAGGGCACGGCGCGGCTCCTCCCAAGCGGCACACTCTGCCAGCGTATGCCACGCCGTGTCCTCCCGGCAGTCGACGCAGTGGTGACACCGGGCGTCCGGCTCCCTGTTAATGCGACACAGGTACTTCCCGAAGCAACCATGCCCCGAGAGCACC
This sequence comes from Luperina nickerlii, assembly GCA_963855955.1. Classification (NCBI taxonomy): domain Eukaryota; kingdom Metazoa; phylum Arthropoda; class Insecta; order Lepidoptera; family Noctuidae; genus Luperina; species Luperina nickerlii. The sequence continues at coordinate 24,571,650 of OY979672.1, read as the reverse complement.
TGCGTCACCCGAAACGACAGGGAGCCGTGCCTCCTCCCGAGCCAGCGCTCGAGTACTGGCCGGACCGCCTCGATGGTACCGAGGCCGGCGGTAGGGCGCGAAAGCCTGTCCCGCCATTCCGCCACCAGGACCTCGCGAAGCTGAGACCGACGCAGCTCCATGTGGCGCTGCGTCAGCCCCTCGCCCCGCGCCCGCGCTTCCTCGCGCCACCGGTACAGTGACGCGAGTACTTTCGCCTCCAGGTCACCCCAACCTAACCTTTTTTTTTTTTTTTTTTTTTTCACGTGGAGAAATGCTCATGCATACTACACTACCACGGGGAGATAGTGCAGTTATGTGGGACTCTAACCCACTAAAACTCCACGGTGTCCTCCTCTGCCGCTTACGGCGGGAACACGGGCACGCGTTAGCACTCATCCGTGAACCCGCCGCGGCCGTCCGTTACCGGACCCTCCTCTGGGGAGTACTCCCCATCACCGGCGCACCAGAACACATAGCACGCCGTGACCACCCCAGGGACCAAACCAGCACGTGGGCGCCAGACGACCCCGTGTCTGGGCACCCTTGGTCCCCCCTGCGACGGGTCAGGACATTGGCCCCGCCGCCTGCCAATTTTCGGCTGCAGAGGATAGGGAGAGCGGCCAACGTAATACCGACACTCCTCTTCCCCTGCAGCCCCACCGCGTCCGCCATCTAACGGTGGCGACCCCGTCAAGGCCGCGGAAGGTAGGGAGAGCGGCGCACCGTAATACCGGCACTCCTCTCCCGCCGCGGCCTCCAACCCTCAACCGCGATGTCTCCGGTACGTACGACATCGCGGCCCGCCTCAGTTGCGATGTCGCCCAAGCGACACCGCAACCTACCTTTGGCCGCTACGTCGTCGGCTTGTCAGCAGAAGCCCTGACGAGCGGCCCCTCCTCGGGTTCCTCTTAGCTTCACCGTGGGTGTCCAAGCCACGGCTACTGAGCCCCCCCGCCTCGACAATGCGGAAACCCACCGGGGGGGACCCCAACCTAACCTAACCTAACCTAACCAAACGTCAAACTAGTGATAAACTTTTTACTCATACTATCAAATTTATGCAGCCAAATTTGACAGATCATTTTTTACTAGAGCCATCTATGGCAGCTTTTGAAAACTTTTTTTTTTAATCATGCTATTGAAAAGACCTCGTTGCGCCCTACCGCCATGTTAGGAAAAAAAAGTGTCTAAAACCGGCGTTTGAGTTTTAGTATCCCGTTCCCGTAATTGGAAAACGCGATAGGACGCGTGTGCAAACGTAACAGCACACAATACGACAGCTGATTTGTGATTTGCTGAAAATTCACTGGAAGGAGGTCGTGTTCTGGCCGTCATTAAAATGCACAAATGAAGCAGTATCAACGTGGCTATCGTAAATAGTACGAAGGACGTAGCGTGGAGTTAACAGCGACGTGGAGTGACTTCAAGAATCGAGCCAAGCAGCCCGCAGCCGTCGGTGAAGCCCTTCGTCTGCTGCAAGTGAGGGAATCCAGGACATGTCGCGGCCCGGTGCACGAGAAGTGGCAGCCAAGCAGATGGTGGAGGTGGAACACGCGCTGCAAGCAGCAACGGCGAGTGGATGTTAGCGTCGTACAACAACCAGCAGGCACGTTAGAACATAAGGGTGAGCTGTATTGTTTTGTTAGATTCTGGTGCTGAATGCTCGTTACTAAAAGCGAGTTGTGCAGCCAAATTAAGTGCCAAACGAGTTAATAATGTTATTGCATTGACTGGTATTGGTTAAACGCGTGTTTTCAGCACAAAACAAATCATAAGAAGCGTTGCGAATAGCGAGCCACAACTTAGATTTTATTTCATTACTACACGACATTTACTTGCAAAGTATTATTTTGGGTAGGCTATTTTGTGTTATTATAAAACGAAGAGTGAAATCAGATTATCAGACTAATCTAGATCGGAAGTTCAGAGGTCCATTTAAGGTAGTGGAAGTTTTGACAAGTGATCGCTATACGTCATAAGCTTTAGATTCTAACCGTACTTACAAGTATGCTCATGATCGCATAAGAAGGATACCACAAGGTCCCTAGCGAATTAGATGTGAATAGTGAAGAGTTAGATGTTAGAAGATGCTGTTGAAGGCCCATCAGCTCGTTCCGATTAATGTTAATGCATAATGTATGTCTTATGCCTACGATTTACTGGAGAGAAGGTCCGGTAATGTGCATACTGTTTTGGGCTTATCAGCGTGAAGGACTGATACTTGCTTTTTGGTACTGGGCTTAGCAGAGAGAAGGACTAGTACTGTGATACTGTCCCATGTATGTAGGGCATAGTAGCGAAAAGGGCTATTACTGACCCACTTGTGATTACCAGCGTGGAGTACTGGGAATGAGTTAAACTATTGTAATACTTGGTGCATTAATATTGTGGTTTAGTTTCCTTAATTTGACATTAATAAAACCTGTAGTATTCCTTTTGATGCAAGTTCATATAGTGAGATACTTAGATAAACATTTAGTATGAGTTCAGGCAGGCCATGAGCGTTGTATGTGATCTACTCTTAAGTTGATGCAGTTCCTGAACAATTATTACCAAGGCTTGGAGGGATCTTTTGTTATCAATGATTGTTATTATTAAATGTGGTCAGAATTGGCCGAGTGGAACATGCACTGCTGTTGATTTTTTTGGTTACAGGTTAACACACAAGGACACGTGCAAGCAGAATGACAGTGGTGGACAGCGCTGCACTCTTTGGATCTCCTGTACGAATAATCACTGATCAAGGACGGTGCTTTTTGAGCGAGGAGTTTCACGACTTCTGCCAAGGAAACAGTGGATTGCAACCACTACAGCCATTGAGCCAGCTACAGATCTATTGTCTACCGAATTTTGTGAATCGTTTTCATTATGATTTGACTCTGGTACCGAATGCTACCCTGCTAAACAACAGCAAAAATAAAAAAACTGTTACATTGTTAGGTATAGCTCAATCTAGTTAACGATGCAATTTTTAAATACGCTCACGATAGGTTATGAATGATGCCAGTAGGTCATGTACCAATCGAAATGGATGGTAATAATCACAGTGGTGATGAGCTATGAGTAAGCCTAAGTAGTGGGAACCACGCGAGTAGGGGTTCTCTATCGGCCGTAGTAAAAAGTGTGTAGTCATCAGTCAGGGTGATGCACATGGATCCATGCGCTGGATGGGTGAGAGCAATGCGATTGCTGGTCGGCCGGAGCGCCGTGGCGTTAGAGTGGTTTACTCGTCTGTGGGTTTCCAGTGTCTAAGGCTCTTAGTGAAAAAAAAAAGATTGTTGTTGTAATGTGGATAACGATGGTACATGGCTCTGGTTGATGTTTTTTTTTGCTATGATTAATTAAAGTTTGATTACATGGCTCTAGTTGAATCAAGTACGCTCATGAGCCTAAGGCATATGCCATGGCACAGGCCAAGGGATCAGAGTATTAATGACGAATTTGAGGAAAGCTAAGTAAAAGTCTTGTTGATGAAACAAAGTAGAAATTAAGTCGAGTGATAGTGGTGAATCTTAGTTCAGCTGGTCGGGGACCATACCAGTAGTTATTACATAGTCGTAGCCCTGTAGAAATCGGTGTCTCTTGAGGCAACTCAAGTAGTCCGTGGGTGCGCGATGCGTGTTTAACTCTGGCGGAGGTCGGGGTCTTGTAGAGACCATAGAGCCCGTAGGACTCGGAATTCAGGAGGAATTCAAAGAAACAAACATGAAGTTTGTTGTAGGGGCTTAATGAAAAGCCACAGTCCATGAATAAGATTCCTGCTGTGTTTTGTGATGCTCTAAGGATGTTTTATTGGCTGCTCCATCATGTTTAGTTGATTATTTAGTTTGTGATCTTGAGATTTGGGAATCAAATAATGATACTATCTCTGCCAATAGTGATACTATCTCTGCCAATAGTGATACCATGGCTGCTAAAAGTCCCACTATATCTACCAGTTCAATGCAAATTGTAGAAACCCTGGTTTACGTGCTACTTCAGTAGAATCAATTGGTCCTGAGTCAATTACCATTATAACAGAAGCACTTGTACATCAACCAAAATATTGAGCTATTTGTTAATTAAGCTAAAGGAACGATACTTGTTCGGCCTAGCTACGTCCGGTCCAGTTTAACTGTAGGGACACACCTGAAAGGCAAAACAATTACCGGACCAGGAAGCTAATCTTGTAGGGTCAAAAACTGATCGGACCAGGAAGCTAATCTTGTAGGGTCAGAAATTTACCGGACCAGGAAGCTAATCCTGTAGGGTCAGAAATTGACCGGACCAAGAAACAAGTCTTGTAGAGTCATGGCTGGCTGGACCAAGTGGTTAAATATCTGAAGGGTCTAACTTGACTGAACCAGAAACAATAGCAGGATGACCAAACGGTAGTTAATCAGTTTTTCATGCTTAGATGTAACATTGTAATAATCGTAATTAGTAATCAAATAATGATTAATGCTCTGAACTCTACAATTTCTTTTAGTTTGTGCGAATTTTCATTGTGTTTTAGTCTGTACCAATTTCGGTCAGAAGTGACCGAACTATGTGATACTTTGCGGGGTATGTTTCTTTGCAGATTAACACACGAGAATGTGTGCGAGCAAGATGGTCGAGTCGGCGTCATTCATTGACTATTCTGAACGCCAGTGTCACGTCACCCGGCGGCGCTCGACAGAGTCTAGCCTGAGTTCGTGTGGAGCCGAAGAGAGCGCGCAGTGGTGTAACGAGACAGTCTTGGCTCTGGCGTGTCACGGTGAACGTACGTTACGGAAGCATCGTAGGTACGTTCCCGTGACCCCTGGTGTAGGTGTGAGATGGAACACTGGGGTGGTTTTTAGTCAGTAAGAGTCTGACAGACCCCTCCGCTCGCCCCGTGGCGGAGGACATCCATGAGGATTTTCCACCCCGGAAAGTGTATGACGGGGCACAAGTTGCACTTCATGTCCGTTTATTCGGAACCGATCAATAGTAACGCGAGCTGATGTCCATAGAACTAATGATGACAGTTAAATTGCAATAATCATTGTAGGGTTAAACCGGTCCAATGATAAATCAGCTATAGGGAATAATAATATTCCGGACTAGCCAAAATAAGATAAAATAAATTCTGAAGGGCTTGTAGCCGGACCAGAATTTGTTAATCTGTAGGGCTTGTAGCCGGACCAGAACTTGTATCTGCAGGGCTTGTAGCCGGACCAGAACTTGTTAATCTGTAGGGCTTGTAGCCGGACCAGGGGGCTTACTCTCCAAACTAATTTTAATTCCAATGAGATGCCAATATGATTCCAATGTTAATTTTACAGTCACGTGATTCACACACACACAGACAGTCACTCTTGAAAACAATATTGTCAACAATTACCCCACGCCAAGCCCGAACCCAATTCCACTTAGTTCTCTAAAATGGACACCCAATCTAAAAATCATTTGGCGCTAGCATCGAACTCAAGAGTACGAAACGTCACAATTCCAATGTCGATCTATCGGAATTAAATTGAAGAGTAAGCACCCAGTGCTTGTTAATCTGAAGGGTCAATAAAAAAATAAAAAAAAAGACCGGTCCAGAACTTGTTAATCTGAAGGGTCATTGAAGACCGGTCCAGAACTTGTTAATCTGAAGGGTCAATGAAGACCGGTCCAGAAATTTTAATCTGAAGGGTCATTGAAGACCGGTCCAGAACTAATTCTTACCAGCTGTCTGTAGTCTTTATCTGTCTGTAGGGTTTAGATAAACCGGTCCAGATTGTAAAGTACAATTTTTGGTCAGGATAATCGAGCGATTTATGCTTATTACAGATGTATGAATTGTAAGCGTACGAGGACGTCCGCAAGTCAGTATGGCCGTGTCGGCGGCGTTGTCGTAAACAACACATGCACCGATCACGCCACCGACAAGTACGTCACTCGACTTCTCCCACCGCCCCACTGCTCGACTTGTTTTGACACCAGTATAAAAGAGCGAGCAACGAAGCGGCGAGGGACTTGACCATTGGACATCGTACGGACATCATGTGCTCAGAAAAACTATCTCGCGTTCGTATCTGGTTGTATCGTGTACCTACAGTGCTTGATTTGCTAAGATTAAATTGTTCATGAAATTATAATCTGATGTGAAGTGCAAACCGTTTTTCTATTGCGCAATAACCAACACTACCCACATAGTACGCCCACAGTAATTAAAATATGCCTGATAATAATGACACACACTTTACCTTTTCCTACAGGTATATATAAGGTAATACCTTATTATCTGTTCCGTGATTTACAGTATGTCATCTATCTATACTTCTATACTATATATTAATATTATAAAGCTGAAGAGTTTGTTTTTTTGTTTGTTTGTTTGTTTGGTTGAACGCGCTAATCTCAGGAACTACTGGTTCGAATTGAAAAAATCTATTTGTGTTGGAGGAAGGCTATAGGCTATATAACATCACGCTACGACCAATAGGAGCGGAGCATCAATGAAAAATGATGCAAAAACGGGAAAAAAATATTCGTTTTGAGAGCTTTCGTTGCGTAGGGGAAGTCAGCTCAAAGCGGCCATAGAAGGCAAAGCGGCCACGATTCATTTTTCGGAAATTTGAAGTGATAGCGCGATGTTCCCATTCTGCACGCGTAATAAACCTCCTGCCCCGTACCGATCAGTCATTCGGCGTGGGATCATAGCGGTGGGATCGAGCGGGTGGCTCTTAGTGACGAAAAATACATTTCGCGTCTTTTGTTAAAATAATACAAGGTAAGTTTAACCTGTTTTGGTCAAACCTGTTTAAGTTTAAATGCTTGCATTACACGTGTATTGTTACTTGTCTATTTGGCTTTGTTTCTTTAGTATTAGCTCCAAAATTTGATAAATAATGTGGGAGTAGTTAATTTTTATAACAAAATGGGCGATAAAGACAAAGCGGCTCGGGCAAAGTGGCCAGGTGACCGCTTTGCCCTTATTAAAATATTATGATTCGATTGATAATGCTCAGTTATTTTGTTTAGATGGTCAACAATTACAAACGTAAACTACCCAGGCGTCTTGCGTTGAAGTTACGATGGCCCGAGCAATCGAAGATATAAATGAAAAGCGCGGCTCAATTAAATTTATCGCAATAAAATACGGTATCCCTCGTACAACTCTCAGAAGACACTTGCAAACAGGATCTGCCATCAAGAAACTTGGCAGATTTACAACAGTATTAACCAGCCCCGGATCTACGATTTTTTCGAACCGGGGCAAAACTTTGATAGTGGCGCCCCCTCCCTTCAGTGTTTGAGAAAAACTTGCAAATTGTTGATTTCCACTACGATAATATATGATTTCACTAATAAATTACTTATTTTATTAACGCTGATCACTCGCAAACGCAATCAACCACATAAACAGTGTTGTCACTTGATGTCAACTGTTTGAATTTGTTCGGCTCGGCTCGTATAGATATGTGACGGGGATTCCCCTTGGCAGAAAGATCACGGACACTACGCACGCGTTCAAAAATTTACTTGTATGTTAGTATGTGTTCAAAAACTAACTCGGCGTATGGAACTAGAAAAGTTTGTTTTTCAAACATATTATATTAAGATTAGATTACTTGTTGAAAACCTATGAGATTGTAGGAAAAGAGGCTTCATTTGTTCGATATTTCGAATTCTTGTCTCAAGGATTTGGCGCCCCCATGAAACTGCAGCCCGGGGCAAGTGCCCCGGTTTGCCCCCCCTTAGATCCGGGGCTGGTATTAACCCAGAGCAAGAAGAAGAGCTCCTAGCTAGAGTACATGTTTTTTATGGACAACCTCTTTTTTGGCTTTACAAAGGAAGATTTTCTGCAGCTTGTATTTCAATATGCTGAAGCAAATCACATTCCACATCCTTTTAAGAATTCATTATTTCAATATTCTAAGACTGTTGGAAGACTTAAAGTAAGATTACTGACTGTTGATTAATAAAATTAATAAATATTAACAAAAACTAAATCTGATTCAAAGTTCCTATTAGTTCAGAAGTTTTCAAACTAAATACCTACCTAATTATAACATTAAATTTAAGTCAAATTACTTTTAAGACTGATTGTAATTAAAACGGGTAGAAAATGTTGATTATTTTATTAAAAATATGTTTAATAATAATAAATAATGTTTTTAATATATTTTTATTGGTTTTTATTTTGTCTAGCACGATATATTTCAACAAAAAATAAACTTTTTCGAAGAATTTTTGGGGTGGCCTCTGTTGGAATACAAGTTGGAATGCAAACTTTTTAATGCTTTGTTAATATATAGTTTTCTTTTTCGTAGCTGACACTCCTATAAAATATGTCCTGTCATGGTGTGCTCCTCACGTTTAATATACCATGCTAAGTAACTATTTAGTGTTGTTTCAATTCATTTCAACAGCCTCTATGCCCTTACCACCATGGCCGCTTTGGGCGACTCCTCGGGCAAAGCGGTTTTTTGAAAAGTTTTTGTAATCTACAAATCTAAGGCTTATATTTAAATATGCGCGAAATTTAAATTGCAAATTACAAAAATTAAATAAATTCTCTACCTATTAGTACAAAATTATTTTCAAAAATGAATCGTTTTATAGGTGTTTTCTTAATTTAAAGTTAAGGTGGCCGCTTTGAGCTGACCTCCCCTACGCTGCGTAAAAATCATGTATGACGGAATTGTTTCCCTTTAAAATTTCTAAAAAAAAGTCCGCGACAGCATATGTCTATCTTTTAAGGTTTACTCACTATAACCTTTTTTATGGTAATCAAATTTCTTCTAAACTAATGCATTATTTGCGAAGGTTTTTTTTTATAAACATGATATTAATTCTTATCAAAATAAATAAGTACGTTATTCATCACAAGTATTTAATTTTGAATAAAATTGCCCTTGACATCATTTGATTTCAATGAATATCTTAGGAGTTGCATAGTTTACAAGTAATATACATTCATTCATTCATTTATTTATTCTTAAACAATTTACATTGTGTCGAACATTACATATTAAATACTAAACAAAATCATCATGTGCAGAAAGAACACCAAATTAAATGTTAAACAAAATTATCACATGCACAAACAAAAACATATAAAACGAACAATACAATAAAAAAGCCTAATTGAAGTTGATTTGAAATGTCCAGTTCCAGAGTCAATTCGTATACCTAAAATATGTCACCCAATATATAATATCTAATGTCAATGCAGGTATAATGTCAAAATAGTGTCAAAAATTCTAGAAGTACCTACAAAATTTATCAAGGTCCTAGTGATGAGCAACATTTAATTTAAAACTTGTTCACTGCTATTATTATAAGTGACTGCCTTTATCATTTGTCATAAAATCTGACACAGAGTATAATAGTAGATTTTACAACAAGTGCACAAAACAAACCATTTCTATCCGAGACTTTTAGCAGCCCGAGCCGAAGGCGAGGGCTGATAGTAATGTCGAGGATAGAAAATATGGTTTTGTGGACGAGTTATAAACTCTGCTTTTCACTTCGATTGCGAGGAAATAAAACAGTAGTATAACATAACATTTCTTTAATTAAAATTCAAAGTAAAATTAGAACAGTTTTGAATACTGAAGGAAATTATTTTTTTTAAATCTTACGACATTGATATTAGGCTGCAGACCTATACAGCCTACTATTAAATTAATTTTGTAATAATAATTTTCTTAAATCAACTAACCTACCGTACTTGAATTAAAATTTTAATATCTATTATATCTTAAAAAACACATAAGGCAAATAAATTAAAGTAAATATTATATAATAACAAATTCTATCTATGAACTTCTTATTGCATTTGGCTGTATGGCTCATTTTCTTTGCCTTAATATAATACATTTAAGAGTAGATACGTTAATGCCCTTGTGCACAAAATTCGATTTTGTGCAGCCTATACCCTGCACAAAGAAGCACTTTCAGAGCATGAGAAGTGAAAACATTTTTTCACTTCAGTAGCTCAAACATGTAGGTTTTGCTGCGTGAAATCAGTGAGCAAAATGCGATTTTGCTCACTGAGTGAGACAAAGTAACTTTTTAATTTTTTTTCAGAAAGCCGCGAATATATTATTGAGCCTTGGGTTAATCATACAATTCGAAACATTCACACTCTATCTCTTTCCCGCCATTAGAACGAGAGAGAGACAAAGACCAGCCCTTTCGAAGTTCGGATTTTGAATTCGACCTCAAAGACAAACACGTTCGGAATTTCGTACTAACTAAAGTTTGCAAAAAGAAAATTATGTCTTTTAATGTAATTTATTGAATTTTTAACTTATTGTTGTATTTAAACGAAAATAAGTATTTACTGCAAATAAAACTGATATAACTTGTAAATATTTATTTCTAGTTTCAATAAATTGTGGTTTTTTCCTGAAATTACCGCGGGTGAAACGTCTGGTATATCAGCGCACAGCCTAAACCACTGATCCTAGAGACATGAAATTTGGAGGGTGTGTTCTTTGTGAAGAGTAGGTATCCACTAAGACAGGGTTTTTAGAAATGCCACCCCTAATAGGGTGAATGAGGGGAGGGTGAAATTTCACGCGGACGAAGTCGCGGGCAGAAGCTAGTAATATTATAAAGCTGAAGAGTTTGTTTGTTTGTTTGGTTGAACGCTCTAATCTCAGGAACTACTGGTTCGAATCGAAAAATTCTTATTTTTTTTTTAATAATAATATCGTTATCCTTATTGCGTTGGATAGTCCATTCATCGAGGAAGGCTCTAGGCTGTAGAACATCACGCTACAACGAATAGGAGCGGAGCATCAATGGAAAATGTTGCAAAAACGGGAAAAATATCTGATAAATGTAAACCGAACACGTAAACCGTTAAACAGATTTGGATAAAAATTGGCACATAGACCATTTCCTGGATTAACACATGGGATACTTTTTATCCCGATATTCCCACGGGATCGAAACTGACGCGGGTGAAACCGCGGGGCGCTGCTAGTGCTAATGTAATAAAGCTGAAGAGTTTGTTTAGGAGCCGAGCAAAAAGAAAAAGAAGTCAGAAAGAACGAAGTAACAGCGCGGGCAGGCGATGCGATGCGACGGGGTGGGTCGGAGTAAAAAGAAATTTCACGCGGACGAAGTCGCGGGCAGAAGCTAGTTATTAATAATTCTATTCCAAATTATCCTAATTCTATCTAATTTTGTCTAAGTTTATTTAATACTATCTAATTTTTATCTAATGTTAACCAATTTTGTTACATTTAATTTAATTTCGTCTTTTGTGCAGTTTTTATTATGTGATTTAACCTAATTTTATGATTGTATGACATGTGTAATTACAAATATTGACTAATAACTTGTATGTGTTGTGCAAACTGTTAATATAAGTTGGTTATTAAGTAATAAATAAATAAAAAAGTTACTTTTACAATATTTGTAAATGTGTGAGCACCATGAATTTATCACATAATTGATTTACCTGTCATTGCTTCATTTTTAATTCTTTTTATTTTTTGTGATAGACTAATTTTATACTAGGTGCGTCGTCTTCACATATAATTATATTATGTACTTATACAAAACCTTGTAAAACATTTTAAAAGAGTAACGGTGGAGTTTCTTGCCCATTCTTCTCCATACAAACACTACCTTTTGGAAGGGGCGACTAGAATCAATTCAATTTTACTGTAAGTTTTGACGTTCAAAAGTGCCTTTAATGTGCCTATTTGAAATAAATGATTTGACTTTGACTTTGCAGTCGACAGCCGACCACACGTCAGCAGTACCGACTCAGTACCGGTAGTACTCTTTGGTAGTAACGCTTTCAACTAGCTAGCCTAGCGCCATAGAAATGTAAAATATATCTATGCCTGGCGCAGTACGGAGTTCCAATAGAAATAGAAGGCAGCTTATTGATACCAGTGACATGCGGCCGACTGTACAAACTGGTTGAAAGTGTCGTCGAAGAACGTTCCGCCGCGTCACTGGCAGTGCTCGTTAGGGTCGTTGAGCGCGCTGCGCCGCCAGCCGAACAGGAAGTAGCCGACTGTCAAACCCAGCAGCACGGCCAGGCACAGCCACACGTTGTACGTCATGAATACCAGCATGAGCAGGTAGCTCAGCGTCGACTGCAGCGCGTGCAGCGCCGTCTGCAGCGCGTGCGCGCCCGAGCACAGCATCGCCCTGTAGGGAGAGGAGGCGGTTAGCATGCGTCATGGGCGCCAGCATGCACGGCACACTAGGACGTGGTGGGTCAGCTCACCTGAGCGAGCGGCCTGCGCCGGCGCCGAGCTCGCTCTTGGCGATGTGCTGCTGCGAGTCGGAGAGCGAGGGGGACGGCGGCGCTAGCGTCTCCCGCCAGTACTTGAAGCCCTCATACAGCACGGACGCTACGAAGATCGCCAGCGCCGAGCCGAATAGCTGCAGCTCGTTGGTCGTGTTCCAGCCTTTGAACAGGATCTCCGTGCACACGCACGAGTGGAACTGCGCACATACAAGTTATTAGGTCCTCCCTCTCGACACACACGTTGTTATTGTTAGACTAGATATTAATATCTAACTACCTACGTCATTGAGAAAAGTACAAAGCTTCGTGTGATTTATAATTATTAGACACTGCATTTCTCTTACTTTTAATAGCAAAGGAAAACCTAAGTATTGAAAAGCATTTTTTTTGTTCTCGGCCAAATCGAAAACTATTTTCGGTCGGGAATCTATATAGGTGTGTAGTACTGGTATACTGACCACCATGGCGTGGTCGTGCGAGGCGCATGGGTCGTCGGAGTCGTGCGCGCCCAGCGACTGATGCGCCGCCAGCTCTGCCACTGTCGACAAGGCCGACATGCCGGACATGTTTGCTATGCAACAACAAGACTCTATTAACACACACCTCAAAATTGTCATCACAATAACAACTAGAAAAGAAATGTATACTGCCGTGCTAAGCTCAAAAGCGGTATCTCAAAAAAATTTGTAAAGTTGATTTTTGTGGCATCAGATAGCTTAAAGAAATATGCATCCAATGAGCTAAGCCAAATAGTGGTATCTTAATAAAAAAGTCCTTAGAAAGGTGTTCCCTATAATCAGCTTTACCTCAAATCACTGAGAGAATAAAAGCGAAACTTAATTTTTCTCGAAACTAGCTTTTCCCGAGATACCGCTTTTGCGTTCAGCACGGCAGTATAATAGCTCATAGAAATAGAATATCTATGGTATAACTACATTAAGTACCTACAAAATAATATTTACGGGTCACCAAGGATTCCATATATGTATAGCTACCCACCATATGCCATAACTGAGTAGGTATTTATAGCGCGAAAATGACGACATGACCGTGGACCGTACAGACCTTTTTTTTTATGTTCCGGTCTAGAAAGTCCTAATGGGGATCATTCTTGGGGTGGCGCACCAAAAACTAACATGCTTCCTCTTGAAAGAGCTCAGAGAGCAATTTTAAAGGTAGCAAACTTTCATCCGTTCTTTTTTCCCACAGATCTGCTATATAAATCCTGCAATGTACTAACTGTTCGCCAGCTTTTCATTATGCACTTAGTATTAAAACAGCACACCATGCTTGCCTACAATGCCGACAACACTAACAAGAGACGGAATGATATAGTATGCATATCTAATGCTACCTCAAAACATGTCTTTGTAGAAAGATTTTTAACTTTCTTAGGCCCATTCCTGTACAATAGATTAAATAGAAAACTAAGTATCTATAAACTGAATTACTATAGCTGTAAACAAATTTTACTTAAATATTTATTAACAATCGACTATGCACAGACAGAAGACCTACTTATTGTCTGCAAATAAAACTGCTAACATGCTATTTTACTTTATTTACCTAAGTTTTAATTTATTTTTTACGTTATATTGATTGTTAATTTATTACTATAAGTACTTATGCACTTTCTGGCCTGAAGCACAGGTTCAACCTAGTTCAGGCAAATTAGCAACTGCGCACTATTTTATTTTAATTGTTAAACTATTCATTGTAAATGTATCCCTTTTTATAAATAAACGATTATTATTATTTTTGTTTTTGAGTGTTTTCTCTTCTCAGCTCTTTGGCTGGTTTTTGCAACATTTAAGGACCGAAGCCAAGTAAATGCAGCTTGTGGTGTGTTATGCTATAGATGTGTTGTGATGAAGACCTATTTCGTTTTCATCTATTTGCATGAACTTTCTCACAATACGACATGTATTTAAAATTGCAGCTTTTTGTAGGGTGATATACAGGGTTTCTTTTAGGTTTAGTAATTTAAGGCTATCGAGAAGGTAATTTGGGATGACGCCTGTTGTGGAGAGGACTATAGGGACTACATAAACTTTTTGTTGGCGCCATATTCTACTTTACTTCATCTTTGAGTTCTGCGTATTTACTAATTTTTTCAGATATTGTCTTCTGAATGTTGTGTGTGTTGGGAACGGCAATATCTATTAGGTAAGTTACTTTATTTATTTTATCCTGTAGGGTTATATCCGGTCTATTGTAGTGAGTTGTCCTGTCGGTAAGAATGGCGCGGTCGTAGTAAAGTCTATGTGTGTCGTTTTCTAATATTGTTTGTGGTGTGTAATTTATTATTATTATTATTAATGAATGTATCTTCAGGGGTCTGTTAGACTCTTACTGACCACCCTCCGCCGACGTCCAGTCCATCTGCTGCGAATCGGGAGAGTGGTCTCGATCTCACTCTCCCTTTCCGCAGCCTCCTTCTGCGAAATGACGTTTTCACAGAAGGAGATCATTGCATCACGCGGCTCGGCCCTCCCAACCATCGAACAAGCGACAGCCGGCGGCGACAGGTCGGGTACGACTTCTGATACGAGGGCACGGTGTGGCTCCTCACATGCGGCACACTGCCAGCGTATGCCACGCCGTATCCTCCCGACAGTCGACGCAATGACGCCAGCGAGCGTGCGACAGAGGTACTTCCCGAAGCAACCATGCCCCGAGAGCACCTGCGCCACCGGTACAGTGACGCGAGGGCTCTCGCCTCGGAGTGTGTTAGCTAAGATATAAACACGCTTGTACGATACGACTACATACAGAAAGCAAAGCTAATAGAAATCTCTATTCCTGTAGCCAGCACGTTTCGCTGAAAACTTTGTTGATAGAAGACATTGTTTGTAGATATCACGGTGACTCACCGTCTTTTTACCGTAAACTTTGTTCATGCCTTTGCAGAAGAAACTATTATATTTTGCGATACATATTTTTTATTACTCATAATCATAATCATTTTTTTATTTGTGTAACAAAGGTATTAAATACAGTTCTTAAATTAAAGTTCATAGGTCGCTATATTATGCCAAGAGACGTACAAAAATGGTTGCATGCCAAATAAAAACAATCAATTAGTCACAATATTCAATTAAAATTTGTTTCTCCAGTCAAATAAATAAATAAGTCTACATTAATTTATCATTCAGAAATTCATCAGTTGTGTTGGCAACACAACGACCGGTGGGAGCGAGACAGCACGCTCTACCGGACGACGGTGTCAACATTTTTTGGAGGGATCACGAGTAACTGCCGCGAGCGGCAGGCTCGGGCGGCGGGGGGCATTAACGGCTTGATATTGATTGTGAGAGGTTATCCTGAGATTAATTCGCTCCCCCCACCGAATAACATGGTAATGTGGTACTACGACAGTTTTCGTTTTATTGCATATTCGGTGTCTAAAGCATTAATTATCATCTTGTAATTTTTTTTGTATTTTTTCTATGTATATTTATAAAAGTACAATAATTTCAATGGTACCGTAATGAACATAACAACATTATTACCTTAAAATCTAAATACACTTTTTGCACGAATAATACCATAACATGTTATTACAGATCATGCAATCGTTAACTTTTTCGGTAAGCGACGATTACCATTATATTCGCGTAAGAAATGCATGCCTTTTTCCACGTAAAGTATAAAACAATTATATTTGTGTATTATTTTTGTTTACAATATAATAGAAACGGCTCATTCGATTTAGATGCGGTTTTCACTAATATATTGCAGTAAGCTTCACTTAACATTTAGTGTTTATTTCATGTCAATCGGTTCATAAATAAAAAAGTTATGTCAATTTAAAGAATCACGGCGGACATTTTTAAGGTATACTATCAGAGTACGTACATGGACGCGCACTCTCGAGGCTAATTGATGAACAGCGTTTGATATTTGATCTGGTGAGCGTTGATAGTACTTTGGAAGAAATGCTATTTGTAGATGCACCCGGTGGAACGGGTAAAACATTTCTTACGAAAGTTATTTTGGCGAAGGTACGAAGCCAAGGTAAAATCGCGCTTGCTGTCGCTTCATCAGGCATAGCAGCCACATTGTTGCCAGGTGGGAAAACTGCTCATACAATGTTCAAAATTCCGATCGATTTAGACCGCACAGAAAGCCCTGTTTGTAATATTTCAAGAAACAGCGATAAAGCTAAGGTTCTTCGTGATTGTAGCCTTATTATATGGAATGAGTCCACAATGGCCAATCGAAAAGCAGTAGAAGCAGTAGACAGAACGTTGCGTGATGTCAAACAAAATGATCAACCGATGGATGGCATTACTATGCTTTTTTGTGGCGATTTTCGTCAGACTCTCCCTGTAATACCACGTGGAACAAGGGCTGTTGAAGTTAGAGCCTGCCTAAAGAGTTCTCGACTGTGGCATTACATGATACCTTTGCATTTGACATTAAATATGCGTGCGCAAATTAGAGGCAACGAAAATGCTCAAGAATTTGCAGATTTGCTACTTGAGATTGGTAACGGTGTGTTACCGCAGGAACAAGGAAAAGTTGTTCTTAATGAAAACCTATGCAACATAGTTTCATCAATGCGAGACCTCATATCATCTGTGTATGGAAACGCAACGCAAATACCAACTTGCGAAAATTTCTGGCTTTGCGAAAGAGCTATTTTGACGCCACGAAACGGCCAAGCAGCAACAATAAACGCTGAAATTTTGAGCTATGTTCCGGGGGATTATGTTGAGTATATCTCCATTAACAGAGTCATGGAAGAAGGAAAATCTACAAGCTACCCAGTAGAATTTTTAGAATCCCTCAATGCTCCTGGACTACCAGCACATAAAATAAAATTAAAAGTAGGCGTACCGATAATGCTTCTTAGAAATTTAAGCCCCCCAAAACTTAGGAATGGCACCAGGTTAAAAGTGACCAATTTACAAAGAAATCTGATAGAAGCAGAGATTTTAACAAGGTGTGGAAAAGGTAAAAGTGTTTTCATTCCTCGGATTCTTCTCATTCCAAACAATTTTCCATTTAGTTTTAAACGAGTCCAGTTTCCAGTCAGCCTATGTTTTGCGATGACAATTAATGAAGCCCAAGGTCAGACGCTGAAAGTTGTAGGTGTAGATCTAAGTATCAGCTGTTTCTCGCACGCTCAGTTGTATGTGGCTCTGTCACGGGTTATCAATCCTAGGAGCCTGTATGCTTTCATCCCCGATGGCCATACGTCAAAATATATCGTATACAGAGAAGCATTACTGTAAAGAAAATTTTTAGCTACCCAAACGACGGTATATGTAATTCAAAATATGCTGCCCGAAAAGTCACTATTCCACGCTGACGAAGTCGCGGGCACAGCTAGTTAGTAAATAAAAGGACTGATTATGATAAATAATAAAACCTTTGTTTTATTTCATAAATGTTAATAAAACGCTATTATAAATTATCCAGTATTAATATCAACTTCCTCTATTATTGTTATTTTTCTGCCAAATCAAATAATAAGTACTGGATTATTTAATAAAACATGTATTTGCAACATTATATTACTGTTAATCTTTTGACACCACACATCGACGAATATTACTGTAATGTAATATTACATTATACACTATCGCTTGGATTTCACACGAATAATATCGTAATATCATATTGCCGTTAGGCTTTTTGACACTGTATTACAACGAATAATACTATAATGCATTAATATTGACTACGATATTGTTGCGTTTACACGCGAATAATATGGTAATGATGCGTTGCATACCATACTTTTGCCATTTAATTTCAGTAACATTATTTTTGTGAATAACTTAATTTTATTAAAGAATTACAAAAAAATCATAATATAAATTAGATTGTAAAAAAATTAGCTTTGTTTTGACGTTTAAATGTCTACCTTACGATCTACCCGTGCCGAGATATACGCATAAAACAGTTTTTTATTTTTCCTGTAAAATTTAGATTTATCGATTACCATATTATTCGGTGGGGGGAGCGAATTAAAGTATCGTTTAGAATCAGAAGTCTATAATATTTTATAATCACCCGCCTTCAGCCTAGTTAGCTAACATCAGAAGTGGTATTAGTTTAAATTACACGCGATTTAGATCGTTCGCCATTTTTTTAACCGAAAATAGTGTTTTTGAGACTGTTTAAAATTGTTTCACCACGTGTTGTTGAGTTTGTCCGTGATTAGTTTCTGTGCATTTTAATGTGATTCGCCACGTGTTTCTACTCGATTACATTACATTTCGTACGTGTTTTTTAAGTAAATAACCACGTGTTAATTCTTTTATTTCGCGTATTAGGGAATTAAGGTTGTATTAAAACACATTTTCACAAGTACATTTAGTTTACTACATTTTTAATTTTTGTCTGTGGACTTGGCTGACTGAATACATTTCCTTTGCCTATCAATTGACAATGATCGCTTGTAATTCGTGTCTATGGATTCAACGTTAAAAAAAAAAAAAGAGGTTGAGGACATTGGGGCTGGGGATCATTCGAGCCCGGACCACCAAGAGAACAAGTTTTAGAGTCAAGTGAAAGGAGCTACTGTAAGTCAGTCTGATTTAATAAGTACCTATTCTTTAAATATCATACTATGTTATAACTGTGACCGTTATTTTGTTCGAATGTGTTCCTTCGCGCGTCCAATTAGCAGACACAATAGAATTTTATTGTTATTATTATCCAATGGTGTAACGGCGACGTTTGAGAGGTTAAATCTATGGTTTAACTATTGCTAGTCTTGTAATTTATGTAGAAAGTATATAAACAATGCATTATTTTCTAAAGTATATTGTGGTTTATATGAGATGGTTATGTGAAATCATGATAAACGGTAGTAAAATATGTGTGATTTGAATGTTACTTACACTAAAGGTTGTTATTAACTTTGCTCCTTCTGACCCAGATAATTACAGTCAATATCTAATTGAAGGTTGAATGTCAATAATCTAATACGCGGTTAGTTTGTTGTTCACGTAGTGGTCATTTACGTTGCCTATAGTCATAACCATGTCGAGTCGTGGATGCACGCTGCGTGAGAATACACCTAGGCGTAATTCTCGGGTACTGAGTGCTTCCCTGGTAAACAACAGCAAAAAAACGATTACATTGTTAGGTATAGCCCAAAATAGTAAACAATGCAATTTTTAAATACGCTCACGATAGGTTACGAATGATCCAGTAGGTCATGTACCAGTCGAAGTAGATTGTGATCACAATGGTAATGAGCTATGAGCAAGTCTAAGTAGTGGGAACCACGCGAGTAGGGGTTCTCTATCGGCCGTAGTAAAAAGTGTGTAGTCATAGCGTAATACACATGGATCCATGCGCTGGATGTGTGAGAGCAATGCGATTGCTGGTCGGCTAGAGAGCCGTGGCGTTAGAGTGGTTTACTCGTTTGTGGGTTTCCGGGTGTCTAAGGCTCTTAGTGGAAAAGATTATTGTTGTAATGTGGATAACGATGGTACATGGCTCTGGTTGAATCAAGTACGCTCATGAGGTTAAGGCTTATACCATGGCACAGGCCAAGGGATCAGAGTATTACTGACGAATTTGAGGAAAGCCAAGTAAAAGAATTAAAAATGAAACCATGACATATAAATTAATTATCTGATAGATACATTGTGCTCACATATTTACAAACATAGTAAAAGTAAACGATTTTCATTTAAATAAAAAAAAAAAATAAAAAAAAATTACATGTAATAAGTCAGGGTGTGAGTTAAATAGTTACAGAATGTAAATCAATTTAAATAAAATAATAAAAAAAAGAATAAATTTGCAATTAGTTAGAATACCTAGGTAGGCTTATTGGTAACGGTCAGGTACGGCCTAGCCCTAGTAAAACTGAAACTATAGTGAAGTCTCCTAGACAACCCATAGAATCTTGGACGATGCCTGAGGTACCCTTTTAAAGTGGTTCACACTGACGTCCTTGGTCCCCTAACGGAGTATACTACGGACGTATCCTAAGCCTAAAGGAACGCCTAGAGAGAGAGACCGAGGATCATGTAGATAAAAGAGTTAACTAGTCCTTGATGTGTTGATCGACCTAAGTCTAAAGGGAGTTCTTCGCATTACGGTTAAGTAAGGATTAGAAATCACTTGATTCTCGGATCAATTTAAACCTAACTAGGTGTATTCTAAGTCTAAAGGAGCACCTAGTAGAGGTAGACGGACGTATCCTAAGCCTAAAGGAACGCCTAGAGAGAGACCGAGGATCATGTAGATAAAATAGTTAACTAGTCCTTCATGTGTTGATCGACCTAAGTCTAAAGGGAGTTCTTCGCATTAGGGTTAAGTTAAATAACTAAGTGTTCTGTACTGTTGGACGTCATGATGACCGAGTCGGTTTGGAGAGACAATGTAACAAAATACTAATCATATAAATTATATATATGTTTCCAGTACATTATCACAGGAGCGGTCACCTGCCTGTGTACCATAGAATTGGTTTACCAGGCGTGAGCTGGCGTGCCAGGGGCAGGCACGATGCAGCATGGCCGTGTTGGCAACACAACGACCGGTGGGAGCGAGACAGCACGCTCTACCGGACGACGGTGTCAACATTTTTTGGAGGGATCACGAGTAACTGCCGCGAGCGGCAGGCTCGGGCGGCGGGGGGCATTAACGGCTTGATATTGATTGTGAGAGGTTATCCTGAGATTAATTAAAGTATCGTTTAGAATCAGAAGTCTATATTTTATAATCACCCGCCTTCAGCCTAGTTAGCTAACAGTTGTCATAACATTTTTCAATTAATAACAGTTTTTTTTCATAACATTTTTCAATTAATATTTTTTTTTATTGTGTAACATTCAAATTTTTTATGACATCTGGTAATTTATTGTTAATGCGCGGTGCCATACCTAAAACGCTCTTTCTCACTAAGGCAGTCTTACAGAGTTTGCGTATTGGCTACGAATCGCGACATTTCGTAACGTTGACACTTTTTCGAATAACGTCATGTTTGTTTTGACGAAAACAATAATTTAAAAAATATATAATGAGGGTGGTAAGTATTTACAGTGATTTAAAGAATGATACACAGCTAACATCAGTTTTCAGACCACACATTGATCATATGCATCTTTTTTGTGCCTTAAAAACGATATCTTTATCAGTAGAATTGCCCCAGAAAATAATACCATATCGCGAAATTGAGGCTACTAAGCCGTGATATGCAACTAGTAGCGCATCCATATTTATTTTTCTAGCAATTTGGAAAAGTGCGTGATGCTGATTTATTTATTTTCTTACTTAGGTCATCTATGTGGGCCTTCCAGTTAAGGTGGGTATCAAGGAATAAACCTAAGAATTTTACTACTTTAACTTCTTCAATGTCACAGTCACTATGTCTGATATTTACTTTTGGCACTACAGTTCTTTGCTGAAAGTGCATTATATTGGTTTTCTTTAAGTTTATAACTAAATTATTTTTATTAAGCCAATTAATTATGTCTGATAGTGTATTATTTATGACATCTTGATAAATATTGCGATCAATACATTTCACTATGACAGTACTGTCGTCTGCAAACATGACCATTGAATTTGAGTCACCTTTGGCAGATTATTGTGGCCCAAGGACGCTACCCTGTGGGACACCAAACTTTATTAATCTAGAATTAGATGAAAAAGTATTTTTTTAAATTATGTTTTTTCACATAGGTACTCTTGCAATCTCTGTACATAGCATTCTGTTGGAGAGCTGATAGGATTCGAGTAGTTTTAAAATGTTACCTCTGATACCATAGCTATATGTATGTATACGCAGTTTGCCTAATAAGACGTCGTGCTTTACTTAATCGAAGGCTTTGGTTATATTGGTGTAGATAGCACAAATAGGAGCTTTTTGGTATACTGCTAACATAATGCTACTTAAAAATAGCCATGTTGATCGTGGTATTCTTTTTAAAGTCATTTTGTTCCTTGCATAACAACTTAAATTTATTGAGATAGCAATACAGAGACTTTTATTTTTTGTTTTTCGGAAATTTTGGAAAGTGGGTACTGAAATTTTATCTATTGGCCTATAGTTCTTCATATCGGTTTCGTTATCTTTTTTATGAAGTTGTTTAATAATAACTTTCTTCAAGCCTTCAGGATAAACTCCGTCAACAATACTAAGGTTCATAATTTGCGCTGATACGGGTGCTATAAGTTCAGTTACAAGTTTTATCACCTTTGTTGACATATCGTCAAATCCTACATTACTTGTATCTTTAAGTGATCTTGTAGCGGTAACAATGACAGTGTTAGAACAGGCTGCATAAACATGGATTGCCTTGTCAAATTGTCTAATTTATTGTCGAATTCCATATCAGTTTTTATATTATTCTCAATTTCATCTATAAAATAATTATTAAGTGCATTTGCAATGTCAGTAGGTTTTGAAAAGGTAGGTCACATTTATTAATGGTAACGTAATTATTTGTTCTTTAGATGAGTTATTTTTAGGTCTATTGAATATTTGCCATGTAGCTTTTGACTTATTCTGTGAGGTTTTTATAAAGTAATCATTTTGAACTTTTTGAGTTAGTCTTATTATTTTCTTATATCGTAAAGAGTATTTTATAAAATTTGTTTTATTAAAAATTTTACCTAATACAGGATTTTGTCTATGTCCACAATAATTTTCTTTGATTTTTACTACAGCTTTTTATGCCGCGCGATACCCATTTTGCGTTTATATTAGTATGAATAGTTATCATTTTATCAGGAAGGCAAAGTTTGTAGAATAGGGAGAACGTTTCATAAAATCTTTTGTAAGCTATATTGCCATCGTTACTTTCGTATACATCCTTAAAAGTTAAACTTCTAATGCATTCTCGGAATTTTTTAAGGTTCTCTGTAGAGTACCTATTCTTTTCTTACAATTTTCCCGAATTTTAAGCGGCATGTTCTATTTATGGGAACCCTGAGTATTTGTGACGTGGGATCAGAAAGGATGAGATTAGGGATGCCGCGATACGCCTTTTTGCCGATACGATACCGATACCGATACTCTTATAAAAATATCGGCGATACCGATACCGATACCGATACGCTTACTTAATTCAAAAAGGAAGGTAGATTAAATCAAACACAATTAATCAATAGTTTTAGTAATCAAAATTAACATTTATAAGATTTTTATGGAATTATCAATTGTCGAAATTTCAAAGTGATACCATATTCCACTTTTGTGTTTTGAAGTTGATATGACTACTATTAATTTAATTTGACTCAAACGACTAGTTATACGACGAAATTTGGGGCAGTGCTGCTAAAACAAAATTATCAGAACTTCAAACTACCCAAAATAAAATCATAAAAATTATATTCAACTACCCATATCTAACATCTACCAGTAAAATTTATCAAGACACAAAAATAATGAACATAAAACAACTTTATATTTACAACACATGCATCTTCATCAGAAATATTCTTAACAAAAGCGTTCACTCAAACATAACACTCACTCAATATAAACAAGTTAGTCAACGCAGTACACGGCGAGCAAGCTTGTTAGTTTTACCAAAAACAAGAACTAACTATGGCAAAAAAATGCTAACTTTTGAAGGAGCACAGCTTTATAACAAATTACCGTCTTGTATAAAAAATGTACACTCTTACAATGCATTCAAAACTAAACTTAGCCAGCACATAATCGCGCGACGACTCCCAGCCACCGTAGGCGGGGGCCTGCGGGCGGAGAGTAATGGGTAGCTCACCGTCCGATCAGGACCAGGCCCGTGCCGGACGGCGCGTACGTGTTCCACGCGCGCCTCAAAGAGATGTCAGCATGAATTGAAGGGGCCCGATAGGGCCGAAGCCTGCCGGGCCAGCGGGATTGTCCGAAAGGGTTACCGCTGGCCCGGAACATAAAGGGCTAAGGAAGGAACACGGGTGGGTTTTAGTCAGTAAGAGTCTGACACTCCCTTCCGCTCCACCCAGAGCGGGAGGAGTCATTTGATGATTTCCCATCCTGGAAAAAAAAAACACTGGCACTCCGGTAGTGCCGACAGAAGTGAAAACTTGAACAATTACGAGTGTATTTTGTGAATCGTCTTATAAACAAAACACGCGTGTTAAGGTGTGTTCCTTATTTGATAGGGTTTTTTGCAAATCAGGTATGATGACCAAAGTGACTGGTTTATTCTTCTCGTGAAAGGAATTTATTCAGATTTACAAATAAGCACACAGGATAGACTTCAGTTCGTGGTGTTGGTCGCGGCAGTGGTAACAGAAGCAAGCCGCTCGCATGGAGCTCGTCGTCAGTTATATATCCGTGGTTCAGCGCCATCTCGTCGTTGTTGGATGAACTACGTAGTTAGTACGCGAGGCCCTCGTAGTTCTTCCCGATGTGCATAGATGGCGCTGTCCTCAACAACGCGCGTCTTATGTTTTACGTCTTACGAATTTTCGATCAGGGTCACGTGACCTGACGCGAGTTTAGAAGTTTTTACCCATTCCAAAAAAAGTACACAGCGCCGCTAAAGAAGGTTTCACTTCAAAAAAAAAAAAAAGCCAGCACATAATTGCGGATCGATCACTTCTGGAGAAATGAATGCATTGGATGGGTAACTATTATTGTAATACTGATGGCGAACATATAGTAATCTATATTTTTATTGTTCTCAAGTAAGTGACTTATGTCTTTTTTGGGAATAAAGTTTCTTTAAACCGAAACCGAAACAATTACGATATGTAATTCTTAATCTTATTTGCATGGAAAAATACTACGCGCAACAACATTCAACCTAATGAAATGGGATAGATGTGCGAGTGCGAGGCCAAAGCGGGCGGGCGAAACAAAACACTGAATAAAGCGCGGGGTTTCCCCGAGCAAACTTAGTTCGTGCCTCGTTTGCAACGAAATAGACGGGACAACACGCGCGTTTAGGTACATTACATTTTTAAAGCGCGAAATTTGAAAAGTATCGTTGAATCGGCCATAAAAATATCGCCGATACCGATATATCGGCAAACCTGAAGTATCGCCGATATATCGGTATCGGTATCGGTATCGGATGCATCCCTAGATGAGATCTATAATTTCAGCTTTACATCCTCTTCGTACCTATGTTATGTGCGAAATGATCGATACATGTGTTACTACTAAGCCTGGTAGGTTGATATATTTCTAACCTATTTAATAAAATAAAATAATGTCAAGTTGTAGCTCAGTAGAAAATTCTCTAGTTCCAGAGTAGTCCTATTCCTTTTTAACGTAGTTATCAATATTTAAATCGCCACAAATATATTTTTTTTTTATTTAACAATCATAACTTACTCAAAACAATGTCAAGCTTATCATAAAATGTCAAATAATTGTATTTATTAATTCTATAAACACAAATTACAAGAATGAGTTGTCAATTCAATTCCAAAAATTTCAAAAACGCCTGATACAGAGTGCTTAGCAATATCTGGTAGTTCTTTATATTGAGCAATATCTGGTAGTTCTTTATATTGAGCAATATCTGGTAGTTCTTTATATTAAAGCCCAGTTCTAACTAGAATACAAGTCCCTCTGCGATTTGTTTAACGACAAAAGAAGGCGGCGGGATGGAAACCAGGAAAGTACAATAAACTTTGATGACCAGATGCAATAAATGTTCAGTTATACAGAGAATGTCTACAATAGTTCCTTGATTTTCAAGGTTTTTCTATTGAATAGTCAATTAGTCTGATTTGTTCAGCAAACCGGCAATATTTTGGTGCAGAATATTGAAAATATTCAATCATTAAAAACAGAATATTTTACATTGATTGCAAGGTAAAAATAACAAAATTAAATTCTAACTTAACTAAATCTATACAGAAGTTAAAAAATTGCGTCGAAAAATTCATCTCCATCGCTGTCGATTGGTAATGTACCCAAGAGACTGGCGGCATTACCACGTTGTATCGCGATGCTTAGCCTCTGGCCAAAGTAAAAGCCAGCCCTTGGGTCACGGGAAGTGTCAACCAGCCGTTTAGAAATTTCTTTAAAAAGACCATGAGCATTCGGACCCCACGGACTATACATATGTATATATATACATTACCTATATTAAATTAGATTGTTTAGTGCGATTGCCAAGTCAATTTATTTAAGTATGTAAAACATAAAAGATTTTTAATATTGATATGGTCACTATAATATGTTGTTAGGATAGCTAATTACCTACGTAATAACCTAAGACAGAAGGTCCTTTAAGTAGGGACTGAATAAATTAACCGACTTGGTATTACATGGATCTCACAACTTTTTACGGTAGAAGAACTGAGTTGCAAGACTTGTTTTTTTTACAAGTTATGTTTTTGATGGCATCTCACTTCTTTTTGTAGATATAGTCCTACTTTTTTCCTTTCCACTCTACATCTAATATTCCATTATATTATACATAATACAGGTACACTGATTCACTTACTGCAATTGTAACTTTGTAATCCTATATATTTATATGGGATTACAAAGTTAATTATGCAGTTGGTGTATCTATAAAACTGGACCGAAATTCCAAAATATTTTTGTTTTTCCTTGATTTATACACTAAACATATTGTATTCTAAATTTGAAGCTTCTATGTCTGCTAGAAGTGCCTTAGAGTTTTGATGATCGGTCAGTCAGTCAGTCAGTTATCACTCATCCGTGAACCCGCCGCCGTTTTCGTCACCGGACCCCCCTCGGTTTCCGTCACCGGACCCTCCTGTGGGCAGTTCTCCTCATCACCGGCGCACCAGAACACATAGGACGCCGTGACCACCCCAGGGACCAAACCAGCACAAGGGCGCCAGACGACCCCGTATCTGGACACCCTTGGTCCCCCTACGACGGGTCAGGTCATTGGCCCCGCCGCCTGCCAATTTTCGGCTGCAGAGGATAGGGAGAGCAGCCAACCTCATACCAACCCTCCTCCTCCCCTGCGGCCCCACCGCGTCCGCCATCAGATGGTGGCGACCCCGTCAAGGCCGCGGAAAGTAGGCAGAGCGGCGCACCGCAATACCGGCACTTCTCTCCCGCCGCGGCCTCCAACCCTCAGCCGCATTGCCTCCCATACGACATCGCGGCCCGCCTCAGTTGCAATGTCGCCCAAGCTGCACCTATCAAGCGGTACTTGTCCTGGTGCAGCTATTATGCCTTATTTTTCTGACTATAGATTCCAAAACCCTAACCTCACTGGATTGCCTGTATTGAATGAGGAAGCTGGGGTGACGTCACTCCAGCTAACACACACAAAACGACTCATTTTGTGGCAGCTAAATTAAGACTGGAACTGAACTTTGATTGCAGCTATTATGCCTTAAATATTGGCATAGGTAGAATTATTCTATCACATATTATGAGGAAGCTGGAGTTATGCACATCAATATTACACTGCTTTTTGTACGCCTTGCGAGCAGCACATAGTGACACAACATATTTGTACGCCTTGCAAAGCAGCACATAGGGACACAACATATTTGTACCTACGCCTTGCAAGGCAGCACATGTGACACAACATATTTGTACGCCTTGCAAAGCAGCACATAGGTACACAACATATTTGTACCTACGCCTTGCAAGGCAGCACATAGTGACACAACATATTTGTACGCCTTGCAAGGCAGCACATAGTGACACAACTTTGTATGCCTTGCAAGGCAGCACATAGTGACACAACATATATTATTTGTACGCCTTGCAAGGCAGCACATAGTGACACAACATATTTGTACGCCTTGCAAAGCAGCACATAGTGACACAACATATTTGTACGCCTTGCAAGCAGCACATAGGTACACAACATATTTGTACCTACGCCTTGCAAGGCAGCACATAGTGACACAACATATTTGTACGCCTTGCAAAGCAGCACATAGTGACACAACATATTTGTACGCCTTGCAAGCAGCACATAGGTACACAACATATTTGTACCTACGCCTTGCAAGGCAGCACATAGTGACACAACATATTTGTACGCCTTGCAAGGCAGCACATAGTGACACAACATATTTGTACGCCTTGCAAGCAGCACATAGGTACACAACATATTTGTACCTACGCCTTGCAAGGCAGCACATAGTGACACAACATATTTGTACGCCTTGCAAAGCAGCACATAGTGACACAACATATTTGTACGCCTTGCAAGCAGCACATAGGTACACAACATATTTGTACCTACGCCTTGCAAGGCAGCACATAGTGACACAACATATTTGTACGCCTTGCAAAGCAGCACATAGGTACACAACATATTTGTACCTACGCCTTGCAAGGCAGCACATAGTGACACAACTTTGTATGCCTTGCAAGGCAGCACATAGTGACACAACATATTTGTACGCCTTGCAAAGCAGCACATAGTGACACAACATATTTGTACGCCTTGCAAGCAGCACATGTGACACAACATTTTTTTTTATACCTTCATGTCCCAGTACATTACACCTATAAATAAATTTGAGTTTAAATTTGCAGTACAAGTGCGTCCCTTTGCCCCGAATGATGTAAACAAAGAGCTGTCACTGACGATTTCTTAACACTTTGTTATCATAATAGTAACATACTTAATGAAAGTTATCATCTTTGACTGTGGTCTTAGATTCGAATTAATCGAATTAGGTACCTACCTATCGTATTATGATGCACGTACCGGTTCAGTAGCAGTGTGTTAGAGGTGACGAAGTGCGGCGCCTGTTACTCTCTGTATTCTGTGCCTGTGCGGAGCGCCGTCGCGTCGCGCTCGTGTCAAGTCCGACTGTGCCGAACGCCGCTGAGCTGCCGCCTATATCGTGCGCTGCTATATCTTTGTCAGCCAGGCGTGGAGGTTATCTTTCATTTAATGTTCATGCATCACCACGCGCCGCCGATGATTGTCGATTAGGCGTGTAAGCCCTTTGTGTGAGTACCTACTCGATCGACATCATGAATACTGTCAGTTGAAGGAATGGACCATTAATTAAAAAACAAACCGCAGTTTGTTTTGTCAATTGTCTGCGTAACCAACGACGGTCTACAGAGAGGACCTAGAACCGACCCCCGTGGAACCCCACACGTTATCTCCGTCTGGAGAACGCCAACGCCGCCACCGCCCCAGCCTACATAAGCGTAGTACCTACCGGTCGCGTAGGTATGCTGGGACCACAGACGTACTAACCTAGTACAACGTAGGTATAAATTGATTGTAGATTAATAAAAAATAAGCCTCAGCACTGGGACACGGACACTGACTGCTTCGACATCTTGCATCTATGGTAGAACACTGGTGCTGGACACCAAACTGGTTTCCAGAATACCGGTAAGGCTGTTGGGACTAGGGCGTCACCAACAGCTAGCGACAGGAGCCCGACGAGATCGAAGCCTCCTCGAGTAGGCATAGACCATTGTGACTGTTCCTAGGATCACTGTTTTGTCTTACACGCAAGTAGTATAGTATCACCTGCCTGCAGGGCCCGATCTAGCTATTTAGCCGCTCCGGGGAAAAAATACATTCGCCGCTCTTTACACTAACTCCATATCTCAATTCAAAAATCATTACACAGCCACAGAATATATGACATAGCGAAAGAGTTTGTTCCTTCTTTCCTATTTAGGTATTTCTTCTTCTTTCTTTCGACTTGGCTTGCTTAGTGCTGTCTTATAATAATTGTCTCAGGAGACAGCATTAAGCAAATTATAAGACACTAGCACTTTGCCCGCGAATTCGTCCACGTATAGGTATTTCGTACTTTTCTCAAAAAATTTCGAAAATATATGTTTATGATCTTTACCATTTATTTAGATAAAAAAGAAGTAGGTATTCGGGCCAATTCTCAAGTTTATTAAACAAATGAATAAATTTTTCATATAAACTGTATCCCCTCTTTTTATCCCCGTAAGGGTGGAATTTAGAAAAATCGTCTAGGATGTTTCTATAACTTGACAAAGATTATTTATACCAATTTTCCAGTTAATCAAGCTACGTAATAAAGTACTCCCCTGTGAAATTGATTACCTCTCTTCACAACGTTAGGGGTATTTTCGAAAAAACCCACATACGAGGATGAATGAAAAAATTCTTGGAATCAATATTAAAAAATTCAAAGATTTAAACAAAAATATTTTATTTTTCTACATAATCTCCCTCCAATGCAATGCATTTAAAATAAAAATAAAAAATCATCATAGATTTAGAATAACGCGTTTCTATATAACTTCCTTATTCCTTGCGAAAAAAATTGTTTTTCTTGACTCTCGAAAAACTCCTCTACGGCAGCCATAACCGCGTCATTATCGTGAAATTTTGTTCCACGAATTTCCTCTTCTAATTTTGGGAATTAGTGAAAATCACTTGGGGCTAAGTCCGGAGAATATGGGTGGTCAAGAAGATTGAAGCCAGCACAGCGGATTGCGTTGAGCGCAACTTCTGATCGATGAGCAGGAGCATTATCTTGAAGAAACAACACGCACAACGACAGTTTTCCACGACGTTTTTCTTTAATCGCTTCACGCACTTTCTGTATTAAATTTGCATAATATGGTCCAGTAATCGTCTGGCCTTTTGGCATGTAATCAATAAAAAGGATTCCTTCACTATCCCAGAACACTGAGGCCTTAACTTTGCCAGCGGTAGGAGCAACTCGAAATTTCTTAATGGATGGAGAGGATGGTCGTTTCCAAGACATGCTTTGTCTCTCAGTTTCAGGATCGAAATGGTGGACCCACGTTTCATCCATGGTGACAAAGCGACGGCAAAAGTTATCCGAATCACGCTGGAACATTTCGAGATTACGCTTAGAAATTTCCAAACGGCGCTATTTGTTTTCGTCGGTTAAGATACGTAGCACCCATCTTGCCGACACTTTTTTGAAACCCAGTGAATCAATTAAAATGGATTGAACGCTACCAAATGATATCTTTAGGATCTCAGCTATATGTTTTATAGTTATTCTTCTGTCTTCCAAAACCAGATTCTCAACCTTTTTGACATTTTTTTCCGTAACGGAGGTTGAAGGCCGCCCAGAACGCGGATCATCTTTACAGCTTGATCTACATCTTTTAAATTCAGCCACCCAGTACGCAACCGTAGAATAGGGTACAGCATTATCCCCTAATGTCTGCTGAATGTCCGCAAAATTTTCCTTCGTAGACATTTTCTTCAAACTTAAATATTTTATCACCGCACGTAACTCACTTTTATCCGTAATTTTATATTTTTAGCAACTCGTAGCACAAAACAATTTATTACGTGCGAACGAACAGACAATAACAAGTGACAGTTTGCATAAATATTGTGTGATTGTCACTCTTTAATTTGAATATCGAATTTCTCCCAAATAGGTTTTAATATACATATATACATATATATATGCATATATGCATATATGCATATATATATATGCATTTCTAAGAACTTTTTGATTCACCCTGGTACCTACACTTTATTATTTATTTTGGTCTTACATACTGAGTTTCGAGTTAATTGCACCGCGCGTTAAATCCATAGAAAATTTGAGTATTTGACACCCCCAATCTCCCTTTAAGGTAAGTAGTTTAGAATTCCAAAAAATTACGAACTGTATAATTTACTTACTTAAGTAGGTATTTGTACCAAGTTTCAAGTTCAATTTGTACAATTTTTTTTATTTAATCAAGCCACTCCCTAAAATCCCCTTGAAAATCGAATTACCACTTTTTGCCCCGTCAGGGGTCAATTTTCGAAAACCCCAGACACTTATTATTAATTATTTTTGTAAAAAGTGTTAATACTGAGTTTCGAGTTAATCGGACCGTGCGTTAAAATTCTTCCACGCAATCTTTAAGACCCCAAAATAAGGAGTTTTGGGGGTGTTAAATTTGCTTTCTTAAATCGTAAGAATGTAATATTCCCACTTTCGATAAAAAAAATGGTATCGTGCACTAATGTTAGGAAGATATTTTTTTTATACATGAAAGGGTATTTCATGATAGTCACATCGCAAAAAAAAAAACATAAAAAGAGATTGTATAAGCAACAAATTTTTAAAGATGTCCCCGAAGAATTTCCCCGAAAATAAAAATAAATATTCATATCTCTTAAACTATCAAAAAACGCGATCATACATGGAGTTTTTTCGGTATGAGGACTATCCCTAGGTATGAGAAATCTAAATATATTTATTGACGTCACTATTTGGACCATCCTGTATAGAAAAATCTTAAATTATTAGCTTCTGCCCGCGACTTCGTCCGCGTGAAATTTCTTGTTACTCCGACCCACCCCGTCGCATCGCCTGCCCGCACTAATACTTCGTTTTTGCTTAGCATTCTTTCTGATTTTTTTCTTTTTGCTCGGCTCCTAAAGGTCATAGCGTGATGTTAAATAGCCTATAGCCTTCCTCAAGAATTAGGCTATCAAATGCAAAAAAATTTTTCAAATCCGACTGGTAGTTCCAGAGATTAGCGCGTTCAACCAAACAAACTCTTCAGCTTTATAATATTAGTAGGTATAGATTAGACGGACCAACGTCCGTCTAAAAATTTACAACCACAAAAATAGATTTACCCCCCTCCCCCCTCCCCCTACCCTCCCTAGATCGGCTAAGTTATTTAACTTTATCATTTAGTCATAATTAACTCTTTATCATTCGCACGAGGTTTTAAAAGATTACGTACGGTCGTACGTCCCGATGATTACGTCCGCTAAAGGCTCCTTTAAACAGGCGCGACACGACACGCGACACAAAGGCACCGCACGTCGCGCAACGAACGGCGCCTTTGTGTCGCGCGCGATTATATCGCGTATCGCGCCTGTTTGTAGGAGGCTTAACTCGCAAGGTCATGCTGTTTGACTAAATAGACAAAGCAAAAGGTTCCTTATTTACTTCAATTACACTGGTGAGTTCTGGGTGCAAGCAGATAGAGGCCAGTTGCAGAGCTGATTCCACTGGCTGAGTCGCCACTCGCGAGTCGTGGTCGCAGGGTCCGTGGGGCGTGGGTGCGCCTGCGCGGGGCGAGAGCGCGACAGCGCGGGGCGAGGGCGCGATAGCGCGGGGCGAGATCGCGACTGTGTAAGACGTGGGAGCACGCACACAGGCGTCGCGCGAGCGGTGGGCTTAGTTCTGCTTCAAATCACAAAATTATCTGATACCAGAAATAAAACCCTGATAAAGAATTTTAATTCGAGTCGTGTGCAAAACATTTTAAATATATAATCTGAAAACCACCTTCCTGCGTGTGAACCGTTCGCTTCGTGTAAGACCGCTATCTTCGCTGGCTAAGAAAACCGCTAAGCGAAGATAGCACTAACAGGCGATTACGACACTTCTCTTTGTTAATGTACCACCCACCGCCACCGCCATAGAAATGTAAAATACAGCGTACTCCTCCTCGTAGTCGTAGGCTCAGCATGAAAATCTCTCAGTACAGTCAGCGCATGTCAGTGGTAACCAAAACCTACAGCGTACTCCTCCTGGTAGTCGTAGGTCTCTCAGTACAGTCACCGCACGTCAGTGGTAACCAAAACCTACAGATCTATATGTATATATACTGTTTATTCACGATATCTCTTAAGGGGTCATTGTATTTATCATTACGAACAACTTTTACTATGGGACCAAACCTGAAATCGCGAAAAAGAAATCAGTTGATCATTGATTGTTCCCTACATTTAATATTTCGCCAATTTTTATATCTAAATATGCCAGGTGCTTATCCCTTTCGTTAACAATATTATTTAAGCGGTTATTTGAATTAGAGGTAGTGCATATCATCTGGAAGTCAGCGAATATAACGCTGATTCATAAAAAAGGAGCTAAGGCCAATATAGGCAACTACAGACCAATTTCTAAACTTTTTGTGTTTGCTAAAATTATGGAGAAAATAGTGCACAGACAACTTTCTTCTTCGCTTAAGTTTCTGTAAACATCAA
This sequence comes from Luperina nickerlii, assembly GCA_963855955.1. Taxonomy (NCBI): domain Eukaryota; kingdom Metazoa; phylum Arthropoda; class Insecta; order Lepidoptera; family Noctuidae; genus Luperina; species Luperina nickerlii. The sequence goes on along the minus strand of OY979672.1, from coordinate 24,537,570 downwards.
CATGGGTTTCTGAGGGGTCGCTTGACCACATCCAATGTTGTGGTCTGTGGTGACTATCTTACAGAGCGCGTTTAGTCTATTTCAGCAAATTTCACAGCATTATGTCGTACGGCATTTTACTATGGGGTCGAGCTGCTGACATTGAATCCATCTTTATTTTGCAAAAAAGAGCTGTCAGAGCCATTTATAATCTACGTCGCCGCGAATCTCTCAGGGAACTTTTTAAAAGAATTAATATTATGACGGTACCTTGCCAATTCATTTATGAAAATATTATGTATGTAAGAAAAAATCTACATCTTTTTAATAAAATAAGCGATAGACATAATTTTAATACCTACTAGAAATAAAGATAATAATTACATCAACCATTTTTCAGATTAGCCAAGGTACATACATCTTTTATGGGGTACTGTGTTAAATGTTACAATAAAATACCTTGTGATATATTGCAATTAAATGAAAGAAAATTTAAAACTCACATTAAACGTACACTTTGTAAACAAGCATCAGGTACTATAAATTTGAAGATTATATCCAAGATAAGAACGCTTGGAAAAATGCTGGTCCTGCTCCATAGGACAATCTAGAGTCTAGACAAAATCAAACGGGTTGCTAATTTTATTGTAAATTTATTCTTTTTTTTATTTAAATTGATTTACATTCTGTAACTACTTTACTCACACCCTGACTTATTACTTGTAATTTTTATTTTATTTAAATGAAAATCGTTTACTTTTACCATGTTTGTAAATATGTGAGCACCATGTATCTATCAGATAATTAATTTATAGGTCATGGTTTCATTTTTAATTCTTTTACCTATTGTGGTATAGTAATTTTATTTTAGGTGTATCGTCTTCGCATATTATTATTATATAATTAATGTATACAAAATATTGTAAAACATTTTAAAACAGTAACGGTGGAGTTTCTTGCCCATTCTTCTCCATACGAAAACTACATTTTGGAATGGGCGACTAGAATCAATTCTATTTGTTGTAATTTCTGACGTTCAAAAGTGCCTTTTATGTGCCTATTTGAAATAAATGCTTTGACTTTGACGTGTCCAGACGGTCTCAGGTCGACGTTATATACACTGACTACAGCAAATGTTTTGATCGAATTGATCATGTGCTACTTATGCGTAAACTCTTGTTGGTTGGTGTGAGGGGTAATTTGTTTAGATGGTTCTCGTCGTACGTGGAGAATAGGTGCCAGACGGTGGTTCTCAATGGGCATACGTCGAGAGCGATGTAGGTTGCGTCAGGCATTCCCCAAGGATCCTTGTTGGGACCTCTCTTATTTAATATTTTAATAAATGTGTGTAACGATCTGTACTCCTATTAAAATAGAGGGTAAGCAGACCGTTCAATAAATTTTATTAGGGAAGATAAAATACAGAATGTTATATATAAAAACAGCTAGTTATAAAAGTACTAATTAGCACGCACTCTCGGAAGTTTATAGTTCACACACGCGCGCACTCTCTGGAGTTTTATAGTTCACGTTATGGAATCAGCTCAGCACTGTAGGAACGGGAATCAGGCGTCAGGGTAGCAAGTTAAAGCGCCATTTACATGATGCAAGTTTCTTGCCTGTTGCATACAATAAAATTGAAGCAATAAATTACCTGCATGGTCTAAACAGTACGTAACATTTTGATCTTTTGCGCAAGTTTTGCTTGCCAAAATTTTCTTGGTGTAAACAGCACATACAAAAATTTACAAAAACTTCCAACACTTGAATGAAAAATTTGACAACGCAAATACGTGCAATACTTGAAGCAACCCGCCAATGAATGGTACACGCACATACAACTCTCTATTTAGACAAGTCAAAACTTGAAAGCAATAATCTCCTAAACATTATTGTATTGGTCTAAACAGAAGACATTTGCAACTATTTTTTGTCAAGACTTGCATTCAACAATTGCGTTCAATTTTTTTACTTGTATCCACGTGTAAACAGTTGCGTACAATTCTTGAAGGGCAATTAACGCACTTAATTTATTGCATTCAATAATTGCACTTGAATGTACAAGAAAATTGTATCGTCTAAATCACGCTTTATACGTGGTTAGCTCGCGAAGATTAGAAGTAGAAGGTCCCAGGTGGAATCTTTAGCTGGATCCCCTGGGTTAGTCAAAGATGTCACAGCAGAGCCAAGCAGTTAAAGATGTCACAGCAAAATCAAGCAGTTTTCTGATGCTTAATGTCTCAGTCCCAAGACTCGAAATGCCAGCAACCTCCAGCTGTTCGTGAGCTCGTTTTCAAGTAGTCTTCCTTTTTCAAATATCAGTTTTCTTGTTTGTGGCCATCATCTCATCTGACAAGTGTATCCGGCCAAGACATATCCACGAGTGCGTAAAGAATATTATAAATCTAATTTAAAATTAAGTTATTTATAATAGACTAAACAATCGTAATAATCTTAATAATACAATAGCTAAACATATTGATAAAAATAATTTAAGTTATTTAGACCAACGAGTAATTACCATAGACTAAGCCAGAAAGACAATTAAAAAAGTAATTGACAGTTTGACAATTGACGTGTCACAACATGAATTTAGAGTCGATAGACAGAAAATCAACTTTTAGAGTCGATAGTCAACAAGAGCTTATTTTTATGGAGTTGTCATCCGCTCCAATCAACTTTTAGAGTCGATAGTTAACAAGGGCTTATTTATATGGAGTTGTCATCCGCTCCAATCAACTTTTAGAGTCGATAGATAACAAGGGCTTATTTATATGGAGTTGTCAACCGCTCCAATCAACTTTTAGAGTCGATAGTTAACAAGGGCTTATTTATATGGAGTTGTCAACCGCTCCAATCAACTTTTAGAGTTGATAGAAATAGACAAGTTATCATACTAACTTGTAGAAAAGAATAGATATATAGGAAAGATTAAAATTAATCTTTTATTGGTTTAAAAACCGATGAATGAATTAAAAAACAAATAGAGTTTTAATAAATCAAAAGGAACTCTATTATAGAGGAAGGAAAGAAGAAAGGAATGAGTTATGAATATAGTATAATATGAAAATAGCAAAAGTACAAATATAGGGATAGCAAACGAGTGTAAAAGAGTAAAAATATGCGAGTCTATAGGATCTGAGTTAAAGAAAACTCGAATGTTAGAAAGGTCTCAAGAGTGTTATGAGTTAAGAGGGAAGGAGGGATAGAGGGATCTGAGTCAAAGAAAACTCGAGGACTCAAGTGTCATCTCAAGAGTGTCATGAGTTAAGAGAGGGGTCAGAGTTAAAGAAAACTCGAATGTTAGAAAGGACTCAAGTGTCGTCTCAAGAGTTTTATGAGTTAAGAGGGAAGGAGGGAAAGAGGGATTAGGTCTGAACCGCAACACCGCAGTCAGAAAACGCTAGGGCAGCTCCCGTAAAACAGTAGACGGAAAGCTCCGAGTAAAACGTCAAGGGCAGCAGTAAGTTAGCTCCGAGTAAACGTCAGGGCAGCTCCCGCAATACAGTAGTCGGTAAGCTCCGAGTAAAACGTCAAGAGAGTCTGAGTGTTGGACACGGTCCAAAAGTGTATATATAAATTTAAGAGTAAGACACAGAGTCTAAAGAAATAAAAAATAATCGAAAACCAATGAAAACTTATTTGTATTGGTGGTGAAATTCGGAACTAATGCATAAAGTTTAGTACCAACTTTTACCACCGCGCAAAAAGACTAGTGCTCAATGCAAATGTTCTATGGCTTGTTACCTAGCAACCAATGTCAAGAGAGTTTTTGGCGGGATTTCTTCGAGTGAATTCTAGTTGGCTGTTTTAATTATTCGCAAATTGATTCCTAGTGGATATTGTGATGTAAAATTGGTGTAGTTTTGTATCTCAAGTGTCTGCGCAACTGGACAATATGTGGAATCATTGAAACAGACGCGATCCCGGTAAAATGGAGCTGAGAATTTTTTTGTAGTTTTGGCTACCTCAGCGAAGTTTACCGGGAAACTTGATTCGATACATTTGCTGCCAAATACTCCTAATACATTAGAATGTGTGCACCCATATTCTAATGTCATGTTAGACTAAAAAATAGTAACTGATGACTAGGCAGCATGGTCTCAGACCTTAGCCTTTAAAAAAAAAAAAGCAACCAATGTCAAACAATAACAATTAGAAAAATATTTTGAGAGCCCACGATATACTTATTTCGGTATGATTCCCAGATATAAGTATAAATATATTATTATATAAGTGTTTAGGAGGATAGTGGAGTATTTGTTATAGGAGTTGTGTAGATGTATAGGTTTGTATAAACATCCACAGGATATTCTCCTGTTTCTGTCGTGAAGTGTCTCAATCCCCTAACTTGGTAGTGACCACGAGGTGGTTTTAAAAACACGCCAAGCGAAGACTGAGTACGATTACCAATGGGTAAACGCTGTAGTGTGCAAGTATGTGGGGTGCAGTGTAGTGATGTATTGGTAAAGAGTTAAGTGTAGGAGGAAACGACTACGGGATATTGTCCAATAGTACGTCGTAGAGTAAGCCAAACCCCAACTTGTAAGTGACCACGAATGGTTTTAAAAACACTGACAAGCGAAGAATGGATGCCAACTACCTTTCGGTAGTGGGATGTATGAGAATGAAGTATAAGATGATGTTCAGTATGAAGAAGGAGTCTTCAAGAAGAGAGCTGAGGAAGAAAAATAAGTTAGTATTCAAAAGACTAAGCCAAATAAGGAGTTCAAAAACAGATACTTAGCGCTAGTTTTTTTTTAGAATTTAGAAAAAGGGGTGAGCTCGAGTTATTTTTACGTTGTGGCGCCAAATTGTAACGATCTATACTCCTATTAAAATAGAGGGTAAGCAGACCATTCAATAAATTTTATTAGGGAAGATAAAATACAGAAAGTTATAAAAACAGCTAGTTATAAAAGTACTAATTAGCACGCACTCTCGGAAGTTTATAGTTCACACACGCGCGCACTCTCTGGAGTTTTATAGTTCACGTTATGGAATCAGCTCAGCACTGTAGGAACGGGAATCAGGCGTCAGGGTAGCAAGTTATACGTGGTTAGCTCGCGAAGATTAGAAGTAGAAGGTCCCAGGTGGAATCTTTAGCTAGATTCCCTGGGTTAGTCAAAGATGTCACAGCAGAGCCAAGCAGTTAAAGATGTCACAGCAAAACCAAGCAGTTTTCTGATGCTTAATGTCTCAGTCCCAAGACTCGGAAATGCCAGCAGCCTCCAGCTGTTCGTGAGCTCGTTTTCAAGTAGTCTTCCTTTTTCAAATATCAGTTTTCTTGTTTGTGGTCATCATCTCATCTGACAAGTGTATCCGGCCAAGACATATCCACGAGTGCGTAAAGAATATTATAAATCTAATTTAAAATTAAGTTATTGAGACTAAACAATCGTAATAATCTTAATAATACAATAGCTAAACATATTGATAAAAATAATTTAAGTTATTTAGACCAAAGAGTAATTACCATAGACTAAGCCAGAAAGACAATTAAAAAAGTAATTGACAGTTTGACAATTGACGTGTCACATTAAACGAAGAGAAGAAGAAGTAAGTAAAAGTATAATGTAAACATATAAACAAATAAAAAGGATGATAAATAGTATAATGCGTGATGAAAGTAAAGTGTAAGTAAGCATAAATACTATATGTGTTGGAAACAACATAAAATATTATTATACTCTTAGCAGAACCCTCCTCTCCAAGACCTGGCTCAAGCGGTGCACTATAAAAGACGGCGCGCGCTTAGCAACGGCCCCTTTTTGTCATCGGTCGGCAACGGTTGAACATCGCTACCCTCGCTTGTACTTTTTATTCGGTCGTAATATTCTTATTTTGTTACTTTATTAATTCATATGATTTGCAGTAGGTAATTAGAGTCTCGGATGTCATAGTTTTAAATTATCATGTGTTGTTATTTCGGTTATTAAATTTTGATTGTTAATTAAATAATTTTAGGAAATACTTGTGCGTTATTTTTAAAAAAACTGTCCTCACTTCTGGTTTCTAAGAATACTTTATAAAGTTCGTTTTTATTATAATTAATAATTTGTAACATTATGACCATAGGGTTAGCTAAAATGGCAACATTGTCATATGTATCCGTTTCCTTTTCCTCTCTGCTACGATTCCTTGTACGCGGCGGTCACGATTTTATAAGAATAACAAAATTAACAGTTATTGTCAGTAAATTCTCAACCATAATAATTGTGAGTGTTTTTAACCAATATCAATAAACAGTGTGTGAAGTGGAACCTGCATTTTAATCGATCCACCCTAAAAATTGGTGGTGCGGAGCAGCAGTCCACACGCGCTCCCGCCATTTTGGTCCTTCGAGTCGGAGGATCGAGCGACCTGCGAAGGAGTTCCACATCGAGCGTGACTGATCGCGCAACTACAAGAGAAAAGCAAGAGCATTTCCAAGTCAAGAATTTTGTCGCAAGATTTCGTCATCAATTTGCCGGCAGACATTTTGTTGGTAGCTGCATTTATCTCCATGAACATTCATTGGCTGATACGCTGCCCTGTCAGGTTAACCAATATAACGACGCGACAACAATCGACCAACAATTACCAAACGGATCGAAAGAAAATATTATTTGAGTTGACAACACCAAACTTCGACAAAATAGTGCAGTTGGCGAACCTGACATCGGAACATCCGAGTGGAGGCGAGTTCACCCGAACGTACGACCGAACTTTGCCGAAGGAAGCGTCGCTCACATCGGCCACACGAACGAATCGACATTCGACGGAAAATAACGCCATTTTGTTTTCACCTTGGCGTCCCTCCGCGACTGCGTGTGCGCTACGCAACGAAAACTTGTATTTTTAAGTTTGGTGTACTTAGTTTTTAAATTATTACTAGTACGATAGGTAATTTATTTAGTAGCATTCAATTGTATCTGATAGTTATAATTGAATGCTAATCTTGTCGATCGACTCTGACGATACGGAAGACTGTTCAATCAATCATCAAATAATCATTGAGGACCTGCTATGCGATTCTGTAACCATCTCACCGTGAAAACTTAGGTGAAGTGAGCGTAGAGTGAACTGTCAGTGTCATCTTACCAGATACTACACTATTTGCGCTGTAGCATGGTGCGGGTGACAGTTGCCCGTATGACGTTGACATTTGTCAGTACCACGTAGGGATGTGAGGTTATGCAATTCATTTTTATCGCTAACGATACTCGCAGCGTGAATCTAGTTCTCTTTAATATTGTTATGAAAATTAGTGTATTATTCAGTTGTGCAGTGTAACTACGTGTGTGCTACGTGTATAAACTTGTCAATATAAATGTTTTATGGCTACATAATTATCTTTGTACTTATATAAAATAATCAAAATCGGGTTTATGTTTTTTTTTTCGTGACAACATTTTTGCTCTATGGTGCATCGGCGCGGCGGCCATGTTGTTTACCCGTGCGATGCTGTGAGTGCGAGTACGAGTGCAAGCGCGTTATATTGTGACTTAATGTGACACGTATTACGATTTCATTGTTTGTTTTCATTTTTGTTAAATTGTTATTTGTTATAAGTTTGTTGAGTTTGTTGTTATTACCATGCCTAAGCATACAAAAAAAACTGTTTTGGGTAGTCAGGCCAGGGAGCTTGTTGTTCACCTCCGAGACTACTTTGAAAGAGAACAACAAAATAATGGACCGTTGTTACCATTGAATCATATTGTAGAACGAGTAGCCGAAGCTCTTGATATTGGCCGCAATACTGTTTCGCGTATAACACGTGAGAAAATTGGCCAAGATGGGATGTTTGAAAATAAATTATCGACACCCAACAAAAAGCGGACCAAGGTGAAGCCAATCACAGATTTGGATGATTTTGCTAAGGTTGCTATTAGAAATCATATTTATGATTATTATAGAAGAATGGAGCTACCCACATTGCTCAAGCTTCTAAAATCATTAAAAGAAGCTGACTTGTTCAAAGGAGGTATTACTTCGCTACGGCAAGTTATAAAAGATATTGGCTTTGTTTACAAAAAAGTTAACAAAAGAAAGATTATTATGGATAGGACTGACATTGCCCTAGCAAGATGTAGATTTTTAAGGAAGGCCAAAAACATAAGTGATTGGAGCAAAGTTGTCTTTTTGGATGAAACGTGGCTAAACGCCAACCACACAGTGGGTAAAAGTTGGACCGACGATACGGCACAATCGTGTACCAAAGTGCCGGAAGGCAAAGGCGAACGCCTTATTATTTGTCACGCAGGTACAGCAAGTGGATTCGTCCCTGATTGTTTGCTGGCTTTTAAGTCAAAAAAAAACTACGGAGTATCATGAGGAGATGAATTACGAAAAATTTAAAGATTGGTTCATAGGTCTATTAAACAATTTAAAAGAGCCTATGACCATAATAATGGACAACGCACCCTACCATTCGGTGCAAGTTAATAAACCCCCAAACCAATCCAACCGCAAAAGCGAGTTGGTGAAGTGGCTGAGTGAAAACGGAGTTACAGCAGATATAAAAATGTTAAAGACGGAGCTTATTGCCTTAGTCCGACGCCATAAGCCACCAACTCCTACCTATGCTCTGGACGAGATGGCAAAAGAAAAAGGCCACCAGGTCCTTCGACTACCACCCTACCATTGCCAGTATAACGCTATTGAGCTGATTTGGGCCCAAATAAAAGGTATGCTTTTAATTTCAATTCCCATTTTGAAGCTTTATAAAAAAATCAGCTTTCCGATCGTAGCATGTACCTAGTTTAAAAACATTACCAGATACTAGATTAGGCTGATTGATGATTATTTGAATACTTTTTTTTATAAGTTCGTTTATTTTTAGGTTACGCCGCAAGAAATAATACTTCGCCGCCATTTACGGCAAATAAGATGTTGGCCCTATTACAAGAGGCCATCAACAATGTTCAACCTGAAGACTGGTCGAAGGTCGTGAATAAAACAAAAAGGGACATTATGTCTGATTGGGATCGTGACATACATATTGACAACATAATTGAGTCATCGTTAATAATATCCGTCACAGATTCAGATGATGAATTGAGTGACAATTCAGATGTTCCTGACTCTGATATGAGTTTAGACGAATAACATGTATTTTTTTTTTAGCAACCTTTTAAGCAACCTTACCCTATAAATGTTCTGTTGTATAATTAGACCTTTTAAAAATAAAAATTGACCTACGCACAATATACGTTTTTTATTATAAAAAATATCGACTATCCATCGTAGCAGTACATCCCATCACTAAATACGTCTATGGCGTTACGTTATACGCTTTACACTTTGCTTAATTTTTCATTCAATTTGATTTTATTTCTTGATTAGAACATTCTGGTTGGGTTTAATTTAATTTACTACAGTTATTAATTATTTAATATATTACGAATGTGGTACAACTGAAATATTAAGTCATAAATTGTAAATCGCGGCAACTTTCAAGAGTGAAACGAAATGTTACTGAAACTGTCACCCGCACCATGCTACAGCGCAAATAGTGTAGGGATTGACCAAGCATACATTTACAATCATAATCGAGATTTTAATAATATTTTTTTAGCCTAATCCTATTGATATTTTTATATAATTCAAAGCTAGTATTTTAGTGGTCAAAACATTAATATTTTGTGGGGTTTTACTTACAATAAAATAGCAAAACAGAAGCGCAGTCAGAATCTCAATCCTGTTTTTTTTTTATTTTTTCCCTAGTCTAGTAAGTCCTTATATAGACTGAGGCGCGAGCGCGTCACGCACGAACAGTAAATAAAATTAAAACATTCACGTTTATGACAGCTAGACTGATGAAAATACGCATCGACATTGTTTGGTTATTACGAGCAATTGTAGATCGAGTCTAGTAAAGACTGCGACGATGTTCAGCGTTGTTATTAACCCAAATCGATTGAATTAGAAGAGATAACCGAGTGTGTCAAGTCATCGAGTGCTAACGGATGCCTAGCTGACGGACCATAGAATGTAATCCCACGTAGTTTGTGTGGCGTGATCACTTCACCCGATTCACGATACTAAATGTCGTAAATCGGGTGAAGTGAAGGTGAAGTGATAAGATCACGCCGCGCTTGCGCGTTAATCACTGTCATTATCACATTGCAGATTGCGTGATCACTTCACCTTCACTTCACCCGATTCACGACATTTAATGTCGTGAATCGGGTGGAGTGAAGGTGAAATGATAAGATCACGCCGCGCTTGCGCGTTAGTCACTCATTATCACATTAGAGATTTGTTTTTACATATTTAACTTGTAAGGCGTCATGTATAAGAACATTAGGAAAATGCAATACCAACGTCAAATAAGGGCAAATATTTTATCGCTCATCGCGCGCCCGTGTTTGCACTGCACCTCTAGTAACCCTTAAATGAAGAAGTGGTTGGTGTCAACCCTGAAGTGTATGTATGGTCCCTAATAGTGCATAACGTAGTAAGTACACTCCTTTAGAATATAAGTAAGCAGTTTACATCAATGCGCATTGTAACATAAATTCACTAGATATTCATTAAAGCACATTCTATCAAGCTGGTTGTCTAATTCTAACGACCCTTGAACCCCCAACATTTCATGGCGACCCTGCCTTAGAGTCTGCCAAGGGGCAGATTAAGCAAAGTTTTCGTTGAGCGATTTTCAAAATGTGTAACTAAAGTAGAAAAAGACGAGGTATTCGCCAATCAAAATGCGGCTGGTGGAGGTGTTGACGCCGAGGTGGTGTTGCCATGGTTACGAGATTCGAGTGGAGTGATATATGGTACATTCCGAATTGCACTGTAATCGACTACAGCGTGCTTACACCTTGACCCCAATTCTGCTGTATGGTATTTATCTATTATTCCCCGCATAATCTTACCACGCCGTACGGTTGTCAAGCGTGGTATTTTGACAGTTCAAACCGGTTTCGCGAAACCGGTTTGAACTGTCAAAATACCACGCTACAGTGCAATTCGGAATGTACCATATATCACTCCACTCGAATCTCGTAACCATGGCAACATCACCTCGGCGTCAACACCTCCACCAGCCGCGTTTTGATTGGCGAATACCTCGTCTTTTTCTACTTTAGAGTTACACATTTTGAAAATCGCTCAACGAAAACTTTGCTTAATCTGCCCCTTGGCAGACTCTAAGGCAGGGTCGCCATGAAATGTTGGGGGTTCAAGGGTCGTTAGAATTAGACAACTAGCTTGATAGAATGTACTTAATGAATATCTAGTGAATTTATGTTACAATGCGCATTGATGTAAACTGCTTACTTATATTCTAAAGGAGTGTACTTACTACGTTATGCACTATTAGGGACCATACATACACTTCAGGGTTGACACCAACCACTTCTTCATTTAAGGGTTACTAGAGGTGCAGTGCAAACACGGGCGCGCGATGAGCGATAAAATATTTGCACTTATTTGACGTTAATATTGCATTTTCCTAATGTTCTTATACATGACGCCTTACAAGTTAAATACTTATGTAAAAACAAATCTCTAATGTGATAATGAGTGACTAACGCGCAAGCGCGGCGTGATCTTATCACTTCACCTTCACTCCACCCGATTCACGACATTAAATGTCGTGAATCGGGTGAAGTGAAGGTGAAGTGATCACGCAATCTGCAATGTGATAATGACAGTGATTAACGCGCAAGCGCGGCGTGATCTTATCACTTCACCTTCACTTCACCCGATTTACGACATTTAGTGTCGTGAATCGGGTGAAGTGATCACGCCACACAAACTACGTGGGATTACATTCTATGGTCCGTCAGCTAGGCATCCGTTAGCACTCGATGACTTGACACACTCGGTTATCTCTTCTAATTCAATAGATTTGGGTTAATAACAACGCTGAACATCGTCGCAGTCTTTAGATTCGATCTACAATTGCTCTTAATAACCAAACAATGTCGATGCGTATTTTCATCAGTCTAGCTGTCATAAACGTGAATGTTTTAATTTTATTTACTGTTCGTGCGTGACGAAGAAAGAAGACTGATATATGCGTATGTATTCTCTTCTTCACCAAATATTTGAATATTTTCTTAAGTTTTGTGACATCTTCTCTAGTGAAATTTTCGACCTTCCTGCTAACTTGATTGACCGCTTGTGCGATGTCTGGTCTAGTTCTGGTAGACAGATACAGTAAACTTCCCACTGCCTCCCTATAGGGATATTCCTTCTCCTGGGCATTTTCTTGTATCGACTTGGAATCGCTACTTGCGGGCGTGTCACAAGATTTGGCATTTTTCATATTATATTTTTCCAGTACGTCATTTATATAAGATCTCTGAGTAAGAATTATTCCTTCTTTGGAATTTCTTATTTCCATACCCAGATAGGTACTTGGATTTTGATTCTTTTTCATTTCAAATTTGGTTTCAAGTTTCTTCAAAATAACTTCGATCTTTTTCTTGTCTTTTCCTATAACAAGACCATCATCGACAAATAATCCGATTATTATTGACTTATCTTCGTTTATGAAAACGCATCGATCGGTTTTTATCGTCTTGAAACCCAAATCAAACATCGCTTGGGTAAAAGTTTTATTCCATGTGAATGGAGCTTGCTTTAAGCCATACAACGACTTTTTCAGCCGGCAAACTACTTCAGTAGTATTGCAGTCAGTTTTATAGCCAATAGGTAGTTTCATATAAACTTCATCTGTCAACTCTCCGTACAAGAATGCTGTCTTGACGTCAAATGTCATGAAGTAGTAAGATTTGGATGCGGCAACGGCTAATAAAGTTTTTAAGGCAGACTGACTTACAACTGGGCTATATACGTCTTCAAAATCCAGGTTTCCTTTCTGCTCGCAGCCACGTACGACTAATCTGGCCTTGTATGTACCGTCATCTTTAATCCGAAATACCCATTTGTTCGACAAAATTTTGTGTCCTTTGGCTTCTGACCTGTCAACTAATACCCAGGTGTTATTTTTTTCTGTAGTGAATCCATTTCAGACTGTATCGCCTTCTCCCAATTTTGTCTGTCGGTGCCCGTCACTGCATCTTGATATGTAAGAAATGAACAGTCATAGTCATCATTACTATCTGATGTAAACATAGTCACGCAACGACTTAGCTCGTAATCTTTGGTCCATGCTGGTGGCCTCACTTCTCTTTGTGGTCTTTCACTTGAGGGCGGTGGGTCAACTGGATCTCGACTGGAGCTGGAAGAAGGAAGATTAGTAGGTTCCTGAAAAAATAAGTTATTATTCATTTTGTTTTTAATTTCAGGTATTTTAATCTCAATTGATTCTGTTTCTGGTTCTAGAGTAAAGTCTTCGTTTTTCTCAGCAGGAGTATCGCCATAATGCATCTTTTCGATTACTTTTACGTCTCTGCTGATAACAACGTCATTCTTTTCCGGTATGTAGATTCTAAAACCTTTGGCTTTATTTGCATATCCCAAAAATACTCCTTCTGTCGCTTTGGCAGAGAATTTTCCTTTTCGGTTCTTGTTCATTACAAAGGCTCTGTTTCCAAACACGTGTAGGTGATTTCCCGATGGGGTTCTTCCTACCCACTTCTCATATGGGGAGTTTCCTTTGAGAGCTTTTGCTGGGCTTCTATTTATCAAATAGTTTGCAGTGTTCACTGCTTCTGCCCATAGATTTGCAGGAATGTTAGAATCTATCATCAGACATCTTGCTTTATCCATCAGCGACCGATTTTTCCTTTCACTCATGCCATTTTGCTGCGGTGTATAGGGTGCAGATAGTCTTCGGCTTATGCCGTTGTCTTTCAGGAATTTGTCAAACGCTTTCGACCTATATTCGCCTCCATTGTCAGACTGAAGGTTTTGAATTTTCTTCTTATGAAACAGTTCAACATAGTTTTTATACTCCTTGAATTTTTCACTAACTTCGCTCTTTTCTTTTAAGAAGTAAACACAGCAGTATCTTGTATAGTCGTCAATAAATGTAACGAAATACTTTGATCCAGCCATTGATTTATGCTCAAAAGGGCCACATACGTCACTGTGAATTATCTGCAGCACTTTGGTAGAGATTATTTGTTCATGGCTTTGGAATGGTAGAGTGGTAAATTTACCCTTGATACAAGTCTCACAGGTACCCAAAGTTTTTTCTTTAAATTCGAGTCCTCGCATCATTTTATTTTTAACCATTTCCTTTAGGTCTCTTTCATTGACATGACCTAATTTCTTGTGCCATTTCATAATTTCGCCTTCAGCACTGGGCGTGAAATTTGCTGTCTCTTCCGGCTCATCGAATTCAATGAAGTATAGTCCATTTCTTCTTCTAGCTTTTAAGTTAACTGACAAATCAGGCACATATAATGTGTCAATTATAGTATGTTTCAAATCTTTTATATAGAGTTCTGCGTTTCCTTTCCCTTTAACTTCGGTCGTATGCTTCTCTGAAGCTAGTCTTAGAGTGTCAGATGCAGGGATTAAGTTACAGAGTATACTTTTGTCACCCGTCATATGTGACGTACAGCCACTATCTAGACCAAAGATGTACTACATCTTTGATCTAGACACCATAAATTGCTTTTAGTTTTTGACGTTCCTGTTGTTAAACAGATATTATGCGTCTCTTCCTGACCTTTAGTTTTATTAGAGTGATTCTGTGGAATGGCCTTTCTTCTTACAATTGTTGCAACATAGTACTCTTTTCTTTGTTTTCGTATAGAATGCTTCTGAAGTCTGTGGTTCGCTTGCTTCGCTTTGCCTTCTTGCTTCGTATTCTTCTATGATTTTAACTTTTAAAATGTCAGGACTTGGTAGAACATCTCTCGACTCAATTGCCGTTCTGAAGCTATCAAAATTTGTAGGTAAACTGTATAACATCATAATGCTTAATAATTCTGGATGAATTTTGACATCCATATCTTCTAATTTACCCACTACGTCCATAAAATTACTGAGATGGTCTCTTACATCTTCTTGTGAAGTAATTTTCTTCAATACTAGTTGCTTTAATAGCGTAGCCTTTCTCGCGGGTCCTGAACTTTGATGTACCTACAGATTTTAGTTTATCCCATACCTCCTTGGACGTGTTACATCCTTTAATTTGTTTAAGTTCTGGTGGAGATATAAGTAAAAGTACCTCTGACCTTGCCTTTATGTCTTCCTTTAGGAATGCCCTCTTTTCTTCGGCAGTCGCAGTTGCCGCTAACGTTTTTTCACCACTAGCGTACTCCCATAGATCGTATCTTATGAGAATCGCCTGAGCTTGTAAGCACCAGGTATTGTAATTTGATTTTGTCAGCGGTTCTATGCTTCTTAGACTTGAGCTCATTTTTAAAATTTTATTTTCTCATTTACTCACGGTTTTATTCCATTTGCCACTAGTTATCTAACCACGCTCTGCTACCACTGATAGGGTGGAATTGGCAGCTTGAAACTAAATAAAAATGTGAATATTATAGGTAAACATTGTGTTTATTTGTATAATGAGAAAAAATAGAATAAATTCTTACATGACACCGTACCTACATCAATCAGATAGAAGAATATTTTTTTGAATCAATCTAAAATAGATGTCATAGACAAACATGGACAGCATCACGACCTTCCAACATCGAGATATAAGTACTAACGTACTAGAGAAGCTATGTCAAATAACTGAATTGTCCTATTCGGGTGCGTCTCATAACGTATAAACTCATTTGGTCTAATTTCATTTTATTATCGTTCATAAGATATAATCAACGTGAGATATACCAACTGTTGATATAATTTCTTTATTATAAAACTTAATTAGTATAACGTTGTTTGATATAACGTTTATGTAATCGAAAATCATTTGGTCTAACGTTTAATATGTATATTGTTTATTTAATATTATTTTGATGAGAATATTATTTGATATTTGATTCTGTGATTTTTGTGATGCGAATTTACTAATTATATGTTAGACTTAGATGAAAAACTGATCTGTGATTTAAATAATAATGACTACACAACGTGCAAATAATTAGAATAGAATAGAATACTCTTTATTATGTACAGTCGCCGTCAGATATATTGTAGCAGACAAGGTGACCAAATACTTCTGAACAATTCAAAATGTCAATAAGTTCCACACACTACAAGTTACCATTAATATCTGAACATTCATTACTACTACAACATTACACAAAATACTAATATTTTATATAGGTACGTATGTTGTCACAAATAAAAAAATATTTACATTAATTTATAATTTCATTACAAAACCAAGATCTATTTTCTATCAATAGTTTGACATTAACATAAAATATCAGTTGTATCCTAAACAAATGATTTTCTATACAATTTGTATTCCCTTTTCATCGTATTTATACTTAGAACAGTCATTTGGTGTTCAAAAAGGGTGTGGAACCTGGAATTTTATCCGGGAGTTTTGAAGGTTGGTTATTTTATTGAGTTCGACGTGTTCTCTTAGAATTTTCACTTTGTCGCTCATTGTTTTATCTTTGCCGCTCGCACCACCATATTGGAAAAATGGCGCCTAATAACAGTTAAAAACACCTGTTGGTACCTATATAAGATGAATAATAGTTTGCGGCGCTCGTACGCCAAAACTATTGATTTTACAAAAAATTTTAAACACAAAACAGTTTAATTTTTTTACATTAATGTTTTATCGTAGAATGAGTCAGAAAGGAGATATTGTCTAAAACTTGTTATTAGGCGCCATTGTTCAAATATGGCGGTGCGAGCGGCAAAGATAAAACAATGAGAGACGATGTGAAAATTCGAAGAGAGCACGTCGAACTCAATAAAATCACCAGTTTAAAAACTTTCCAGGTAAAACTACCAAATGACTGGACTAACCACAGATAGTCAAGTGGATAGTCGTTTTTGGTTCGTCCTTTATATCATGCAGTAATGAATTAGGTAAGCTCAACGTTTGTCTGCGTAGATACACTTGACGTTGTAAGTGTTCAGATATTTTTGGTTAGTTGTGTGTATAGAAATTATATTGACAAGCATCTGCTCAGATATTAATGAAGTAATGAATGTTCAGATATTAATGGTAACTTGTAGTGTATGGAACTTATTGACATTTTAAATTGTTCAGAAGTATTTGGTCACCTTGTCTGCTACAATATATCTGACGGCGACTGTACACCATATAAATTCCACCACCATATAATTTCTAATATTTATAGGTAGGAACTTTGATCTGTGATTTGATGCAATAATTAATTTAAGAATTAAAATTAAGGGAATAAAAATAATAATTTCCACATCAACAAGCTGTTTCATTTATTATAGTCACAAGGTGCATTTAATATATTTTTATTAGCCCCCAAAACTTTTGAACGCGACTGTTCGGACAACAGCTTAGGTATACTACGTCCAATAAAGAAGGTCATCGATATGTATGAATCAGTCGCTTTTTAGTAGTCATTGGAATTTGGTCGGATAACCAGCCGTTGTTTACATATTTTGGTTTTTTGTTTATATTTACTTAATGCGAAACATTCCAAGCTGAATATTTTCACCATATATTTTTGACTAAAGGCACATGATTTTGGTTTACACCTACACATCTCGGATTGAGCCGGTTCCTTGTATTTTGCCGTCAAAGTTATGACACCATCGTTTTGACTTTTAGCAAAAACGCATGCATGAACAGTTTTGAAACTTTGTATGGTTATTATTAGCGTCAAGACGGACCGAATACAGTTTTCAGCGAACTTGTTTCTTGTCTAATTTAGGCGCTGCGATGTTTTTTCGGGTTTTCATAAAACCGCTATAACTTGAAAACTATAAATATTTTCTTAAATCTAATTGGGGCACTAAGGGGCACACATTAAGAGCTACTCGTGTATGTGTATTCTACAGGGGCACATGCAATGGTTGTAGAGATATACGATTCATCAAAACGTTACTCCAGCAGGAAATGCAATATCTCAAAAACCTGAAGGGGCACAGATTTTATTTTTGGGGGCACATTTTGGCACACATATAAGCTCTCTGGCCATGCACAATTTTTCTCTCTCCGATCATTCGTTTAGAATTTTCCTGCTAGAAAAACGTTACCCCAGCAGGAATCGTTTTTTCCGTTTTTTTCCAAAACGTCAGGGGGCACACATTTTTTATGTGGGGGCACATTTACAGCAGATAAGGCACCAATTATACGTTCTACTCCTATAACTCTAGGAGACACTTTCTTGCTGGGGTAACGTACACTGTATACTTAGAATAGCTGTAGCGTGGGCTCTTTTTCGGCGCTCATGGTGGTCCTGCTGAAGGGAGCGTGACTACCGCAGGACCACCTTCAAAGTCGATTTTCTCGAAAATTACTAAGGTACCTACTAATTTTGTTGTTCGAGTACTAATTAGTACCAATTGAGCACTAATTATTTACCAAATATGGAAGCGATTGGCGTTGGTGGTCCTGCGGTAGTCACGGACATGTTTTAATTAATGGAGAATCAACGAGTGTTAAGAGGGATGGGATATTAATAGGTCTGGGGAAATATCATATAGCGGGACTAAAAGGTTAGGTACGACAAGAGAAAAATATGTGCTCAAGAGTACCCTCTTCTACACCACACTCGCAAAGGGAATGATTCCGAATGCGTAGTTTAGCCAAAAACACTGGAGTGCAAACATGTCCTAATCGAGACGAATAATGTTAGATGTGGTTAATTTATTACATTTCTTATTTTTGACGAACCAGGGTTTAGCTGGGATGTTGGGTTGAATATTGCCATCAAGCTTCAAAGGAAAAATAGTCACTTGACAGAAACAGTTCAATAATCTAAAGTTATAATATTAAGATTTTTTAAATCAGGATAAATGACCACAAAAGGTTGCTTACAATCTTAGAGAAGGATGGAATGTTGAAAACATAACTGTACCTAGTAATTACTAATACACTGCAATACCTATCATATTGAAAAAAAAAACACTGGCACTCCGGTAGTGCCGACAGAAGTGAAAACTTGAACAATTACGAGTGTATTTTGTGAATCGTCTTATAAACAAAACACGCGTGTTAAGGTGTGTTCCTTATTTTATAGGGTTTTTTGCAAATCAGGTATGATGACCAAAGTGACTGGTTTATTCTTCTCGTGAAAGGAATTTATTCAGATTTGCTCGTCGTCAGTTATATATCCGTGGTTCAGCCCCATCTCGTCGTTGTTGGATGAACTACGTAGTTAGTACGCGAGGCCTACGTAGTTAGTACGCGAGGCCCTCGTAGTTCTTCCCGATGTGCATAGATGGCGCTGTCCTCAACAACGCGCTCGTCGTTGTTGGATGAACTACGTAGTTAGTACGCGAGGCCCTCGTAGTTCTTCCCGATGTGCATAGATGGCGCTGTTTTACGTCTTACGAATTTTCGATCAGGGTCACGTGACCTGACGCGAATTTAGAAATTTTTACCCATTCCAAAAAAAGTATACAGCGCCGCTAAAGAAGTTTTCACTTCAAAAAAACAATTTTTTCTTTATTTAGGTATTTATTGACATTAAATGCATTTTGGTTTCGTTTTTTTTATATAATACAATAGTATTATCCTATACATGTTAATATCTAAATAGAAGAGTTAAGAAAATCCCTTCCCATGGTTAAACGTCCCGCAGACGTACGTACACGGCTACACACCGCCAGTGGCGCCTGCGCGAGCTCGGCACCGCAGGCGCGTCGACCAGACGCGCGGGCGAACATTCACGCTCGCGCCTCTGCGCAGTAGAACGTCGTTTCAAGTGCCATCATCTTTCCACGTTACCAGCAGTACTTATTTATCTAAGCGTCTTACACAAACAATGATATTATTGTAAGCTCTTAAATTTGATATTTTAATATTATATTTTTATTTTAGATTACTTAATTCAAAATAATTTACACCTGACTATAAAAATACAGTAAAGTTCAACAAAGCGCACATTTAGAAACGCCGATCTACGGATCGCTCTCATTATACATGTTTTATATATTCACTAAAGCCGAACGATACTTCTATTAGCGTAAGAAACTTAATACTGCATCAATTATGTAATGGCATCTGGGGGTTATCTCATTATAAATAAATAGTACTTAAATAAGCAGTTGTGTCCCAGCAGTGGGAGTGGGAACATTATAGGTTGCTTATGCACGTGACGACTCACACTGTGTTCTCTTGCCAGAGTCGTACACAGTACACACAGTGCCCTTTGACAAAGCTTTAAATACGCAAATAGGTTCTCCAAAACGATTTGTGGCACCGGGACTTGAGCATGTGTCACGTGTAGCGTCTTCATGCAATTCCGCGTCAGCAGAGGCTATGTATTTATGTAGGGAACTTAGTACCTATGTTACGTACGGTATGCGCACAACGCATGCACCTTTATATCACGCAGTAACGAATTAGGTAAGCTCAATGTTTGTCTGCGTAGATACACTTGACGTTGTAAGTGTTCAGATATTTTTGGTTAGTTGTATGTATAGAAATTATTGACAAGCATCTGCTCAGATATTAATGAAGTAATGAATGTTCAGATATTAATTTTGAAATTTTCAGAAGTATTTGGTCACCTTGTCTGCTACAATATATCTGACGGCGACTGTACACAAGTAGTGGTGTTGAGCTCGCTTCAGAGATACGACAGCTCCAGCAGAGCTGGGCCTGGTGTACAAGGCGGCCACGAGCACGGCAGTGGCCGCAAAAACCAGGTTAGACTACGATAAGAGCCTTTTTCGACACGTTTTAAGGATTTAGGCGCATAATGCCCACTTCTCAAAATGGCAACTGAGTCGCTAATGGACTAATTCTCAAAATGGCTTATTCTATAAATGACTAATTCTCAAAATGCCTAATTCTATAAAAGACTAATTCTCAAAATGCCTAATTCTATAAAGGACTAATTCGCAAAACGGCCACTTCTATATGAGCCGATAAGGTGCAGTGGTAATATGTGTGCGATGAACTTTAGGTATAAGTACAGACACTAATATTGTAAATAACTAAAAAAACCTCGAAAAATAGCAAAACTTTTGTAGTTTATTATAACATTTGAAAAATAACGTAATTTCCCTACTGTTATTTCGATATAAGCGTCTAATATGCTCCTTTATTCATGGGTATTTTACATTTATTATGTAAGTTGTTTTTTATTTTGTTTAGGTATATACCTTTACGTATCAAATCTGTGTTAGGGGGCGTCCGTAAATTACGTGAGATGTTTAAGGGGGGAGGGGGTCGAGTCAAATCTCATCTAATCTTACGTTGGAGAGAGGGGGGGGTCTCAGCAAATATCACGCATTTTTTTTTTGTGATTGAAACAACTTATACTACAAATTATACTATTTTGGTCCATTTAATCCAGATTATACATGCTTAAGATTAAATAGAATAGAATATAATAGAATACTAAATCTGGTAAATCTTAAGCGTATATCGTAATACGATTAAGATCATTCAATAATTCGTTTGAAAGAAAATAATTTTATTCATACTTCGACGTTATACATCTACTGACTATCAAACCACCATATTTGTGTAAATAAAAGCACGAAGCAATTTTTTTTTTTCTTTTTATAATAAGAATCCAACGCGTTTACGTAAGAAACCCACATTTTGAAAAATCTCACGTGAGCTTGGGGGATGGGTGAGGGAGTTGAATAAAATCTCACGACATCTCACCACGGGGGGAGGGAGGGACAGAAACTTAAAAAAAACACCTCACGTAATTTATGGAAGCCCCTTATGTGTTATGTTATGCTTTTGTTGTTGATTAATATGGAAATTGTTTATAAAAAATATTATTATGCTGAAATTCTCTTTCTATAATTTTTTCAATAATTGCCCTTTTGAGAATTAAGTATTTATAGAAGTGGCCGTTTTGCGAATTAGTCCTTTATATAATTAGGCATTTTGAGAATTAGTCTTTTATAGAATTAGGCATTTTGAGAATTAGTCATTTATAGAATAAGCCATTTTGAGAATTAGTCCATTAGCGACTCAGTTGCCATTTTGAGAAGTGGGCATTATGCGCCTAAATCGTTTTAAGCACGCCTGCTGAATCGCGCTAACCGCTAGCGTCTGTCCCGTTGTGGCGGTGTCCAGTGAGACGTAGCAGAGAGAGTGGCTGTGGGTGTGATAGGCGACACCAGACCAGACGCGTGCCAGCGCAAGTTAGCACTTAAACTGAGTAAGTGTTTAGCTGAGGACCATGACACCGTCTACCACACACAGGGCAATATCTTTGTAACCTTAATGGGTAGCCAATGGAAATGTTAACAGAATACGTGTTATGACCTATTTCATGGCAAGTAATAAAATTTAAGGTTACTAACTATTCAGTTTTTGAGGTACGGAACCCCATAGTGCACGAGTCCGACTTACACTTGGCTAGTTTTTGTTACTTCGTCTAGAGCATGCGTCAAACGATCAAAACTAGTTGCTTTACTACTGTTCGCCGATTCGGCTAACCTTTCAAAATAATTAGGGACGCCACAGACGACAGACATTCCGGAGCGCGCTTTTAGGGGCGATTTTTCAATCGTTCATACATGGACCTATAAAAACCTTTTTTTATAGATCCATACCATAACGTTCATAACTTTTATACGGCAGTTTGTATAGGTACATACTAATATTATAAACTAGCGAGTACTAGCGACCCGCCCCTAGTTCGCAAAGTTTTTACGATTTGACAAACATCGAGATTTGAAGATATGTATTAAAACTTTACATTTTTAACCGACTTCCAAAAAAGAGGAGGTTATATGTTCGACTTTATGTACGTATGTTTTTTTTTATGTATGTTCATCGATCGCTCCATCATGGACCTATTTTAATTATTTTTTTGTTTAAAGTTATACTCTCGAGGTAGTCCCATTGTCATCAAGTTAGAATCTGATGAGAGGATCCCATGGAAATCGAGGGAAACCCTCAAATATAGGCAAACCTATAGCGATTTGGGTATTTTTTTAAATAACTTGAGCTTTTGCTCTCGGAAATCATCATTTGGTAAGGTGGAGCTGATGATGAAGACCACAGATGGCCATCGGAACTACTCAATGATAAATATTTCACGGGAAGCGATTAGATTACTTTAATATGGTTGCTAAGCAATTTATGCTCGTCACAATGCAAATGATGAAATGGAGCTGATGGTGAAATACCAGGAGAACTCCTGAACAATTAAAGTCCCTTCATCGGGAAAAGCAATATTTTGTAAAAGGCGATGAGCAAGTTGACGCTATGCCACTGTAACTTAGATAAATTATAAGCAGACCCACTAAAACGCAAGAAGTAAAAAACTTTTAACAAAAAAAAAACCGACTTCCAAAAAAACTACAAATTGAAAAATAACTTTAATTTCGGAAGTCGGTGGCAAAAAACTAAAATACAGATTCAAAAACACCGACTTCCGAAATGAAAGTTATTTTTCACTTTGTAGTTTTTTTGGAAGTCGGTTTTTTTTTGTTATAGTATTTTTTTAGTTGTGTTATCCCTCACAAATTATTGCTTTGACATTGCATCTAGTGGTAGGTATTATAACATCATCAACGTAGATGAAGTACAAAAAAAAATGCGTAGCTTATAATATGTTACCAAAGCCAGTTACAGAACTTAGCGATGGAAAATTCAAAACCCCATCAAATGTTTCCTTATCAAAAAAACATATTATATGATTAAAAACTACGTTGAAGACAAGGTAGTTTGGCAATAATTCCTTCTACACGTGGCTTCCCTGGCGCCTCATTAACGACATAACTATGTAAATGTCTACTAACTGCTCTCAAATTACGATATTTATTTTTTACATACTTCTTGACATAATCTTTTTATTATTTGACATTAACATATACAAATTCTAATTTTTCACCTCTATTAGTGGTTGTAATTGCCATCATATCACTTGGTTTTAGTAGGTTTTTATATTTCATTTTTTATTTATCCTTTTGATAGATTCTTATTTTGTAAATGTGAGGACTTTTTAGGCCTTGTGGATTTTAGATCTGAAGACAATTTTTTATTTTATCAAGTACCTGGTACTTTAGGCCTACGCTGTCGTCCCATACCTACTGTAATTTGAAAACATTTTAAAAGCCAACTATGTATTTTTAAAAAGAGTAACCGTGGAGTTTCTTGCCCGTTCTTCTCCATAGGAAACGACCAATTGGAGTCGTGCACCTAGCTTCTGGCGTTTCATAAGTGCCATGTTGGTTTATGTGAAATAAAATATTTTGATTTCTTTTCTACCTTAAAACCAGTCATCGGAACTTGACCAAAATATGGGACCACCCATGGTACACGGTTTTTGTGAACCTTTTTTTGAAGTCGGTTAATAATGATGAAATATACGCAGAAGTTGCGGGCAACAGCTAGTATAAAATAATTCAAAAAACCTTATTATTTGTTCTTCAGATTTAAGTCGTCGTCTGGGTTTGAAAAAATAGTAAAATAGAACACATTGAATTCTATGGAGTAACACACGACAACTACAACAAAAGTCTGCTCACGAAACGACCGGGCACTGTGACGGATCCGGTCGCGGCGCACACGCGAGCCGAACGGAGTGAGAACGCACACTATGTTAAATGCCCAAATGCCTCAAAAGACGGACATCACTTTTTTATTCTATTAATCGAAAGTATGAACTATTTTGAACGCGAGAGTAGAACTCTTGGATCTTAAATATACTTTAAAACAGAGTTATAATTTTTATTAGATTTTTTTGGATTTCCAGAAAAGCGCAAAAATAAACGATGTGATGAAAATATTCGAGCATTTGTTTTTGAAGTTTATTGACATTATATGCAAGGTATTATAAACGTGAAACAGAAAAGATTTCACTATAATAGAACAATAAATATGCCTGGTTTTATCTTTATTTCTTTTTAATTTTCCCCTCGGACATCTTTTGTCAGTAGCACCTAACATTTATCTTAAAATATTTTTCAGAACTGTACTAAGTATTAACTTAAAAAAAAATCTGATGCAAATCTATCAAGAAATCGAAGATATAATGATTCTATGGTTTCAAATTTTTCCCTGATAATAGGGTTTTCACTCTCCGAACACAAAAAATACAATAAATAATTTCTGTTGAGACCATAACCTGGTGAGGGCGGACCCCTTCCCTATAACACATTTAGGTACCCCATCATCAGAAAAATATAAATTATGTAAATATATTTTAATTTTTTTTATAAGTATATCAAACGGTTTTATAATACAATACATTAATCGAACAAACATACACGTGAAACAAAATAAACTTTACAAAGTACCTATAGGCTATACCTACAAACAGCCACTAGGAGCAATTTTTCAATTTCACAATATTATTTTATGCCAAGAAAACTTATTAGGTACGCCATTAAATTATCGGGGTTTATACTAATAAACCCCGATAATTTAATGGCGTACCTAATAAGTTTTCTACTACTCTAAACCTACTAAAACCAAGTGATGTGATTGTCATTACAGCCTAGTGGCTGTAATGACAATCACATCACTTGGTTTTAGTAGGTTTTTATATTTAATTTTTTATTTATCCTTTTGATACGATTCTTATTATGTAAATGTGAGGACTTTGTAGGCCTTGTAGACTTTATATCTGTAGATCATTTTTTATTTTATCAAGTACCAGGTACTTCTTGACAGGCCTACGCTGTCGCTGTCGATACCTACTGTAATTTGAAAATATTGTAAAATTTATTACAATTATTTTAAAAAGAGTAACCATGGAGTTTCTAGCTGGTTCTTCTCCATAGGAAACGACCAATTGAAACCGTGGTGCACCTAGCTTCTGACGTTTCATAAGTGCCCATGTAGGTTTATGTGAAATAAAATATTTTATTTTGGGTATTCCTCGAAACGCATCAACTTTGAAACGCACCAAATGAAACGTCTATCGATATCATTTATTACGAATTCTTCATGCTCTTCTATATGTTTCATCGTTGATGCATTTCGAGGAATAAAATTACAATTTTTTTTTTTTGCGAGGAATACTTTTGGTGCCTTTCAAAGTTGGTGTATTTCGAGGAATACCCCAAATTACCTATGGTTACCTCTATACCTACTATTTATAGGTACTTAATGAGTAATACTTACTTCATTGCAAGAATTAAAAAAACTTGCAATGTTCTTGCTTTAAGATTTTTGATTTGTGAAAACCCTAACAACAAAAAATTTAAACTCGAAAAAACCGAATTCATTCGAGTTAAGCATCTGATATTTTACGGGCAGGTTATCTTAGCACTAAACAATAATGTGTGTGTAAATAAAATGCTAATTACTACCTTATAAAACCTGCGTCAAAATATAATTTCAAAATTACAGAAAAAATTACGTAGCTTACTTACAAGACCTAAACGCAAAAACCGCAAGTTTTAGAAACAAAAGTATATGATCGACTTTCAAAATCAGAAAAATATATGATATTTTTCAGGATATATGCTAGGTAGATACTGTGTTGAAAACATAATACAGATAATTTGATATAGAAAAAAATCATGAAGATACCTCTAAAAAAATTATTTTTCCAATAAAAAACATTAATATAGATACAATCATTCTGATTTTTTGTCAGATTATTCTACAAGCAACATACTAAAACACTAATGTTTTAATTTGTTAGTCCAAACAAAAAAAATTGTAATTAAATAATTGCTTCATATTTTGCAATAAATTACCAGGGTTGTGTCATCGAGCTTCTCTTTCTTTTTTATGACGTCCGACAGTGACCGCGCTTTAAATCATACATGTACGCCCCTAAATCACAACAATTTTTATTTTTTTCTAAAAATATATCAGGTATTTGGCTTTACCGCATACTATAATTAAAACAAAAACGTGGCATATATAATAAGTTATAACAATTATTTTGATTTCTATGGATAACCAGAATAAAATATTTTTTTAAATATAACTCTGGTTCTAAGTTGAATTGCTTTCTGCGAGTTCTACTCTAGCAATCCAAACAGTGTATAATATCGATTAGAAGAATAAAAAAGCGATGTCCGTTTTCGAGGCATTTATCAAACTGTGGAACGTTCGCTTCAGCTAAGCAGAAATACAAGAAAGATCAATACTAATCAGTATTAATTCAGCACTTCAGTGTGCTGTGCTTGTACTCAATAATAAGTGCGGTACATTTTACAAAATTACAAAAAAAAATAATAGAGCACTGTTAGTTTTGAATGTTTAATGATACTATCATTTTCTCCCTATCTTTATATGAGGAAGGACCAAAAATTCTCTTATTTACAAAATCTCATCGACACCGTAGTCTCCATTTCTGAAGCGTGGTCGTCCCTACAGTTCCCCCGACGGCATGTGCGTCGTGTGCGTCGTGTGCGTCATGTGCGTCGTGTGTGTCGTGTATGCTATGTGCGTCGTGTGTGTCGTGTGCGTCAAAGTCGCGGAGACATGCGCCGCAACTTCTGTATACCTCGCAGAGAGGTCTGCGGTGTCCTTAGGGCGGGCGCTCGCTACCCTTCGTTAGCCGCCACATGAAGTGATGCAAGTGCACGAATGTGGATCTACCGAGACTTCGGCCACTTGTAAGTCTTTTTTGTCCGCCGGACAACGGACCGTGTATGTCACAGTCGTACGGGTTGGACGCCGACCATGTCCGGCGCTTGTTAGGATTCCATGGCAACCTATACACCTAGCAAGTCCGGACATGAACAAGCGGCGACACACTACATCAGCACAACTGTATACAAATAAATTATTATTTCAGACAAATTGACATTCAATGAAAACATTATAATAGAGAGGTGCAAAATGTTTGTTCATCGATGATACAAACAAACATGTTATTCGGGGTCACAATAAACTAGCG
This sequence comes from Luperina nickerlii, assembly GCA_963855955.1. Taxonomy (NCBI): domain Eukaryota; kingdom Metazoa; phylum Arthropoda; class Insecta; order Lepidoptera; family Noctuidae; genus Luperina; species Luperina nickerlii. Next base: position 24,509,830 of record OY979672.1, on the reverse strand, counting down.
AAACTGCCACGACGTGATGGATATCTAAACACGATAAACGAAACATTTACTGATTTTCTAAACTCGATTTTATAAGTAACTACACTCTCCGCGGGCGTTGACCCCTTAGTTTATAAGTAACTACACTCTCCGCGGGCGTTGACCCCTTAGTTTATAAGTAACTACACTCTCCGCGGGCGTTGACCCCTTAGTTTATAAGTAACTACACTCTCCGCGGGCGTTGACACCTTAGTTTATAAGTAACTACACTCTCCGCGGGCGTTGACCCCTTAATTAGCTGATGGCTGATGTCATGATCGCCCAATGGTCAGGGCTTCGCCTCTCATGCACGAGGTTGTGGGGTCAAATCCTGGCAAGTATTAATGTGACTTTTTCAATTCATATGTACCTTCCAAGTTTAACTTTGACATTACAGACATCGGGGAAGGAAAAACCTCTCGAGAGAAAACCTGGAGCTATAGTTAATATCGCCAGCCAATATAGTTAATTTCACAATTAATAGAGCCGATGTCATGATGTTTGCCGACGACACAGTTATTCTGTTCCATGAAAGGTCATGGAAAGGTTTGGAATCAGTCTGTGATGCGGGTCTTTCGTAAGTTATAGCTTGGCTGGAAGATAGTCTGCGATCACTAAACACCTCCAAGACAAAATATCTGTTTTAGTAAGACTAGAGCAGGAAGCCCCAAAAACTTAAAAATTATCAGCCACACGTTTCCTTGCAATAGGAATAGCAATAACTTTTCTTCCTGCACGTGCCCTAAGCTAGACAGAGTGAAGTCCATCCAGGAGTAATCGTTGACGACAACCTTAAATGGACACAACATATCCCGGTTACCGCCAAAAGAGTGCGCAAGTTGATCCATATCTTTAAAACCCTGAGACATGTTGTTAGTTAAAATTTCTGCTGCAAACATATAAAGCCTTAAGCCATTGTGTTTTGAGATACGCTATTTGCGCTTGGGGGGGACAGGAAAAGACCCACATGATCGAGCTGGAGCGGGCTCAGCGCGCGGTGCTAAAAGTGCTTCTGTCACTGAAATACCGGACGCCCACGACTGAGGTATACGAAAAAGACACAAGTACTTAGCGTCCGCAAGTTCTTTTTTACGAATGCCTGCGAAGATACCACCGATACGCCATCCCGAGTCTGCCTGTCTCATCCAAGAGGATTGACAGGTGCCCAGTTGAAGGTACCAAGAGCGTCTTCATTAGTAAATACTACCACTACATTGCTCCACGTCTTTACAACAAAATCGGCCATGAAAAAGGGATCAAACTACTTAAAAAACTAAACAACTACCAATTCAAAAAAAATATTATTCACTGGCTAGAAAATTACGATTATGACGAAGAAAATCTATTCGGCAGCGTTACATGACACCCTGTCACATTCACACACACACACACACACCTCAGTCACACTTACCCAGACTCTAAAAAGAACGCAGTGGTAACTTAATTTTTTTTTTTAATGTAAACTCTTTTATTATTATTACTTTTTTTTATCTGGTATATTTGTAAACTTACCTTCTAATGCATGCCGTAACTATATCGAATCCCATTTTTGTCTATCGCGCTTCTATATCATATTCTCTGTTTATTGAGAGGTCTGGCTTTTGTGATACAGGACCTCCTAGTACAAGAGCCAGGGCCACACTGATGTTTGTGTCTTGAAGTGGAAATAAACAAATTATTAAATTATTATTATTAACCAAGCCCGAGCAAGCTGGTGAGCAACGCTCGCCCCTTCTCTGTATGAGGCCAGCTACTCAAGAGTTTAGAAAATCTTTTGTTTTTGTTTCGCCAACTGATTTAATTTGTCCCTGTGTAGTAGTATCATGACTTGTATTTCGAAACTCAAAATGTTAAAAACTGGACGATCTTAGTAGAAGGAAGCTTCGTTTCTTATAATTTATATTAATTTCTAACCTTAAATTTACGGTTCGTGTCAATATCAAACTCAACACGATACATTGTACTAAATTAATATACACTTATAGTCAGGTAGGTATTTGTTCGTCAGTTTATAAATAAATCAATATACAATAGTAAGCCACATGCCACAGCCTGCGTGATGTCACGCCACGCGCGGCACGTCACAGCACCGCTTTCCTACTCAGCGCAGCACGCGAGCGTGACGCAACACGCACGCGTGACGCAGCACGCGAGCGTGACGCAGCACGCGAGCGTGACGCTACACGCAAGCGTGACGCAGCACGCGAGCGTGACGCAGCACGCGAGCGTGACGCAACACGCAAGCGTGACGCAGCACGCGAGCGTGACGCAGGCGCGTGAGAGCTACGACAAGCTCTCCGACTATCGCACGCACTCGTGTGAGCGATTGAGACGCGCCCAAGACGAACTTTTGTTTAAACTCCACCGACCTTATTACAAAACAAGATTATCTTTAACCCCAAGTTTAAACCATCGAACCCATTTTAGAATAGAATAGAATACTCCATCCATCCATCCATTTTGAACTTTATTCCAGCAACATTAAAGTTCTATACAAAAACTGATTCCAAATCCCGAGTGTTCAGCCCGCTTGCACCACAAATGGCTAAATACATTTACCGCTAAACGTATTGTGTGACTTGTAGGGCCAGCAAGCCTAATTTTTCAAATAGGTACAAAAAAGTTTAACACGGTCAGAATAACATTCCAAATACAAAAACTGGCTCTAAGGTTTACGCTGGGACCAAAGCGAGAAATCGTTTTGTAATGAGACTGCACGTGTCAATCAGCCGCGTACCGCACATACAATATAATATTACCTAAGTTTCGTTTATGATCCGTACCATTACTTCAATGGGTAACGGATTGATTGCCGACCATTATTAGGTACTTCGTGACGAGCCACAAGCACTACTTCCAAAATACTTCAAAATATGTATAAATAATAATTAATACAAATGATAAAAACATAAAGTGAAATTCAAGAATCAAATTCTTGCAGCCACGTGTCTATATGTATAAATTAAATATTAATTCTATCTATGAACAATGTGAACTACATAAGAAGGATAAAACGTGCTCATTTGGTGTGATGACGTTCAGCGTGGCCGGTGGACCGCAGAAAGCGGTATCGCGCGTGCGGCGACCGCAGGCCGGTGCGGCGAGCGCTAGTGACCGCAGGCCCGGCGCGGTGACCGCGCGTGCGGCGACCGCAGGCCGGTGCGGCGAGCGCTAGTGACCGCAGGCCCGGCGCGGTGACCGCGCGTGCGGCGACCGCAGGCCGGTGCGGCGAGCGCTAGTGACCGCAGGCCCGGCGCGGTGACCGCGCGTGCGGCGACCGCAGGCCGGTGCGGCGAGCGCTAGTGACCGCGCGGCGCCTCGGCTTGCACTCGGCCAGGACAAGCACATGCTCGCCGAGTGCCGGGAGCCGGGCCGCTACACGAAGTCCTCGTCACTAGCGCGGGCCCGCACTCACACGTAGTGCTGCGGCTCGCGCGGCAGCATGGGCTCGTCGTCGTCCAGGCCGGCCGCGGCCCAGTCGCGCGCGCGCGGCGCCAGCAGGCCGCACGCGCGGCAGCCGAAGAAGTCGGCGCAGTTGTGCAGCGGGCCGCGCGTGAAGGGCGAGCGTCCGTTGCGTGCCACGAAGTGCCGGTAGCGGCTGCGGTTCAGCTGCTCATTGGTCGTCATGCCCAGGCACACCACCAGGTACAGCTGGCAGCCCGTGAGCACGGTCACCCAGAACAGGTGGAAGAGGGCGTTGAGCATGACCCAGGCCACCCAGGGGTTGCAGCGGCACCAGTACCACACCACGCCCGGCGCCGTGTCGTCCGGCACCGGGCACACGACCGCGAAGTACTGCGCGCCGCCCCACATCATCCACGCGCACATCACCAGCAGGCTGGCCAGGAACCCGATGAAGTAGCGGTGGTTCTTGGCGCCTGCGACAGAGACACGGCACTCAGTACGCGGCGCATGCGCGGCGCGGCGCGGCCGGCGAGCTACTCACCGATGCAGTTGCCCACCCAGGGACAGTGGTGGTCGAACTTGGCCACGCAGCGGTTGCACACGGAGCAGTGCTTGGAGCGCAGCGGCCGGCGCACCAGGCACGCCGAGCAGAAGCGCGCGGGCTCGAAGCCGCCGCGCGACGACTCCGACAGCTCGATGATGGTCTGCAACACGAGCGGGTCAGTGCCGCAGGCACGGTACTGTAGAGGCTACCTAGAGCTATGTAGCCAAGCCTTATATAGTTTTGTTTAGATACCTAAGTCAGTGCTAGTTTAGATGAGAATATGTAACGTTGTTCTATCAATATAAAGGACATGACCAGTGGGACAATGGGCGCCTGCATAGGAATCAACATCAATGTGCAGCAAATATTGTTTTATTTTTGGAATTGCTATATTCTGTAGTTGTTGTTGTGTAGTTGTATTCTGTTGTTGTTCTGTTGTTGTTTGTGATAAAAAAGTTTCACGAGTCTAAAAGATAAGGAAACAGAAAAATAAAGATAAGTTTTCACTAAATAACTCTGCTTATCGATAGACATGGCGCTAGGGCTCCGAAGCTTAATACCAGAATCGCTAAATACCAGATTCGCAAATTACCACTCGCAAAACACCGTATTCGCCATATACCAGATATGCAAAATACCAGAAACGCAAATTACCAAACGCAGTCTCAAACAATTGAGTTCTCTGTATTAGTAACTATTGCTTCAATAGATAAAATGAGATCGTTATACAAAAAAGGCTGTGACCTAATTATAAACTGCACTGGCCACTTTTGCGTTGATAGATGAGATAACATTTATTTTTGACGATGAAACCTGGGGGCTTACTCTCCAACTAATTTTACAATCTGTTCAACAAAAAAAAATACGCGTTATTATATCCAAGTTTTGGCTTAATCAAATTGAACAAATTTTGACATGATAGTACATGTTGTAAGCTATTACGCAATAATTATTTTATCTTCGTTTGACGTCAGTTGTTACGTCGAGGGCACGTCGTTCGCGATGAGCGCGATATACGCCAAACGTTACGAAGCGGTTTTTCTCTGCACACACTCGCGGGGACCGAAATTATCCTACGCAGCGGCTGCTAAAGTAATTAAGAAATCTAAGTCCTTCGTGCAAAAATGGGTGGAACGTTTCAAAAAGACGAAGACCGTAGATGATCTGCCAGGACGCGGGAAAACGCGATCCACCACAACAAAACAAGACCAGGCGATCATCAAACTTTTCAAGAGTACTCCCACTTTACCGCTACGTGCGGCGAGGATTAAACTGATGGAAAAGGGTATACATGTCAGCATAAATACTATAAGACAACGTTTGGATGAGGTTGATATCAAGTATCGCAGTACGACGCTGAAACCTCTGCTCTCGGAATCTCATATGGAAAAACGCAGAGCATGGGCCGTCAAAAATATCCATCGTGATTTCTCCAACGTTGTCTTTTCTGATGAAACGGCATTTTGGGTATGGTCTCCTGTGAAACGAGCTTGGTCTGCTGCTAGTGGTCGTTTGCTTCAGCGTACTGTTAAATACCCTGTAAAAATTAATGTGTGGGGATGCTTTAATCAGCGTGGATTTGGATTTTTAGAACTCTTTACCGAGAATCTTAATGCGGAAAAAATGATAAAAATTTACCAGCGTGGTCTCCTAAGATCTGTAAAAAAGTGGTTCAGTGCCAAAAAAGAGAAGTGGATCTTGCAAGAAGACAACGACCCAAAACATCGCAGTCGCTTGTGTAGAGAGTGGAAAGCCAAAAATGGCATAGAGACAATGGAGTGGCCGTCACATTCTCCAGATGCTAATCCAATAGAAAACGTTTGGAGTTATATGAAGAGGACACGCGTTTCCGCTGTTGCCCAGCTGTCGCGTCGCATCAAGAAGATTTGGCGTTCTTTGCCGGTTCATTACGCTGAAGCACTGGTCGAGAGTATGCCGAGGAGATGTCAAGCTATTCTTGATAATAACGGGGATTGGACGCCTTACTAATTAATTGTGCCGTAGAGTTAAGAGCTTACTTTCTTGTAAAATTAAAATTGGATAAATATATAAAAATAAAAAAAATAAAATTGCGTATTTTTTTTTGTTGAACAGACTGTAATTCCAATGAAATGCCAATACGATTCCAATGTCAAGTTTAGTCACGTGATTCGGTACTCTTGAAAACAATATTGTCAACATTGAAATGGTACTTGCTTCGGCAGTACATATACTAAAATTGGAACGATACAGAGAAGATTAACATGGCCCCTGCGCAAGGATGACACGCAAAATCGTGAAGCGTTCCACATTTTTGGACATGAGTGATTCAGAGTTTTTAGAGAACGTTGAACGTGAGTTAGTCTTATCAGTTGGTGAAAATATAATAACGAGAAGAGACGAAAGTTCCCAAAAAAAAAAGCGGAAAAAAGAAAAGAAAGAGATGGAAGCAGTGAGGATGGCCTAAAGAGTGATGAAGAAGGTTTTATTACAGTTGTTCGAAGGAAGCCGAAACGGTTGATCAGGATTCAGGAGTGATTCTTTAGATACACAAACAAGAATGAGGGTAGATGAAGAAAAAAAGAACGACGAGATTGAGATTTTGGAGAATCATCAAGTTTGTATCACGGCTTTAGAAAGTCTGCCTAAGCAAATTGCGATGGCTAAGTTGTTAAGATCGCAAAATATTACAGGTATTGACCAAATCAAATATAAAAACATAAACAAAGCAATAATTACTTTTTTCAAGAAACAAGATGCCTTATCGTTGGTGGAATGCAAAAAATTTGAAGAGTTAGGGTTTCGTTGCCAATTTACATATGAATTAAACATGATTCATGGAGTAGTAAGAGGAATTGATCTAGATTTGAGTGAAGAAGAAATATTCAAAATTATCGAGTGTGACGTTAAAATATTGAGTTTGAAGAGAATGAACAAAATATCAACTAACGGTTCATGGACACCAAGCGAAGCTATCAAAATATGTTTTCAAGGAGGTGTTTTGCCAAAATATATTTACGCATATGATTGCCGCTCTAAAGTAGACGCATACCATTTTCCCGTGTCACAGTGCACAGGGTGTTGGCAATTTGGACACGTTAAAAAGTTTTGCTCAATGAAAAAGTCATTATGTCCAAAATGCGGTAGCTCAGAACATGATAACTGTGATATCAACATATTCAAGTGTTTGAACTGTAAAGGGGACCACTTTGTTTTGGACAAAACTTGCCCATCATTTATTAAAGAAAAAGAAATAAGAGATATTATGAGTAAAGAATAAGTTACTTATAGAAAGGCATTACAGTTATACTGAAGCTTTGGTTTACCCTATATTCTCGTGGCATGTTAGACAAACTTTGATGCCTGAACAACACGGCTTCATGAAGGGCCGTTCGACTGGAACCAATCTTGCGTGCTTTATATCGGATTTAGTGTACGCCGTGGACAGTGGATCACCTGTAGATGTGATCTACACCGACTTTAGCAAGGCGTTTGACAGGGTGGACCACAAAATATTAATTAACAAATTACACGCAATCGGAATTGCAGGAACGTTGTTGCAGTGGTGTGAGTCTTACCTTGTTAAGCGCACTGCTAAAGTGGTCGTCAACGGTTACTCGTCAAACCTGTTTCTGACACCCACAGGCGTACCCCAAGGCTCCCATTTGGGTCCGTTGTTTTTCAACATATTTATTAATGACGTGGCGTCTTGCTTTGTACACTCGAAGATATATTTATACGCAGATGATCTAAAAATTATAAAACAAATTGAGTGTAGTCAGGATCCATATAAACTACAAGAAGACTTAGACCGTTTCTCCCACTGGTGTTTGGACAATAACATGTCACTTAATGCTGAAAAATGCAGTCATGTGCATTTTTCTAGGAAAAAAGGACCGTATTTTCGTAATTACAAAATAAATGACCAAATTATTAACGAAAAAGAGGTTATTCGTGATTTGGGGGTTTATATTGACAATAAGCTTCGGTTTAATACTCACGTTGATAAAATTGCTACTAAGGGGTTTAAGATGTTGGGTTTCATTCTACGTAACTGTAAAGGTTTTAAGCAAGCCTCAACTAAAATTGCAATCTTCAATTCAATAGTCAGATCAGGCTTAGAATATTGCAGCATAGTTTGGACTCCACTCTACGAAATACATAAACGTCGTTTGGAGTCAGTGCAGAAAAGATTTCTATGGCACTTGTCATATCACTGCAGTAGGGCCAGAAATCTAACTAGCTACAGCACACGCTTGAAACATTTCAAAATTATGAGTCTGGAAAATCGCCGTATGCTTTTGGATCATCTGTTCCTGTACAAAATAATGAACACTCATATTGATTGTTCGCGGTTGCTAAGTCAAATAAATTTGTATGTTCCTTACAAGCTTGCTCGTAGGTCCAGGTATCTGTTGCTCCGCGCTAAGGGCTTTAAAACCAATCTGGGTCATTTTTCCACCATTAACAGAATGCAGATTCAATTTTGTCGCCTGTCACGCTCACCCAGCGTAGATATTGATATGTCTTATTCTCTACATAATTTCAAGGCTGCCTTGTATAGGGCTTTATCTTAAGAGTGTAAAATTAATAGTGTGGTTTCTTTGTTTTCTTTCTTTATTCTATATAATCTGTATAAATAAGTAAAATATTTTTTGTAACTACATTTCCTACTCCTATGTTTAATGCATGCCGTGGCAGCCTTTAATTAAGGCTACACTATAAAATGTTATAATAACATGGGGATTTCAACATGTATTTTTGGTGTATGCTTTGTTGGTTGTCCTTAAATAAATAAATAAATAAATAAAATACACAGGAATGAGAGTAAATAGGAAGTCATCAAGTCGAGAAGATATATTGACAGCAGACTCATATAACACTAAGGACATAAGAGGTACCTACAGCAGTGTAGTAAAGAAAAATACATTAAATCAGCCGAGATCTTCAGGAGAGCCTTCGGAGGTTACTATTCAGGAGGAGGAGGGGGAGGATTCCAAGGAAACTTCAGAACAAAACATAGGAAGGTTTAGTAGAAAATCAGGAAAAGTGTCTAAGGGAGTGGAAAACGCAGTCAGTTCAAAAAAAGTAAATATGGAAGTCGAACATCAGAGTTTGCATAATTCAGAAGAAAATAGAAAACGAGACGAACACATCAAGGATAGGTTGGAATTCAAGCAAATTTGGATTAAAATGAAACGTATATTTATGTCAGAAGACAGATTGGAGGACAAAGTTTCAGCAATATGTAGAATTATATGGGAAGAACTAAAACAATATGTTGTTAGTAAGTTATTACATTTTTCTAACCTTGGATAATACTAGCACTACTTATATTAGATTAAACATAGTACAATGGAATACTCAAAGCCTGAGCCCCAAATTAGTAGCATTTACAGACCTTTTAGCACGTGAAACTGTACACATTGCGATTATCAATGAAACTTGGCTAGATATTGAGTCCGTCATAAATATTAATAATTATAACATATATAGAAAAGATAGAATGGATTCGTACGGCGGTGTCGCCATTATCGTCCACAAGTCTATACAATCCTCCTTAGAGCCATTTGTGGTAAATAATACAGGTATTGAGATAGTTTGTGTAAAGTTAATTAACTGCAAGGACTTGGAATATGTGGCGTCTATATACTGTCCGTCTAGTATACAAACACAAGTTTACGATTGGGATGAGATTTTCTCACACTTTTCAGTGAAAACTTTAATAGCTGGCGATTTTAACGGGCACCACACCAATTGGTCAGTGAAATCAGATGTACGGGGTTCCCAAATCATGGATTCCTCTTTAGATCACGACTTCATATCTATAAAAAATGGGGACTTTACGCGGGTTAAGTTGGTTAACGGGCATTTGCAACAAACTTCGCCTGATATTTCGTTTGTTTCTTCTGACATCGCCATTAATTTTTGTTGGAAAGTCTTAAACGAGCATTTAGGGAGTGATCACCTAATAATTAAGCTGAGCATTGATATCGTAGATGATTTCAGACACATAAAAAAACGCAATTATAAACGTGCAAATTGGGAAAACTATACACAAACTATTTCAGAAAACCCTACCTTTTCTACCTATTATGAAGATATTCAAGAGAACTATGACAATTTAGTAAGTGTATTTAACAGGGCAGCGGATAAACATATACCTTTAATTAAAATAAATAATAAACCGGATAAAAAATTCTAACCTAAAGATTATTGGACTCCTGATTTGTCTAAAATAGTCGCGCAGAGAAGGTTAGCTTTAGCTAAATTCAGGCGAAACCCGACGCCTGATAATCTTACAAAGTTAGAAAATGTAACAAATGAATCTCAGTCGTTAATTAGAAAAGCAAGGTCTGATGCTTGGCATAAGCTTTGCGATTCCTTTGATGAAAAAGTGTCAGCCTCTTATATCTAGCAACGAATGAAGTGGGTCAAAGGTTTCAAGCAGTCAAAGATATATCCGTCCGTTGAGAGATCTCTCGATTTACTATATTCTCTTACTGCAGATTAAGCGTCCAACACAGAACCAGTTTGCACATCGAAAAATGAACTGTTAGAATCTAAGTTTTCCATCCAAGAGTTACGCAGTGTCTTAAAAAAAAAGGATTCATCACCGGGTGAAGATGACATATCATATACGATGCTTTATTATTTACCGGATATTGCTAAAGAATATTTACTTAATTTATATAATAATATTTATCAATATGGTGTTATACCATCTCAGTGGCGAAACATTCAGATAGTCCCTATTCCCAAAAACAGTATCAATAATAGCAGTGAAGTAAAATTAAGACCAATTTCTCTAATTTCATGCATCTGTAAAACTTTTCATTTAATGATTTATAAACGCTTGGAATGGTATACTGAAAAGGAAAAGATATTGTCTCCATTCACAGTAGGTTTTAGAAAATCGAAGTCCTGTTTAGACTGCTTGACTCATATAGTTACTAGTATCCAGATTGGATTCTCCAAGAATTTGCCAACATTAGCTTGCTTCTTGGATAATGAGAACGCCTATAACAATGTCTCAATCGAGGCAGCGTCATATGTTCTGGATAGTCTTGGAATCGGTTCCAAGCTTTGTAGGTATCTGTGGAGGTTTCTCAGTGAGCAACATTTGAAGATAAAGTTATGTGACGGAAATATAACTAGTAGATTCACAAATAAAGGTCTAGCACAAGGAGACCCTCTATCTCCGCTGCTTTTTAACTTGATTACTTACAAAATATGTCATAAACTTCGAAATGTCTCAGTTTTGCAATACGCGGATGACTTTTTTATATTATGTTAAGGACATCCAAATTTGTGAACGATATATACAAAATGGTTTAAACTTAGTTGTAGAGATATTAAACGAGCTAGGGTTGGTACTGTCCGCAAATAAAACACAATATTGTCTTTTTAGTAGAGGTCGCAGGAAAAAACTACCTGCACTAAGCTTAGAAACACCTTTAGCTTATTCGGAAACTATAAAGTATTTGGGCGTATGGCTAGATAGGAGCTTGAGATGGGGACGACACATTAATGAAGCGGTCAACAAATGTTCAAAATTCTTAAACATATTAAAGTTACTAGCAGGGAGGTCTTGGGGGGTGCACATGGTACATTTGAGACGATTATACATTTCCTTAGTTAGAAGCCGTATTGATTATGCATCAGTTTTGTATGATAATAGTGCTAAAAGCCATATTTTTAAACTCGATAAAATCCAGAATCAAGCCTTGAGAATACATAGGAGGATTTATCAAAAGTACCCCAATCCACGTCATGGAGAGCGAGTTACATATTGCTCCTTTATTTAATAGAAGACAATATCTAGCCTATAAGTATTTATTAAAAATCAGTGCTTGGTCGAATAATACTTATTTAATTTCTGAAATGAGTGCCCTTACGCAGATTAGTTATTGGGTTAATAAAAAAAAGCCTCTACTCTCACAAACAATTAAGGATGTGAAACAAACTGAAGGTGTTTCTGTAGATACGCTTAAAATGTTTACTTTCGACATTTGGTTGTCAGCGGTTGATTTTCATAAATATTTAGTTATGAGTTTAGATTGTATATCACTTGCTAAATCGAGGTACGAGCCTAATATTTTACTTAATGAAGTAAGAACAGAATTGAATACTAAATATAGTGGGTGGCGGAAACTATATTCAGATGGGTCTAAGGGCGCTCATGGATTAGGTGCAGCTTTTTACGATTCATTTTGTAATTATAAAGCAGGTTTTAAACTGATGTCAGATGTATCCATCATGATTCATGACGTTGGAACTCATTGCAATTTTACAAGCCTTGTCCTATGTAACACAGGAAAAATTTGATAAGGTTGTTATATTTACGGATAGCAAAAGTGCATTGCACCACGTGGCTCGATGTGCCTCTGGCTTCAGAGGTACATCGATAGCTTACGACATTTTAAAACATATTTTCATGTTTATCGAAAATAGCACACAGTTAAAGTTGCAATGGGTTCCAGCGCATCTTGGTTTGCAGGGTAATGAGGAAGCTGATTGTTCATCTAAATTAGCAGCAAAAGAAGGAGTCGAACTGGACTTTACACCAGATTATGTAGAATATGTGCCAAAGTTTAAAATAAAAAATTTCAGTAATTGGAAAAAACATTTTAATAGTAAATCAATAGACAAGGGAATATGGTACAAAACTATTCAAAATGAGCTTCCTCAAGCAGCCTGGTTTGACAGTAGTAGGTTAAGTAGAAATTATGTGAAGTTATCTGTAAGATTACGGTCTGGACACTTTCCATCGGCAAAGTTTGCATTCCTCATGAAGAAAGTAAGTTCTCCCAACTGCGACACATGCAATGTAATTGAGGATGTATATCATTTGCTGATGGAGTGCGTCAAGAACCAAGAGAAACGGAGAATACTAATCAAGGAGTTTAATTTAAATATAACACAATTAGGTTTAATTCAGTCAATTTTATCACAACCGAAGTCAGATTTAGCGAAATGATTTAGTGAGCTGGTGTATCTTGTTAATTAGGATTCTCCTTTTAATTTATTTAAGTAAATTTAGATTTAAACCATTGTTATGTAGTAGTAAGTGTACGGCATGATGGGGTCGACGTATCCATTGGGATAAACACCCCAAATTAATTCAATAAAAGATTTAAAAAAAAAACATTGAAATGAAATTGACATTGTTCCGCGATTATTTTATTACACGTGAAGTTAGCTATGTTACGGGCTGCAATAGTGTGGTTCAACTCATTACGATAAACCGGTAATAGGGTGTATGTAGGCTACTACTTATTTAATTAAGAATAATTTACTAAAACTTACATATTCACAATACTGGTTTACAATTACTCACACGAAAGTATTTATTTAACATTATATTTACACTGACATTTATTTATAACATCATAAAGATATCTTTATTCTATAATAAGCACATACATAACACCAGTCGGTCGATGACGATAATCGATAATAAGCGCGATAAACTATCGACTCGCTGGACATCGCTAATTTAACGGTATTAGACACGTTGCCGCTTGCGCGGACGCAGCGGCACGGTAGGTAATTACTGTGGCAGCGGTCACCGCACAATGTCATATTTTGATCGACGTACAACTTAATACTGACCAGCAAATTGCAAAAAACCTAAAAAAAATTGAATTTCGCGGGCTACCCTGGCGCTTTCGCCTTAAGGGTTTTAAATTTAGCGATTCAGGTGTAACATTAAATCAAAATCATGACTGGTTTTACCAAATCCAAGGCCAGCTTCATATAGCAAATAAAAATGTCTGCATACTTGCCATATGGACTGGACAGGATTTTCCTATAAAAATTTTAAAAGTCTACAAAGTCGAAGAATTTTGGTCGTTAAACATGTCACCCAAATTACAAGCTTTTTACGAAAAATGTGTACTGCCAGAAGTTATCGACTCAAGAAAAGCTCGATCAATGCCTTTGCGGGAAATATTTTTCTGATGTAAAAATATGGTCAGTGCCAGTGCCATAGCATGGCACTGAAACGCAGGCTCATGGACATGTCTATTCTTCCCGTCTTAACCTATGGTGCACAAACTTGGTCTTTGACTAACATCCAGAAGTCCAAACTCAAGGTCTGCCAACGAGCAATGGAGCGCAGTATTCTAGGCGTTAATAGCGCAGAATTGGTGCCCTGAGACAGTGAGGCGGGGCCACGGCAGACCACGTAGGAGATGGCGGGACGAGCTGGATAGGTTCCATCAAAACTGGAAGGAGGACGCGCGGGCTCGCGAAAGATGGAAGGAGTGGAGGGAGGCCTTTGCCCAGGAGTGGGACAGAGCAGGCTAAAAAAAAAAAGATATGGTGTTTGACTTCAGTTACGGAAGATCAAGACCGTTTAGTCGCCATATTCACAGTATCATAGTGCGAGCGAGAAGCATGAAAGAAAGTATCGCTCGCGTAGTTTGCCGCGCTGTGCGTAAAATACCTAAATTTGCGTAACGCCGAAATGTAAAAGGGCTCTTAAATAACAAGGCTAATAAATAAATGTGATTTTAATAAAGCGGACTTCAATCAATTGTATACTTTAGTAGCTAAAATAGATTGGAGTGAGATTTATGGTTAACGCGATCCAGATATATGTAGTTTTAGATTTGTTTTATTATAAGATATATAACGTTTTTGATAATTGTGTTCCTCTAAAAAGTAAACATATCAATCCAATAAATAAGAGATACGTCTATCCAGTTTGGTATACAGCTGAAATTATTAGAGATATAAAAGTTAAATATTTATTACACAAAAAATATAAATTAATTAAATCACGCAGTGATTATGTGGAATTCGCAAGATACAGGGCGAGAGTGAAAACCGAGACTGCTCGAGCGCATGATCAGTACCGCAACCGTCCGCGTGCAAGGGCACCTGGCGAAGGATCCGCGAGCGTTTCGGGGGTTTATTAGGTCTAGGAAAGGCGATTCGAATCAGCGGAAGTTAGTTAAGAATTGACGGGTATTATCGGAATAAGAATGTGCTAATGAGTTCGCTCGGTTTTTTCAGTCGGTGTACAATCCGGAACCTCCCAAGCTGAATGTAGCGGCGGCGAGTGTGGGCGAGGCAGCGGGCGCGTCGCCGAGCGCGCGGGCTCACCTGCGTTGGTCCCGCTGACGTACGGCGCATCGCCGAGCGCACGGGCGCACCTGCGTGGGTCCCGCTGACGTACGGCGCGTCGCCGAGCGCGCGGGTGCACCTGCGTGGGTCCCGCTGACGTACGGCGCGTCGCCGAGCGCGCGGGTGCACCTGCGTGGGTCCCGCTGACGTACGGCGCGTCGCCGAGCGCGCGGGCGCACCTGCGTGGGTCCCGCTGACGTACGGCGCGTCGCCGAGCGCGCGGGCGCACCTGCGTGGGTCCCGCTGACGTACGGCGCGTCGCCGAGCGCGCGGGTGCACCTGCGTGGGTCCCGCTGACGTACGGCGCGTCGCCGAGCGCGCGGGCGCACCTGCGTGGGTCCCGCTGACGTACGGCGCGTCGCCGAGCGCGCGGGCGCACCTGCGTGGGTCCCGCTGACGTACGGCGCGTCGCCGAGCGCGCGGGCGCACCTGCGTGGGTCCCGCTGACGTACGGCGCGTCGCCGAGCGCGCGGGCGCACCTGCGTGGGTCCCGCTGACGTACGGCGCGTCGCCGAGCGCGCGGGCGCACCTGCGTGGGTCCCGCTGACGTACGGCGCGTCGCCGAGCGCGCGGGCGCACCTGCGTGGGTCCCGCTGACGTACGGCGCGTCGCCGAGCGCGCGGGCGCACCTGCGTGGGTCCCGCTGACGTACGGCGCGTCGCCGAGCGCGCGGGCGCACCTGCGTGGGTCCCGCTGACGTACGGCGCGTCGCCGAGCGCGCGGGCGCACCTGCGTGGGTCCCGCTGACGTACGGCGCGTCGCCGAGCGCGCGGGCGCACCTGCGTGGGTCCCGCTGACGTACGGCGCGTCGCCGAGCGCGCGGGCGCACCTGCGTGGGTCCCGCTGACGTACGGCGCGTCGCCGAGCGCGCGGGCGCACCTGCGTGGGTCCCGCTGACGTACGGCGCGTCGCCGAGCGCGCGGGCGCACCTGCGTGGGTCCCGCTGACGTACGGCGCGTCGCCGAGCGCGCGGGCGCACCTGCGTGGGTCCCGCTGACGTACGGCGCGTCGCCGAGCGCGCGGGCGCACCTGCGTGGGTCCCGCTGACGTACGGCGCGTCGCCGAGCGCGCGGGCGCACCTGCGTGGGTCCCGCTGACGTACGGCGCGTCGCCGAGCGCGCGGGCGCACCTGCGTGGGTCCCGCTGACGTACGGCGCGTCGCCGAGCGCGCGGGCGCACCTGCGTGGGTCCCGCTGACGTACGGCGCGTCGCCGAGCGCGCGGGCGCACCTGCGTGGGTCCCGCTGACGTACGGCGCGTCGCCGAGCGCGCGGGCGCACCTGCGTGGGTCCCGCTGACGTACGGCGCGTCGCCGAGCGCGCGGGCGCACCTGCGTGGGTCCCGCTGACGTACGGCGCGTCGCCGAGCGCGCGGGCGCACCTGCGTGGGTCCCGCTGACGTACGGCGCGTCGCCGAGCGCGCGGGCGCACCTGCGTGGGTCCCGCTGACGTACGGCGCGTCGCCGAGCGCGCGGGCGCACCTGCGTGGGTCCCGCTGACGTACGGCGCGTCGCCGAGCGCGCGGGCGCACCTGCGTGGGTCCCGCTGACGTACGGCGCGTCGCCGAGCGCGCGGGCGCACCTGCGTGGGTCCCGCTGACGTACGGCGCGTCGCCGAGCGCGCGGGCGCACCTGCGTGGGTCCCGCTGACGTACGGCGCGTCGCCGAGCGCGCGGGCGCACCTGCGTGGGTCCCGCTGACGTACGGCGCGTCGCCGAGCGCGCGGGCGCACCTGCGTGGGTCCCGCTGACGTACGGCGCGTCGCCGAGCGCGCGGGCGCACCTGCGTGGGTCCCGCTGACGTACGGCGCGTCGCCGAGCGCGCGGGCGCACCTGCGTGGGTCCCGCTGACGTACGGCGCGTCGCCGAGCGCGCGGGCGCACCTGCGTGGGTCCCGCTGACGTACGGCGCGTCGCCGAGCGCGCGGGCGCACCTGCGTGGGTCCCGCTGACGTACGGCGCGTCGCCGAGCGCGCGGGCGCACCTGCGTGGGTCCCGCTGACGTACGGCGCGCACTCGCATGCTTGCCGAGCGCTCAGCTGGGCCGGATGGTATTCCGGCGTACATTTTTAGCGATTGCCATGCGGTATTGGTTAAGCCGTTGCTACACTTGTTCAACGTCTGTATCGACACCGCAACTTTTCCTGAGCGATGGAAACTTACTCGGGTTGTACCCGTGCCTAAAGTTAGTGGAGGTTCAGCACCCTGCGATATTATAGACCGGTAGCGGTATTATGCACTCCAGCTAAAGTGTTTGAGTCGATCATTCATGGTAGCCTGTATGCACAGATTAGCGCTCTGTTGTGTGACGCGCAGCATGGTTTCCGTCCTGACGTGAATGAAGGCACGCCGCCGCCGCCAAGATCGCTGTGAAGTAGGGATGTGATTATGGTGAATGGCTATTTGAAATCGATAAATCGATAATCTGGGGGCACGGGAGTGCCCGCGCTAAGTCGAGCGAAAAGCGGCACGGCCGTACCATCCTTTTCTCGAAACAGTTCAAGCCATTTTCGACCCCCGATAACTTCGTTGTGGATAAAACTAGAAGCCTGAATTTTTAGTAACCAAACAGGCATTGTATAAACACGGTATATTTCAATTTTCATTCAATTTGAACCAGTAGTTTAAGGAGGATGCTTCGATGGGCCGTCCATACATTTTCCTTGCGAATTATACGCTAAACATAGACACCCTTTGTTGAAAACGAATAATTTTATCACTTTTCTATAATAAAATGTCCCCGCGATCGACCTTTTTAGGAAATAACTTACATTATTTACTGAGGAAAACGACCGTGAAATCCAGACCAAATTTGACAGTTGCATCATTAGAGTGCGTGAGTTTTGACAAGAAAACTCAAGCGCCATGATTGCGATAGTTTAGAGATGAGAATGCTAGATGGCGTGCAGGCGTTATTATAATCCTATTAAATCAATATAATACGTACAATAATTGATTTATTTCCGTTCCTACCTTTCATGAACAGGTTCACCAAAACTGGCACTCCGGTAGTGCCGACAGAAGTGAAAACTTGAACAATTACGAGTGTATTTTGTGAATCGTCTTATAAACAAAACACGCGTGTTAAGGTGTGTTCCTTATTTTATAGGGTTTTTTGCAAATCAGGTATGATGACCAATGTAGGATTGGGCTGAGGGTTAGCTAGTACTTATAAGGAAACGTCCGAATGTCGTGCTATCCATTTATTCACTGATTAAACATAATACATATTTCCTATACTACGTAAACTGCTTGCAAGTCATTACTGCAAGCTTGCACATCATATTACATACCACATCATAGGGGTTGTTACAAAAAAAAAAATAACATTAAATGTTTTTTTTTTTTTTTTACGTTTTATTTGCCTAGAGCAAATAGTTACGATCCTTTTAAAATGCAAAACAAACATTAGCTTAATAGGTAGTTGGTTATTATAGTCTTATTCTAAACACATTAACATTTAATTAACATTAAACATTCAATAATCATTAAACATTCAATAAACATTAAACATTCAATAAACATTAAACATTCGCGAATATTTAAGTAAGATTAATATAATTCTAAACAATGTAAATTACTATTAATTTTAGTGTCACTGTCATTACATGATATCACTTAAATGTTAACTTACCGATTAAATATAGCTACTTAAGTTACATATCTCTTTGTTCTATTTTTATGTACTGTCTCTAATTTATCGCCTTTATTTATAACGACATTAGGTTCGTTATCGCTTAACACAGTATAAGGTCCTTTATATAACTTATCTAATTTTGTACCTGTTTCATTTTTTATAAGTATCAAATCACCTGGTTTATACGAAATAGGATTACATTTTCTATCATACACTATTTTCCTTTGAGTTTTTCTTAAAATTAAATTATTCCTAACTTCCTTATGAGCTAACTGTAACCTATATTTGAGTTCTAATACATAGTTGTCTGGGTTGTAAAGCGGTTCTACTACGTCATTGGTAAGATTACTAGGTAAGTTGCATGATTTACCGAATACTAACTCATACGGTGTGTATTTTGTTTCCGTGTGGACGGTCGTGTTGTATGAAAAACACCAAAAATTCAACCATTGACTCCATGTTTCTGGATGTCCGTCACACTGAGTACGTAAAAATGCTGCAAGATGCTTATGGGTATTTTCTAAAGCACCTATCGACTGATGATGATATGATGTCGAATTTATTTTATTAATTTGCAGCAACTTACAAACCTCTGACATTGTTTCCGACATGAATTCCGTACCTCGATCGGTAGCGATGATTTTAGGTAAACCATACCTAAGTATAAAGTTGTTTACGAATGATCTAGCTACACTTACCGTATCTTTTCTCTGTAATGGATACGCTTCGATGTACTTACTGAGCTCACATTGTAAGGTTAAAATATAAACGTTACCTTCTGAATCCTTATCTAATGGACCAACTAAATCTAAAAATACCTTTTGAAAAGCACTTGTCGCCGTTGTAGTTACGACCATCGGTTCTACTATATTTCTAGAATATTTACTAGTTTGGCATTTTTTACACTGAGAAACGTAGCGTCGTACGTCGTTCTCCATGCCTGGCCAAAAGTACTTACCTTTGATATTATTTATCATACGTCGTACGCCTGCATGCCCGCTTGTTGGCAGCAAATGATAGTCATGTAGTATGTATGTCTTTTCGTCATTTTCTAGGACTCTTTTTATTCCTCTTAGTATATTTATTTGTGGTCCGGACCACTGTGGTCTACTTTTTATTTCATTGATCAATTCTATTATGAATTCGACATTGTTTTTATCTTTTACTATGCATAGTTCTTTTATATTTATTTTTCTACAATTTTCACTCAATAAATCCGCAAATTCGGCTCGCGAGAAATGCGACATATAATTGAGATTGATAAATAGAGTAGATTCATTCTTAACATAAGCAAAACATTTGTTTTCGTAATCTATATTTTTCTTGTTTAGATCTTTTCCTTTTAAAAATTTTAATTCTACTGCTTCATTTGGTTTTCTTAGTATCTCTGCTATCCTTGGTTGGCCTAACCTCGGTTTGTCAGCTATATTAAGAGAACCATTGCTACCCGGTTGAGGTATTGCTTTGCACTCCGAGTTCAATTTCGCTCGTTGCGCCCTTGTCATTACCATACTTACAATTTTTTCATTTAAAGACTTTAATTCGTTCGAACTTATGGTAACCCTACTCAATGCATCAGCAACATTATTCTCTGTACCTTTTATGTATTTAATCTCGTAATCGTATTCTTCTAATAGTAATCTAAACTTTAATAGTCGTGTTGATGGATCTTTCATCCCAAATAGATAGATGAGTGGTTTATGATCCGTTAGAATAGTAAATTTTCTTCCATATAAGTATGGTCTAAAATATTTTATACTCCACACTACTGCTAAAAGTTCTTTTTGTATCGTAGGATAATTTAACTCTGCTTTATTTAGTGGTCTACTGGCGTAAGCTACTGGTCTTAGATCGCTGTTACATAAGACTGATCCTATTGCCATATTAGATGCGTCCGTTTGTAGTATGAATTCGTTTTCCTTTGAAAAATCGGGATATTGCAAAATTGGTGGATTAATTAACTTTTCTTTGAGAATGTCAAAACTTTTTTGACACTCACTTGTCCATACAAAAGTTTCGTTCTTTCTACATAATTTATTTAAAGGTACTGTAACTTCTGCAAACGATCGAATGAATTTTCTATAATAGTTGCAAAATGCAACGAATCGCCTAACCTCTTCGGCATTTTTTGGTACTGGGTAATTTTTAACTACAGTTATTTTTTGTGGATCTGGTAATACACCATTAGCTGAGACTTCGTGACCTAAATAGAGTAGTTGAGTTTTCATAAATTCACACTTTGCTGGATTTAGCTTAAGGTTCATTTTTCTTAAACGATCGAAAACATCCATAAGGTTCTTATTATGTATATCTACTGTCCTACCGAATACAATAAGATCGTCACAGTAAACGAAACATTTCTCAATGTTAGTCCCGACAAGGCAATTGACATGGCTCTAGAAAACGCATTTGGTGATATTTTGAGACCCATAGGAAGGCGCTTCATACGATATTGACCTTCACTAGTCGAAAAACTGGTGATATCCCTACTCTCTGGTTTTAAATTGACTTGATAAAATCCTTGCTGAAGGTCTAAATGACTGAAACAAATACTTCCTGAAAGAGAGTCTAAGATTTCGGTAATGTTTGGTAGTGGAAATTTATCGTCTTGAATACAATCATTAAGTTTTCGGTAATCCACTACTAAACGCCATTTCTTTTCTCCATCTGATTTTTTGGGTACTAAAAGAATAGGACTGTTCCACTCACTGCTAGAGGGCTCTATTATGTTGTCCTGTAACATTTTTTTAACTTGCTTATTAATTTCCGATTTCGATGATTGTGGCAACCGATAAGGCTTAGTATACACTGGGATCGTATTTGATTTTATTGTTATTGACTGTTCTACTACATTTGCTGTATCTAGTTTGTCTCCTTGTAGGAAAAATATGTCTGAGTATTTTGCACAAATTATTTCCAATTCTTTTCTATCGCTTGAGTTTAAGTGTGTTAAATTTAGTTCCGATAGTAATTTTTTTACTCGTTCCAGTCCCGTTTCTGATTTATTAAATAAGCAAATATTATAGTTATCTAAATACTCGAAATCATCGTTGTGTATTAATTTTGATTTCGGTATTTTGATTAAATTTTCATTTGTGTTTAAGATTTTTACTGGAACTTTACCTCGTTTTGGCTGAAAAATACAACCTGCTATGAATAAGTCGTCGTTTATTTGCTTAGGGTGTAAAACGCATTCTTTGTAAACATTTTTGTTTATGTCGATATAGTGGATAGACTCACTTCGACCTGGAATAAGCAAATAATTTTCCGAGTTCGTATGAACTGGTTGACGGTTTTGTATTTCGATGCGATAATGCGGCGCTTTATCTTTTAATTGTAAACTGAGTACGTTTGTCGGTAAATCAATGTTTGCATTATAAGTTCTCAGGAAGTCTAAACCGAGTATTCCATCTGATTCACATGGAATATTATCGAACAAATAGAACTTGTAACGAAATTGTACACCCGTTTCTAATTTCAAAGATATATACGCGAAGTTATATGCCTGTACTTTTCCACTGATACCTTTTATGGTTGTTTGATCGCTATATAATTTTGTTTCGCGTGTTACCGACTCACTGTTGATTAATGAAATAGATGCGCCCGTATCGATTAAAAATTTTAGTTTTTGTTTGCCAGCGTACAAATAGATAAAATCGAGACTTTTACATACTAAACCATAATTAGTTGCTCCGAAAAAACTGAGCTAAATTTTCCTCTTTATCCTTGTCCTCTTTTGGCTCAGTGACAACATTTACGTTGTCCTGCTTGGCACCTCTGTAATGACCCCTGTTACTTCTATAGTAACTTTTATTCGGTGGTCTAGAGTATCCACGCTGTTGGTAATGTCTGCCACGGTAAAAACCTCGCTGTGCGGGTCCCTGACCCCTGTAATGCTGGGCTGCGTTGTTACCTCTGTAGTAAAAAGGATTTCCACGGTATTGAGTATACCCACGATGGTAGTTTCCGCAACTCCGACTGTACCTTGAGTTTCTACCTCGTGTGTAAGATAACACGGCATCCTGACCTGAAGTTCCGGCAAGTGACAGCTCCTCATCACCTGCTGCTCGTACAGCATCCTTCAGTTGACTGTAATTTCTAGCTGCTAAAATGGTGCTAAGTCGACGATTTCGCAGACCATCTGCAAATCTTTTTACTACTAACCTTTCGTTTATTGGACTTAGTATCTCGGCGGCTGTCTGGTTTCCGTCTGCTTGCGCTATGGTAAGGGAAGTAAACAAATCTCCTAGTTTCTCTCCGTATTCACTTGTAGTCAAGTTGTTTTGACTTATATTATTTATCTGTGCCATTATTGAATTGGCAGATTTTTTTGTCAAAAGATAAGTTTGAATATCTTTTACTAAACCAGAAACTGTTTCGTAACATTTTTTCAGTTTTAATTTCGCTATTTTTGACAGACGAGTCTTTAACACAAATGAAACTAGCAATTTCTTACAATCTTCTTCTTTCAAACAACTTTCATACATCTCTATACCTTCGATTATTCTCTCTACTGTTTCTTCCTTTCCGTCCATAACTGGAATCAAAGTACTAGCCGTTTTTAAACTGAAACTTTCCATTTTGTATGTTGTCTTATTTTCCTCTTATATCTAAAAATTCGTCGGACGAACTTTCTGAAATATCAGTTACCTCTTTATAACCCAAGATTTTTCTATATATTTTCTCAATTTCGTTAGGTATTGATGGATCTAATTGTTATTCCTTTTTACGTATACGTCCGTATTCAATTAATAAAGTAAACTCATTATACAAATTATCAGCCTCCTGAAACTTTCGCTGTCCTACTTTTACGCGTCGCCGTTTAGGGCCTAATTTTCTAATAGTAACACATAAATCTAGTAAACTTTCATATATTTCACTAAGTCTTTCCATGAATAATTATAGAGTCTATTTAACACTTCATGAGCACTGCACTCATACCTTACATCGAGTTGGTCCGACTCGATGGCGATGGGCTGCTAGGCTTGTCCTCTGGAAGGGCTGCTTGTACTGCATCCTGGGCTGCTTGGTTTGTCCTCCGAAGTCACTGCTTGGCTCATCCTCAGGAATGGCAGCTTGGGCCGGGCTATACCCTGGACACCACAGGTAACTGAGCCGGGAATACCCTGACTCCTCCAACAATTAAATTTTAATTTCTTCAATCTTCTCTTCTTGTTTTTTTTTTTTCTTCTGTAATTTTTTATTTTCTTCAATAATTGTTCTTCGTTCTTCTATTTTTTTATCTTCTTGCTTCACTTCTTCATTATTTATTTATTTTTCGTTTTATTTACGGCAGGTACAGGAAACGCAGGTAGGTTCCTCTCCGGATCTAGTGGTCACGCGGCGAAAGGACCGTCTCAAGTTTTGTGTCAATACTTCGCTCCTAATCCAATTTTGATGACACTTTTTGTACAAAACGTATAGTCCGTAAAGTCCTGCAATAGACAGTATTGTGCAGATGACGAACATCACGACGCTTATGTTTGAAAGGTGATATTCCGCGCTGTTGTTTGATCCTCCGGAAGCACTCTGAGTGATGAATACTTCGTCCTTCTTGATATCTGAGCGACACATTTTGATGTAGGTACGTTAATTGTCCATGTAGATATTTAAATAATGCCAAAACGTGGTTGAAATCCTGGCATATGGCAAAAGCCAGCCCAATCCTGGCAAGGTCGCCATGTAGGATTGGGCTGAGGGTTAGCTAGTACTTATAAGGAAACGTCCGAATGTCGTGCTATCCATTTATTCACTGATTAAACATAATACATATTTCCTATACTACGTAAACTGCTTGCAAGTCATTACTGCAAGCTTGCACATCATATTACATACCACACCAAAGTGACTGGTTTATTCTTCTCGTGAAAGGAATTTATTCAGATTTGCTCGTCGTCAGTTATATATCCGTGGTTCAGCGCCATCTCGTCGTTGTTGGATGAACTACGTAGTTAGTACGCGAGGCCTACGTAGTTAGTACGCGAGGCCCTCGTAGTTCTTCCCGATGTGCATAGATGGCGCTGTCCTCAACAACGCGCGTCTTAAGTTTTACGTCTGACGTTAGTACGCGAGGCCCTCGTAGTTCTTCCCGATGTGCATAGATGGCGCTGTCCTCAACAACGCGCGTCTTACGTTTTACGTCTTACGAATTTTCAATCAGGGTCACGTGACCTGACGCGAATTTAGAAGTTTTTACCCATTCCAAAAAAAGTACACAGCGCCGCTAAAGAAGTTTTCACTTCAAAAAACTTTATAATTTATAACCTGACCTGACGACCTTACCAATGTAAACAACTTTATTACATATTATTGTTTTGTGGCAACATAAATATTATTATTCGTAGATAGGATTTATATGCAATAGTATTGGCACGCGGAATTTCTCGTGTGTTATTTTTATTTTTTGTGCTTTGCATTTTCATTGATTCTAATTGCAATATTTCTAATATGTTATTCCAATTTATTGTAGGTATAGTGATAATGATTCAAGATACGCAATTTTATTTAAAAATAAAAGTAAGTAGGTAAGTACCTATCTTTCGGCGGTTTTAGAAACGGCAAGTTGGCCCGTGAGTTAAGTTTTAGACGCTGAAATCCCGTCACAATACTAATTACTTACCTATGTCTCAATTACATAAGTACAAAGTCAGTGGTTATCATAACTTTAATGTGTTGTACCTATATTTTTTGGTCAACAATAAATTAACTATGTAAGTACACACATCAAAAGTGTCTAGGGATCAACATATATTTTTGCAATAACTTTTCTCCTGATTGATATTAATTAAAATTTTCTTTAAGGATTCATCAAATAAAGTGTTTTCGTTTGTCACAGTAACGATAAACCAAGTCACCTTTGCATTAATAAAGAAATTTGCCATTTTCCTAATAAAGGGATTTTTGACATTTGAACCACTAACATTAAAGTTCGAAAAAAAGACTGAAATAACAGTTTTCTTTAAAATTTTATTGGGTAACTTAAACAATTAATAATCCGTGTTTCTACCGCGAACACTAACAACACAAGAACATCGGTTTGGCATACTCAAAATGAGTTCATCCAAATCACGCTGTGGAATGGCCGCCCATGTTCGTTGCAACAACAAAAAAAGGTCTTCTTGCGACTGGATACCCTCCATATTCGGCAGAGCTCTTCTCTGTAGCATATCCCATGCATGCTCAATCGGGTTCAAGTCTGGCGACTGAGCAGGCCAGAGCAGGACATTGATGTTAGCTGCGGCGAGAGTCTGTCTTACAACTCTTGCGGTGTGCGGTCGTGCATTATCATGCATTAACTGAAATAAGGGACCGATTTGCACTTGTAGAGGAACGATGACGTCAGATACAATCGTCTCAGCATAAATTTGAGCGTTGAGGTTGCCTCTGATCCAAATCAACTCAGTTCTTCCGCCGATCCAAATACCCGCCCATACCATGATGGTTCCACCACTATAAGGATGGACTTCCTGGCAGGATTTTAATCGCTGTTGGCGTCCAGGGGTTCTCCAGTGTCGTATACGTCTTGTATCCGGTCTCATACCAAAACGAGACTCATCAGAAAAGCACACGAAACGCCATTGTTCTTCTGCCCAATTTCTGTGTTCAAGAGCCCATTGATATCGAATCCTACGATTGTGCATTGCTATAGGTGGTACCCGTAGCGGTCTTCGGGAATGAAGGTTCACTTCATGCAAGCGGTTTCTGACTGTTTGGTCGCTAATTAAGTTCCCTGAAGAGTGATGAAGCCTCACGGCTAACATCATGGCGGTTATTGTTGGAGCTCTTCGAGTTAAGATTTGAATGTATCGGTCTTGTCTCCGTGTGGTGCAGCGATACCGTCCTCCATGGCGCTCAGCCACGGTACCAGTGCTTCGGTAACGTGTCCAAAGTCGACTGATAACACTCTGACTTGTATTCAGAGCTAAAGCCACAGTACGTTGCCGGGAACCAGCTTCTATCATTCCCACGGCTCTGAGCATTTCTTCCCTGCTTAAATGACGTCGCCGCTCCATAATAACGTTGGTTTTAATCAGTAGTAGGGAAACAGTAGCACTAATAATGTCTTCAATGCGTTGTATGTTTTCATAGGGAAAATATTGACAGCTGATTTTCATCTTTTACTCGAATTTGATTAACAGTTCCTGTTTCAAATTATGAAATGCACCAAAAAGGATCCATATAAATTTATAAAATCATAAATTTATTACAAAGCCACATCTCAATCTCAAGAAATCCGCATAAAAATGCTTGATCCCTAGACACTTTTGATGTGTGTACATTTTTTTTTTTTTTTTATGGCATACGTTATAAGAACATTTTTGCCAGCGTCACGTCAGAAGATATATTACTACAAAGAGGCCGAAATTTTGAATTTGGTAGAT
Organism: Luperina nickerlii; assembly: GCA_963855955.1. Lineage (NCBI taxonomy): Eukaryota > Metazoa > Arthropoda > Insecta > Lepidoptera > Noctuidae > Luperina > Luperina nickerlii. The sequence continues at coordinate 24,482,738 of OY979672.1, read as the reverse complement.
CTGAAAGAAAGGGAAATTATCTTACACTAATTACAGATACCAATTTGAATATAATGTAAAAAATATTAATATAATGATAAAATTAATGAGAAAAAAAAAAAATGTGTGAAAAAAAAAAAATGTGTTAAAATTAATGTGTGTACATACATATTATAATTCGGTAACCCAACGAGTTTGCAAACATTTGCAAAATCGTAGTACCTACAAAATAGAATACCTTTTACGCATATTGTAAGCAGTTTCAGACAAACAAACATTATTTTAGTTTGACAGATAAGCCTATACCAACCCCACCTGATCTCTGACCTTGACCCCCAACTTCCGTGTTCAAAAGATATGAATGAATTATAAATGCATATTAACTATAAAATTCAAAATATCAGTTTTTTATTATTGTTGCGCGCCACAATAGATGCCTGGTACATGGTGACATTAGTTACCACTAGCGCCATCTAGTATCGGGTAGCAGAACTAGTAGGGTCAATTTCCTAGAAATTCCGAGAACTATCGACATCGGGTTAGTCGGGACCGGTATGTACTCGAACGTTCTAGATGTTTATGTACTAGCTCTGCGGCACTATATAAGGCCGGTGTGAGCCAATCTATTTATTTAAAACTTAAAAGATTTTTAATATTGATATGGTCACTATAAGATGTTCTTAGGTTAGCTATAAATTACGTAATAACTTAAGGCTGCAGTCTTGCAAAATTCACTCGCGGCGAAATATTTGCGCAACTTTGTATTTTTTTTAAAACCAAACAATGAATCAAACCAAAAAAAGAAAAAAAAATAACATGAAATATTATTATTGCACATAAATAACCATAATATAAGTAATAGCCAGTTCTTTTTTTTTAGTTCATCTAGGTGAATTATGTTAGGTAAATCAAGTGTATAACACGACGCCTTACGCCATCTACCGGATTGTGTGCAAAACACCACGCCACCCGAGTAGATCATAACACAAACAAGATCAATTATCGATAACAGCAACAGTATCTACAGACTACTAGCGACATCCATCATTCAACGTGAGAAGTGTCTGTGACGTCAACGAAGGTCACGATCACAACCACATAAAAGCATAAGATGATGAAGACACACACTACTGCTGTCAAATCGACTATACAAACGGTCACCCATGGAGGAACGAACACTACCCCCCCCCCCCGACCTATCACCATGTTCGGCAAGCCGATCCTTTAGGAGAAGCAAGCCAAATACCTCGGTGTTGTCCTCGACAGGCACCTCTCCTTCGCAGAGCACATAAAGGAGCTCGCTCGCGCGCCGCCTTCGCTCTCGGTAGCCTCCATCCGATGCTCAATGCACGCAGCAAATTGTCACTAAGTGCAAATTGCGCATTTACACAGCGTGCATTCGGCCAAATATGACCTATGCCTAGTAGTAGTCTTTGCCCCACCACATCCATAGAATGCAGACCCTTCAGAACCGTGTCCTCCGAAAGGCTACGGGATCCCCTTGGTTCGTCCGAAATGAGACCCTCCATGTTGATCTCAAAATCCCCACTATCCACCAATTCATGAAGCGCCTTTCCAAGCGCTTCTTCGATACCGCCGCCAATCATCGAAACCATCTGGTTGTCGAGGCCGCCAGGTACACTCCCTCCCAAATCAGCAAATGCCGCCGTTCAAGGCACGTTCTCATCGACCCAGATGACCCCATAACCCTCCTCCAAGAGAGCAGTAGGGCAACCAGCACGCTTAGGAAAAACAAGTACAAGAAATCGACATACCGGCCTCGCCGACGAGGTCCCTCGCGACGTCCCCAAGTAAACGCCCCCCACCGACCCTTGCTCGATGTAGTGCCAGCCCACGCCGCAGCTGAGCCTGTAGATTTCGATTCAATTCAATTCCTTTATTTCAATCAACAATTGGATCATATATTAGCATTATGGACATTGAATTAAATTCCCGACTGTGACCTCCGAGTTTGTTTCGGCTTTTCTTCTCAGAGTAGTCAATTAGGAAATGCCGACCCCATCGTTAAATAATCAAAAATCGATCCAGCCTGTCTCAACTTGCTGCCCTCTCCCCAGCGACGCCCTAAGCCGAGGCTCGTACCCCACAGGGGGTGCCCTTAGCGTGTAGTCGCTTAAGTATACTAAGTAATTATAAGCCCTGGCTGGAGGCTTTGTGTTCTCTCAAGGCAACCACAGGATAGTCCGGTTAGGTAGTCACGACCTCTCAAGGTCCACTACGAGATGACCGAGTCAAAAAAAAAAGTAACGAAAACACTCGCTACTTAGAAGGCACAGTGGTCGATAGCCCCGCAGTCACCACTGTTGTCGTAAGCTTGACCTGAGTGGAGGCCCCGTCGCCCTCAGGAATAGCCGAGCTAGGAGGTAAAGGGATAGGATAGCCCCGCAGTCCATAATAGGTTTAACCTCAGTCTAACTTTGTTTGCTAAAATCTGTCAAGTGTTTGAAGTAAAGTAAATAAACCCTTATCTGTCATCCAACGTTGGTTTTATTCCACCGCCACTATTATATTGGCGCCCAACGGAAAATCTTCTTATACTTATCTGTCATCCAACGTTGGTTTTATTCCACCGCCACTATTATATTGGCGCCCAACGGAAAATCTTCTTATACCCGCAACATTTTTATCGGTGTACCCACATTTTTACGGTGTACCCACCACACATTGGCGGATAAACAAGAGCATACCCTCAAGAGAATTAATATTATTTTGACAGTTTTGACATGTCTGAGAAAAATCAAGAGATGGTGGACAGAAGCGAAAGAATGTGGAAATAGACATTTTAAAAGTTTTGCTGCGTACACAAAGCGTTACGACGGTGAACGAAATTTTGATAAAGTTGAAGAATTTGTGACCGGTATCTCAGTTTACAATGAAATTGAGAAAATCAGTGACGGAGACGCCTTGGAAGGTTTCACTTTGTTATTGTCTGGTGCTGCTGCTACGTGGTGGAACGGTGTAAAAGGCGACATTAAAAACTGGACTCAAGCTCTCGACGCCATTAAGTCTGCTTTTGCGCCGAAAATGCAGCCACACGAAATTTATTTGGAACTGTACTCGAAGAAGCAAAAAATTGAAACAATTGACGCGTTTGTATGTAAAAAACGTGCCTTATTCGCTCAGTTACCTGCAAAAAGACAAAAGGAAGAGGAACATTTGGATTTTGTTTAGGTACGGACATCTAAGATCTTTGACATTTTAATAATTCCTCATTTGGGTTTGACATAATTGGAGTATAAAATAATATGTGATTGTTCAATTTATTTTTTAATTTAATACCATAACTATGCATGTTTTTCAAATATTTTTAGTAAATTTTAATTTGTAATCCTCGGTTAAATTTGCACACCATATTTGTACGCCTCCTGGCATAACATAGCGCTCTGATCATCAAACATAAGATCTGTATTTCTTTACCTATGCTAACAAACAAATAAATTATTATTATTATGTCATTATTATTATAATTATACTTCTCAATATAACCTACAAAAAGGAGATTGCGCGCACACAAGTGAAAACGTTTGAGGAACTTCTGGATCGTGGTCGTCATATTGAGAGTCTGCTCAAGGAAGCTGGTGAGGTAACGAAAACATCACAATTAGAACGTAAGCCCTACAAAAGATGTACTTTTTGTGGCAAGAAGGGACATATTTTTGATGTATGTCACAAAAGGTTGGCAGAACAAAAAGATACGACAGTATCTCAACAAGAAAAGAAGCCAGTCATCACGTGCTATGGATGTGGAGCACCTGGTGTTTACAGAAGCAACTGCAGTACCTGTAAAGCAAAGGAAACGCCACCAAAGCCTGTTGCATTTTACAAAGTACAGAATAGCTTAAAGATACAAACTAAAATACCGACGATAAAGGTAAACATAAAAGGGGAAGAAGGCTATGCATACATAGATACTGCTGCCCGTCGCAGTATTGCCAGTACGCAACTGTATAAGATGTTGTTACGTAAAGGAACACAGTTTGATCAGCAAGTAACTGACATCAAATTAGCAGATGGAACGGTGAAAACATCAAACTTGTTAACAACGACAACTGACATACGTATTCGAGAACGCACACTACCAATAACATTGTCAGTTATACCAGAAGCTGTTGACAACCGTACGCTGATAGGTATCGAATTCCTAGAACAGGCAGGAATCATACTTAATGCACCGCAATCCAGTTGGAATTATATTGACGAACCTCATACAATACACAACTTCATTCAACTCAACAATGACACCATACCAATGAAGGCAGTGAAGCGGATGACATTTGAAGACACAAAGGAGCCAGTGGAAGTGAAGGCAGTGTCGGAGTTTATCCGTTGGGCTAACGAGCTGGACATGTTGTCGCCGTTACCCGTAACACCGACAGTATCCGACGTACAAGACAGTCCACCAACAAACAAACGACCAAAATGGACAGTACACAAATTGGTCACGCCACCATGTCCTACGCGTCCACGAGAACCAGCTGACAATCAATCTTGGGTAGATCCACGAATTGTTTATTTACCAATAAACCCTACTTCTATGTATTAAGTAGAACTTTATTTAAATCCCGATGAAGGGAACCATACTTACAAACAATGAGCAAAAGCTGTTCAATGAATTATTAATTGAGCACAGCGACATCTTTGAGAAAAACACGGAACCAACTCCATTTAAACAACATAGAATTGGCACAGGCAATCATCCTCCAACAACAAGACAAAAGCAATTAAGGGAAAAACTGGATGATATGATAAATGATGACGTTATCGAGGAATGCGATTCCCCATGGTCAGCACCTGTAATTCTAGTTCCAAAAGGAGAAACCGATGTTCGAGTTTGCGTAGATTATCGACGACTCAACGAGATAACTAAACCTGACAGATATCCGTTGCCTCGTATTGATGACTTGTTACATCAGGCAAAAGCGATGCCATACATGTCAACAATTGATTTACAGTCAAGTTACTGGCAGATTATGGTACATCCAGATGATTACGATAAAACAAGCTTTGTATCACCATTTGGAACGTTCCGTTTCAAACGAATGCCATTCGGTCTTCGAAACGCGCCTGCTACGTTCCAAAGATTAATGGACAAATTCATACAAGGATTACACGCGAAGTGTGTATTAAGCTATTTAGATGTGTAGGGACTGTGTCTTACGTACCCATCCCTTGCATAGTTTTAAGAATGTAATATTTTTATAGAGGAACTTATTGTTATAATATTTACAACTCATTTCTGTGTATTACTTGCCCGCACGGTCACGAATCCCCACAGTGGTGACCCCGACGTGATCAAAACTATCATATAGCGTGAGTTCGTGACAGTGCGTAAAGAGTTTCGCGAGTGTTAAATCAAGGTACGTGTTAAAATGGCGAGCGATCCAGCTACCGACGACGTGAAGCATCACCGTCGCAGCAGAGCCGCAATGCGCGCATACAGACGAAACCAGTCGCAGCCGGGAAACGCCAGCGGGAGTCACTAGCCGCGGATAACGCGCATTCCCAGCCAGCCAGCTCCCACGGCTTCAACGGGTATCCTGACCACCAGCATGCAGCGACCGCGCATACCTGGTCATCACCCTCAGCCTCATCAGCAACCTCGGCACAGCACACTGCACTTTCGGCCGGTCAACAAGCAGAGCTCAATTCCTCTCCTGGTCGACGCAGCATCCAGCCTCAACCCGGCGCTGTACCCCATCCGACGCACTGGAGCATAACGCAGCGCCCGCGCCACCCCGACTCACTGGGGACATCTCCGCAGACAGTTCCGACTCACCGTGAACTATGCGGCAACCGGTTCCGACTCACTGGAACCATAACGCAGCGCCCGCGCCACCCCGACTCACTGGGGACATCTTCGCAGACAGTTCCGACTCACCGTGAACTATGCGGCAACCGGTTCCGACTCACTGGAACCATAACGCAGCGCCCGCGCCACCCCGACTCACTGGGGACATCTTCGCAGACAGTTCCGACTCACCGTGAACTATGCGGCACCGACGCACTGGAGCATAACGCAGCGCCCGCGCCACCCCGACTCACTGGGGACATCTCCGCAGACAGTTCCGACTCACCGTGAACTATGCGGCAACCGGTTCCGACTCACTGGAACCATAACGCAGCGCCCGCGCCACCCCGACTCACTGGGGACATCTTCGCAGACAGTTCCGACTCACCGTGAACCTAAGTTGGCCTGGCAAGCATATTCCTCGCCGTTCTGGTAGGCGAGTTAAATTTCCTGATTACTATCAGGCAGGTGTTTCGTGATCTTTATCACTGGTAGGGGGGTACTGTAGGGACTGTGTCTTACGTACCCATCCCTTGCATAGTTTTAAGAATGTAATATTTTTATAGAGGAACTTATTGTTATAATTTTTAGAAAGTTTCATTTTTGTGTTTTTCCCACGTTGAACATCTGCAAGCGATTTAAGTTATAGGTACTATTGTCTTTCATGATTCTTTACGTTTAAGGTTCATTGTTCTATTATGTTTAGTTATCTTGTATTGTACCCATTTGCTATTTTTAGTTAAGGTTCATTGTTCTGTTATTTTCAGTTGTCTTGTATTGTACCCATCTGCATTTCTCGTGTTTTATTATACTTTTAAAAGGCAGATGTGGATTTGCCGCGTCCTTTGTTTAGTGAACGGCAGATTTGGGAGAGTTTTGGTTCTGAGCTTCAGTCTGTGCTGAACTACGATCGTGCGAGGTCCTCTCTGACCCCCGATCATACTTTACTCGCCGAAGCTCGCCGTAATAGTTTACGGCGAGCTTCGTGTTTCTAGTAGTTTTACCATTCATGTAACCTTATTTAATTTTACTTTTTCGTGTCAAGTGTAACTGCTAGCTTTAGTTACTTGATATCGTAATAAATTAATCGTTACTTATTTACAACTCACTTCTGTGTATTACCTGCCCACCACGGTCACGAATTCCGCACAGATGATTTAATTATAAGATCTATATCTTTCAGTCAACATATAAATGACTTAAGAGAAGTGTTTATTAAACTGAGAGAATACAAGCTACGAGCCAACAGAAAAAAATTTAAATTTATGTGTTCAGAAATTAAATATCTGGGCCACCTTATAGTTTCTGACGGTATCAAAACAGACCCAAAGAAAATCTCTGCTATTGCCATCGGTCAGTCGTGTCGGTCGGTCGTGTTAAAACAGACAAGTGATGACTTACCCTTTGCTATCAAGACTGATGCCAGCCAGTATGCCATTGGCGCAGCTCTAGTGCAGGGGGAGGGAGACAATGAGCACCCAGTTGAATACGCAAGTAGACTCTTAACACAAGCTGAACGCAATTACAGTGTCACAGAAAAGGAAGCACTAGCCATAGTATGGGCTATTTCAAAATTTCGTGGCTATATAGAAGGAACAAAGTTCATAACTATTACACATCATCAACCGTTGAAATGGTTAATGAATCTCAAAACAGCAACTGGTCGCTTAGCACGATGGGCACTACAGTTGCAACCATACGAGTTCAAAATCCAATATACTCCAGGACGAATTAATGTAGTAGCTGATACATTGTCTCGACCACCGTGTGAGCATCATGATGGAGAATGTATCATATGTAGCACAGAGTTAGATCTACCTAGATAAAGTGAAAAACAGTTAAGAGATGAAAAAATTAAAGATGACACCCTTCAAACTGTAATAAAATTATTAGAAGAAGGAAAAGAAATACCAAGTTATGTAGAATACATCAAGAAAGGGTACCTAGTCCATAAAGCTGTCCTGTATCTTTACATACCAGAAGAAGAAAACGACAATGCAAAGTTAGTAGTTCCACGTCAAGAAATACAAAACATACTAAACGCTTACCATGACTCACCCACTGCTGGTCATATAGGAATAGAAAGAACAGTACAACGTAGGTATAACAAATAATTTTTACTGGACAGGACTACGAAAAGATGTTTTTTTTATTTTTTTTTTATTTATTTATTAATAACCAACTTATACTTACAGTTTACACCATACATACAAGTTATTAGTCAATATTTGTAATTACACATGTCATACAATCATAAAATTAGGTTAAACCACATAATAACAACTGGACAAAAGATGAAATTAAATTAAATGTAACAAAATTGGTCAAGATTAGATAAAAATTAGATAGTATTACATAAGCTTAAAATTAGATATAATTAGGATAAATTGGAATAGAATTATTAAATAACAAGTAACAATTAATTTAATTTATTTACTCCAAGGAAATTGTACTGGGAGTGGCAATAAACTCCAGGTATCGAGTAGCAGTGTCCAGGAATCTCAGTTCAGCACTCGCGAAGACATCTATGGACTCATCATATAGCAGAATGTTGTTGATATGGGTGAGGGCTAGGTATAATGGACTGGTCTTAAGGGTTATGGTTTGAGGTATTTTGAACAGAGGACGTTGGCGAGGGCGAAGTGTGTGCCTAATGGCTAGTGGGATGTTAAAGGAGATGTCCTGAAGTAAGGAGGAATTAAAATGGGTACCACGAATCAGGCGGATGAAATATTTTACCAGACTAAGATTTCTCCTTACTTCTAAACTTTGATACCCCACCATACCCAGCACAAATGGTGTTGGGTACATGTACGGGTAATAACCATAAAGTTTTAAGTAGAGGTAGCGAATAAAAGACTTCTGAACCTTTTCGACGACCAGTGTATACACTTTTTCATGAGGGCTCCAGATTATGCTGTTAGTCTCTAGCAAACTGCGAATGAAGGAGTTGTACAGTATGGTTATGGCTTGACGATTGTTAAAGATTTTGGCCTGACGCATGACAAAACCTAAGTTTTTGCGGGATTTGTTGCAGGTCTGTATTATGTGCTGGTTAAATGTAAGGTGCGGATCGAAGTGAGTACCCAGATCACGTACGGTTAATACGCGTTTCAGGGGCTCATTATTCATAGTGTAGATGTTATATATAGGTTGTATGGCTTTTGAGTAGGTCATGACCACGCATTTACTAACGTTTAGGTTAAGGTTGTTAATAGTGCTCCAAGTGTGAATGTTGTCGATGTCGAGTTGAAGTGCGGCCGTATCACTGGAGTTATTTACTGGCAGAGCAACTTTGACATCATCAGCATACATTAAGACTGTGGAGTGTTTCACAAAAGTGGGAAGATCATTAACTACTATTAGAAAAAGAAGGGGCCCAAGGTTAGTACCCTGACCTATGCCAGAAGTAACCGAGTAGTACTCGGAATTGGCATTTTTATATGTCACAAACTGCCTGCGGTCGCGCAGATAGTTCGCGAAGAATTTAAGCGATGACACAGAGAAACCTGCCAGTGCCAGTTTACATAGAAGCACGTCGTTGTCAACCCGGTCAAAAGCCTTCTGAAAATCAAAATAGGCTACATCGATCTGCATTTTGTCATTAATATTTTTAGCTAAGAGTGTAGTTATATTGAGTAGATTTGACGCAGTTGAGCGATTTGGAAGGAAACCGTGCTGTTCATCCGCGAACAACCGTTGCAGCTTATTAAATATTTTTTTATAGAGTACCGATTCAAACACTTTACCAAATATCGATAGAACCGCTATTGGCCTGTAATTTTTAATGTCATTTTTAGGCCGATTTTATGTACCGGGAGTACCTTAGAAGTTTTCCACTCCGTTGGGTATATGTTCGTTGTAATAGGATAGGTTGAAGATAAACTGCAAAGGCAATTTGAAAATTTCGCAGCAGTCCTTAACCAAGTACTGTGGTATTCCATCTGGACCTTGCGTAGATTTCGGAGGAAGTCGAGCCATAGTGCCACGAACCTCAGATTCGTGAACGTAATCAATATCAACAAGATGGGAGATATTACTAGGAGACGCATTAGCAGTAGCGATAGCATGCTCGATATCTAATGATGGTAAGGTTGATAGGAAGACGCTACTAAAGTATTTTGAAAACTCATCTGCAACTTGCGTTGGCGACTTGTCACCAAAGGTGGCCTGCTCATTGTTTTCTCTGTTACTTTTTACATAGGCCCAGAAGGTTTTAGGGTCACATTTGATATTTGACTGAATACGATTAGTATAAGTAGCAAAATCTGCATCTGTGCTTCTCTGTAATAAGCGCCTATAGTAGGTAAAGAATGCATAATGGAGTTGGCTATCATTATTCTGCTTGTATAGCTTGTGATAATAGTTTTTAAGGTTATTTAGTTGAATAGAGGAAAACGAAAACCACTTAGGGTAACATTGTCGCAATGTTTTCATCCTTTTTAACGGGACAGTTTGACAAACAATGTCGTTAATTAACCCATAAAAGGTCCGAACCGCAACATTAACATCATCGCATGAATACACTGGCTCCCAGTCTATACTAGCCAGTTCAGAGTATAGCATCAAAAAGTCTGCCTTACGGAAGTTACGCTCTAAAGTTATAGTAGAGGTCGAGTCATTAGGGTGGTCGTTATTATTTATGATCAAGTTTGCGTATGGCGTTTTAATATTGATAGAGATATCTAACGGTTTGTGATGTATTTCAGGTGAGACAATACCAGAACATGTTGAAACTGAGACTCCCGCCACACATGAGTTAACCAAAATCAAATCCAACATTCTGCCAAGATCGTTTAAAATTATGTTTTCTTGTATTAAATTACATTCAGAAAGGAACAAATCAAAGTCCTCCCGTATGGCTACACTAGCGGAATATAGGTTAAAATCCCCCAGTACAACCAGAGGCAGTTTGTTAATGTCATATAAAATCCTTATTATACAATTAAAAACAGAACAATATCTAGCATCAGGTACATTAGGTGCCAAGTAGACAACACAGCACGCAAAGCGCAATCGACCCTTAGTAACCATGGCACATATTATTTCGTCAGACCGTTCAGGTTTGCAGTCCAAACGTGTGAGCGAATAAGGCGCGCGAGCGGCCAGGAGCACGCCCCCGCCGCCGCGGCCCACTCGGTCACACCGCAGTACGGCGTACTCTCGCGGGAACACCTCAGAGTCAAACACACTTTCATCAAGCCTGGTTTCCGTTAAGGCTAATAAATTACTTGGGAAGGTGTGTAGTAAATGTTTGGTCTCTGAACGTCTTGATTTTAATCCCCGAACATTCTGGTAGAAAATCATATCTAGCTTTTTAGTTTTCCTCACGAAAAAATGATTTCTCGGATTCTTTAGGTTCGATCTTCTGTTTCGCATTCCGGTAAGTGAACCATTCTTGAGGTGATTTTTTTGGCCAGTTGTTGGGCGACATATAGAAGTCAAACAGCTGTAATGGGACCCCTAATATGAAACAGTTATGTCTGGAGTGTTCAGGATCGGGCTTTTTTATGGAGACGGTCATGATATCCGGATGTTTTTTGTGTAGGAAAGAACGTATGTTCCCCTCAGATACGTTTGGATGGAAATTCCAAGCATGAATATACTTGACAGGCTCCAGGGTTTTTAAATCAGTATCGGCAGCACCAGTCCCACGTATGACAGATCGGCGAGGGCGCGATTGGGTATTCCCCGTCGTAAATATTCTGGTGTTGTATGTGTTTGTGAGGGGAGGCTCGCTACTTATCTGAGGACGTGAGTGTGACACTGTATTGTATGTGGATGATGGTGGTGAGAGAGGGTTCGGCATCTGATCTGGCATATGAATGGATTAGATATGGGCGCTGCGCCGGCGCGGCGCCGCCGCGTGCCCGCGGCACGCCGCCGCCGCCGCCGGCATTCACCGCGCGGCGTGAGTGGCGTAAAGACGTGTATTTTTTTCGTGATTGACTTATCCAAAATGACTGAATTATCAAAAACTACAGTGAATAAACTTTCCATAGACGTTTTTTTGTCATTCCTTTCCTCGTACATCAGGGAAATTATAAATATTAATAACGAGCCAGAAGCTTTAGCCGAAAACGCAGGCAGTACAAGCACCAGATGTAATTGACACATCATTATTGCACAAACTGTCAAGGAAACAGTATGAGTTCATGCCAAGGCATTCAAGGTGATCCAATAGAGCAAAAATGTTGGCGTTACATTGCTGGTGCTGTTCCTACAGAGCCAAAAGATGGTGATTTATTATCCTATTGGAATAATATTAGATCCTTACATATGAAATTAGCGTTTTGTCGTACTGACCACTTTGATCTGAAATATCTCCTCTTTGGTTAAGAATTCCAAATTCAAATTTATACATTCATTTAGCTGGTACATTTGAGTTTTGAAAACGGTCATTCATTTGTGTTTTCCTCATTATTTTTTTTCTTTGGCGTCGCTTATTACCGCACAATGGAAAACATGAAATATCGGTATATTTACGAGTACGAGTTCTACCGTGACACCAGTGCTGCAGAAACAGCTCGAAGGATTATTGATGTGTACGGCACTGGTGTCGCAAAAGAAAGCACGGTACATTTTTGGTTTCAACGTTTTTCGTTCTGGAAATTTCGACCTTCAGAACCAACCCCGTGGACGGCCGGAGACCAAAGTGGAAAATGAAGAAATAAAGGCTATTGTGGAAGCGGATCCATCACAAAGCACTTCAGAGATAGCTGCAGGCTTCGGGGTAAGTGATAATACTGTATTAATCCACTTGAAACAAATCGGGAAAATAAAAAAACTTGAACGATGGGTACCTCATGAATTGAGTGAATCGAACTTGCAAACACGTGTCGACTGCTGTGTTACTTTGCTCAACCGACACAATAATGAAGGGATTTTAAATCGAATCATTACTTGTGATGAAAAGTGGATACGGTACGATAATCGGAAGCGCTCGTCGCAATGGCTGAACCCTGGAGAACCAGCCAAATCCTGCCCTAAACGAAAATTGTCTCAGAAAAAGTTACTTGTGAGTGTTTGGTGGACTAGCGCCGCCGGTGTCGTTCACTACAGCTTTCTAAAATCTGGCCAAACGATTACGGCAGATATCTATTGTCAGCAACTGCAAACCATGAAGGAAGAACTAGCTGCTAAACAACCGAGATTGGTCAATCGCTCTAGGCCACTGCTGCTTCACGACAACGCAAGACCACACACTGCACAACAAACAACTACCAAGTTAGATGAGCTACAATTGGAATGTCTGCGACATCCACCGTACTCCCCGGACCTTGCTCCAACAGATTACCATTTTTTCGGAATTTGGACAACTTCTTACAAGGAAAAAAATTCAACTCCGATGCGGCAGTCCAAACCGCCTTCAAAGAGTTCATTGATTCTCGCCTCCATGGTTTTCTTAGTAAAGGGATCAATGAACTACCTATGAGATGGCAAACATGCATGGATAACAACGGTGCATACTTTGATTAATTAAATATATTTTACAAAAATAAAATTGACTTTATATTCCTCCCGTACAAAACGCTAATTTCATATGTAAGGACCTAATAAAAAAGAACCTTTTGTTGCTGCTCTTGCTAGAGCTTTACGCAAATTTTTACCAGGCTATTAAAGTGTCCCTTTGGAAAAAAGTTTTATTTTGTACCTGATGACCTGATCTGGAATTCTGGACAAGGTATTTACTGTATAGGACTGACATTTTCCTGTCGTCCGTCTGAAACGATATTAAGGAGCCGGCCGGCTTAAAGAAGATAGGGAGTAGATTGCGAGTTTTAGTTGTTGGTAGTAGAAAACCACGCCCGCGCCGCCGGCGCCACGCCGCCGCCGATTGAAATTGGTCAGCGCGCCGCCGCCGAGAATTTTTAAGGCGGCGCCCATGTCTAGAATGGATACGTGGTGATTATTATCACGTAGCAAATTTAGCTGCGTGTGAAGATTTTTCATTGTCAATTAATTGTTTTTCAATGACATCAATACGTTGCCTTTGGGCCATAATTTCGCAGCCAAAATTATTCATCTCCAGGTCAGCTATACGTCTCGTATTTTCGTCAGACTGCAGTTGCAGCGTGGCCTGTGCGCTAGAAGCGACATCTAAGGTCTCTAACAGTTTATCAACGTCCGCCCGAAGGATGTTATATTTGCTATGAAGATTGTGTATAGAACATCTTATTCCTTTGATATCCTCAGCCACCTTATTTATAGCGGTTTCTTGAGTATGGTATCTAGTCACGCTTTCTTTGCGGAATGCACGCAGCTCCAATAAAACAGCTTCAAGTGTGCACTCATTTAGCGCACTTGGTCAATGAGTGTTTGACTGTGTAGTAGGCAACGTGGTCTTAGTACGCCTTACTGTTACATTAGCTGAGTCGTCAGCGTCTGTATCTGAGCGCTGGGACAACATTGGGCTTGCTGGTGTGGCAGAATTTATTGCCTTTGGTCTTTTACAGCGACACTCGTGACATACCCAGACTGATTTTTGTTTGGCAGTCATATGTATGAATTGATTTTGAAGAACATTAGGGCACTGCAGATCATACGAACACTTACAATCATTGCAAGCTAAAAAAGGGCTATCTTCTAAAAGTTGTTTACAACCAGCACACTCTGATGCCATCTTGCGGAGAAAGGTGACAACACCACAAAAATTTAATTGACAGATGTGACAGATCGTAGGTAGAAAAGTTGAGTTGGTACACCAATTATATTGTAGGTGGCAGGCCACAGGTCATTCAGTTGGTTCACCTTAAATTGTTGTAGATGGCGCTAATAATCTGCACTTAGATCTGATGTTTATGGTTTGCCGCGCATTGACAACCACTTGGGCTATAACATCAGTTCAATGGCAAAAAGTAGAAAAAAATATTATTTTTAAAATCCACAAAAAGTACTTGCGCGTGTTGAGACGCGAACCCGTAGTGCATTACACGGCAGCCTGTGCGTAATCGAGACAGCTATTTAGCACTAGCGTACAAAGATGAAATTGATATGTTATAAAATACGTAAAAACATGTGTTGAATGCCAAAAATAAGTTTCTTTTTTCTTTTTTTTTTAAAAACGTTGCCCCACACTAGGAATTTCTCCTGTATTGTGGGTGCGTTTACAAACATTTAAACTCACATACACAAGCAGCCAGACCCGGAACAACTACTTGTAGGTCATACAAATATAGTCGTTAACGATAGAAGTCAACCCTGACAAAAGTCAAGCGGTTCTCTATTCGAAACCACGACACAAACCCCCCCCCCCCCCTGACTATCACCATGTTCGGCAAGCCGATCCATTGGGAGAAGCAAGTCAAATACCTCGGTGTTGTCCTCGACAGGCACCTCTCCTTCGCAGAGCACATAAAGGAGCTCGCTCGCACGCCGCCTTCGCTCTCGGTAGCCTCCATCCGATGCTCAATGCACGCAGCAAATTGTCACTAAAGTGCAAATTGCGCATTTACACAGCGTGCATTCGGCCAATTATGACCTATGCCTGCGTAGTCTGCTCACGCAAAGCCCCACCACATCCATAGAATGCAGACCCTTCAGAACCGTGTCCTCCGAAAGGCTACGGGATCCCCTTGGTTCGTCCGAAATGGGATCCTCCATGTTGATATCAAAATCCCCACTATCCACCAATTCATGAAGCGCCTTTCCAAGCGCTTCGTCGATACCGCCGCCAAAAATCGAAACCCTCTGGTTGTCGAGGCCGCCAGGTACACTCCCTCCCAAATCAGTAAATGCCTCCGTCCAAGGCACGTTCTCACCGACCCCGATGACCCCATAACCCTCCTCCAGGAGAGCAGTAGGGCAACCAGCACGCTGAGAAAAAACAGACACACAAAGTCGACCTACCGGCCTCACCGACGAGGTCCCGCGCGACGTCCCCAAGTAAATGCCCCCACCGACCCTTGCTCGATGTAGTGCCAGCCCGCGCCGCAGCTGAGCCTGTAGATTTAAATTCCCGACTGTGACCTCTGAGTTTGTTTCGGCCTTTCTTCTCAGAGTAGCCGACCCCATCGTTCTTAAATAATCAAAAATCGATCCAGCCTGTCTCAACTTGCTGCCCTCTCCCCAGCGACGCCCTAAGCCGAGGTTCGTACCCCACAGGGGGTGCCCTTATCGTGTAGTCGCTTAGTATACTTAGTTAATTTTAAGCCCCTGGCTGGAGGCTTTGAGTTCTCTCAAGGCAGCCACAGGATAGTCCGGTTAAGTAGTCACGACCTCTCAAGGTCAACTAGGAGATGACCGAGTCAAAAAAAAAAGGAACGAAAACACTCGCTACTTAGAAGGCACAGTGGTCGATAGCCCCGCAGTCACCACTGTTGTCGTAAGCTTGACCTGAGTGGAGGCCCCGTCGCCCTCAGGAATAGCCGAGCTAGGAGGTAAAGGGATAGGATAGCCCCGCAGTCCATAATAGGTTTAACCTCAGTCTAACTTTGTTTGCTAAAATCTGTCAAGTGTTTGAAGTGAAGTAAATAAAACCTTATCTGTCATCCAACGTTGGTTTTATTCCACCGCCATCATTATATGTGACCTGAGTGTTAAATACAGCACTTACGCGCCCAACATCATTTCGAGTTGTGTTTGGGCGCTTAGTTTATGGCAATGAAGAATTAATTTAGAAATCTTTTCAGCGCATAATTAGCTCAACATTCTCTTCTTCAAAATGCGCTGATTAGTTTTTTCTAATTATCTTTCATTTCTTAATTCAGAGGTTGCAATTTCAAAATTCTGTTTTTATCTCTTAATAAACGGTTTTTTTCATAATAACTATGCATCGTATGTATGTAATAATTAGATTATTTTAATGCAAGAGTTCAATAAGCAAATACAAAAAAAAATAGCACCTAAATCACCTTACCCTAACAATAATAATAATTTCAAGACATAGAAAAAAAAGAGTTTTTATACAAGAATTGAGAAAAATTCCTTAGTGGACACTGCACGGTCGGAGTGTTCAGATGTCCATGATGAATTTTAACTGTTCCCTCTCGCTCTAACTTTGCTCTTGCTCTAACGTAGGTTGCGCACTGTTGTGGTCTAAAGTTGCTCTACTTTATTATTTTTTGTATATAATTTTTCGAGTGTTTTGTAAATATTTATGTATAGTAAGTAATTGTTTTGTAAATATTAATTTTGATTTCAATATGGATCGTAAAGGGAAAAAAAATATTCCTGTTCGAAAAAAAAATTGGGCTCAAACGTAGAAAAATGATGAAGAGAAATACAATCCAAAAGTTGGGCTCAAACGTAGAAAAATGATGAAGAGAAATACAATCCAAAGGTAGAAGTGTTTACAGTATTCATGTTTGGGTCCTAACAAAGTCAAATTAAATTAGCTAGCGAGACTCCACAGACGTGATCAACGCCGTCTGTGGGCAGGCTGGGCTGGCTTGTGTGCCCAAGGGTGGGCACACAACATTTTGGGGCCCCTTTGGAAAGTAAAAAAGACCGGTCAACTGCGAGTCGGACTCGCGCACCGAAGGTTCCGTACAAATTTGTAGGTATGTAACTACACGGTTCTCAGTTTTTTTTTCTTTACTTGTGCTACGCTACATGACATTGCTTCTTGTCACATTTCATGATTCTAGGTCAACGGGAAGTACCATATAGGTTTTGATTGCTCTGCGTGCGACCGTTGCTCTGAGTACAGTGTGTTTATGTTAGTCCGTATAATAATATTGAATAAGTGGCAATTTTCTGAAGAATTCGGCAAAATTTTTGTTGTGACAGATACAGTGACTCTAGTGTATTCCAAATTTGTGCAATCATTTGCAAAAAACGCAGTTTAATACTAGTATTATCTACTAACAGTTTAAAACTTCAACGTTTTTAAGTGTTCAAAGTGACCTCTGTTATTGTGCGAACAAAGGACCTCATTAGTAACGAGCGTATTGCAAGTCATTGAAATCGTAAAACATTAAATACTGGTCCAAAAATTCGATACACAACGCCAAGTTACCGTGGTTGAGTGGAATTTCGCAAGCTTTTTGTGTCGCCGCGGCCACTCGGAGAGTCGCCGGTTCGGATCTGGCAAAACGCAATTCTTTTTCTATTTTCAAATCGATATTATTTGAACAAAGATTGCTAACTGACCGAAACGGTTATGTTCCACTCACCAGACAAGAAAAAGTTCCATTCCGAAACCGACTTGGCATCTTGTTCGGAAATGAGCGGCGAACATGCGGGCGAACAAAACGCGCCAGGACGCAAGCGCAAACAACCCGATTCGGATTGGACGCAGGCTATAAATGAGTTGTCAGCGGAGTTCAAGAAAACGCTAAATGAGTGGCGAAGGGACATGGAAGCAAGTGTAAATAAAATATCAGAGAACGTAGTGTCGATGAAAACTGAACTTGCTTCACTCACTCAAGTCACATCAGATATTAGAAGCGACATTAACTCTCTTCGATCTGAGCAATTACTTTTCCGACAGCGAATCACAGATTTGGATGTGAAGTACGAAAGTATGACAGAACGCATCGATTCCCTCAAAGATTCCGTACTATTTGTTACTGATGAGCACACCGATCTCAGTAAGAAGGTCGACAGCTTAAGCAAATGTATTCAGGAGACCGTTGATTTAAAACCTACAGTTGCTGAGCTTGTAGCAAAGATTGATAATCTTGAGCAGAATGCTCGGAATTGTAACATAGAGATATGCAATGTCCCAGAAAGGCGTAACGAAAACCTACTATGCTTGATGCAAAATATTGGGTCCGCA
Source organism: Luperina nickerlii (assembly GCA_963855955.1). NCBI lineage: Eukaryota > Metazoa > Arthropoda > Insecta > Lepidoptera > Noctuidae > Luperina > Luperina nickerlii. The sequence goes on along the minus strand of OY979672.1, from coordinate 24,464,229 downwards.
ATAAAATATAATGTTCCACAGAATGAAATAATCTCCATTCATCGTGTCCCACACGCACACCAGCAAAGCAACAGGCCCAAAAATATAATAGTGAAATTGGCTTCACGTATATTGCGCGACAACGTTCTTAGTGCCCATCGATTATGTAAGGGACTTGCATCTGAACAACTTGGTATTTCAGGAACATCGCTGCCAATATATATGCATGAGCACCTTACCTTAAAGAACAAGCAATTATTTCGTGAGTGTCGAGATGCTGCCAAGAAGCACAGTTATAAGTTCCTCTGGGTTAAGCACGGGACCATTCTTGCTCGTGAAAAAGAAGGGGCAAGGGCTTTTGCTATTCGAACGTCGCATGACATCGCCAAAATCAAGCCTGGCTTTGCAGCGCCGATTGACAACCAGGGTGCTGCCCACGGCGTTCTATAGCTCGCTTAACGGTATTAGATCTGTACAGCTTTTAAGTTTTGCATGTTACTTTGTTATTAGTTCACATGCGACATGGACATGCGTCGATACTTATTATTCTTTTTTTATGGTAGAATTCACTGTCGTGGAATATTGCTTTGCCTGTGTGATTATTGAGTATGTAAACAATTTTGTGCATGTAATTGCTATGAGATTCTTGTTAGGCGAACATGTAAAGGCATTATGCATATTTAGTATTTTGCTACATCATTGTATGTACTGGCTGGTATGTTGCTTGTTATGGTTGACCCATCGGAACTACTTTATCGTCTCCTGTTCGTTTCTTGTTGGTCTGTTGGTTACTATAACGTTAATAACGGAAAATGCTTATGTGACTATTTCCTGTAGAATTATATTCAACAATGACCGATAACTTAGTTATATATTACCAAAATTGTAGGGGGATCCGCACTAAATTACACATTCTTTATATGAATATCTTAGCCAATTGTTACGACATCATAATTCTGACTGAGACCTGGTTAACGCCCGAGATATTTAACAAAGAGTTCATTGATGAACGATATGAGGTATATCGATGCGACCGTGATCGTACGGCCACTAACAAAAGAGATGGAGGTGGTGTTCTCGTGGCGATACTGAAGGGACTGCGTGCAGTTGCGATAATTCCGCGTTCATTTATGCACACAAACATTGAACAGATCCTTGTACAGTTGCCGAGCTCAACCAGAGGTAAGTTTCAAATAATAGCAGCAGTGTATATACCACCAAAAACACCTGAGGGTGTATATGTTGAATATTTCGACTTATTACGGACACTTCTTGAGGACACTGACATTGAAAAGTTTTACTTGTTAGGAGACTATAATTTGCCGGATGTCGACTGGGTTGCTAGCCCAGACAATATTTCAATTTTTGCACAGGTCTGTAGAGGTAATTCTCCCACATGCGGTCACTTGAATGTGTTTATGTCCTTAATAAATGCTTATCAATTTAATACTTTAAAGAATCTGAACGGAAGAATATTAGACTTGGTCATAAGTAATGATGATTGCACGATTACTACCCCCACAGATTATTTATTACAGCATGACCACCACCATCCTCCATTTTGTGTACATGTTTCGCTACGTTTGCCTCATGGTTCAATGGTACGCAAGATGATAAAAAAATATAATTACTATAAGGCAAGTTATGACAAAATAAATAAAGACTTAAAAGAAATAAATTGGAAAGACGCCTTAAATTACCAATCCGTTGACCGATCTCTAGACACTTTCTATAATATTATTTTTGGTATTATTAAGAAACATGTACCATTGACCACTTGCAGATCTTCTAAGTTTCCAGTGTGGTTCTCAAGACCTCTTATGCACATTTATAAAAATAAAACCAAGGCCTGGGTAAGGTGGAAAATGTATCACAATATTTCAGATTACGAGCAGTTCGCACTTTACAGGTCTAGATTCCAAGATGAATGCAACAACTGTTATAAAAAATATATTCGTTCTGTTGAAGACGGTATTCGGAATAATGTTAAGCATTTTTGGACGTTCATTTCTAATAGAAAAAAATCTGCTGGCATTCCATCCACTATGATGTATAACAACCAGTCAACTAGCGACCCAGAAAACATTTGTAATCTTTTTTCACACTTTTTTAATTCGGTTTATGAACCATCCGCTTATACTAATATTCCATCCACGTATGACGACTGCTCTGAAAGCTGCACTCTGTTAAATAAGATTCAGTTTACTACTGATGAGGTACTTAGTGCGCTCAATGCATTGGATCCTTCTAAAGGGCTAGGATCGGATAATCTACCAGTAGCTTTCCTTAAACAGACAGCCGTTAATCTGTGTATACATACCCCTGCATATTATATTTAATTTATCTATTTCTCAGGGTTGCTTTCCTCAAGCATGGAAACTTGCAAACATAACCCCTATTTACAAGTCGGGACCTAAGGATGATGTCGTGAATTATCGTCCTATATCAACACTGTCAGCTTTGTCAAAGGTTTTCGAGAGACTAGTTCATAATAAAGTATACCCTCTACTGCACAATACTATCATTCAACAACAACATGGATTCGTCAAAAGAAGGTCAACTACAACCAACCTGGTAGCTTTTGTGGACTACCTGTTCAATAACATGGACTCTCGTATTCAAGTAGATACTATTTATACTGATTTCCGGAAAGCTTTTGACAAGGTTGACCATCAGCTTCTCTTGCATAAGATTGCCTTTAATGGCATACGTGGCGATCTTCTGAGATGGTTCTCTTCTTACGTTTCTAATAGGACTCAGAGGGTTGTGATAAACGGTTTCATGTCCAGCACCCTGAGTGTTACCTCTGGAGTGCCTCAGGGCTCCATTTTAGGACCTCTTTTATTTATCATATTTATTAATGACATCAATACATGCTTTCAGAATTCAAAATTGTTACTATACGCAGATGATCTAAAAATTTTTAGGCCAGTTAAAAGTTTGCACGATTGTCTACTCTTACAGGAGGACCTAGATAGGTTCTCTTCATACTGTTCAATTAATAAACTACAACTTAGCATATCTAAATGTTGCTGTATAAGCTTTACTAAAAACAAAAATATTATCGCGCATCCTTACTCTTTAAATAATGTGATTTTAACAAGAGAAACACTAGTGCGCGATCTTGGAGTTCTATTGGATGACAAATTACATCTTGACATTCATATTGGTAAAATTATAAATAATGCCTTCCGTATGTACGGTTTTGTGATGAGATCAGCCACAGAGTTTCTTCGCCCATATACATATTTATATCTTTACAAATCGTTAATCAGGTCCCAGTTAGAGTACGCTGTTGCGGTATGGAATCCCTTCTATAATAAATACTCAGATGCGATTGAAAAAGTTCAAAGTAAGTTTTTGAAAGCCATGCATTTCCGTTGTTTTCGTACTTATGCATCTTATGATGATCTTCTGAATAAGTATAAGTTACATAACCTTAAGGCCAGACGTATTATTTTAGAGACAATGTTTCTATTCGGTCTATGTAATAACGCCTGTGATTGTATGGATATCACTAATAGGATTAGCTACGTGGTACCTAGAACAACCATAGGCCGAGGGGTGCGCGCACGACCCATATTTGCAGTACCTTCTTGTCGAACGAATGCAGGCTTACGAGCACCCCTACGTCGTCTTACTGGTCAATATAATAATCTATTTCAAAATATTGACATCTTCGCTCTTCCAACCAGTAAATTTAGAGGCCTTGTTCGTGACACTATTTTGAATATTGTTCTATAATATTCTTAACTCTTAGACTGTATTTATAATTTCTAGTTTATCTTTTTTGTTTTTTTTTGCATGCCTGTTTAGTGTTTAGTTTTATCATTAACACTTATGTGATTTTATTGTAACTATCACATTGTAAGCGCACATCGCATTAGTTTTTATAACTTTTCTTTATAATATGTGGAAAATGTCGTGGGTTATACATTTACTCACTCTGTAGCTCATATTTTATGTAATATTGTAATGTGTAACCGTTTATTTTCCCAAATAAATAAAATAAAATAAAATAAAATTGCGAGTGTCAAAATATGCGGCATAAGCAGAACATAAACGCCCGCATCTTTTGATTGCGTTGACTTAGAAGTTTGATTTTTTTCACTGCTTCAAGGGATCGCAGTCTTGAGTATTTGCTATTAATTTCAATTTGTTAACTCCACGCGTTCCTGAGAAAAAGGGTCTTGGCAGACGGACAACGAAGTAATATTATAAGGGTTTCGTTTTTCATTTTAAGGTACGGAACCCTAAAAAATAGTGAATGACACAAAAACATTTTTCTGTTATGATTTCATATTTTCTATGGGTTAGTATTAACTGTTTTAAGAAATAGAACTTAGATACGAGGGTGAATCAAAAAATACTTGGAATCAATATAAAAAAATTCAAAGATTTAAACAAAAATATTTTATTTTTCTACATAATCTCCCTCCAATGCAATGCATTTAGAATAACGCGTTTCTAACTTCCTTATTCCTTGCGAAAAAAATTGTTTTTCTTGACTCTCATAAAACTCCTCTACGGCAGCCATAACCGCGTCATTATCGTGAAATTTTGTTCCACAAATTTCCTCTTTTAATTTTGGGAATAAGTGAAAATCACTTGGGGCTAAGTCCGGAGAATATGGTGGGTGGTCAAGGAGATTGAAGCCAGCACAGCGGATTGCGTTGAGCGCAACTTCCGATCGATGAGCAGGAGCATTATCTTGAAGAAACAACACGCACAACGACAGTTTTCCACGACGTTTTTCTTTAATCGCTTCATGCACTTTCTGTATTAAATTTGCATAATAGGGTCCAGTAATCGTCTGGCCTTTTGGCATGTAATCAATAAAAAGGATTCCTTCACTATCCCAGAACACTGAGGCCTTAACTTTGCCAGCGGTAGGAGCAACTCGAAATTTCTTAATGGATGGAGAGGATGGTCGTTTCCAAGACATGCTTTGTCTCTCAGTTTCAGGATCGAAATGGTGGACCCACGTTTCATCCATGGTGACAAAGCGACGGCAAAAGTTATCCGAATCACGCTGGAACATTTCGAGATTACGCTTAGAAACCAGACGTCGCTTTTCGTTTTCGTCGGTTAACATTCGTGGCACACATCTTGCCGACACTTTTTTGAAACCCAGTGAATCAATTAAAATGGATTGAACGCTACCAAATGATATCTTTAGAATCTCAGCTATATGTTTTTAGTTATTTTTACTAACCAGATTCTCAACCTTTTTGACATTTTCTTCCGTAACGGAGGTTGAAGGCCGCCCAGAACGCGGATCATCTTTACAGCTTAATCTACCTCTTTTAAATTCAGCCACCCAGTAAGCAACCGTAGAATAGGGTACAGCATTATCCCCTAATGTCTGCTGAATGTCCGAAAAAGTTTCCTTCGTAGACATTTTTTTCAAACTTAAATATTTTATCACCGCACGTAACTCACATTTATCCATAATTTTGTATTTTAGCAACTCGTTGCACAAAACAATTTATTACGTGCGAACGAACTGACAAAAACAAGTGACAGTTTGCATATTGTGTGATTGTCACTCTTTAATTTGAATATCGAACTTCTCCCAAATAGGTGTTAAAGTTAGGTGGCGAGGATATAGGAAAACAGTTAAGAGAAACGAGAAAAGTATATTTTATATCTTACTAGAAAAAACGAATGAATCGGATGACATTTTTATCAATAGTCAGTATTGCTAGGCAACACAACCATAGAGTACTAACTAAGGAGTATACATTCCTCAACATCCACCCCTGTTGATGATAATGCCAGCCATCTTCTTTAGCATTTCAAGTCTGGGCCCATATAATGGTTTTGTTAACATGTCAGCTATCTGTCTGGTTGCTGGCACATGGCTGATTGCCATGCTTCCATCTTGTAAGCATTCTCTGACGAAGAAAGATCTTATCCTGATGTGTTTTGTCTTCTGGTGAAATTCTGTAGGGTTCTTCGCCAGCTTTATTGCACTTTCATTGTCAACACCTAAGGTCGCAGGGCAGTTAGTACCAGTAAGATCTTTAAATATCTTCTGTAACCATATAGTTTCTTTGGCGGTTTCGCTGGCTGCTACAATTTCCGCCTCTGTCGAGGATATTGCAACGGTGCTCTGCCGTTTGCTATACCAGGAAACAGCACCTCCAGCGTAAATACAGAGAATGCCTGATGTAGATCGCGCAGTTTCCATATCACCACCATGATCTGCATCGCTATAACATTCCAAACTATAAACGTTATCTGTCCTGTAACATATACCTTCATCCATAGTTCCTTTTAGATATCGCATAATTCTTTTTACGTTCAGGATGTTCTCTTTTGTTGGTTTCTCCAAATTTCGCGACACAACGCTTACTGCATAGGCAATATCAGGTCTTGTGTTTGTCATCAAATAGGACAAGGCACCAACAGCTTCACGGTATGGAAATGTCTCCGAAGTATGTTCCTTAACCTGAGTATTGTTTGCCTTTAAAATTGGTGTTTTCACTGGCTTGCATTCGCCCATGCCAAATCTTTCCAACAACCTAGTGACGTATGCTTTCTGATACAGGAAAATGGAACCATCAGAGTACCTTTTTATCTCTATTCCTAGAAAGTAGCTTGCGGGTTTTACTGTTATCTTAAAACGTGCTTTCAATTCATTTAGGAAACAGTTAGCCATTTTCTCGCTAGTATATGCCAATAGACCGTCGTCAACATAAAGGGCCAGAATAATTTTCTCCTTTCCTTGTCGTCTTACAAACAAACAGGGGTCAGAATTACTCTGCTTGAATCCTGCCTTTACAGTGTAGTCTGTGATGCATCTGTTCCAGCAGAGTGGGGCTTGCTTTAGTCCATACAAGCTCTTCTTTAACTTGAAGACATACCTCTCGTCAGCATAACCTTCAGGCGGTTTCATGTAAATCTCCTCGTCTAACGTGCCATAAAGGAAGGCTGTAGACACATCGAATTGTGATAGCTTGAGTTTCTCCCTTGCAGCTACGCTTAAGACGGCTCTTATCGTGCTGCTTCTAGCTACAGGACTAAAAGTTTCGTGGAAATCAATATTTTTCTTCTGCGAATATCCCTTTATCACCAGCCGAGCCTTGTATTTATCAATAGAGCCATCCGGATTGGTCTTTATTTTGAAAATCCACTTGCATGGGATGGCTTTTCTACCTTTTGGTAGTTCGACTAGTTCCCATGTTTCGTTCTCTTCGCTCTCGATAGCATTTGTCCACTTTTCTTTGTCTTTACATGACATTGCCTGCTTATAGGTTTGGGGCTCGTATAGATTGTTGGCTTCCAGAGCCATAATATGATCATTAAACCTTACAGGAGGCTTTAGGTTTGCTCTATCTCTGAGAACCATGCGGTTTTCATCAGAATTGTGGCTTTTGTTTTCTTCAGCTAGGTTTTCGTTTTCTTCTTCAGAAGGCAAGGACTCGAAATCTGTTTCATTCATATCATCTACCATTTCTTCATTGGTTTTGATATGTGCCCTTGATGAAGAAGGTCTTGAAATTATTTCGATTTCATCCTCTAAAGCATGTCGTTCTCCAATCTCTTTATTAACATTCATTTCATGTTCACTCTCGAGACTTGGGAAATTATGATTGAAGTTTCTCTGAAGAACAGGAGTCGGCTGTTTCGGTTTCTGTACATCCTCTTTTGATTTTCCCAGTAAAGGTACCTCTTCAAAAGTGACGTCTCTGGATCTAATCAATTTAAATGCTTCTTTGTCCCAGATCCTATAGCCTTCATCTCCTTCATAACCAATAAGTATCCCTTTTTGTGCAGCTTCTTCCGATTAGCTTTAGGAACATGGGCATAGCAGGTGCAACCAAGTATTCTAAGATATTTTATCGCTGGCTTCTGTCCGTACCACAACTCATGTGGAGACTTGCTTGGCACGTTCGTTGGCCCTGTGCGATTCAACACGTAGACTGTCGCATTTACTATCTCTGCCCACAAGTCATCAGGAATTTTATCATGTGCGTGCATGATGGCGCGTGCGGCTTCTACAACCGTTCGATTTTCACGCTCTACACAGCCTGCTTGCTCTGGGGTGTGGGGCATTGTGAGTCTTTGCTTAATTCCGTTTTCAGTTAGGATATTTTTGAATTCCGCACTAACAAATTCTCCTCCGTTGTCACTTAACATTTCTTTAATGACATGTCCTGCTGCTTTAGCTTCATTTAAGAATATCTTAAGCTTTGAAGCTGCTTCAGACTTTTGTCGAAGAAAGTAGATATGACGATAACGTGTGAAGTCGTCTTTGAACAGGATGTAATATCGAAACTTCGAAATCGAATAAGGAAATGGCCCGCATAAATCTGCATGGATTAGTTCTCCAGATTTAGTAGCTCTAACCCTTGTTCCAAATGAATGCCTGTGCGCCTTTCCATAGACACAGCCTTCACAAATGTTGGATTGGTTGTTCTCCATTTTTGATCCTAGCTCTTTTTCGATGACCTGACAAACATGTCTTTTGTTCTGATGTACCAGCCTTTCATGATATACTTGTAAAGGGTTTGTCAGTAATTGATTGACTTCCTGATTTTTAGGCGCGACACATTTCAACTCCAGCTTGAATAGTCCCCCTTTAATCGTTCTAGTTCCAATTACTTTTGCTTCTCCATTTACTTTAACTACACATTGCTTAGGTTTAGATTCGAACGTACTTGTAACCAAATTATCATGCACAGACAGCATTGAGAATAAGTTTCTTTTAATCTTTGGGACATACCAAACGTCTTTCAAAAGTATTTGCTCAACTTTTCCATTAACGATGGCTTCAGCTCTAATGTTGCCTTTACCAATTGCTTCAATGGTTTCTCCATTTGCCGCAGTCACCGTATGTGTTCCTTTAAAGTGCTCGAAGCTATCGAAGAAGTCACCTCTGTTAGTAACATGACTTGTCGCTCCGTTATCAACGTACCAGTTAACTTTATCTATTGGCAATCCATTCTCAATAGCTAACACAGTCATATTTACAGACACATTTGGGTCTTGTCTAGCGTTTGACGGCTTTGGCGGTCTACCATCTTTTATCCATTTTTGGCATTTCCGCACAACATGGCCTGCTTCTCCCCAATAATTACATTTGAAAACTGTATTCTTCATCTTCTTCCGAGTCTTCACGGCTAATACTTCCTCGGTATTCTCAGTTTCTTTAGTAGTCAATGCTTTTTCATAAGCGCTCAGTTGCGACGTCAGATTCTCCACTGTCCGATCCTTTTTTGTTATTAAAAGCCAACTTGACTTAAAAGCAAAATATTCTTGTGGCAAAGTTCCAAGTATCTTACAAATCAGTAATATCTCAGGCAGATTTGCTTCGATTTGGCTATTTAGCTCGTGCCAAATATTCTTCAACGCAGAGATGTGCTTCCTTATGTCATGTTCAGGATCCTTTTTATAATCAAAGAATTTCAGACAGAGATCGTAACTTTTGTCTTCGCTACATCCACTGTATAGGCGTTCTAGTTCGTCCCATACCTCTTTTGCGCTTTTGTAACGCATGACTTGCTCCAGTAACTCGTCTGTCATATTCGTTGTCATCAGAGTCAATACTATACAATCAATCTTTATAAATTGTTGCAAATCGTTCTCATATTTTACTTTCGCAACAGCATCAGCAGTCTTTGCTAGTTCTCCGGGCTTAATTATTTTTCCTTCCAAAATTTGTTCAGCTCCGGGAATGGCTCTGCATACCATTTCGATCCTATATCTCCAGTGCTTGTAGTTGTTTCCGTTTAGGTGCACTATTTGTACCTTTGAGGCTTCAGCTATAGCCTTATCCATTTTAGATGGATTTGTCTAGGTACACTTTCTGCTAGAATAATTTTATTTTTCTTAATTATTCTTTCCTACTAGGAAAAAACTTTTTTCAAATCAAATCAAATCAAATCATTTATTTGCTTAATACAGGTAGGTACAAACAGATGTTACAAATAAATATAAAGTACACTGTATCATTACCTAATGAGGTGTGCAAATATTTATATTGTTATTAATTTTATCAAATAATTATTAAAATGACATTACAGAGTTATTATAATAAAAAATAATAAAAAAGTTAAGAATAATACAAATGTCGAAGGTTTAAAAATAAAAATTGTCAGATGAATTATATAATACATGTCATAGACTTAACACTCAAATTAGTTAAGATATTGGTCCAAATTAAAATAAAATTATACAGGTGCCGAGTTCAATTATTATAGCATGTCACCCTATTTTTATTGTCATATTATTCAACGTCATAAATTACTCTTACTCTAAGTGTATATCTATATTCTTATCCTGAAAGTACTCCTTGACACTATAATAACATTTATTCACTAGGAATTTTTGCAGCTTCGACTTGAATTGATGAACAGGTAACTTTTTGACATCATCAGGCAACTTGTTGTAAATCAATGATGCCATACAAAGAATACTTTTATTAATTAGTGCTGTTTTTCCATACGGTATATAAATTTCTAATCTTTTTTTGTCACGTAATTGTCTATAGTAGCTTTTAAAAGCAGTCTTATAATAATCAGGATTCAATTTCACAAAAACATTAAGTTCATATATGTATAACGAAGGCAGTGTCATAATTTTTAAGCTTTTAAAGTAGGGTTGACAGCTGGTTGTATTGTCTACATTACACATTGCTCTAATGCACTTCTTTTGAGCTATAAAAACAGATTCCTTATCGGCTGAATTGCCCCAAAATACAATACCATATCTTAGGACAGGTGCAACAAGTCCGTGATAAGCAGCTAATACGGCTTCTTTATTAACAATTTTTGAGAGCTTGTACAGAGCAAATGAAGATTTATTAACTCTTTTGCAAACATATTCTAAATGTACTTTCCATGTCAGTTTATTGTCAATATTAATTCCTAGAAACTTTGTATCTGTCACAGGATGTACTATTTCGCCTTGGTAACTCACGTTCATATTTGTCAATTGAGTTCTCTGGTGAAAGTGTATAATTTTCGTCTTGTCCACATTTATTTTTAGATTATTTTCAGTTAACCATTGTATTATTGTATTTAATGTTTGGTTGATTTCGTGCTCGTAATCATTTTCTTTGTCGTTTTTTATTATTACTGTGCTGTCGTCTGCAAATAGTACCATTGGTTGATTTATGTGTTTAGGAAGATCATTAATATATATCAAGAACAGTAAAGGTCCTAGGACACTGCCCTGTGGAACTCCAAATTTTATAGTTTTCGAGTTTGACTTATGTTTAATCTCATTTCGTGTTTTTTGACATATTTGTGTTATTTCTACTACTTGTTTCCTATTATGTAGGTATGAGAAGATGAGATCTAGTGCTTTACCTCTTATGCCATACATGCTTAATTTTTGCATTAGTATCCTATGGTCAACTCGGTCAAAGGCTTTACTCATATCCATAAATATCGCGCATGTTGGTATTTTTTTGTCCATGGCGACCAAAATGGTTTTTTGCAGCTTCTCACAACCACGCTCTGCTACCATGTTAAAGTTAGGTGGCGAGGATATAGGAAAACAGTTAAGAGAAACGAGAAAAGTATATTTTATATCTTACTAGAAAAAACGAATGAATCGGATGACATTTTTATCAATAGTCAGTACTGCTAGGCAACACAACCATAGAGTACTAACTAAGGAGTATACATTCCTCAACAATAGGTTTTATATTATATGCATTTCTAAGAACTTTTTGATTCACCCTAGTACAGGGATGGCGAACCAATGGCACGCGTGCCATTGGTGGCACGTAACAAAATATTTTGGGCACGGCATTATTTCAGGAATTTAGGTAGGTACCTAAGTCATCTAGTTTGCAACAGGTGAAGCCGTACTAATTCGTTTTTTTTATTAAAAACTATATAAATGAAATCTTATAATGTATAAAAATCAATTGCTGTTCGTTAGTCTCGCAAAAATTCGAAAATGTCTCGACCGATTGTGATGAAACTTTGGTAACTTGTTGTGTGCGCGCCGGAGAAGGCATTGCAACGCACAAAAAAAAGGCATTGCAACGCACGGTTGGCGCAGTGGTTAAGCGATTAACTGCTGCGCTACGTGTTGCGGGGTCGCTTCCCGCACGGAACAAATATTTGTATGACCTACAAGTAGTTGTTCTGGGTCTGGCTGTTTGTGTATGTAAGTTTAAATGTTTGTAAACGCACCCACAAAACAGGAGAAATTCCAAATGGGGGAAACGTTTAAAAAAAAAATGCCGGGCATTGCCTAGTATTGTTACGAGCTTGGGGTTCGTGACAATAAAAACTGCCGATTTAATAACCAAAAAAATGTCACTTTACTCACCAACACTAATTACAAGTCAAACACACTAATTAAGAAGCACAATGTCACTTACTGATCACTTCTAGTCGCACTCGAATATCGCCTTCGATGTACTCGCTCGTATCGCTTAATCGAAACTATGTGTGTCTCGCGTCCCACCCGGCCTTATATAGTGCCGCAGAGCTAGTACATAAACATCTAGAACGTTCGAGTACATACCGGTCCCGACTGACTCGACGTCGATAGTTCTCGGAATTACTAGTACTTAGAAAAAGGTCAAGTAGGGTCAAGGTCCTAGTACCAAGGTACTAGTTCCGCTACCCGATACTAGATGGCGCTAGTAGTAACTAATGTCGCCATGTATCAAGCATTATTTGCGGCGCGCAACACTGCCCCCTCCTTAGACATGCTCGTCCCGAGCATTATTGGCCCCATAATAACGCGCCAGTCGATCCACATGGACGATCTTAGGAGTACCTCTTGCACCTTTCTGTATCCGGTAGGTTACATCATTGATCTTTGTCACAATCCGGTACGGTCCGTTCCATTTAGCTTGAAGCTTAGGAGATTTCCCTTTGCTGCGGACTGGATTGTGCAACCACACCAGTGAACCTTCGTCGAACCCTTTATTGTTCATTTTGCGGTCATAACGGGTTTTCATCTTTTCAGACATTTGCTGGCCCGATTGTCTGACGTGCTCATAAATGTCATTCATTTTGTTCCGTAAATCATTCGCATAATCAGTTACACTGCGTGGGGCATCAGGTGGTATTCCGGTGATCAGGTCTGCAGGCAGCCGTAGTTCTCTTCCGAAGTTTGCGAAAGCTGGTGTCACCGCTGTACTTTCGTGGACAGCACTTCGATATGACAACAAAAACGGTTGTATGTGCTTGTCCCAATCTCGTTGCCGATTTTCCACAACTTTCGCTAGGTACCTCTCCAGTGTCTGATTAAATCGTTCCACCATTCCATCGGATTGTGGGTGGTAAGAAGTCGTCCTTGTTTTATGAGTACCCATAACTCGACAAGTTTCCTGGAATATTTGGGACTCAAAATTCCTTCCTTGATCACTGTGAATCTCCAAAGGTACTCCAAAACGACAGAAGACTTCATGAACTAATTTATCTGCAACTGTCGAAGCTTCTTGATTTGGAATGGCGAAGACTTCCGGCCACTTAGTGAAATAATCCATCACAACCATGAAATACTTGTTACCACTTTCACTCTCCGGAAACGGCCCCGCAACGTCGAGGGCTATCCTCTCCCATGGTGCACCAACATTGTACAATTTCAATGCACCCCTACTACGAGTCTGAGGTCCCTTTACAGCTGCACAACTTGTACATTTGCGACACCAATCCTCGACATCGTCCCGACAGTGGACCCAGTAAAACCGTTCTCGTATCTTCAGTAGAGTCCGTTTTACTCCCAGATGACCTCCTGAACAACCATTATGGTACAGCTGTAGAACATCCGGTACTTGAGCTTTAGGGACAACCATTTGCAAATGACAGCTGTCTCCCCGAGCATTTTCCCATTTACGGCACAGGACTCTATCCTGAACCACCAAGCTGTCCCATTGGGCCCAATAGCTTTTTGTGACCGAACTCATCGCTGAGACGTCGCTCCACCTGGGCTTAGGAGCTCTGGCCTTCATCCACTCCAGAATCGGCTTGATGTCTGAATCTTCCTGCTGTGCACGTTGTAGGCTTTCCTTCCACTCGTTGTTGAGGTCTGTCTTAAGCATCCTCACAGGTACCACTTCCTTACTCTCCTGCCTAGTACAATGCTTGCAGTCTTCAGGACAAGGTCTTCTTGACAATGCATCTGCGTTGCCATGAGATTTTCCGCTGCGATGTTCGACCACGAAGTCGTATTCCTGGAGTAGTTCAATCCATCTCGCAACTTGTCCTTCTGGGTTTTTGAACTGCAATAGCCATTTCAGTGCAGCATGGTCAGTTCGTAAGTGGAATTTCCGCCCCAGAAGATATTTGCTAAAATACTGCAATGACTTTACCACAGCAAGCAGTTCCCGTCTCGTAACACAATAGTTCCTTTCCGGCTTTGACAGTGACTTGCTGAAGTACGCTATCACAAACTCTTGATCACCATTCCGTTGAGACAACACACCGCCAAGTCCTATGTCACTTGCGTCCGTGTCAACTATAAATTCCTTGCCCGCATCTGGGTATCCCAAAATAGGTGTATTGCACAGACGGTCCTTTAGCTCCTGGAATGCGATGTCGCAACTATTATCCCAGCAGAAATGTCGCTTCTCCTCGGTTAGCTTATGCAGGGGTTTGGCTATGTCTGCAAAGTTCTTGACAAATCGCCGATAATAGGAGCACAAACCCGGAAACGCTCTGACCTGCGTCTTGTCTTTTGGAACTGGCCAGTCCTTGACAGCAGCAATTTTCTCTGGATCCGTGCGGATACCTTCTTCAGACACGACATATCCCAAAAAGCTAACTTGTCGTTTGAATAGTGAACACTTCTTCGGACTTAACTTGAGGTTGGCACTCTGGATCTTCATGAGCACGCGTTCCAGGTTTTGTAGATGTTCTTCAAACGTACGGCCTACGATGATGATGTCATCCAAGTAGACCAGGCATGCATCGCCAATTAGCCCGGTAAGTACCAGTTCCATCAACCTTTCAAACGTTGCCGGAGCATTGCACAATCCAAACGGCATAACTTTAAATTGCCACAGACCCTTTCCTGTCGAGAATGCAGTTTTCTCCTTGTCCTTAGGATCAATTTCAACTTGCCAGTAGCCACTTTTCAGGTCCAGCGTGCTAAACCACTTTACGCCAGTAAGCATGTCCAGCGTGTCATCAATTCTTGGCAAAGGGTAGCTGTCCTTCTTCGTAACGTCGTTCAGACGACGATAGTCAACACAAAACCGCATGCTGCCGTCCTTCTTTCTTACCAGCACTACAGGTGAACACCATGGACTAGATGAAGGTTCAATAACACCGTCCTTCATCATTCCCTCAATCATGGTTTCCACTTCCTTTTCACGTGCTACCGGCAATCTCCTTGGCCGCTGACGGATAGGCAATTCTTCTCCTGTATTTATTTTGTGTTGAACTAAGCCAGTCCTCCCGATGTCAGCATCGTTTGACGAGAAAACATCGGCGTACTTGAGTAACATCTTCTTTGCCTTGACCATTTCATTTTGGGACAGAGCGCTGCGGCAGTCTTCTAAAAGTGTGGTCACTCTCGTTAGTGCATCCTTGCTGAGGGTCTCAGTCGATAGATATTGGCATCGACGCAACCAATCCACTTCCTCGCAAGTACCAAGTAGTGTGCCTTTTTCTATAATCTGTTCCTGATCACAAAGGTTCAGCACACGTACCCCTGAGATGTCGGTGGCTCTGACCAAAGTTCGTGCCACTTTCCATGGAAGGTCATTGTCTACCCTTTCCACGAGTACACAACGATGAGTTTGCCCAGGATTCCGAGGTAGACTAACCGGAACAATCGTTTCCGATCGCGGCGGAAGAACAATCTTCTTAAGGCTGTACACATTTCCTGGTAACGCCCCTTCCACGAAAACTTCCTCTTGTCCACATTTCAAAACACCTTGCTTGACGTCAATCTCGCAACAATTCTTCCTCATAAAGTCAAGGCCCAGGATGCAATCGTCCATTATATCAGCCACGATGACATTATGCAGGTAGATTCTGTTGCCTAGCTTCAACTCTATCTTCTTCTCTCCATGGACGGGTATGCGCTGACCGGTGGCTGTAACCAAATTAATGTGTTCTCGGTTGTGTGCGGAGTCCCCAAGGAACCGACTTATAAGTTGGGAACTGACGACCGTACGAGAGGCTCCAGTATCTATGGTCAGCTTACACGGCGTTCCGTTGACCTCGCCCTTGATGATTAGGCTATTCCCATCATGGGCTTGTGTGATCGAAATCCTTGGGGCTCTTTGCACATCAGCCAGCACCCGCCCCGCAGTCCTGGCTATTACTCGTTTCCCTGTTGCTGGTGTTGGGCGGCGCTGTTAGCTGCACTGCCCTCTGGAGATCGGCCGTCTTCTCTCTCTGCAGTTCGCTTAGGGCAACTGGATCGAAGGTGGCCCCTTTCCCCACAGCCGTAGCACCTAGGGCTGTATCCTTTACTGCGCTCGCGAACTGTAGCCGCTGCAACTTCCCTGACGCGATGGGAACGATGATCCTGCCGCACAGCTTCCACCTCCAGTGCATGGGCCAAGGCGTCCTTCAGCGTCCCGTGGTGACCGAGCCTCACAGCAGCTCTAACTTCAAGGTCGCGGATGCCGTCGATGAATGCCTGCACCAGGTTTCCATCAATCAGCGCAGGTACGGACTGGTAAGCTTTGCGAACCAGCTTCTCCACTTCAAGTGCCCACTGCTGCAGGTTTTCATTGTTGCGTTGCACGCGATCCTTGAGCTGCGCCCGAAACACGTGTTCCAGGTGAGCGTCGCCATACCGAGCCTCCAATGCCTCAAGGAGCTGCTCGTAAGTCACTTCCTTACTGAGAGCTTCCAGAACAGTTAAGGCCTGGTCGCGCAGGCCCAGGGTGAGGGCAGTCATGGCCTGACTTTTATTCCACCCGTTCGCCTTCATGACAGCCTCAAATTGGATTTTGTAGGCCGACCAGGAAGAAGTTCCATCGAATGGTGGCACTTCGAATCCACGTAGCGAAGGTGTTGTAGCTACGGGAGTTGCGATTCCATCCCCAAGTTTAAGGTTGTCCAGCGTTTTCTTCATGTCAGCCATCACGTTGTCAACCCGATTATTCACGTGGTCGATTCGGGTTTCAGCTTCCGACAGACGGTTGTCGTGTTGAGCAACCTTATCCTTCACCTCCTTCATGTCTTTCCCGAAGGTAGCGTGAAGGTCCTTTATAAGGAACATCTGCTCTTCCTGGCGGCGCGCCTGCTCCTCCTTATCCCGCTGGAGCTGTTCCTCCAACCGACGAGCCTGTTCCTCCTGCCGGCAAGCCTGCTCCTCCTTGTCCCGCTGGAGCTGTTCCTCCAACCGACGAGCCTGTTCCTCCTGTCGGCGGGCCTGCTCCTCCTTGTCCCGCTGGAGCTGTTCCTCCAACCGACGAGCCTGGTCCTCCTGTCGGCGGGCCTGCTCCTGCAGCATCATCATCAGAGCAGCAAAATCTGGTGCTGATGATGCCGGAGCAGCTGTGGACGGACCGGCCTCCGTGGTCGGTAGCTGGCCTTCCGAGCCCTGTGGCATTGCTCCACCAAATCGCCTCTGATCCGTCTCTTGCTGGCGTTGACTCCGGGTACGGATACCCTCCATGTCGTCTTTGGGTAAAATCGGCATTTTAAACCTCGCTTCTGACACCAATTGTTACGAGCTTGGGGTTCGTGACAATAAAAACTGCCGATTTAATAACCAAAAAAATGACACTTTACTCACCAACACTAATTACAAGTCAAACACACTAATTAAGAAGCACAATGTCACTTACTGATCACTTCTAGTCGCACTCGAATATCGCCTTCGATGTACTCGCTCGTATCGCTTAATCGAAACTATGTGTGTCTCGCGTCCCACCCGGCCTTATATAGTGCCGCAGAGCTAGTACATAAACATCTAGAACGTTCGAGTACATACCGGTCCCGACTGACTCGACGTCGATAGTTCTCGGAATTACTAGTACTTAGAAAAAGGTCAAGTAGGGTCAAGGTCCTAGTACCAAGGTACTAGTTCCGCTACCCGATACTAGATGGCGCTAGTAGTAACTAATGTCGCCATGTATCAAGCATTATTTGCGGCGCGCAACAGTATGTTAACATTACTGTATAAATGATAATAAAGAGTAGGTATTACTGTAAAAGTATATAGTTTTTTTTCAATAGACAATATTGTTTTTTGGCACGGTATGACCGCAGCTAATATTTATTTGGAAAAATGGCACGAAGATGTATAGAGGTTCGCCATCCCTGCCCTAGTATGTACAGTTCGCTTCATAATAAACGTACCCCTATTGGTAACGACATCGAACCTATTTAAGTTTTTCGTAACGTAAAGTAAATGGCTTGTTGGTCTAGTGGTTTACACTGCGGCTTAGCAATGTGATGCTCTCGAGTTCAAATCCGCGGCTGAGGTTTTTTTTTATTAACTTCATTATTTTTTTTTTAGTTTCTTTAGTAGGTGATTTTCGTTTATTATTATTAAGAAATCAAATGGAGGTTTGTAATAAAAGCTAGGTATTTTGCATAAACAATATTCATTTATTTTTCTAATTACGTTTCTAGGACTTCATGGAATCCACTTCCTGGTTGAATATACAGATTCCTGTCTGTGTTAAATTGGGGTTATTTACTTAGAATATTAACTAAACACAAAATAGATACCTTAGTTTGGTTTAGAACGTAGAACATAACGGTTCGTTTATAGATATTTCTAGAACCATAACTACAATAATATTTATTTATTTAAAGTTGTGAAAACATAAAAATTTTATACTCTGTATGATCTTATCGGAAAAAAGCCTGGTTAAAAAATGAAATGTTGTCATTTGTGCCTGTGAATTACAGAGGAAGAACCAACATGCTAAACTATAACAGTATAGCAATATACATCTTTCCCTTTTATCACATTTTCTGATAACCCTTATTTAACACAATATTAGAAAAATATGTGAGGTCAGATATGAATCGTTAACACATTAATAAACAAAAGTAAAAATAAAGTTACTAAGTTAGTTGCAGTTACTCTTGTAAACAAGAGTAACTGGATTGATAATAATAAAGGTTGTTTATTTTTGATTAACTACGAGATAATGATCCCACTGATTATGGAATGATATTGGGAATTATTAACACTTGCTCATATGTATATGTTCCAATGTAATTTTATCAAATAAGTTACACAGTCAATCTGCCGAGTTGCCTATTCATAACGGATAGGATGGCCGTCACTGTCTATCATTTCTTGAAGTCAGCATTTGAACGCGTAGTTATGAAGGGTGCCACTGAGTGAACTTTCACAATACATATTACGTTGTCGCTCCGATTCATTAGTGTAAGCAATCGGGCGAGGGCCTTGGTGATCACATTTCACATCACCCGTCGCTTGATGACTTTGTATCCATCTACGAACTGTTTTTCTCTGTAATGAAAATAATAATATTAGAAATACATTAAAAAATCCAACTTGTAAGTAATAATGCAACATGATTGCAACAATAAATAGGTATGTGTAAGAATAACGTAAATCTTACCGTTATGCTTATATCTCGTGCTATTTTCTTTATGTTTTGTTCCTTTTCCCACAGAACAACAATTTTAGCCTTCAATAAAGTTGTTAATCGAACCATACCATCGATTAATAGAATCAACTGGTCAAAAACTTAATAAATTGGATAATATTACGATGAAGATAATTACACACAAGCAAATCGGCACGAAAATGAAACCATTTGAAAAGTAAAAATACCCTCAATCACAGTTTAGTTAATAAGGCGAAGAAGTATACTAAATTCAACCTTAACTCGCAGTTCATACAGCAGTTAAGTTTCTGAAGTAAAATGAGGGTAGTGCAACAATCGGAATCAACACATTCTATTCAACCAAACAAGAAGTCTATGCTAATTTCAACCTTATGTTTTAGTTAATAGAGGAGTTGCGTATTGCATTTTGTAAAACAAGACGGTAAGGTGCTAGTATTAAATATAACACGGAACTTGAAATTTAAACCTTAATATCTAAAATATTAGACCGTTAATAACCTTGTTCGATAAAAGGAGTAATGCTATTCAAATTTTCGTTGAGGTTGATAACTGAGCCAATAGCCTAGTGGTATAAGACGCGGTCAAGTTGATCGGCTGGCGCCTGGTGAAGCAGGTTCGTATCTTAATCACACGCAGTGTCTTTTTGTAAGTTATTCTTGGTATCTATACAGTTCGGCCAGAAGGAAGCCGATAAAATACCATATAAAATTATTAAATACTTGCAAATATTATTTGAGGCGGATCGGTGGATGCACGCGGGCAGAGATGGGTGCGGCGGCGGGGGAGGGGGAGCTGCTCAAGGCACACGTGACACGCGGGCCCGAGCGTGCTCGGGCGATAGATTATCGCCTCGATTATCGATTAAGTCTTGGTAGGGTTCGTTTTCTCTGCGGCTGACTGTACATTATTAAATAAAAAGCTGCAGAATTTGAATTGATTATGATACAGATCATATATCATATAATTATATAGATCAGATATCAGATTTTTAAAAGCAGAACAAAAATCTATTTGTTCTGCTAAAGTTGAAAAATCTGATTAGGTTTCCAATAAATATTTCAATTTAGGAATGTTGACAATAATTTTTTGCGAGTTTTTACAAAAATTAAATGCGCTTTTGAATGTAGGTAGCGTTGTAATATCTGCCTTCTGGGGCCTTCTGGGCCCCCGTGGGGTTGAGGGCCCTGGGCACGGTTCCCGTGTGCCCTTATGGTAAAGACGCGTGATGTATCGATATCTCAACACGATGAAACCGATTTTATCAACTCACACTTCAAGTAACAAATATAACAATACTACCAGCGGTCATTACCCCAAAAAAATCATGAAATCTTTATTTTTTTGTATTTCGTTGTATTTAGATAATATCGTATACAGGATCAAATTAAATTAGTTAGCGAAACTCCGCAGAAGTGATCGGTATCGATAAGTGAACGTGTGCGGAGAGCGTGAGTGTGTGTGTGGGGGGGGGGGGTGAGTATGTGTGGGGGCGTGAGTGCGTGTGGGGGTGCGTGTGTCTGTCGGGGGGTGCTTGTGTGTCGCGGCGTGAGTGTGTGTGAAGGCGTGAGTGTGTGGAGTTGTGGGAGGGTGTCTGTGGAGGGATGTGTGTAATGTGTCTGTGTGTGGAGTGTGTGTATGGGAATGGTTGTGCGAGGGTGTGTGGATAGATGTGTGTGTGTGAGGTGTTGGGTGTATGTGTAGGAATAGAATAGAATACTCTTAGGGACTCCGGGGTTCTTACTCTTAGGGTGTAGGGTGTGTGAGGGGGAATGTGTGGGTATGTGGGGAATGTGTGGTGGTGGTGGTGGTTGTGTGTGTGTGTGTGTGAGGTGTGGGGGCGTGTGGGGTGTGGGAGGGTGTGTGGAATGGATGTGTGTGTGGGGGTTTTGTGTGTATGAGGGTGAGTGAGTGAGGAGAAATGTGTGGGGGTGGGTCTGTGTGTGTTTTTGGTGTTTATGTATGTATTGGTCGCTGGTCTAATATACTTTAGGCTAATTTGACAAAACTCTTTTAACCGTGGAATAAAATTGACGACTGACAGTTTTTGTATGGGGAAACTGTCAAAAACAAAATTAATTCGAAGGTTACTTTACCGAGTATAAAAGATTGGTCGAATTCACCCTTAGTCATATGGTAGAGATAATGAACGAACAGCATTAACATTAGCGGCTAATTTCGATAGTCGGTGTCGTTGGTTCTGTATTTTCGTTTTTTGGCACCGACTTTCGAAATTAACGTTATTTTTCACTTTGTAGTGTTTTTTTTTTGGAAGTCGGTTGTTTTTTTTTTTGTAAAAAAGTTTTTATTTTTCACTTTTTAGTTGTACCTACCTACCCCAAACAAATTCATATACCACTACTTGCATGTGAATAAACACGCGATAGGGCTGCCCGCCTGCAGTATTTTAATGTCATCAACCTACTTTAGCTTCTTTCTAGTTTTGTGATTGCATAGGTAAAATATTATATTTTTTATTTAAAAATATGAAATTCGTTGTGAATGAAATAGGAAGAGTTCAATAAAAATACATATTGTGGTGTTTTTGATTAGTAGATTTAATAAAAACCCATCGACGTCTTCAACTGAAGTTACCATCGCAAAAGTGAAGGAAATAGTGACTGAAAATCCTCATTCAAGTTTGAGAGAGATAGCCGCTGAACTTTCTGTGTCTCAAGAGTCGATCCGTATCATTTTAAATAATCACTTGAGTATGAAACATGTTGCCGCTCGGCTAGTCCCAAAAGACCTGAATTTTCTCCAAAAACTCAATCGCTTACGAGTCACTGAAGACATGCTAGAACGAGTCAATTCCGACCCAACATTCATGAAACGGATTGTTACTGGTGACGAGACGTGAGTTTACGAGTTTGACATGCTAACTAGTCAACAAGCTTCGGAGTGGCGCCTTCCAACTGAACCGAAACAACCATGCCACCAGTCGATCAAAAGTCAAAGTCATGTTGACTGTTTTCTTTGATTATCGCGGTGTTGTGCACTCGGAATTCTTACCGGAAGGTCAAACGGTAAAAAAGTATATTCTTTGAGCGTTATGTGGCGTTTAAGAGAGCAAATGCGAAGAAAACGGCCAGATTTGTGGAAAGAAAATTGATGGATTTTGCGAACGAAGGAGAATTCGCGGCGTAAACTAAGCTCAATTTATTTCTAGTTCTAGTTTAAGGCCCTATTTTGTAAATATTTATGTAAATCAGTTATTTCAATAAACAATTTCAATTTCAATTCCGGAAAAAGCGTTTAAAAAAATGTATTTGATGATTGGATTATTCGTTGGCGTAAGTGTCTCGTTTCTGAAGGAGCATACTTTGAAGGCGATAAAATAAATTTGGATGAATAACTAACATTTTGTGTTACACGAAGTGTTGCCCAAAATCGGTCTTGGTCTTGCAGTCTTGGTCTTGGTCTTGCATTTTTGCAAGACCAAGACCAAGAGCGACTTATTGTAGCAAGACCAAGACCAAGACTGACCCCTGCAAGACTTGAGCAAGAACAAGACTAAGCCTGCAAGACTCTTGCGTCTCGCAGTTAAGTCAAACTGAGATTTGGGCGTTACAGTAGGTATTTGGTTTCAATCCCGATTTTGATAGACGTTCCCCAGTATCAAAACCTTATCGTCATAACACTAACAGGTATTGTATTGATTATTATATGTTTCGACTATTTATTAAGTAGGTAGGTAGCGTGTTACTTACAAATTTGTTCCCATATGTGATAAAAATGTACCTAGCATAACTTTCTAGCAAAGTTCATTTCATACCTTGTAGGTATATCTACTTAGAGTATTATATTATACTTGTATAAGTCTAATGTGCAGATCTAACGTTAGTAGGTTGGTAAAAATTATGTACCTAGGTATTTATGTTTCAAAGTTTATATTATTCTTCTATTCAGCAAAATTTAAAATTAACAGCGAGTCGAGTAGGTCTAGTACTAGTAGCAGCCATCATCTGCCATATTTCTTTAACAGATTTTCAACTTTATCGCTAGAGCATTAAGGTTCATGGTTGATTTGCCTTAGCGCTTCCCCCTTAAATCGATGAAGCTTTAGAAAAATAATTATCCCCTCATAACGAATCTAAAATAAAAGTAGTAAATGGGTCATTCAATTAAGTAGATGATTAAAATGCCTCGTGACGCGTCTGTTAGATTCATTGGGATTCATGGCCGACTCGATGCCGCGCGAGGATTCCCACAATCTTCTGCATTTTTGTCAGGTTCAAGCATTTATGCACTTTATTGTAATAATTTTAAAGTTTATTTTCAAGTGCGTTAATAATACGAGGAGACCGCTTGGCGCTGCGGTCCCTTTGTCACGGCATTTGAAAGCGAATAGCGTGAGCGCGAAGACAGTGTTGACCTCGCAAATGAACTTTAGCAATACAGCTGATCAGGTAGCCCTTTCGAGTTTTATTTACATTGCTGTTTTAAGTGAAATAAGTGAATTTACTATTTTTTTATTTAAAAATCTTATTGGGTCAGATAGAAATAATGATTTTATACAGTTTACAGTAAAAAAATTGCAGAAAAAAACGTAAAAAATTAAGAAAAAGCCGACGAAAAATTTCAACACAGGAGGGTCCAGAATCATGTACTGAATCCATGGTAAGCGGGTGCGCGTCGATGTCCCTGCCACCCTGAGCAATAGATTAATAGGTATTTGAATGTAGTCTAGTCTAAGTAGTAGAGTCTCGCAAGACTTGCGAGACTCTTGCTGCATGACCAAGACCAAGACTGAGAGCGCAATACCAAGACCAAGACCAAGTGTATTGACGCAAGACCAAGACTGGCTAAGGTCTTGTCTTGGTCTTGCATTTGGGCAACACTATTTGTGTATTATTGATTCCCGGCACTTCTTTGACAGAGTAGTATTTTAGTATTTCTTATTTCTAATAAAGAATTTATTAAGTCCAAAGTAATTATATACCTAACTAATAATAAATAACTAGCTTAAACCCGCGACTTCGTACGCATGGACTATAAATCAGTTATTAAACATACCCTATTATGTGATAGATGAAAACCAAAGCTACAGAATATCGAAACTCCCATCAAAATCCCTCCTGTAGTTTTTCATCATTGCCAGGATCGCCCAGAGGACACGGTGGAGCATACGGTGGAGGTCTGCCCCGCTTGGGCGGAGCACCGCCGTGTCCTCGTAGAGGCGATCGGCAGCGGCGGCGACCTCTCGCGTCCGGGCCTGGGGCGAGCCATGCTCCGGGGCGAGAGGGAGGGAAGCGAAGGAGGCGGCGGGACGGCTGAGGGAGAGAGCCTCCCGTCCCAGCCGCCGCGGGAGACGCTCCGGGCGTCCGGAGCCGCGCGACGACTCCCGGCCACCGTAGGCGCGGGCCTGCGGGCGGAGAGTAATGGGTAACTCACCGTCCGATCAGGACCAGGCCCGTGCCGGACGGCGCGTACGTGTTCCACGCGCGCCTCAAAGAGATGTCAGCAGCAACTGAAGGGGCCTGTCAGAGCCGAAGCCTGCCGGGTCAGCGAGATTATCCGAAAGAGTCCGCTGGCCCGGAACATAAAGGGCTCAGGAAGGAACACGGTTGGGGTTTACTCAATAAGAGTCTGACACTCCCTGCGCTCCACCCAGAGCGGGAGGGGTCATTTGATGATTTCCAAGCCTCAAAAAAAAAGGGTAATGCGGAAGCGCTGTAACAGTCATGAAAGAAAATATTAGGTAGCAATTAAAAAAGAAACAATTGTTGGTAGGTAATAAAATGAATTATGTTGCTATACTTATAATTCCCTAAAAACTAAACACCATATTGACATAAATTCTACAATATAACATTATATTAAAAAAATATAATATTTACAATCACAAAACTAGAAAGAAACTAAAGTAGGATGATGAAATTAAAATACTGTAGGCGAGCAGCCCTATATTTCAAGAATAGGGCCGATTCACTATTCAGTATTTTAACAGTATTCTGTTAGATGAAATTACCGTGACAGCGGGGTCAGCGAGTTCATTCGAACTGCGCGTTTGCGGGACTTGCCTCGCGAGGAGGGAGGTAACGCTAAATGCCTACTACGGTCGAATATCCTGGCCTTAAGAGCGCTATCACAAGTTTTTCTTGTTTAGAGCGTTTGACTCGAGTTTTGATTTGTGATTATGGTTTAACTAAAGTCACAATAGTAAAAAAAATACATGCCCGAGAAAGTTTAATTCCTTCTTTTGGGAGCGCATTCAATAAATATTTCAGTTTGTTTACATAAATCAGTAAAAAACTTGTTCCTGCAAAGGCTGTTTCATAAAAATTTAATTTCGGGCATCTCGCGATGCTCTGTTACATCGAAGATATAATAGTTTAATAATTTATAAAAATGTCCACGGTACAACTGTATCTTCTACTTTGGAATGCATACATCAATTTATTATGTTTAATACAGTAATAAACCAAAAATAATTCCGTAAAACAGAGAGTTAATGATATTTTTTCAGCCGAAATGATATTTTTTATCTCTGTTTATTTAATAGAAATTCAAACAAAAAGTGTTTAATAACTAAGGTTACTTTGTCACCTTGCTTGAAAAAAAAAAATACTCTATTTTAAAGTAAAATAATATTTTTAAGGAATTGTTTTATGCAATGCTTTTTTATCAATATAAATCTCGGGATGCACGGTCTTAGCTTTAGTCCGCGCCGAGCGCTTTCAGAGGGAGGACGTAGCGCTCACTCGCTGCTGCCGTCACGTGATCTCGTTCGACAATTCGCCACGAATAAAAAGCGACCAACACTTCTTGATACAAGTGAGTTTTTTTTTTTAATTAGTTATGTTCTGATTGTAATGTATATAATATAATTATTTTCCTATGATGTTCCAACGCGAATATAATTATAGAAAAAAAACATACGTAAATATAGTTGTTGTTTTTAATTTTTCTGACTTTTTTATTTATCTCCAACATTAATTTAATTAATTATTTTCAGACAATAGTTCACAATAATGGGCAAAATAGAACTTTTGGTGCTGTCAAAATAAAAAAAAAGGTTTTGGCCGATAATTTGAAACGCGCAAGAGAAGCTCAGCGGTAAGAATTTTATGAGGAGTGCGTGCTTCCTGAAATCATAGATTCGAGGAAAGCACGGTCTATGCCGCTTCGGAGAATATTATTTTAATTATTTTACAATTATTATACTGGTTTTTTATGGTTCCGTACCTTAAGGGTGCCAACGGGACCCTATTACTAAGGCTCCGATGTCCGACCGTCCGTCTGTCTGCTAGTGTCTCATGAACCGTTACAAGTTCACAGTTGTAATTTTTAATTTTAATAAAACGACTTTTGATTTGTCTTTTTATTTTCTTTTGATTTTTTTGACGTGACAACGTCTAATAAATCGATGAAGCTGGCTGCACACACGAAAAAAACATGACTCATGTAGCGTTACCTCGCGGCCTTGCTCTGCTGTAGCGTTGTACGCCATGGCGGCTTGAAGTGCAAGCGAGAGCGCGGAACGAGCGATGAGAGACAGATGATGTCGAATGCTGCCGAATCGGCCTCCGCGTTCGGCAATTTCATTAATGTTTTGTTATGACGTTGTCACGTTAAACTATCGTCCGTAAACCGACTTTACAGACAACCGATTTTTATCCAAACTGTAGAAACAACATCACATTGCATTTATTTCTATAAATAAGTACTAAAATGTCTTCCTACCTGCTAAATAAATTACATAATATATTAAACTTCGTAAAAAAAGTAGGTACAAAAAGTATTTATAAAAGTAGCACAAAAGTATTTGTAAGTAATGTTAGAGGCTGGCAACGCGCAAGTAATGCAGCTTCTGGCAATGCAAGCGTCTTTAGGCCAGCGTTGCCAGTATGTTACTTTTGTAACATTTTACGTTACTTTTGACCCTCTCATGTTACCTCCATGTTACACGCCTCAAAATGTTACTTTTAAGACTTAATAAAAAATATTTCACAGAAAACAAAAAATAAACATGAAACGGAACGCATACAAGAAAGGTTTCGTTCGTCATGTTGGCGCACTTGATTGTCTTGATTTTGTGACCAAATTCTGACGCGACGACAGCGCGAAAATTTTTCACTTCGTTTGTCGTATCGCATATTCACTCACTCGCGTGAATTTCTAAATGACCCATCCCGCTTACTTAGGCGAGTGAGTGACAGCCTAGTAGTGGCATCCGTGTTGGTTCAGTTCAGTTTGTTATTACGATTCTTTCGAAGCCTACTAAGGGGACAGCTTTTTTTTATGTAATAAAGTGCCATGTTATTATTAGTCGTTTTCCACAAAAAATAAGGTAATGTTACTTTTCTCGTGAAAATGTTACTTTTTGAGCTCTCTCATGTTACATTTGACTATCTGTCACTGGCAACACTGCTTTAGGCTGCGGTAACTACACACCATCAAGCGGGCCGTATGCTAGTTTGTCACTTTAGTGGTATAAAATAAAAATTAAAAGTGAAGTAAATTTGTATGACCCTATTGTAACTCAAACCGTTGTAGGTAACACTCATCGGTACAAATAACATTTCATGAACTATAATAACAGTAATTTAATTTATTTTGAAAACGAAGGCTCTTGTTGGTTTGATCCTGGCGTCCGACGCATAGCGGTTTGTATGTGTGCATAGCGTTCTTCCCTAGACGCACACGTGCGCATCTGCTGCCGCGCGCCGTCGAATTTACCTAAAACTGAGCACTTCGGTTTTGTAATAACGCTCTTAAGACAGAAGGTCCCTTAAGTAGGAACTGAATAAAATAACCGACTTGGTATTACATGGATCTCACAACTTTTTACGGTAGAAGAACTGAGTTGCGAGCCTTGGCTTTTTTTACAAGTTATGATTTGATGGCTCAATTTTTTCTCGCACACTAAGATTTTTTTATTAGATTACTCTGACCCGTCAAACTCTTCCGTAGAACCATATTTTACGCTTAATTATGTTAGTTCAGAATACGATGACATTAATAGGCAGTCTAAGTGCGTTTGTAAATCACTTTGACGACAAAAATGGCAAAATGCCGACTCTTTAATAGAAAATAAATCTTCACATTAATACATAATTATAAAATATTTACTTATTATTAATGAAACAGATAAAACGGTAAAATAAAATATTAATAAAAAAATCTATTTGAATCTCGATTTCTCGTGAATAGATTTTTCATGCTTTGACTGGAATCGATTGAATTATCATTTTAATGAAACAGATTGTTGGCCGTCCCTAGACAGGTGTCCGCCACTAATGTCAGATGCATTGTGAAAGAAATGACACTGTAGATGCAGTGATTTAGTCATTTTTTTTTTAGATGATGGTGTTTGATCATAGAATTACACACACATTTCAATAAAAACCTAACCTAACCTGTAGGCATGTCAATAATTATAAACAAAATATACATAATATTCCTACATAAAATTCACTTCAACGATAATAACTCGTTATACTATGTGTAGGTTATTATGGTTACCGAGAAGCAATACACATACTGTTTTTTTTTTACATTTTAACCTTGATTTTATTCAGAATAATTTATCCATGATAATTTAGATCTTTATTTTTAAATCTCAGTGTAAAAATTGTAATCATGTTCCCGAACTCGAGGCAGAAACTGGTCAAGTCTTATTGGTGTTTAATGACTTTAAGGGGCTCTTCGAGTCCCTTATAGTACTCACGCGCAGCTTGTCCTGGCGCGACGCGGAGATGACGCCGGGGTCGGAGCGCCAGGAGCGCAGGAACGTGAACCACAGCGCGCCCGAGCACAGCACGAACAGCACCGTGGCGCCCGCGCCGACCACGCCCGCCACGAACACCGCCCACGTGATGTAGAACCACGCCTGCACACCACACACCACAAGCTCAATGTTTTGAACAACTTCAGCATTAAGATCCCAGCTCTATTGAGTGTTCATTCAGGTTGATCTAGCGGAACCCATAATTAACACTTGAAAATTTTGAAATGGACCTAGGCTTAGGTCAAGTGCCTCCTTTTCACGTACCAAACCCCTGGGCGATGATGGGGCTAAGCTACGAACAAGCTGAGTCATGTCCTTTGGTCAATTAATTTTTATCAGGCTGTTTCCGGCTTTTGTGCTTTTCTTTGCCTTTTATTCGATAATTCGTCAACTCGTCGGGACAGCAGTTAGCAGTATGATGGAAAGGTTACCTTGGTGGCGAGGTACACACTGAGCGGGAAGATGTTCTTGAGGTCGTCGTCGAACAGGAGGTTGCTGAAGAAGTGCAGCGCGCCATAGAAGCACACCAGCAGGAAGGCCTTGACCAGGTACAGCGCGTCCATCTCCAACACCAGCCCCGTCAGGTAGAACGCCACAAACGGCATCACCACTACACACCACCATCTGAATTTCTGTCAGAACATCAGAATTAATCAGTGTGGATGCTAGGATTTTGCTGATTAATTTATCAGTGCCGTGGACCGAAGATATGAAAGCCGGTAAACTAATACTAGCAATTTTTCTCATTTAGTTGAAAAATATCAAGTGGTATTTTATTATAACATTTTACATAGTAACCCATAAATGAAGTTGCTTGAGCATAGATTGACCACGCTTGAGCATAGATTTTTCTTGTCAATTTATGTTATTTTCAAAGTTTATCTACACTGTCGTGTTTTTGAACATTGTTGTAAAATTTAAGTATTACTATCAAAATGGATATTATTTGGAGAAGTAGAATAGTACAATAATCATTGTTGCTACAATGAATCAAATAGAAGGCTGAACTTTAATGTTACACTCAGCTCATTTAAGAGATAGTTAAGTATACCCGTATTGAGAAAACTATAAAATGAGGTGCAGGTTTTCACAACACAATTTTGCTGGGAAAATTACGATAGATACTTTACTTCGAAGAGCTAAACTTCAATACATGTGGCATTGTACTATTCGGGACCGAAATAAAAATGCTGCTGTCCTAAAGAATTGGGCTCTTATTGTATATTTTAATATTTCTAATCCTGTGAAGATCAGAACAAATTGAATACAGGCTGATGCAGAGAGAATACACATCTCTACTTGAGGTTCAATTTGAGTCTTGATTCAGTTGAATATGGATAGATTGATTACCGTTCTAAAATAAGACCGATGCTCAAGTATAAACTGTGATTGAACATCAAAGTGGACTTGAGGATTGTTCTGTAATATGTACCTTACATAAAGCTTACACTATTAAAAAGTTATCAGATTATTGTAGAGCCAAACCCCCTCTACAAACCTTACATCTTGGTCAAAATTAATGGCTTGGTGGTTTCACACAGACACTCAATGTACAGACAATAGTACATTACTTCAGAGGGAAGAAAGTGACAGTTCCATACCGAGATTATGACATTTGCGCCACGAGCTTGCGAGGGGCGCAAACCATTTGAGGTATGGAACTGTACTTTATCCTGAGGGATGTATAGTGCTTTTTATTACACCTACGAGGAAAATTATGGACATAAATGCATAGAAATGTTTAAGTATATTTAGTTAAAAGTACAATTATTAAAAGTGCAGCTATTTTTTACACGACGCCTTAGTAACAAAAAATACTTAGGTACACGTTGAAGTGTATCAAAATCATACATAATCAGTCTATAATGTTCCCACTGGTGAGACACAGGCCTCCTTTCTGTTCTCAAACTCAAACCATTTATTTTCAATTAAACCATTTACAGGCACTTTTGGATTGTTAAGAAGTCCGCGTTTTGTATAATAATTTCGTTTTTAATTTTCTGTATGCACCAAGGAGGTTGGTAACTGGTAAAAAAAACTGTATGTGGCCAGTAACAATTTACTTGAAATTTAATTAGTAGACAGTTAAAGTCTCTTGGCAGTATGTCTGCTGACAAATTAAAAAAAAAGAAAAACCGGGTATGTAATGGAATTTCATACATACTTCCCACCCTTGGGTCGGAAGGATTTTCATACAAACTTCCATACCTTGGGATGAAAGGATTTGAAGGGCGGGATAAAGGCGTTTCTTCCCTCTAATTGGTATAATTAGTATGTATTTTCAGAGGTGTGATAAAAAAGTATTATTTCTTCAATGTTCCATTAAAAGTTAATGTCTTGAGATCAAACAGTGGGTGTTAATTTCAAAAAAATAGCATGTAATTTGTAAGCACAACACACTGGTCATCTTTTGATAGAAACATACATTCCATGAGCTAACCTACAAGATATCAGTTTAACATAGATACAATATCTTACCTTATCATATGTTAATCTCCTAAATATGTTCCTTTTGTTTGCAGCTATTGAGTGTTCTTTAATTTTATCTGCTACTTTGGAGCCCACCCACAGTGAGTCAGCATTGGCCTGCAGCATGGCTAGCGGAGTCACTCCTCGCAGATTGGGCACGTCTAAGCTAGCGTCACCCTGATGGTTCATTGTAATATTAAGCACTAAAACTTAGACATATTTTATAATTTAATAGTTTTGGTTGTTTAAATTATACACTACTATGGTAGCAATGGAGCTACACCTTCACCTCTGTATGTTTCAAGTAATGGGATTAATCCAGGTTTTGCTATGTAGCTCTTGGCAAATATGGTATAGTTGAATCATTGATTACTAGATCTCTGTCACAATCCGAGTTGGTACACTGTAGGCTCACCTTTATTCATTACCAGTCTGCCTTAATTGCTAAGGATTAATGAGTATAAGAGCATAATCTAATTTTGAGGATGTATATGCAAACCCTTGCCTAGACACAGGATGAGACTCACATATAGTATGAGGGTGGATATGGCAGTGGTGTTGCGGGCGAGGATGGCCCAATGCAGCGCCGTGTTGCCGTGCGAGCGGTCGGCAGGCCGCGGCGACGCGCCCAGCGTCAGCAGCAGGCGCGCCGGGTCCACGGCCGACACCTTCCAGCACGCCCACATGAGCGGCGTCATGCCGGCCGCGTCAGCCGCGTCTGGCGCTACGCCGCGCGCCACCAGGTACGCCACCACGGCCGTGTGGCCGAACTGCGCCGCCAGGTGCAGGCAGGCGCAGCCCTCGGCGTCGCGCAGGCCTGCGTCCGCGCCCGCGCGCACCAGCAGCACCGTGGCCTCCAGGTGGCCCTGGCGCGTGGCCCAGTGCAGCGGCGTGGACTGCAGCTCGCCGCCCACCGCGTCCACCGCCGCGCCCTTCGTCAACAGGTACTGGATAATCTCACGCCGGTTGTTGATAGCCGCCCAGTGCAACAGTGTGACGGTCTCGTGGTCCGGCTGGTTCACGTCCCAACCCGCCTCCACCAGCTCCTTGACGCGAGCGAAGGCGCCGTACTGTGTCGCTTTGACTATATCGAAGCCACTGTAGTCCCTCTCTAGGGGCGCAGGCGGGGGATCGCGCGGCGGCGGCCCGTCGCCATCGGGCTGCGATTTGCCGCATTGCCCGCTAGCGGCGGCGCCGCATGTACTGTCGTACATAGTCCTAACACGGGCCAGGAAATATGAACATTATAGGTATGATTGGACGAGAATACACTGGTTTGGTATTTGATGATCTTTTGTGCACTTAGTACAACAATATACGCACAATTTAATACTATTTCAATGTCTCGATTTTAATCAAAATTTTTACAACTTACAACCAAACCAAACACACACTTATTGACATTTCTGATTTCTTATGTTTTTTTTTTTTATAATATTTATTCATGACCATAGATACAAGTCTTTCAGTCGAATACATAGACCGGGAGATGATGACACATTTTGGTAAGTCATTTCTTACAGTATGGCGCTTTCAGGGGGGTTCATATACGTAATAAGTGAGAGGAAAATGATGTTCTTACCGGTGGTGCGCGGGACGCAATTGCAGAATAATTAATTGAAATTGCTCGAAAATCCGGAGATGTCAAACAATTTCTTTCACAAAATTTCTTCAATTTATCGGTATTTCAACAAAAAAAACCCGGCGGTCACTATGTGCCATACTTCTCCGGTGGGTGTTTAGACCCGCCATACTTTTTTGAAAATGTTTTTTTTTTATTTTTTTTTTATTTATTTCTTACAGGCTGATTTTTTTTTTAACAATTGCTTTTTATTAATCTTGTACGAAAATCACCATGCCATACCATTCCGACGGTCCAAAATACCCACCATACCCCCTCAAACATGTCATTTTTTTAAATTCGAGAAACCATTTCTTTCAGTATGGCACTTAAGTCGTGGTCAGTTTATGGTACAGTGAGACAAAATTATATTCGCCATACTTCTAGTGCAGTATGAAAGTGGTGCCATACTTGAAAAATTGTATTTTTTAACCATTTTTAAAACACGCCTATAGAAGCCGTGAAATTATTTTTTACAGTATGGCATAAATGAAATCAGATTGTTCCCATACTATTATGAGTTGAAAAAAATATGCCATACTGTGACCATGGTACGAAAGACCGTCATACGCACGCAGCGGTGTAAAAAAAATTAAAAAAATGAAAGGATTTCTTACAGTATGGCATTTTAATTTTTGGAAAGTTTATAAAAAGTATGATTCAGGAAAATTATCCCATACTCATCATGAAGTCCAAAAGTGATGCCATACCCGGAAAACCGATTTTCAGTGACGTATTTCAGCTACAGTACGCCTGACCAGCAGCTGCTGTATACCTGCGTTGGAATTTGTATTGAGGAAGATAGTTCGAAGACGTTCGAGCGTAGAATATTATACGACATAACACATTATTTAATTAAACAAGATTGTCCCTACATACAACTTTCAAATTTCGTATTTACGTTCCTCACATAACCAACTTTAAAAAAAAAATGGTGCCATACTGTAAGAAATTGTTCAAATGTTGCATAAAATTATACAATTATTTAATAACATTATACGTATATCACCCACTCTACAGGTATGGCATTATAACAATTACGTTTCTAATCATAAAAACAACTACTAGACCAAATTTTAAGGTGAAAGAAATGGTTTCTCGAATTTAAAAAAATGACATGTTTGAGGGGGTATGGCGGGTATTTTGGACCGTCGGAATGGTATGGCATGGTGATTTTCGTACAAGATTAATAAAAAGCAATTGTTAAAAAAAAAATCAGCCTGTAAGAAATAAATAAAAAAAAAATAAAAAAAAAACATTTTCAAAAAAGTATGGCGGGTCTAAACACCCACCGGAGAAGTATGGCACATAGCGACCGCCGGGTTTTTTTTTGTTGAAATACCGATAAATTGAAGAAATTTTGTGAAAGAAATTGTTTGACACCTCCGGATTTTCGAGCAATTTCAATTAATTATTCTGCAATTGCGTCCCGCGCACCACCGGTAAGAACATCATTTTCCTCTCACTTATTACGTATATGAACCCCCCTGAAAGCGCCATACTGTAAGAAATGACTTACCAAAATGTGTCATCATCTCCCGGTCTAACATAGATGGGTTTTAACTTAGATGTAATAATATTACAATAGCTACTTAAAATAATGCACGTTTTCCACTAAATAATAATACATAATATTATTCACTTGCCCCTTTCGGGTTGGGTGAATACAACTCAGTGATATCATCGTTTTTATACTAATTTAAATTATAATTAATTAACTTATTATACAAATTACAGATTGAATTAAAATTTTCCTACCGTATTACAAATATAGTTAAACAACACACTAAAATATTTCTTATTTTCTAGTAAATCTTGAACGCGGCGGGGAACACTGACTTTCATTTTCACTGTCATTGTTATTTCACTCACAACTTGAACACTGTAAGGCGACGGTTACACGTAAAGTATTTATTGTGATCCGTCAATACAGTATTTGTTGATGGATTTCAGTTTTTACTGATGGATTAATACACTGGGCTACACGTTCAATATTTATTACGTCAGTATTATGTCCGATCTCCTGCTATATAAACGTCTAAAATGGCCACAGAGCTGAAAATTAAAGGTTGCGTGGCTATTATTTGAGCACTTAGTGTAAATAAAAAGGTCAAGCGAAAGCGATGGGCAAAAATATTAAATTATTAAATTTTTGTAATCTTTTGAAGAACTATCCCATATCTTTGTATTTTTTATTTTTTTTTAAAACGTTGCCCCACACTAGGAATTACTCCTGTATCGTGGGTGCGTTTACAAACATTTCAATTCACATACACAAACAGCCAGACCCGGAACAACTACCTGTAGGCAATACAAATATTTGTTCCGTGCGTATATCTCTGGAAATACTTCTAAATTTAGGATAAATTCTTTTAAAACTTCCTGATCTTTAGTACGTTACGAGAAGGTGCGGGGCGGCGACAACGACGTTGCATCCGCCTCTACAAGATCAAAAAAGTCGTCCGTCTCCATCGCTAGCGTAACGCGTACTGACGTGATAAATATTGACGCGAGGCTACACGATCAATATTTATCATAATCCGACGGATCATCAATACAGAATCAAGAAATCTAGAAATCCATTAATAAATAATGACATACATCAATACATTAGGTTACACGTTAATTAAATACCACGATACGTCAGTATTTACTGATGGATCACAGTAAATACGTTACGTGTAACCGTCGCCTAAGATAACATGGTCTAGGAGGGTAGGAGGGTAGGTGGAGCGTTTGTGGCGAGTACATGTTGTCTTGGTTCTCGCACTGATTTTTGGCTCTTTCTCTGCTTTTTTTGGTGGTTTTTGGGTTTATTTTACGTGTTTGCTCGTCCTGTTTTTGTTTTTGATCGTGTATTGTGGTTTTTTTGGTAAGTTTTTATCATATATATTTTATTCTACTGGCTTAAGCTATCTAACAATGGCGAATGATGAGAGACCTCCTGGTCGCCCGCCAGACCCCCCTCATCCCGCTCAGCTACAATCACAAGAATTATTTTCACATTCGCCTATTCTGACGGCTCCACTGTCTCAATTTGAGACAATGGAAGCTGAAGTAACTTCTCAAAAGAGGAAACTTATTGAAAATCACGTCCACAACGATGGTACGAATGTCACGGACGAAAATGCTCCAGCGTCTAAACGCGACCACGGGTCACGGCTCCGTCGTTGATCTCTCGCACCAAATACTCGCATTTAGACAGTCATCCATTTTTAGTCTACGCATCTCTTACCGAATCCGATCCAGGCTCAGGTACTACCCTCCACCCTATCAAATTCGGTAAATTATTACAAAAACTGAATATTGTGAATATTGTAGATGGGGGCATAAAGAGAATAGGAAGAAACAGGGTATCAGTAGAGTTCAAGGGCCCAGAAGAGAGATCACTTTGGGGACGGGTGTTCCATTGAAGATCGTAAGTGCTTTTATTGTACGGGTGCCCACCCTGCGAACAGTCGTCAATGCCCGGAATACCTGCGTCAGCGGAACATTAAGTCCACAATGGCTAAGGATAATGTTTCTTATTCTGAAGCAGCCAAACGTTATACCCCCTCCTACCGATCCTTTGCAGACGTTACGGCGTCAGCCCCTCCTGTACTGACTATCCACCAGACTCTTAACCATGATCCCCGTCCTCCCCGTCTTCCAATTCCTACCTATACTTCCCGTTCCCAACCCCCAACTTCTTCCTCCAGCAAAAAATTTGTTACTACCCGCCCAAAACCCCACACACGGGGCGTGTGTGGGGTTTTGGGCGGGTAGTAACAAAACATCCTGGTTATGACCGTAGGGCCCATCAGGATATTGTTAACAGTTATTCTTACCCCCCCTCTCCTAATGGTTGTGCTCTGATGGACCACCCTCCCACTCATAATGAAAATGAAGAGACTATCAACACTATTATTACTCTGCTTTCCAACTTACTTTCAAATTACTCATTACCAGACCACGTAGCAGACAACATAGTCAATAAAATTAAAATCCGTAACATTCCATCTCATGCAGTGGAACACCAGAAGCGCACTCCCCAAAAAACATGAAATCTGCCACCTTATTAATTTGTATAAACCTGCAATTTTTGCAATATCAGAATCGTGGTTAACTCCACGACTCCATTTTAATTTCCCTGGTTATATATAGCTCTCTCCGGGATGACCGCTCTGACGGTTATGGCGGGGCTGCTATACCAGTGAACAATCTTCTTTCTTCCTCCCCTCTAGCCCTGCCTCCTCACGGAGATGAGATTAATGCTGTAGGTGTTAATATCCTTGGCATTAATTTTATATCTGTCTATATTCCCTCCCCCAATCCCTCTTGCTTTCAATACATTCATAATATATGTTCCTCACTGAATCCTGTCATAGTTTTGGGAGATTTTAATTGCCATCATTCCCTGTGGGGCTCTGACGCTGACCATTCGGATCCCGCCGGTTTTGAGTAGGTTGATCTGCTGGAAGACTTGGGCTTATGTGTTGTCAACGATGGTTCCGTCACTCGCCTGCCTAGACCTGGCCAGAGTAGAAGCTGTGTAGACCTTACCCTGTGTTCAGCTAGCCTGTCCGCCCAGTTGGAGTGGAAACGACTAAACCTCACGTATGGTAGCGACCATTACCCAATATGCACTACTCTGTTCAATAGGTCCTTACCTCATAGGGATAACCCTCCTCTTTTAAAATATAGACTTTCTGGCGCGGACTGGGAATTATACACTCAAACTCTTGAGGATATAATTTCCACTTTGCCCCAGGTTTTCCCAGCCAACTTAGAGGACTGTATATCGAAATTTTCCGGTGCAGTTTCTTCTGCCGCGGATGACAGCATACCGCTTAAAAATTCAGCCTCCGGAAAAATATCATCTCCCCCCTGGTGGGATCGGGAATGTACCAGCATGGTTAAATTCCGAAATGAAGCGGAACTTAAGTATGTGGGTCAATATCAACAAACTGAATATTTTTTCAATTTTGGTGGCGAAATTTGTATCTTAATACAAAAATAACAAACAATATTTGTATTGAACATTTAATGATTTCAGATGTCTTACACAATGTTAAGGGTCAATATCAACAAACTGAATATTTTTTCAATTTTGGTCGCGAAATTTTTTCTTCAGTTTACGTGAAAAATAAGGACCGGTGGCGTGAAAACGCAACCAAAACCACCAAAATTGAGCCACCAAAATTGAAACCAGATATAAAAAAAATCTCTAAAAATAGGGGTTTTTAGTTACAATCAAATTAATATCACTGATTTATGCGTAACCCAAATCACTATCTATAATGTGTAGCTTACTATTAAAACACTTTAAAATTAACAGCAAATCGATCCACCAAAAATTGAACAATTTTTGTCCCCCGTGCCACCCAAGATGATACTTACGTTTTTGGCGGAAAATCATAGCACTAATCACACACCTGTTACGCGCAAGTGCACAACTGAGAGATGTGAAATAATAAAATGTGATTGATCGCACACGCACGAACACGAAGCTTCATTTTATAGTGTGTTGAAAAAGTGCCACCATTACTTGGACAAACTTTGATCGACTACCCTGTGCTTTTAAATTAGATTTTCTAATATGGTTTAATTGTTTTTAGATAATGTGTCTTAAGCATATACTAACGAATTTATTTATTTTTTATTGTACAGCAAATTGTTGCTTTGGTGAATGCAATTATATCAAAAAATGGAGCTGGGACAAGCCACCTAACTTGAATTTTAAGGCGATTTATTTTTTCCCTATTTATTTAAATACACAGTTATAAAAAAAAATGTGGCCCTAATTGAAACAAGTTACGTAGCTTACTATAAAAAAAAATAAGAAACATCCTATCATTTAACACCTCGATTCTCAACGTGGACGCGTAAAATTTGCTGCTGGGATATTCACCCATGTTCAAAATATGTCCACTGAAAACCTGATCGAACAACCGGATTTGTGCGAGATCCAGGCGTCTACTAAAAAAAAAATATGAAGGATGGAAGAAATTCTGCTCTTCACTCTCCCCTTCAACCCCTTCCTCTCTTGTGTGGCAAAATTTCAAACGATTTAAACGTGGCTGCTCCGTCCGAAACTCCTCATCTATACCTGGTGATATTGCAGAACCTCTCTTGATGAAACTTGCTCCCCCTTTCGCTCCTTTTTTGGGAGAATGCCCCACACCTTCTGGGGGGAGGAAATTTCCAATGATCCCTTAGATGCTCCCTTCTCGTTAAGCGAACTGGATGCAGTGCTCAAACACGTTCACGATTCCGCCCCAGGCATAAATGGCCATCCATATTCGTTTTTCAAAAAATTGGGGTCCCGCAGTCGCCAATACCTTTTATCATTAACTGTATCTGTAACTTGTTGACTGGACGCAGTATTAAACTCCATGTTCCAGGGGAATCATATGACCCCAGAACTGTTTGGCGTGGGTTACCCCAGGGCTCAGTACTAAGCCCTCTTTTATACAGTATTTACACCTCTGATCTCCACAAGTCCCTTAATAACGACTGCCAGATTTTACAATACGCAGATGACCTATGCTTATAATTCCTACCTCGTCTGTGGAAATTGCTACGGAATCCATGCAAATATCCCTTAACTCCCTAAACCAATGGTTGATCTCTCATGGTCTTAGCTTGTCAGCTCCTAAAAGCTCCGTTGTAGTTTTCTCACGTAAACGCTTACCCCCATATGTCCACCTTGAAATTGATGGATGCCCAATCAATGTCGAGGATAATGTGAAATTCCTTGGGGTAATTTTGGACTCTAAATTATCTGGTGTCTTTCATCTCAATTATATAATCAATAAATGTGAGAAGAACCTTAATATGCTACGTGCTCTAGCGGGTGTTTGGTGGGGGGCTTTTGGGCGACTTATGGGGGCTTTTGGGCGACTTATGGCGCCCTGTTTATTTAAATAAAACTCGGCCAGTTGTTGTAAGTTGTGTATTTGTTACACGTCACAGTTTCCGAATTACAGCGGAGGAATATGATTTACATTACACTCGTTAACAATTTTACATCCAGTTGCCTGGCTATCTTGTGAATCTTGTAATACGATATCTTTGGTCACAGAGGTACCTTGAGATCTCTTTCGTCTGCCATAGACATCGCTCTCTATAACAGTTGTGTTGTCCTGAGTGGGAACCATAGACAATTAGTTTGGTTCGCCACACCACCCCCCCCACGGAGAAACAAAAGGTATACAATAGAAAAAAAATAATAAACAATTTATGATATAAACAATATAAGATATAAACTACAAATCTAAAACCTCTCTAAACTTAACCCGTCTGCCAGCTCTGGTGGTGACAGTGCCTGAAGGGAAAGGAGGACTTGGCGTGGAGGGAGTTTGGTGTGTGGAAGGAGAATCTGGAAAGGTAAATGAAATAGGTGGTGAGGAAACTAGTTCAGAGTCCAGGTAAGCTGGCTTAACACGGTCTATGCTGACCGTAACTTCTCTTCCATTCATCTCCAAGGTAAGGGTTTTGTCCCTTCTCCTCAGGATGCGGTATGGGCCGGTGTATGGAGGTTGCAGAGGCCGTTGAACAGTGTCGTCGCGGAGTAAGACGTGGGTCGACGTCGCCAAATCTTTGAATACGAAGGTTGACGGTCGGGCATGTCTTGAGGCTGGTATTGGACGTAAAATTTCCATCCGGCTCCTCAACTCCGTAACGAAATCTGAGATGTCGTTTGGGCTCTTGGGTTGTTCCGCTGGCATGATAAGTTCTCCGGGAAGTCGGAGAGGTTCTCCATAGACTAGCTCAGCGGATGAGGAGTTCAGGTCCTCTTTTAGGGATGTCCTCATACCAAGGAGTACCAGTGGAAGTGCTTTGCTCCACGTTTGGGGATGACACATTAAAGAAGCTTTTAGTTGGCGGTGCATGCGTTCTACCATGCCATTTGCGCACGGGTGGTAACTGGTAGTGCGAATTCGCTTTGTTGCGCACACATTCATAAGGCGCCGAAACAATGCAGATTCAAACTGACGACCTTGGTCAGTGGTTACCGTACTTGGCACCCCGAAACGGGATATCCATCCAGTCACCAGTGTGTCAGCCACTTCCTCTGCCATGATAGAAGTCATAGGCCACGCTTCGGGCCAACGCGTAAATCTGTCCACCGCAGTCAGGCAATATGTGAAATTGTCTGAAGACGGCAGTGGTCCTATGATGTCAATGTGTATATGACAGAATCTTTTGGAAGCGATCGGAA
This sequence comes from Luperina nickerlii, assembly GCA_963855955.1. Taxonomy (NCBI): domain Eukaryota; kingdom Metazoa; phylum Arthropoda; class Insecta; order Lepidoptera; family Noctuidae; genus Luperina; species Luperina nickerlii. The sequence continues at coordinate 24,422,729 of OY979672.1, read as the reverse complement.
AAGACATCAGCGGTGAAGATGTGTGCCTAGTCACCTTACTGCGTTGGCACTGTAAGCATGACTTAGCCCATTGTCGGCAGTCGGTGTTAATATGCGGCCATACGTATCGCTCAGCCACCAATCGTAAGGTTGCTCTCACGCCAGGGTGGCTGAGACCATGGAAGGCTGCTCGACGGAAAGGTAAGGTGAGGTATGGGCGGGGTCTACCTGTCGACGTGTCGCAGAGTATGGAAGTGTCAGTTCCTGGGACAACGATTTTTGACAATTTCAAAGAAGTAGATGAACCCGCCTCTTTGAGTTCCTTGTCTCTCTCTTGCGATTCTGCAAGGGCTTGGTAGTCCTCCTCCAACGAAATGGATTCAATCCGCGACATAGCATCTGCTACCACGTTGTCGGTGCCCTTAATATATCGTATGTCGGTGGTAAATTGGCTGATAAAAGTTAATTGGTTAAGTTGTGTAGGCGGAAGCTTGTCACGACGCTGCGTGAAGGCATACACCAAGGGCTTATGGTCAGTAAAAACTGCTGCGTTTTGCACTTCTAGTATGTGCCGAAAGTGTTGAACGCTCTCGTACACAGCTAGAAGTTCCCTATAATAAGCAGGCCATTGTGACTGTTTCTCGGTTAGCTTTTTGCTGAAATATGCTAAGGGTTGCCAATTATCATCGACTTTCTGCTGTAAACATGCGCCTATGTGCTGGCTGGACGCATCGGTAAAAAGACCTAAAGGGGCCTCACAATTTGGGTGCGATAAAGAGGTAACATTAGCAAGGCTCTTTTTGCAGTCTTCAAAACATTGTTCGAGCTCGGGCGTCCACGGAAATGGTTTTGCGCCTTTGCTGTTAGTTGCAGCAACTGCATCGATTAAGGGAGCCTGATATTTGGCGGCGTCGGGTAAAAATCTGCGGTAATAGTTGACCATGCCCAAGAACCTACGTACGCCTTGCACGGTCTTAGGCAGAGCGAAATTCACTAAAGCACTGATACGGTCTTCGGGAGGAAAGGTACCTGCAGCATTAATACGGTAACCCAAAAACGTTACCTCAGGTGCCCCAATCACACACTTCGCCGAATTGATAACCACTCCATACTGTTGTAGTCGGTGAAACAAGAGTCTGAGGTGTTCAGCATGTTGCTGGGGGTCTCTCGAGTACACGAGGATATCGTCGACGTACGCGAAACAGAAATTAAATCCCCGCACAACTTCGTCTATGAACCTTTGAAACGTCTGTCCGGCATTTCTAAGACCAAAGGTCATGTCCAAAAGGCGTGATTATGGCTGTTTTACAAATATCGTCAGAATTCGGTTTCAGTTGACAACCCTGTTTTACCGTCTCGCAGCCTTCCAAGAGCACAGTCTGGTAAAAGATGGTAATGAGCCAGGAAGTCTGAACCAATTATTGGGGTTCCAACTTCTGCGACTATGAATTTCCATGTAAAGTCGCGTCTTAAACCTAAATTCAATTTAGTTCGGCCAGACCAAAAGTATTTCGCCGGGTTAATTCAAAAACCAACTAACTCGGTGATTTTGGGATATTGAGTTAAATATACACACCGATTCAAAATTTTATTCTCTTTCTACTGGTAAAACATACTAAGCTGTGCGATGCTTTGTTTCGGAGATACTGAATGGTGAAACCAACTATCGAACCATACCGTTTATATGAAAAACAAATATTCCTTGTTAATCAAAAAAATTATGATTTGTATCGAAGTCAAACAAGATACTTAAATTTAACCAGTTTTCAAAATAAAAAAAAAACCTGCAAAATATACGGAATTTTGGGAAAGAAAAACGATCACATCCAATTAAATGGTTTTAGTACTTAGAAACAAGAGGAAATAGCGTTAATATTCAATGAAAATAGCAGTTATTAAAGGATAATAGGTATTACCTGTTGTTTATTTATTAATACTTGCCACAAAATCAAGAAGTCGTTGTTAATAGATAGGTTTAGTAGGTTTTACTTCTATAATATTGATCATGATCCCAACAAAATATCGAGAAGTAAAACCGATTAACTGCGGGTAGTTCGTTTAAATTCCACAGTTTCCGACCGCGCATGCGTCAAAGTCGTTGTTGCTCTCGCGCCGACGATATCTCGATTCATTTTGTGGCGGCGAAAAATTCAGTTCCAAGTTATAGTAAGGTGTTTCTGGTGCTCGTGGACTAAAATGGATTCTTGTGATGCTAATCCTCCTCTTCCAGACTTTCAAACTCAGAGGAAGTAACAAAATTTGGGCTCAATATTAATTTTTCCAGATTATTTTTTGAACACGCGTCTTATTGTAATTACTTCAGCTATAAAACAATAATTTAGGACAAACGATCTGCTTAAGTCTAGTAATCAGTGATAATGAAGTTCTATAGTGGAATTTGATCGTTTTCAACGTTCCATTGTAACTTGATACCTCACTCTCGATACCGGGGGTCAACTATTATTGGATGCTTTTTGAACGACACTACCGCAGACATCCCGGACGTCAGCCTGTACGAGATTAGGATGACTCTGAAGCTGCTCAAAAACAACAAGGCGCCGGATGATGACAGAATTACTGCCGAGCTCCTGAGTGCCGGCGGAAAACCCGTTCTTAAGGCCATTTAGAAACTGTTTGGTTTCGTCATACTCGAGGGTAAAACACCACAAGCATGGAACAGAGGTGTGGTGATACTTTTCTTTAAGAAGGGCGACAATGCCCTTCTTAAGAATTATAGGCCCATATCACTTCTGAGCCATATCTACAAGCTGTTTTCGAGAGTCATCACGAACCGTCTCGCGCATAGGTTTGACGACTTCCAGCCTCCCGAACAAGCCGGATTCCGTAAAAGCTTTAGCACCGTAGACCACATACATACGCTGCGACAGGTTATACAGAAGACCGAAGAGTATAACCTGCCTCTCTGCTTTGTGGACTACGAGAAAGCCTTTGTTTCGATCGAGACATGGGCTGTGCTGCAGTCTCTTCAATGGTGCCAGATCGACTATCGATACATCGAGGTGCGGAAGTGTCTGTACGAAAACGCCACTATGTTAGTCAGACTCCAGGATCAGACCTCCAAACCTATCCTTCTGCAGTGAGGTGTGAGACGGGGAGACGTTATCTCTCCGAAACTGTTCACCGCTGCACTGGAGGACGTCTTCAAGGTTCTGGACTGGAAAGGGGCTGGCATTAACATCAATGGCGAGTACATAACTCACCTTCGATTTGCCGACGATATCGTAGTCATGGCTGAGACTATGGAGGAACTCAGTACAATGCTCGATGACCTCAGTAGAGCCTCCGAAAGAGTGGGTCTTAAAATGAACATGGACAAAACGAAGTTCATGTTAAATCACAAAGATCGGAGACGCTACACTCGAAGTCGTGGACGAGTATGTTTACCTAGGACAAACTTCCAGTTAGGTAGGTGTAACTTCGAGAAAGAGGTCAATCGTCGAATCCGACTCGGCTGGGCAGCGTTCGGGAAGCTACGCAATATATTGTCGTCCCACATACCGCAGCGTCTCAAAACGAAAGTCTTTGAAAGGGCAATGGAGAGGGCTATGCTTGGAGTTTCCCTGCGTGATCGAATCAGGAATGAGGAGATCCGCAGGAGAACTAAGGTAACCAACAGCCCGACGAATTGCCAAACTTAAGTGGCAGCTTAGTGGGCAGGGCACATTGCTCGCAGAACAGATGGCCGATGGGGCCGAAAGGTTCTGGAGTGGCGATCGCGTACCGGAAGACGTAGCGTTGGAAGGCCTCCCACAAGGTGGTCGGACGACCTTGTGAAGGCCGCAGGAACCCGTTGGATGCGAAAAGCACACAACCGATCGAAGTGGAGGTGCTTGGGGGAGGTCTATGTCCAGCAGTGGACGTCTTACGGCTGAAATGATGATTATTGCCGCAAGTTGACGGTCTACAACTTGACCATTTACGAAAGTGCATCGCCTAATGAAGCTTACTGCTTTGCGTGGTCAGAAACAAATGGTAAAAAAGGCAGCGCGAAAATTGTGCAAAAAAGGAGTAATCTCCGAAGAATACCATGCGTGGTTTGAAAATTTAGCGACTGATAGTGCTAAACTAGACCGTGTACCGGATGCTACTGTGTCTGATGGGTCTTCTGATGAAGAATAATGTTTTTATAAGTTTTCCATGCCTTTGCGTTCGTTTTTCTTACATATGTATAGTTTTTTTCAACTTAGGTGTGTTTTTAATCAAACTATTTCCAATTTATTAATCCGTCTTTAACGCTTAGATAGTTTTCATGATGAAAACGGTTTTTTAAGGGACACAGCACAGGTTAGTACAAAATTTCAACTAATATCGGGAAGTAAAAGCGACTAAAATTTTAGTTTTTTTGCATTTTTCTCGAAACTAACAAGATTATTAAGAACAATATATTATTGTTCGATGTATATACTTGAATTAATGACCAGTAACTTTCTGAGACTCGATAGTAGCGCTTAATTTCGAAAATAAAGCCTTTATTTTGTAGGGAGGTAAAAGCAACTAAATAAGGGGTTTAGGGCACAAAATGCAATATTCTGTAAAACCCTGTTACTATTCTATGAACTAGTATAAATCAACGCATACGTGATTTAATTATAAATCAGATGCTGTTTCTTCTAATAACATTATCAAAGATAGTATATGAAATTTATAGATACAAACTTTCAAAACGCCCTACCACAAAATCATAATTTGGGCAGTTAGTTGGTTTTTGAATTAACCCGGCGATTTATCTTAGTGCCATTGGCTGCTAAAAGTTCATACGGAAGTGGCTGCATTTTACCCTGGGAGTAACGTCTAGGTAGGCACGAAAGATCGGATCCAGTGTCAATTAAAAATCGTCTGCCTGAATATCGATCGGTAACAAATAGACGGCGACCTGCTAGGGAACAGTCAGTGGTCGCCACTACTGACTGCTGCTTGAGTTTCCCTGTGGTACAGGACCAGGCCAAGTGCACGGTTGTAAGCACCTGGAAGCTTTTGCAGCGAATCGTGTGTGGTACCAACATTGGCCGTTAGAAATACGTGAGCGTGAGTGTGAACGACTGCGATTATTTCTGTCATTATTTGTGGAGAGTTCAGTCACAAGCCGTGTCAGATCCGCCACTTGTTGTTGGAGCACCTTAAGTTGCTCCTTAGTGTCATCGCTAGATGATGATGATGATGCCCTACCAATTGCGTGGACATTCATTGGTTGTGGGCTGATTTCTTGCAACTTATCAGCCAGCTCACCCATGTCCTCGAGGGATGAATGCTTTTGGGCAACTAAAATACCCTGCATGTAATGAGGCAATCTGTTTATCCAAATACTTTGGAGAAGCTGCTCTGGGAATGATGCACCAGCAAGGGTCCTGAGGTAACGGAAGAATGACGAGGGCTTCCTATCCCCTATCTCCTCTTTCTCTAGAAGCCTCCTAATTTTCTCTTCATATGACTCAGAGTAACGGGAGATAAGGGCCTTCTTAAGACAAGTATAAGGTTGATCCTTAGGTGGCTCGATAATTATATCCTCAACTTCAGTTGCGGATTTTGTGTCAAGTTGACTTATGGCATAGTAGAATTTAGTCAATTCTTGTGTGATGCTATTAATATGGAATTGTGCTTCCAAACTTGCAAACCAGAGGCCTGGCCGGTCAGACCAAAAGGGAGGAACGCGGATGGATACTCTGTTAACTAATACAGGTTGAGATGGGAGAGCGTCAGCAGACTGTTCGCCACCAGTTCCTGGTTCAGGATCCAGGAAATTTTCTTTTTCCGCTGTGGCCATTGCAATACAATACAAATTATATTTATGTCACAAAACAAAAACACAAAATCCTAAGGAGAATACACCACAAATTATACAATAGTAGTACAGCAGTGACACCAAACAGTTAAATAATCACCGTGAGAAAGCACATTCAAAACCAAGGAGACACAATAAAAAATATAAATGTGAAATAAATGCGACACATGGACATTTAAAAGCGAAATGTAACTAAAAGTGCAAATAAACAGTAAAAATAAAAATATTCTTCAAAAATCACTTTTTCAATTATTAGGATTGCGTCCATGCATCCATTCCCTAATGAAATAATACATTTAAAACGGAGTATTTACTGAAATCAAACTGCGGTATGCACAAAACCTTTAAGAATATAATTAAATGTTGTTTTTGCTGAGGCATTTAGTTTAAAATTAAACACTTAATGTTCAAGAAACACCATAGTATTTGAGGTAAGTTGTCAGAATGTCCATCCATGCGAAGTTGAGAAAATAAAAAATGACTTACAGGCTTCTGCACTCACACTTTTGAGTAGAACGGAACATCATTACTTTTTGAGTTTCTCTGGAACGCAACTGGTTGACATTTGACGTTTTGTCGAGTGATGACAGCAGACATGTGTCAGGCTCTGTCAAACTTCGCGCTCTAACTTGGAAGTTTACGTAGAGAGCCGCACAAGAAAAAATGGCGTTGCGATCGCGGAGTTAGATGATTAATCTTGTTTCAGGTCCGATAAAGTTCGAATACGATGTAATAATTGGATAGAAAATATGCACTGCCGAACACTATATCGTTAGTCAACGTTCTAATAACACGAATGTGCACATATTCCTCGATTTTCGTATGTAAACTCGCGTATTGGCGGCGAGTAACTACACTTGGACTCGTCCATTGAGAAAACCGCTGCCCGGGATAAGTATGAGCTCGTTGCACTTCACAATACTGGCTTCGAATTCTTCTTTTTCTCGCTGCTAAGTTCTATCGTCGGGGTCACCAATTTGGGCGACTTATGGCGCCCTGTTTATTTAAATAAAACTCGGCCAGTTGTTGTAAGTTGTGTATTTGTTACACGTCACAGTTTCCGAATTACAGCGGAGGAATATGATTTACATTACACTCGTTAACAATTTTACATCCAGTTGCCTGGCTATCTTGTGAATCTTGTAATACGATATCTTTGGTCACAGAGGTACCTTGAGATCTCTTTCGTCTGCCATAGACATCGCTCTCTATAACAGTTGTGTTGTCCTGAGTGGGAACCATAGACAATTAGTTTGGTTCGCCACAGGCTCATCCCTTTACTCTCAAACTCATATACAATGCTACAATAAGAAGTTTACTGGACTATGGGTCTTTCCTGCTGGAACCCTGTGGTAAGGTTGCATTGGCCAAGCTGGAAACCATTCAGTGAAATCCCTCCGCATTGTTCTAGGTTGTATGAGATCCACTCCTACCAATGCTCTGCAAGTTGAGAGTGGCGACCCTCCCCTTCTTCTCCGTAGACAATACCTAGCCGATAAATATATGTACAAGGCATATCTTCTTAGTGATCACATAGTCCTTTCCAAGCTTTCCACACTAGATAACTTATGTAGACAAAGCGACTATTGGAAACATAAAGACCCCCCTTTGATTCTTAATTCATAGGGCACGCCACGATAGCGGCGGTAAGACCCCTCTTTGAGGAGTGGCTAGAGAGGCGTCATGGCGCCCTCACCTACCGCCTGACGCAGGTCCTCACCGGACACGGAAGTTTCGGGAGGTTCCTGCACATAATCAGGCGGGAGGAAACGCCCGGGTGTCACCATTGCCAGGATCGCCCAGAGGACACGGTGGAGCACACGGTGGAGGTCTGCCCCGCTTGGGCGGAGCACCGCCGTGTCCTCGTAGAGGCGATCGGCAGCGGCGGCGACCTCTCGCGTCCGGGCCTGGTTCAAGCCATGGTCCGGGGCGAGAGGGAGTGGGGGGCAGTCGCCTCCTTCTGCGAAGCAGTCATGCTAGCGAAGGAGGCGGCGGGACGGCTGAGGGAGAGAGCCTCCCGTCCCAGCCGCCGCGGGAGACGCTCCGGGCGTCGGGAGCCGCGCGACGACTCCCGGCCACCGTAGGCGCGGGCCTGCGGGCGGAGAGTAATGGGTAGCTCACCGTCCGATCAGGACCAGGCCCGTGCCGGACGGCGCGTACGTGTTCCACGCGCGCCTCAAAGAGATGTCAGCATTAAAAGAAGGGGCCCGTAAGGGCCGAAGCCTGCCGGGTCAGAGGGATTGTCCGAAAGGGTTACCGCTGGCCCGGAACATAAAGGGCGAAGGAAGGAACACGGGTGGGTTTTAGTCAGTAAGAGTCTGACACTCCCTTCCGCTCCACCCAGAGCGGGAGGAGTCATTTGATGATTTCCCATCCTGAAAAAAAAAAAAAAAAAAAAATTCTTAATTCATTTAGGAATATCCGGAATGTGGAAGATAATGCTCCCATTCCTCAGTGTAATAAATTCCCACTCTACACATGCCCGTATGAAATTCTTAACTTTGTTCCAAAGATCACTTATATTGGAATTAAGAACACCACCAATGCTAATGACCATTTTCTTTCGACTATTAATAACAACTGGCCTGATCACTATAAAATTTATACAGACGCTTCTAAATTGACTCCCGACGGTAAAACAGGCATTGCTGTATATAATTCCAACTCCCAGATATTCCTTCAGTTCCAGTGCCCTGCCGAGTCTTCGGTTTTTACTGGGGAGTGCATTGGAATTTTGGAGGCGTGCATATTTATTTCCTCTCATCCAGGTATTACAAAAGCAGTCATCTTTTCTGATTCTAGGAGTGCTCTGGAGGCAATAGTTAAAAATTCATTCAAAGATAACCTACGTAGCCCAATCATAGTTGAAATCAAAACTGTCCTACATTCTTGTTATAAAAAAACATTGAGATAATATTAGTATGGATTCTTAGTCATATGAATATTAAGGGTAATGAGCTGGTAGATATAGCAGCTAAGAATGCGGTCAGCAGCAATCTGGCAGATAAAAAACATTATGCTGTTCAGGTCTATGACTTGATTCACAAGGCCAAAGTAGATCTTTTTAAATCCTGGCAAGTCCACTGGTCTCAATCTTCCAAGTCAAAGGCTAGCTTGTTTGCATCCATTCAACCAACCATTCCCCCCAAGCCTTGGTTTTATAAATTCAAAGAAGCATCCAAAACCGTCACATCCGTTATATGCAGAATCCGAATTGGCCACTGTTGTACCCCAGTTTTTCTCCATAAAATTAGGGTCCGCGACAGTTCTTTGTGTGAGTGTGGGCTGGATGATGGTACGTTGGATCATATATTTTTAAATTGCCCTTTGAATAATCTTTCCACTTTTGATAAAGTTATTACAAAATTGAACATCCAAAAACCCATTAATGTCCGCCACCTCCTTTCATTTTTCCCTAATCCCCAAATTATACGTGCTTTTATTAAATTTATTTCTAATAACAATATTAAACTCTAATATGTAGATATCTACAATCTAATTATTTAATATACTGTTTAGACGTATATATTTTGTGTTACTAACTATAACTAACTCCTATGTGTTGTGTTTATTTCAGGGCTAAAAGAATTGCCACAAAAAGTTTAAGTTCATATCCTCCCTGTAAATATTTATCCATTATAATAGATGTATATCTTCTTGTGATGTATTTGAAGTTATGATACCAAGGTTTAATAGGTAATTCATTTTGTATTCCAGCATACCATCTGCGTTTCGTTTCCAGGGTTATGCCCCAATACTCTTTCCATAACTGTCTATTAAGTTCTTTAAAAATACTGTAGTAATCAGTGAATGGAACCTTGAATAACTGGGATCGATCCTCGTCATGGTCTGAACGGGCCGCAGTGTCAGCTACTTCATTTCCACGAATGCCACTGTGTGAAGGTACCCAAACTAATTCTACTTTAATATACTTATCAAGTAGTTTTTGGATTATAAATCTAATATTATAAATAATATAATTTAACTTAAAAGAAATATTTACATCGTTTAGAGCAGACAAAACACTTTTACAGTCTGTAACTATTAAAATATTATGTACATTGTTTACAAGACTATTTACATGTTGCAGTGCACAATAAATTGCATTTACATTCTGCAGTGAAAATGCTACACACCTTGTTTAATTTAATACATTTAGTAAAGTCTAGCTGTGGATCATAGAAAGCTGCATTTACATGGTCTGTTTTAGATCCGTCTGTGTATATATGATGGGGTATATTGATACTAACATTGCATTATAGATACATTACTTTAATTAGAATGATTGCGATTGACAATATTCTTTTCACACGACAAAATTGACACAACATATTTTTTTTCTAACTATGGTCTCTTTGGTTTAACCGACAGTGCGGTGGCCAGTACTCACACTCCTCTTCACGGCACTATCGTGTTCATTCGGAGACTCCTAGGCTGCTTCGCAGTCTCAATAGTCGCGGACCCATTTTTGTCTCCCTTTTCCAATTTGAGTCCAGGGTCCATAGGGGTGGACACTGTTGCAGTCCACCATCTTAAATTTTTTAAGAGTATCTTCGATGAACTTTTGTTGGTGTAATTTTATTTCATCCCCATTGTAAGTTACATCTAAGCCTATGAATGAGCCTTTTCGGTCTCCCCAAATCTTTGAGTTCAAATTTTGAATTTAGTAGGTCTTTAACTTCTTTCAATGCTTTTGGACACGAGTAGGCTAATAATAAATCGTCGACATAGATTGTAATAATAATTTTTACTCCTCTTTTCTCCAGGATGTATATACACGGGTCGGCTTCAGACGCTCGAAACCCTATATTTTTCAATTCTTTGTCGAGTTTTATATGCCATTGCCTCCCTGCCTGCTTGAGTCCGTATAATGCTTTAAGAGCGTGTATACAGAAAGTGGGCATCGTCGCAAATAGCTGTCAAATATTTCGCTGTTTAGATTAATTTGTCAATATTACTCTATGAAAATAAGAAATATGGCTAACTAATGAACTAGAATATTGATTATGAAATGCAATAATTAATATCGTAACACCTATTTAGTTTTAGATGTAAAAAAGTATTTGGGTGAATTTCAACAAATGCCATTTTTTTTATCATATCGCTGAACTTTTTTATTTATATTTTTTTTTTTGTATATTATTCAGGTTTTTTTAAATCTTTAGGATATTAAATATCCCCAAATTTAATATCATCAACATATCATTTAAGACTAAGGAGAAAATTCAATTTGAATTCTGGTTTCCACCGATATGACAAACCGGCACCGATTATTTTTTCTGTACACCGATATGATAAGTTTATCCACCGAAATTATGTACATATCCAGCGATATGATAAACTATCCACCTTTGAACATCAAAAAGGAAATAGTTAGTAGGTATCTATATCTATCTTTTCTTAAATGCTCCTCTCTTAACACAGGATCGCTTTTGATTTTAGCTTTTCTTATACTTTTCCAGCAACTTTTTTCTCTCTTTTTTCTCCTCTTCATTTAGTTTTGGCCTCGGCATTCTTAAACAAAATTAAGCTATTATGATGTTTTCTTTTTATCTATTTATTATTATGTACTTACTATTTTTTTAACTAAAAAATATTTTCTAGAGAAACCTTTAATGCGTTCAATTGCTCCACCTCACCATCATCATCTCAGCCTATAGACGTACATTACCGAATACAGACCTCTCCTAATGATACATTTATACATCTACTACTCAGTGGTATCGTGGTAATGATTTTGGCAGTCTATGTAGGTAAGTATGTATGTATGAATGTTTGTATATAGGTATATATGTATGTATATAATATACTTATGTGTTTGTATGTATGTTTGTATGTTCCATTGTTTCTTTGTATAATTAACGAAATGACACGGGATCTACCGATATGATAAAGCAATCCACCGATGTGACAAAACTGTGCGTTGATCATGAATCAAAACACCGATGTTAGATATAAGCCACCGATTGATTTTTTCTTATCATTTCGGTGTAAATTATCACATCGTTGGCAATAAAGACCACCGATTACAGCGATATGAGAACAGCGACGTGAGAAATAACACACTTTTTAGAAAATTACAAAAAATGCATAATATCTGGGATAAATTCAATAACAGTCAATGAAGCTAATTCACTTACTACCTCTGTTAGAACCAAACAACAATAATAAAACTACTCATTACACTAGAAAAATGCAACCACCGATAATATAAAATAATTGTCCGGGAGCTACTGAAATGGCGTACTTACGTTATTGGCGGGAATATGCAGCGATTTGACACAGTCCGTCCTGACTGCGCACTAGTACACACTAACGAGGGAAATAAAATAGGGGTGGGGACGCTGTCAGACTCGTCGATGTAAAGTTAGGTTTAAATTACTTTTATCCAGCGATGTGAGAACATTTTGCAGGACAAGTACGTTTGTGCCTCTCAGTAATAATAATCGTTAATTATGTAATAAAATATGCTGTATATTAATAACAAAACTAATATTCTATGAAATAGAATAAGTTATATACTTAAGTTACTTATTTTTATTAGTGTATAAGCTTTTTTGTTTGTAAAAAAAGTAGAGGGACAGCACCGATTTGAAAAAAATAGAGGTTTATGTATTTATTTCTACCTTTGTAATAGTCCTAGGCAAATTATATTTTTGCCACAACCGAACTAACTATTGAATATTAAAAAAAATAATTCAGAACAATATTCCTTTTTTCAAATACTAATTTCACCAAAGACAAAAAAATAAGTCATTTGGGAAATTCACCCATTTGGAAACTTTACAAATGCCTTTTTTACACCTAAAACGGTTACAACATCAAATTCAGTGTTTTAATTGCAATTCATTATTAATATTCTAGTTCATTAGTTAGCCATATTTCTTATTTTCATACAGTAATATTGACAAATTAATCAAAACAGCGAAATATTTGACAGCTGTTTGCGACGTTGCCCACTTTCTGTATACGCGCTCTTAATAAGACAGCAAACTTTTTCTTTTGGAACACTCTTTAGGTCTCTTAGCATGTCTCCGGTGGTTAGTCATTTCAGTGAGTGAATGACTTTCTTCGAGATTGCGTAATTCATAATCCTTAGCCCACGCTGGTGGGTGCCTTTCTCTTTGGGGCCTCCAATTTTCAGGTGCTTCTAAGGTCTCAGATGCATCATCGAATGAATCGATTTCATTTACTTCGTCATCTTAACTTTCAGTATTTTGTAAAGATTTTTTATTATTCTGTCCAGTGCATTCAATTTTTATTTTCTATCTATGTTTGTGATGTTCTTTTTCTTTGATACTTTGATGTCCCTGCTCGTCACTACGTCGTCATCTTCAGGTATGTAAACTCTATAACCTTTTGAGGTTAGCGAGTATCCCATGATAATAAATAATAAATAAATCATTTATTTAGGACCAAACATTTTTTCACAATTTATGCACCCACCAAACTGCGTAACAGTTTGTCGGCGGGATTAGCGCTCGTCTTATACATTTTTGGTTCAAAATTGTAATAGCACATAATAATTAATAGTAGGTACTTAGTAGATTACTTACATTATAACAAAAGTAACAAAATTAATGGGTATTTTCGCATCTTGCGACCACTTCTTTGAGGATATCAGTCTTTAGCTTATATTTTAGTGTTCGTTTACTAATTTTATCATTATCTTTTCTCAGCCAATCGAAACTATTAAAAAGTGTAGGGGTCAAGTATGTAGCGGTATCTACAACGCCACATACATTATACTATGCTCCAGTGCGTCGGATGTAGTACAGCGCCGAGTTGAGGCTGGCTGCTGCGTCGACCAGGAGAGGAATTGAGCTCTTCTTGTTGACCGGCCGAAAGTGCAGTGTGCTGTGCCGAGGTTGCTGATGAGGCTGAGGGTGATGACCAGGTATGCGCGATGACGGACTCAAGCAGGCAGGGAGGCAATGGCATATAAAACTCGACAAAGAATTGAAGAATATAGGGTTTCGAGCGTCTGAAGCCGACCCGTGTATATACATCCTGGAGAAAAGAGGAGTAAAAATTGAAGGGTTAAGTGGACAAAGGTGTTATCTGACAAAGTCAAAAAATCCGACTGTTTTGCATGAACATAGGTTTTAACTGATGATAAATCAATTCATGGATTTAAAACACACCACTTATAATTCGTTACATAGTTACGAATCATAAGTGGTGTGTTTTAAATCCATGAATTGATTTATCATCAGTTAAAACCTATGTTCATGCAAAACAGTCGGATTTTTTGACTTGGTCAGATAACACCTTTGTCCACTTAACCCTTCAATTATTATTGCAATCTATGTCGACGATTTATTATTTGCCTACTCGTGTCCAAAAGCATTGAAAGAAGTTAAAGACCTACTAAATTCAAAATTTGAACTCAAAGATTTGGGGAGACCGAAAAGGCTCATTCATAGGCTTAGATGTAACTTACAATGGGGATGAAATAAAATTACACCAACAAAAGTTCATCGAAGATACTCTTAAAAAATTTAAGATGGTGGACTGCAACAGTGTCCACCCCTATGGACCCTGGACTCAAATTGGAAAAGGGAGACAAAAATGGGTCCGCGACTATTGAGACTGCGAAGCAGCCTAGGAGTCTCCGAATGAACACGATAGTGCCGTGAAGAGGAGTGTGAGTACTGGCCACCGCACTGTCGGTTAAACCAAAGAGACCATAGTTAGAAAAAAAATATGTTGTGTCAATTTTGTCATGTGAAAAGAATATTGTCAATCGCAATCATTCTAATTAAAGTAATGTATCTATAATGCAATGTTAGTATCAATATACCCCATCATATATACACAGACGGATCTAAAACAGACCATGTAAATGCAGCTTTCTATGATCCACAGCTAGACTTTACTAAATGTATTAAATTAAACAAGGTGTGTAGCATTTTCACTGCAGAATGTAAATGCAATTTATTGTGCACTGCAACATGTAAATAGTCTTGTAAACAATGTACATAATATTTTAATAGTTACAGACTGTAAAAGTGTTTTGTCTGCTCTAAACGATGTAAATATTTCTTTTAAGTTAAATTATATTATTTATAATATTAGATTTATAATCCAATAACTATTTGATAAGTATATTAAAGTAGAATTAGTTTGGGTACCTTCACACAGTGGCATTCGTGGAAATGAAGTAGCTGACACTGCGTCCCGTTCAGACCATGACAAGGATCGATCCCAGTTATTCAAGGTTCCATTCACTGATTACTACAGTATTTTTAAAGAACTTAATAGACAGTTATGGAAAGAGTATTGGGGCATAACCCTGGAAACGAAACGCAGATGGTATGCAAAATGGAATACAAAATGAATTACCTATTAAACCTTGGTATCATAACTTCAAATACATCACAAGAAGATACATCTATTATAATGGATAAATATTTACAGGGAGGATATGAACTTAAACTTTTTGTGGCAATTCTTTTAGCCCTGAAATAAACACAACACATAGGAGTTAGTTATAGTTAGTAACACAAAATATATACATACGTCTAAAGTCTAGTATAGGTATACGTCTTTCTTATGGACCGGATATTTAAGTGTACTATGTGTAAATATTTGTTGTTGCTAGATATACTTTGAACCCATGTGTTCGCTGTTTTAAATCGAGTAAATTGGCATTCCAATGTGATTATTGCATCGAAACGATCAACTTTTGTTGGAAATGTTAGTTTAGCTCGCAGTGTTTACTTCGCACAATGTGTGCGTGAGGCATGTAGGTACCAACAACATCTAGTTAGTCGCCGTATCTACATTGCTTTCTGTGAGACGTACAATATCACGTTCACATCTAATTGACATTATTTTCTTTTGATCGTCACTCTTTCTTATGAGTATTTTTCCATCCTGTACCCAGATGTATTTGTAGGTTTTCTTAAGCTGGTTTTTAGTAAACCATAGAAGGTTTCTTTTGTATCTAGTGAGATTCTCATTTATGTAAATACGGTTGTCATTATTTGTACCATAAATTTCGCCATTTGTCAAACGCTTTTTGCGACTTACAATCCACTTATCACGAGCCTCTTTTGTTCTCAGCGTTACAACTACTGGCAGCGGTTTGTCGACCTCTGGTTTTTCGCGACCTACCCTCTCTGCTTTCTCAATCTGACTAACATCCATCTGGAGCTTGCCAGCAACCTGGAATATTATTTTCTCAACATCTTCATTTTCTTTCTTCTCCAATCCAGCCAGCTCCACCTTTTTCTCCTTGTCTTTCTCCTCCAGCTCGTTCACACGTTCTTCCAATGATTTATTGCACTTTTCCAAGTAAGCGTTCATATTTTCTAGGGATTTTATTTTTGTTTCGGTTGATTTCTGGTACTCCAACAGATTGTCATACTTTTCTGATACGAAATCAACCAGATCGGCCAGCTCACTCAGCTTTTTCTCCATTTTGTACACCACATCCATTTTCCTGTTCATAGCCGCCAGGGTCACTGCAATATCCGGTTCTTCAACACTAGGCGAACTAGGATGGGACCCGGGCAGGGAAACACAATCCTCACATTTTTCATTTTTGAAGGTAGCTTTCGTGACGCACTTTTTATGGAAGACCGCTTCACATGAGCCTTTGCATTTACTAGTCTCGTCTTTCGCAATCGATACAAACTTATTGCATTTCTTACACTTCACCATTCTGAATGCTTATGCGATATTATATGCAAAAACACCGTCTATTAGATACTTATGCACAATTACGTATTTGACTTAGATCGATCTACGAAACAACATCCGTACGCCAAGCGCGCGCGCACACGACTGCCTCTGTCGCTGCCGCCTGCCTGAATAAGCCCTCCTTGGTTTTTTTCTGCCAGCTTTCCTCGTCTGTTTTTTTTCAGGACGACGCGAAGGTCTTTCTGCCGAAAACTTCAAGATGATTGCCAGACGGTGTTCGGCCTGTCCACTTTGTGAACGGTATATCACCATCTAATGCTTTTGAAGGGCTACGGTTTATAAGATAGTTTGCCATAGATATCGCTTCTGCCCAGAGTTTTTTAGGAGCATTTGCTTCGATCAACAGGCACCTAGCTTTGTCTAGCAAGGATCTGTTCTTCCTCTCACTAATCCCATTTTGTTGTGGGGTGTAAACAGTGGTCAATCTTCTTTGGATGCCATGAAGTTTGAGGAAATCATCGAACTCCTTGTTACGATACTCAGTGCCGTTGTCGCATTGCAGGTGTTTTATTCTTTTGTTGTGGAACGTTTCGACTTCATTTTTATATTGCTTGAAGCAATTGATTACGTCACTTTTCTTCTTTATGAAATAGACGTGGCAATAACGGGTAAAGTCGTCTATGAATGTGACGTAATATCTTGAGCCTGCAAGTGTTTCACACTCAAACGGTCCACAAACGTCGCTGTGAATTATTTCCAGTTCTTGCGTCGTGTAGAGATCATCATGTCTTGTGAAAGGTAATCTTGATAGCTTGCCTTTAATGCAGGTTTCACATGTTTCCAATTTTTCTTTGTTAATGTTCAATCCGTACATTAGGTCATTCGTAGCCATCTTGATGAGATCCTTTTCATTTACATAGCCAAGTTTACGATGCCATTCCATGATGTCGTATTTTTCTCCTCTTCGTGTGTGGTTTGCAGTCTCTTTCTTAAATTCAAGGTAGTAAAGTCCATCTTTTCTTTGTGCTGTCAGTGCTATTTCACCACTTTTTCTATGATGTAGGCTTTTTCTTTTTCAAAAACTACTTTGTTGCCTCTGTCGGCTATTTTGCCTACAGACAGAAGGTTGACTGACACATCAGGAACAAATAGGCCCTATTTGTTCCTGATGTGTCAGTCAACCCTATTTAATAGGGTTTCGTTAATGTTGTAATCTACCTTTATAACATATTTGCTCGTAAAGGGTCTCTTATTTCACCAATTTCAATATCGTAATGTATCTCATTACGCACTTGTGCGGTAATGTAAACTAAATCGCACGGTTTATCAAGATGCTCCGTCAAAACGAACGGTATTTTTTAAATCTTAGCAAAGAGTTTTTATTACAGAAAAGATGTCAATATTTTATGAATAAAATTAACTTTGTGAGATAAAATATAATAAATAAACATTTAATTCTTTAATTTAATTAATTTTGACAATAAATTACAACCATTAATATCTGTAACAAAACAAAAATATTAATTTACTTTATTAATAATACTGGCTGTTTTGTGCCTATGCCTGAAAAAAAAAGCCCGAACGCGCGCGCATCGCTTATCTGTTAAGAAGTAAAAATTATTCCGCGCGCTTTTTCTTTTCGCTGTACTTTTTTTTATTTGAAAATGTCGTCATGTAATGATGAATTTATTAATTCCACACCGCCAGAAGTCTCAGAGGCAGCGAAAAAGGCTACTCTAAGCCTCTTGCCCGAAAAATCGACCGACAGATAGTACAAGCGTATCAAAATTTCATCATATGGAAAACAAGCAAATATGCAAATTCAGTCCGAGTTTTCATTTATTTCCTATTCGCAAATATGTTATAAAACGTCGTATGACATACGTGCGCTTTGATAATTACAGCCTCTGCTTTCTTTTAGCCCTCGCCTACGGCTCGGGCAAGCAATATCGCCTCGGCTGTAATTTTCAACTTACCGCACTTATATCATAATGTACTATATCTACGGTGATTTTTACTTTTCCCTTGCCTTCAATTTTGCTAGTGTGCTTCTTCGATGCCAGCTTTAGGATACCATTTTCAGGGGTCCTGGTGGAAAATTTTGATTTTTCACCACACATGTGAGATGAACAGCCGCTATCTAGGCACCATAAATTTTCATTGTAGTTTGTGTTTGCGGTACTCAGGCAGGTATTGAAGTTCTTGCCTTGAAAGTTTGTTTTCTCTTTTTTCTTTTTATTTCCCCAGCACACTTCAGTGGCGTGGCCCTTTTTCTTACAGTTCTTGCAAAACGGTTTTATTTTCTTCTTTTTAGAAAAATACGCATCTGATGAGCTCTCGGTCTGTTCACCAACATTCCTTGCTTGACTTTCTTCCAGAATTTTTATCTTTAAATCTTCAGGATCGGGCAATGTGTCCCTTGATTCGATAGCGATACGAAAGTTTTCAAAATTTGTTGGCAGACTGTATAACATCATTATACTGATAGCCCAGTCATTTTAGGCATTTTAAACCCCAATCTACGGAAAAATTCCTAGTGAGCTGAATTTTTGTACACACCTTTATTACGACGTTGTAATGAAGATGTGAAAAATCGACATTAATATCGTGCCGGCTAAAAGAGTTATAAAGGTCAAAAGGTCACGAAAATCAGTTTTTTGCAAATATATCTCATTATAAAATTGTTTGTCGTGAAATTATCTACAAAAAATGCCTCTTGCAATTTTCTGTAAAATTAACCGTTTTTGAAATAGAGCGCTGAGAAAGCGACTAGAATGCACTTACATACAGTATTGTATACCGTATGGCGTATTACCAAGGCGTAAACTCTATTGTTTTTTATTTATGTTTTTAAGTATCTTAAAAACTTCTATCTGATATTTGGGCGTTTTGTGAAAAGTATACTTTATTATAGAGGTTTGGAACTTAGTAAAATCTACTATATATTATACAAACGACCTCCGGCTTTTAAACAACGCCAAGAAGAACCGAGTACATCAAAATCTCCGCGGAAGAAAAGAATTAGAGCTTTTGATTTAAAAAAATATGTTTATTTTGTGGAGAAGAAGCGAATGAAGAAGTTGAGAGAAAAAGAGAAAAAAATACAGACGCGTTATTAGAGAAGTGAGACAGTAGCAGGTATAAAGGGACGGGTCTCGGACAATAAAATACAGAACATCTGCCAGCGGAGGTCGTTTGTATAATATATATATGTTAGGGTGTCCCTTATATAGGTGAAAAAAATTTTTTTTCAGATATCGAAATGCATACCCCTTAATTCTTTTTAAACTACCTAAACTTAATCAAATACAAAATTTTATCCTTATATGTCAACATTAACCCGTGCCGACAGAGCCTTGAAGATTTAAAAAAATCGTTGTCTTTAACTGTCTTTAATGCTTATCGTTGTGTATGTGTATTAAAATGAAATAAAATGTTTATATTGTATAAAAATAATAATCTAAGGGAAAGTTAGAAAATAGGTATTTATTAATCAAAAGAACATCACAAATCAGCAAGGATTTTTCTTTTAAGGGTCTCTTTTTTACAATCTGGGTACAGATTTCTATGCTCTTGTACACAGCACAGCAAAAATTGTTTTTGTTCTTCCTTTGCAGTGACTAGACCATGGAAATCTTGCATAAGTTTTACAGCTCTTTCAGCTGTATCGTTCACGGCCCTTAAAGAAAGAACCCTTCTTTTGCCTGCAAATAGGTTACATCTTCTTCCCAGGTAGAAACGGGTGTCTTCAAGAAGTTTGTATCAATGTTTAAACGCGCAAATTTTGTGCTCTAACAGACACAAAATCATTTAATGATTTTCCTGCAACAAAAGACAAGATAGGTAATATTATTATCAGTTTATTAAGAAGGATGTAAGACATAAAACTATGTATTTTCATTTAAATTAAATAACTTAATACGGTTTTATCGCGTTTATTACATTTTTTAGTCAGGTCAGTTCTAGATATAAAAATATGATAAACGCGATAAAACCGTATTAAGGTATTTAATTTAAATGTGTAACAATCGCGAAAACATATGAAAACATTATGTATTTCCACTTACCATACAAATAATCAGACATCTTCTTTTGATGGAATGTATCTATAGAATCATACAAACTCTCTCTTTGTAGGTTCGCTACAATATTTGTCTTAGTTTGTTCATCTACTTCATCATCAAAGAATAGACGATTTATTTATTTTGAACTCATCACAGCTGAGATCTAGGGGTTCAACTACAGCCTGAAGTATATAGAAAGAGTCCCTTATGCTTAATTGACATCTATCCAAAGCGGCTACTAACTTAGGAGTGATGAAGTCTTTCCTTCCTCTTTTTGAAGTTGTTACAGATCTTACCATTTGAGATGTCGCTGGCAAGGGTTCCTCAGGGCTTTCGTCAGAGCTGGTAAGTTGATTGGGATTTTCTTGCGTTTCGATGAAATCTGCTGTAGTTAAAGATGACGACAAACTTTCGGAACACATTTGCTCTTGTCTTTTTATCTCTTCTTTTAATTTTCTCTGTCTTGTCTTTCTTCTTTCTCGGCTAACTTTTTATCTACTCCCGCTAAACATCCTGGACGCCCTGGTTCTCTTTGTTTTTGCAAAAAGATTTTATCTTCATCAATTTTTATCCATTCCAAAGCATTTGCGTGTGCTATATCGAATAAATTATCTAAATTGTTTTGAAAGTCCTCCTCACGGCGCTTGTAAACATCTTGCGTTTTTATTTTTTTTTGTAACTCTCTCCAAGCACGGTGAAGATCTACAAGTTTTTTTACACAGTTAGGCACAGCTCTGGTAGGGATTCTAGCTTTTTCCCAGAATATAATACAATTTCGAACGGCAAGATTTGCGCTTTCATTAACAGTCAATTTAACTTCGAGAAAAAAGAGGACTGCAAGAACTTGACGATTAGACGGTAACTTTGCTCCAGTTATTTGATGGTTCACGTCACCAACTAAGAAAATACTTTTTTATTGCTTCTTAATTCCACTGCCATTTTATTTTAACATTAAAACAATATGTTAATCACGAGAGTTACTGTGAACAAATGACAAATACGACGGGTGCGCGCCGCTAGTTTGGCGTTAATTGTATGAACATGTTTCGATGCAAGTCGGCACGGGTTATCGTTCTCCAAATGAGGTAAAAATGTATTTTCGAGTTTTTTATAATAATAGTTTATTTTTTAATAATAATAATAATAGTTTATTTGCATGAAATATGGTGGTTTAGGAACATATGAACAAAACTAAGACGTATGCGTTAAAAAATAAAAACTTTGAAAAATAAGGGACACCCTAATATATGTAGTAGATTTTACTAAGTTCCAAACCTCTATAATATAAGTATACTTTTCACAAAACGTCCAAATATCAGATAGAAGTTTTTAAGATACTTAAAAACATAAATAAAAACATTAGAGTTTACGCCTTGGTATACGGTATACAATACTGTAAGTGCATTCTAGTCGCTTTCTCAGCGCTCTACTTCAAAAACGGTTAATCTTACAGAAAATTGCAAGAGGCATTTTTTGTAGATAATTTCACGACAAACAATTTTATAATGACCTGTATTGACCTCCAAGCAATAGGTCGCGAGATATTTGCAAAAAAACTGATTTTCGTGACCTTTTGACCTTTATAACTCTTTTAGCCGGCACGATATTAATGTCGATTTTTCACATCTTCATGACAACGTCGTAATAAAGGCGTGTACAAAAATTCAGCTCACTAGGAATTTTTCCGCAGATAAATCTAAAATGACTGGGCTATGAGCAGTTCCGCTGGTATCTTTAAGTCCATATCCGCGAGCTTGTCCACAATATCCATGAAGTTATTTAAGTGGTCACGGATATCTTCCTCATTAGTCATGCGCTTTAAAACCAGTTGCTTTAATAAAGTTGCCTATCTTGCGGGCCCAGTGCTCTGGTAAATGGCTTTTAACTTGTCCCAAATAACTTTCGCTGACGTACAGAACTTTATTTGTTTTAACTCCGATGGTGACAAAAGAAGAAAAATTTCAGCCCTTGCCTTTAAGTCTTCCTTCTCGTACGCCGCTCTTTCCGCCGCATCTGCCTTTGGCGATAATGTTTTTTCGCCGCTGACGATTTCCCAATAGTCATTTTTTATGAGGACGGCCTGGGCTTGTAAGCACCAAGTGTCATAATTGAATTTTGTCAGTGGTTCTATATTGCGGACGGATGACATTTCGTAACTCATGGAAAAATAGAATAACCACGCTCTGCTACCAATTTATGGGCTATATTGATACTAACATTGTATTATAGATACATTACTTTAATTAGAATTATTGCGATTGACAATATTCTTTTCACACGACAAAATTGACAAAACATATTTTTTTTCTAACTATGGTCTCTTTGGTTTAACCGACAGTGCGGTGGCCAGTACTCACAATATAACATAATGTTCTGGTCTATTGTCTTTAAACTGTAAAAAATCAAATTTATTGTGCACCGTGTCCAAATGGATTGCAAAGCTGTTAATAATATCATTAAAGGGAATTTTGTATATAGGCCAAATATCATTTTTAACACTATCTTTTGAATTCTTATTTACATGTTCAAATATTGTTGGCATTTCAGGTAGAGTTCCACCAACCAAAGAAGAAGCAGAGAAGGCATTGGAAGCAATTGACTGTGAGATTTTAGGATGTAGTGTTAGTTTCTTAAGTAAAGGATTATCATTTGATGCCATGACTTTTAGTAAAAATCTCTCAGCCAACAACAACATTCGTAATATCAAGGGAGGTATACATGTCTCAACTTCTAACGAATTACCTAATAGGTGTGGAGCGCATAGCACCACAAATAAGTCTCAGTCCCATATTTTGAATTACATCTAATTTTCGTAACAAGATGCTATTGGCATTCATGTAAGCTAAACTGCTGTAATCAAAATGGCTTCTCACTATACTTTTGTACAGCATAGGTACTCATAACTGTGGGGTCAGATCCCCAAAAAGTTCCCGCTAAATCTATACTAATATTATAAAGAGGTAAAGTTTGTATGTAGGGGGTAATCTATGGAACTACAGTCGGCTGTCCCAAATCAAAACACAGTAAGGGACTTCGAACAAATTTTACAGGAGGGCAAAAAAAGCTGATTTTCTTATGCCTTACCAAACTATGAATCTACAGCTTAATATGATTCTTGGAGATGGTAGATAAGATTAGTGTCTACAATTTTGCATATTTAAACTTCAAAAATATAATTTGATGCACGTTTTATAGCACTTACTAACTTTGAAATGGGATCCAACACTAATTATTGCCCATGGAAACCAAACCAAAACATAGTATGAGATGTTACTAGGTTTTTGAAATTGTAATCAATACTCATCATAAATTATGGAGACCAAACCAAAACACAGTAAGTAATGTATAAGATTATACATTATAAGGTTTTGATTTTTATTGAAAACTTTTAGCTATTATGACAGACTGAAGTTATGATAAAGAAAATGAGTAGGATAAATATTCTAAGTTGCTATCTAAAAACTATTGCAGTAAAACACATTAACGAGAATTAACCATGTTTATTCTTTTAAGTCTTAGAAGGTGAAGTAATTTAATGTGAAAAGTTCCAAATTATAGTAAAAAACGAGGAATTAAAAACAAAAACAGATAAACTCAAAGAGGTACGAAACAAAAATTAGTGTGTGTGTGTGTATCTGTATACACACGCAAGATATATCATTCGTTTACTAAGTCCGGAGACCTGTCATTAACTGGTAAGTCTTGCCAAAATTTCTTTCTGGACTCTGGCATCAATTTTACCAGCTCTTTAATTATTTCCTCCTTTTTGGATGTTTTAATGCCACGAGGTTCGTTCCTGGAAGCGGGCCACACTGAAGGATCAAATTTTTTTATCATAAAGTCCAAAGGAACGAACGGCTCATTGAAAGAGGTTTTATACAACATCTGACGCATACCTCGAACGAATTTGACCTGAACGATTGAGTTCAACTGAAAATTCTTTAAAGGGTCGCTATTAGATCGCGGTTCTCTTTTCTTTTTCGGCCAATCGTGGTAATTTTGGGGCTCTACAATCCTTATTTTCATTCGAGCTTGACGGATTAAACTTTTCAAGTCCTCAAAATCAAACACTGCTTGATTACGGTGCATCTTTTTCTCTATGTTTCCATGCACTGAGTCTGCGCTCATGTGGGTATGTCCTTTAGTAAGGTAGCTTATTGTTAGATTTTCAATTTCATTCTGGCAACTATTCAAAATAATTACCAAAGCGGTATAAAGATACCAGTTTTTATTTTGGGCAGTACAATTGTCTGCCCATAAATGAAAATTCTTTACGTTTCTTTCTGAATCAAGAAATGCCCATATTGCATCAATTATGTTATGAGCTTCCCGTCCGGCTATAGCTTCGTGCCATAGAACACAAACAGCTTCATTCTTACTTTTCGGCTGAATCGGAGCGAACGTCAAATTGAACGTGATCAATCTACTCACAAAATGTGATTCTTTAATGTTCGGCATTTCAGGTAACAGAATAACTTTTTGTAGGTCCATTGAGTAGTATTTAGTATGAATAGAGTTACTGAGTTGGGATTCTGATTTGTACATATTGATAGCAGATTCAGTTTTAATTTTGTGCTCATTATAAGAGTCGTTTTCCGTAGCCGTACCATCACTATTCTTATGCATTTCACACTCTACGCACGTGTCACTTTTGGGCATGAAAAGTGAAACTCTCATATCTTTCAATGCCTTTCTATATGTTTCGGTACCACAATCAAAATCGGGATACTTAGTGCGAAAGTCCGTGTGCATATGTGTGATCGTCAAATGGCGTGGTAGGTAGCGAGTGATCGGTGCATTGTGTCTTCTGTAATGACTCTGAATTGGATGGTAGCTCATTATATGCTCCTGGATGGGTTGTCCTTGAACCACTTTTCTTCTACCGCCTCTTTTGTCTTCTAAAACCAATGCGCCAGTCTTCGTAGCTTTACTCAATTCCGTTATCACCGAATCATTCGTATATCCAAGTGTATTTAGAAGGAATTGTCGACAAACTGGTTTATATGTTTGATTACCGTCCATCATTTTGGGAAGAGCGTAGTATCGAGATTCAGTTTTGAGGTAGACACTAGAATCTTGGTTGGTCTTACGTCTTTTTACTGAATGAATTGTGACACATTTATTCAAAAATGGGCGTCTGGATTTACATGGCAAATCCCAGTAATTATTCCAAATATTCTGGCGTTCCTCAGGTGTGAATTTCATACATTCTCGTGTACATTTGCAATCTTTAGTAATCATTGGGTGTTTTAGTTTTTGCTTATTATTATTGTTTGTTATTATGTTTAATGGAATGGGATTTAATACGTTTTGTTCTGTCGGAGACGTAGTAGTTTCCTCGATTGTCAGGTAATCTATATCCGGATCGTAATTATCAGCAGAAATGACAGGTCCTGGATAAGCGGCTATAAAAAAATGAAGTGAAGTTGAACATGGGGGAAATGAGGTTTCGGGAGGAATGTTTTCTTTGGAAATTCGTGCAGAGTTTTTTTGAGTCATTATAAATTTTCGGATACAGCTCTCTTCGTCGGAGGAATCTGAATTAGGTATTATATCAGGACTAAAATCGGGATCAACCACCGAGTCGTCACAACTTTCTTCGAGGTCAGATAGAGTAATTAAATCATTTGAGTCTGTCTGCCCTTGCATCTGATATGCTTCTTCACGTTTACTGGTGCCTTCACCCAAACTGAAAGAAAAATGAAAAAACCATGCAAAGTTCAAAGCGCATTCATGTAAAAAATTACCTTACTCCCACTCGTGCATAATTTATCTCAAACCATCTCCAAGCATTGAAGTTATACAGTCCGCTTAAAACACTCCACCCTAATCTAAGCAAGTCGCGCGGCTGTATTTGTAATGAAAAGGCATCCGCTGGTTGTCGCGCGGCTGCAGCGCTACTGCGGCTCTGCTTGCGACGTAATCCTCCACATTACGCTCGTAGAAGTTTTAACGCAATTAAAACACTTCTAAAGGCATATTTACGTTAATGAAGAAAAACTAACACTGAATTAAATAAATTTAAACGTGCATGCATGGGTACAAATATTCGAAGTTAATAGTATTGTATTTGATGGGTACCTACTAACCTGTTATTATTCTCTCCTTCCGAACTTAAAATCAAATCATCCGCGTTCTCTTTGAGAGCAGCCTCAAGGATTCTTTTACTTCTACTCATTTTGCTGTAATATACACTTAAAAATCGTTCAAAACTCAATATCATTAAAGGCTCGTACACACAGGCGCGACGCGACACCCGACACAAAGGCACCACAAGTCGCGCAACGAGCGGTGCCTTTGTGTCGCGCGCGATTCGCGTCGCGTGTCGCGCCTGTTTGCAGGAGCCTTAAAGTATTTCTTTAAAAATGAATTCATACAAGTTCATTCATAAAACTATGAGTCTCTAATCAATGAATATATACCTTGGTAAGGGTATTTTTGTATTCTCATACGCTCGCTCTTGCATTATATGTCGACGGAGCCCCGCTTCGCGGGGCTCCTATTTCTACGTAAAGGGTTTAAAGTAACCTAACAAAACCAAACTTCGGGGTGCCCTTCGCTCACTCTTGCATCCTATGTCGACTTCCTATCCTTCCTTGCTCCTATTTCTGGGTGGTTTAAAAAAAAAATAACCACGAGGGCTAAGGCGGGAGCTCCGCTCCGCTTCGCTCCCGCTTTAGCCTTCGAACCTAACCTATCTGAATTGGGGTGTTAACCATAATTATGTTTTTTATATTTATATTAAACGTTAGACCAAATTATTTTCGATTAAATAAACAATATACACATTAAACGTTAGACCAAATGATTTTATATTACATAAACGTTATATCAAACAACGTTATACTAATTAAGTTGTAGAATAAATAAATGTTATAATTATGTAAAGAAATTATATCAACAGTTGGTATATCTCACGTTGATTATATCTTATGAACGATAATAAAATGAAATTAGACCAAATGAGTTTATACGTTATGAGACGCACCCGGTGAAGAAAGTATGTTTGCCGCAGCTCAGGAGGAAACAGCTGCTGCTCGATTACGAGGTGATACTGATGACATCCCGAATTCCCGATGATACTAGTGGAAGCAGACTGTTGCTGCAGCAAACGCTCATATAAAAATCAGTATAATGCATTGTCTGGTATTGCAGCTATTATAGGACATCACACAGGGAAAGTTCTCTACATTGGGGTTCGGAATAAGTATTGTGGCATTTGTGCCCGCGCAAATAAAAAGGAACAACAGCCTACTGCTCACAAATGTTCTAAAAATCACGTTAGTTCATCATCTAGCATGGAACCATTAATACTAGTAGAAGGATTCAAGTCCTCCGTAGTAACCCGGAAATTAATTTATAATACGTCGATTGCTGATGGTGATGCCAGCACATATAAAAATATATTAGAAAGCAGACCATATCCCAGCGTTCCAATTCAAAAAATTTAATGTACAAATCATCTCCTTCGCAATTACAACAGAAAAAAATTATTACTTAAAGCTGATACTTCCATCCCTCTATCGGAGCGTAAATTATTGACACCGGAACGTTTGATTCGTCTGAGAACAGCAGTAAGATCTTCAGTACGGCATTGGCAAACACAAACTTTAACCGAATCAGAAAGAATTATAAAAATACAGAGAGACATTCTGAACAGCGCCAAACACATCTTTGGAGATCATAGTGAGTGTGACTTGTATTACTGCACCGAAGAGAAAAAAAAACAAACCAAACACTCCAAGCAAAAACTTTGATGTTAAAACTGCAACGAAATATCTTTTAGCTGGCTTATCACTCTCGAAGTCTGCTCCATGACTTTACCACAAACCGTGCAGAGCAGTTCAATAGTATAGTAGCAAAGACTGTAGGTGGAAAACGCATTAATTTTACCCTAAAAGATTCTTGCTCCGTCCGTTGTCATGCCGCAGTGGTTAGTTTTAACACAGGTAAACCTCAAACTACCCTGTATAAATCTGCCTACCAGAAAAGTCCAGGTCAATCCCTGAAACGTTTAGAGCAAAAGCGTTTTTCAATCAATCAAAATCGGAAACTCAAAATACCTCGCCGAAAAATCAACTTTAACGCAGAGCCCGTAAATAAATTCGATTATGGAATTGCTTGTCAAAAGCCTGATATGAACCCAGACGATTTCAAGCAGGCACAAGAAGCTTTCCTATAAAATTTAAAAAAACATGCTTTAAAACGGCATGACATTGAAAGAGACAATTCTTCAGGCTGAGAGTGCCTTGTGGCTCGAGCTGAGAAGATGTAACTGCTTCCAATTTTGCCAAAATTTGTAAACGACGCCCGAATTCGAATTCAGCACCACTTGTTAAATCCATTTTATATGGATATTCTTTAGACCACGTAGCGTCAATAAAATATGGTAAAGGAAATGAGGGAAAGGCCTATGTCCTCTTGAATGGCGAGTTGTTCAATAAGCAACTCGCCATTCAAGAGGACATAACTATCCAGAAATGTGGTCTTTTTATCGATGAGACCAATTGTTTTTTAGGTGCTTCGCCAGACGGAATTTATGAAGAAGGAATTATAGTTATAAAATGTCCCATTTCTATACGCGGAATTGACCATGATGCAGCAATCCATAAAAAAAATTGAAATGTTTTCTATTTGATGG
Source organism: Luperina nickerlii (assembly GCA_963855955.1). Classification (NCBI taxonomy): domain Eukaryota; kingdom Metazoa; phylum Arthropoda; class Insecta; order Lepidoptera; family Noctuidae; genus Luperina; species Luperina nickerlii. The sequence continues at coordinate 24,393,598 of OY979672.1, read as the reverse complement.
TGATAACGTCATTATCAACGTTAACCATGACTGGTATTACCAAGTTCAGGGTCAACTAAATATTGCAAATAAAAATGTGTCTCTGTTTGCGGTGTACACTGGTCCCGGTGAAAATTTATAAAGACGAACAATTTTGGAAAGAAAAAATGATTCCTCGTTTGACAAAATATTATTATGTGTGCGTTCTTCCCGAAATAATTGATCCCAGAAAAAGCCGATCAATGCCGTTGAGGGAAACTATTTTATAATGTATACAGTTTTTTATATTATAAATGATATTTTATATAAATGATTCATCATTCACTAAACATAACATGATAAACCTTTATTTAATTTCCCACCTACTCATCTAGTGCATAAAAATTAATAAAGCTATTTACAACCAACTGAAACTAGTCATCAACACTTGAGTAATATAAATTATTAATTAATATTATTTTTCTCCTAAATAACTTAATTTTATGTGTAGAGGTTTTCAGATTTATTATAAATCATAAGTATGACAATAAATTGAAGTTGGATTTAAATTCAAATTAAAAATCCTAAAACAATTATTGCTCTAAAGCGAACGGATCAAAGTGAGTACGTCTGACTGAGCGAACGCGCCAACTCTACGCACACAGTTGCGCACGCGTCTGTGTGAGTGAAATTTGCAAAGAATTACCTAAACTTGACGATCCGCTAAGCGTAAACGCTCTTAAGTGAGAATTTAATTTTGTTATTTTTTCCACTAAATATACCTACATAATTATAATGTAAATATCTAAAAAAATGTGATATAAAACAATAAAACAAACGGTGTTGTATTATTACTAGATAATGTATCAGTACTACAAAAGTTCTATTACGGCTCTGGGCTCTGGGTACCAAATTTCAAAAGCAATTAATTTTTTTCCAAAAGTTTTGAAGCATTACCAAAAATTATTTCTCACTTTAAAAGCGTTTTGAAATGACCTCCTTTATCTCTCTCTACCTTAACTAGTAGGTATGATACGAAAGGTCATATTTCTCTGGCCTACCCTTTTGATGGCCACAAAAGGGCATAATATTTCCAAAGTTGCGGTTTTTTTTTTTCTCAGATATATGTCAAAATAAAATGAATGATTCTCATAAAGCTTTCAATTTATTAGTTAAACAAATATCACTTTTATTTACAACCAAAGCGATCACAAATTATAAGTAAAAATTAATCGTAATCACCTAAAACTACTTAACAGATCGAAATATTTACAATAGAATTAACAATTCTTCAACTCGCGTAACGGTCGCGTCGGGGCGCGCGGCGCGGCGCTGGGCTCGGACTCAGGCGGCTCGGGGCGGCTCGGGGCGGCTCGGAGCGGCTCGGGGCGGCTCGGGGCGGCTCGGGGCGGCCCCCGCGTCTCACGCCGTGGCCAACGGCTGCGTCACCACGGGCGAGCGGCGCGGCGACTCCTCGCGCGCCTCGCCCGCGCCAGGCGCCTCCGTCAGACGCAGCGCCACCTCCAGGTCGCGCAGCACCTGCGGCACACGGCGTTACTTACTGTTCGCATGTCACTCTAAAATTGACAGCGAAAAATATGATAGTCCCATCGTAAAAAAAAAAAAATCAAAGGAACTTGTCGAAAAAAAAGCTATAAATTTTTATAGATATCTCCGAAGTATTTAACCAAAAATATTCATACCTCCTAAACTATCAAAAATCGCAGAACATACATGGGGTATTTTCGGATACCCCTAGGTATGAGGAATCTAATTTGTTTTTATTGACATCACTATTTGGACATCACTATTTGGACCACCCTATATAATGTGTCTCTATCATCCTGTATACCGTGTCCCTATGTTTTTCTTTTTTCATTAATAGTTGTGAAATTTGTACACTAGGCCTCTGTTGACGGCGGTTTAAATTGGCAATTTTGAGTTGAGGTTGAGGTTCTAGTGCTTATAAAAATAATGTATCATCAAAAAGGAAAACATAGGGTCATAAAAATAGTTGATATTTATTATTCTGTAAAAAATCATTGCTTTATGATCATTAACCAGAAAGAAAACAGGCGAGAGCGTTTCTATGGAGAAAAGACCACCCGCATTTCCTCTTAAGCTCGGCGACACCGCGGAGGCGAGCCTCAGCTGATTCCGTGCCTACGTTGGGTCGACAATCGCGACACCCAGTTGACGACGAGCTAACGAGGCGAGTGATGCCGATCCGGTGCCGAGCTGATATGTGTGCGATGACCTTTAGGGTGTTGACAAAAACACCTAATTTAATAATTTTGTGAGTAACAATGTTACGTGTGTGTTCTGTAACAAGTACTTAACCCTTTTTCGTTTCTTTCAGTATTGATTCGCGTATATTACGCTGCTTTTGGCTTCATATAAAAGGACTACGCACAGGGATAGGGTTCCGTAGCTCGTAGTCGGGATTAATATTTACGCATGCGAACATGACATGCAAGTACGGAATTTGAATTCGTCAATAAACCACAATGTCAACGTCACACTTCATAGCGCTCCACTCGAACTCTTCACTCTCAAGAAAAACGACTTCGAGGAAATCGTCAAAAAGTTGCGTTTCCATCAAGAGAACGAACCGGAACTACCATCCACCATCACGGATCACCAATACTTCTTGGAATGGAATTAGGATATCCTATTTACAGAATAAACAATACCACAATTAACATTTTTTTTTTGCGAGTGGTTCTGGGAATTTCCGTTTTAGGCGTATGTTCCCTTTTTAACTTTTCCTTTGGGGGTTGCCAATATTTATTTATTGTATAAATACTTATACATTTATTACACCTTAATAGACTCCTCACTCGCCTCACCTCACTCTCGCATTCGAGCTGGAAGATTGGAAGGTATTTACATAGTTTAGGTTTTAACAACTGAGAGAAATAATCGCCTACCAATCTAGTACCTACTGACCCTGCTGTAAGTTTCTCTGAACTATGATCTAGGGCAAGCGTCGTCAACTCAACGTGATGGTGCTGAATATGGTGTGTGGTGTGGAGAGTCACCTCGGTCTCCTTGTGGTCCAGCAGCGCGAACCGGCGGTCGAGCGCGGTGAGGTGCGCGAAGGTGAGGTGCAGGTGCGCGTGCAGGCGCAGCAGCGCCAGCTGGCGGAAGTGCGCGGCGTACATGTGCGCCACCACGTGGAACAGCAGGCGCACCACGCGCCGCACCACGCCCTCGAACTGCGCCGGGAACTCGTTCGCTGCAACATCGGACCGCACGCTTATATCTCAACGTTTACTCCCGAATGCAAAGCACTGGACATGCGACCGTTATTACATTCATTTGTACATCAGTTACCTCGAAAAATTCTACAAAAAAAAAAACACTAAAAAGTGCGATATATCTTTGGGAAGTCGGTGGCTTTGGTTGGTTGTTTATTCATGTTTTTTGCAACCGACTTTTGAAATTAATAGTACAATTTAATAATACAAATAACAAATGCTCCGTCTCAAACAACATCTTTCGCAAGAAAGATATATATAAATATTTCATAACCATACTAAGTATTTTGTAACAAGTATTGTGAATAATGGCTCGCGGATTTGTTTTTCTGTACGCGTCGTGCTCTCGCATGTTGAAGGAGAGGCACTAACTCGAAGCCAAACTTTTTTTTTTGGGAATGGGTTCTCGCAGTTCAACCTATGAGGTTGTCGTCTGCTGAACTGGGCTTGCCTGTGGATGCCTCAATAAATTAAGTCCTCCAGCCTGAGCAAGCCGTCAAACAACCTATTATAAAACAATATAATATGATTTTTTTTATTATTTCGGAATTGGTTCTCAATTATTACAATAGTGGGTGGTCAACAAAATTTGTTATGATTTGTTTTTCTTATTAATAATTTAATGATTGAGTACTCGGTGTACGTACTAATTTATTTTGGCAACTTATCCTCGAAAGTTGTAACGGATGGTTTTATTCATAACAATTGATGAGATGTTATTTTGATTTTAAAATGATTATGTACGGTTCGTACACTTGTAGAGTTGTTAAGGTTGAGGTTGGAGCGCGTAGAGAAAATATCACTTAGTTCCCGATAGATTTATTCGTGTTTACAGGTAAAATTGTTGACGATTCCTTTCTCTAATGTTAGTCACCGCGTAGCAGTAATCGCACTCATTGATTTAAGTATTGTAAGGCATTAATATTTATACCACTAAAATGACGCACGTACAGTGCGTGCCACGTAAGAAGAGACTTGACACACCACGTGGTCTGACATGCGCAGAACACGATTTTAGGTATCTTTAGCGGTATGAGGTCTCAGTGCGGGACGGGACCGGACGTCATAGGGGCGGCGGAAAGAGCGGGGGAGGCGGGGTCAAGTCTCTTCTTACGTGGCACGCACTGTATGGTGCGAGGCACCGCGTCAGCAAAACATGTACAGTTTAAGACTGTACAGATTTACTTTGTGAAATCACCATTGTTTATTTACGACAATTATTCTTGTCTTGTTTGATTACTTATAATGAAAGTTTTATTAGATTTAGCACATTTGAGTGTTTTGTTGAACTCAAGTAAACACGTTGACGTACTTGCGTGCGTCATCGGACAGAGTTGTGGTGGGGCGAGCGCGCGGCCCCACCACGTGCTCGCCCCACCACAACTCTGTCAGGGGACAAACCCTTTATAACTGAGCGCACTCGTTTGTGCCGGCTTATAAATCGATCCAGCCTGTCTCAACTTGCTGCCCTCTCCCCAGCGACGTCCTAAGCCGAGGTTCGTACCCCACAGGGGGTGCCCTTAGCGTGTAATCGCTTAGTATACTAAGTTAATATAAGCCCCTGGCTGGAGGCTTTGAGTTCTCTCAAGGCAGCCACAGGATAGTCCGGTTAAGTAGTCACGACCTCTCAAGGTCAACTACGAGATGCCTGTAAGTGCTCTGTAAGGAGTAAAAAAAAAATGTGCTGGCAGTCGGTCTTCGGACTCGACTCCTTACAGAGCACTAGCTCCCGACAAACCTGTCGGTTTACCAATAAAGTTCAGCCTCGCTGCTGGAATTGCATACCTGTATTCTAAATACTATTTTTTCAATTATTATTCGATAAAATGAAGATAGAAATGCAGAAACAGACAAATGATCTAAAAGAATCTCTTACGAAGAATGTAATGGATCGGATAGATGAAAAACTAATTCCTATGATTGAAGAAAATGAAAAGTTAAAACAAAAAATTTGTAACCTGGAGAACGAGATTGAGTATTTAAAAAAAAGTAACAACATACACTGGTCATCAAAAAAATCGGCCCACCTGCGTTTTTGCCGCAAATCACGTTTTTCTTAAGCAAAACCAAACAAAACGTTTTAGTACTGAAATGTTTTATTTAACTTGTTTATTTACTCCAATTTAATCACAGTTACAACAACATCCAAATGATTTTTTGAAAGTCATTTTCATTTAAAAACCAATATCTTTAATTTCACACGATTTTTTGTTTAATTTTAAATAAGCTCTAGTTTTTATGTACTGAATGTTATGTACACAATTGTTGCAATTTAATATTGCGTATTCCCTCCTCTTGCTCCAATGACAGCTTGCGTTCGCGGTTTTAGTGGCCTTATCAAGATTTTGATGGTCTCTTGAGGGATTCGGTTCCATTCTTCCCTAATGGCGGTTTCAAGATCTCCTAATGTTGTAGGGACTGGATTACGGGCTCTAACCTTTTGTTTTAGGGTGTCCCACATGTGCTCTATAGGGTTGAGATCAGGGCTTCTTGCTGGCCACGATATAACCCGAATGCCGACCTCTTCAAGGTAATCGGTGGTGATGCGCGCTACGTGTGGTCGAGCGTTATCATGCATTAATTCGAAATTCTCTCCAATATAGCCGGCATATGGCACCACATGATCTTCTAAGATCTCTGTGATGTAGCGTGCTGCAGTTAAAGCACCTTTTCGTATGAAAACCAGCTCAGTGCGTCCAGTCAAAGATATCCCAGCCCAAAACATTACAGAGCCCCCACCATAACTGACAGTTTCTCTTATGCAACACTGGGTATAACGTTCACCTGGTCGTCGCATATAAATTCATTCGACTCTCATCACTAAAAAGAACTGACTCCCATTGGCCTATAGTCCAGTTGATGTGGTTACGCGCAAATTGAAGTCTGGCTTGTCGATGAGCTGTGGTCAATTGTGGTCCTGTTGCTGGCTTGTGAGGTCTTAAATTCTGCTCCCGAAGTCTCCTTCTCACGGTACTGTCAGTTATAGCCACACCTCGATCTTCACGTAAGCGTCGCTGGAGATCAACACCAGATAGGTGTCGATTTCGTAGAGCTGTTACCACTATAAAGCGGTCATCCCTTTGAGTTGTCACCCTATGTCTTCCAGATCCAGATCTTCTTCGATACTGCCGTCTCCAGAAACCTTTGGTAAACTCGCCGCACTGCAGAACGGCTCAGATTTAACCTCCTGGCCACGACACGTTGACTTAAGCCTTGTTGCAGCAAAGCCACAACTTGGGCCGCCTCAGCTTCAGTAGTGTCCATTATTTTCAGACAAATTAATCAAAACTACAGCCTCAGGAAATAAACTTAACGTTATTAACAAGAAATCCCTACAAAAGTCTGTGTCGGACTGAAAGAAGGGTTCGAATTTGTTCCGACGTAAAACAACGAAATCAGCACTCGACAGGATTTCTGTATAAAAAATTGTTAAGTACCTTAAAGTGCAATAAGATTTATGACAAACAAGATGTCAAACATCATATCCGACCCTCAAAACAAAAAACAAATGTGAAACAGCTTATCGATGAAACAATCAATAAATTTTGAACAAAAAATGGGTGGGTCGATTTTTTTGATGACCAGTAGTTATTTATGGATTAGAAGAGAGCGAAAAATCAATATTAGAGCTATTTCAAACCGTGAAGGAGATCTTTAAAAGAGACTTAAATTTATCTGTGGGAGAAAATGAAGTGAATAGATTATACCGTCTAGGAAAAAATAAGGTCGATAACAAACATAGACCTGTGCTATTCTCATTTACAAACGGGTGGAAAAAAGACCAAATTATAAAGAATAAAAAAAGTTTAAAGGGAATCTATACATATATCGGAAGACTATTCTAAGAAAGTTATAGAAAAGAGAAAGGCTTTGCTACCACAGCTACTAGAGAAGAAAAAGGGAAATGCTGCTTTTCTGAAATATGATAAACTAGTAATTAAAGGACCCAACTCCGACAAAAGGAAAAGAGAACTATCTACTTCACCTCAGTCGACGTCAACCACCAAGCCTAAAAAGCAACAAACGATTAGTTTTATTAGAACTAACAGGACCAACGCCTTCGATTTGATGAGAAACCGATCAAACTCTCCCACTGACATCCTCACACATGAAAACCAATAGCAATTAACAACCGGCAAACGGATAATCCAACCAAAACACGAAAACCAAACAAAAGAAATAACACAATCTCCCCCTAGCCGACTGGTCCTCGTGGGGGATAGAGACCACAACCCTCCAACGACACAGGAAAAAATTTGCGAAACAATTTACGAAAACAGTCAAAGAAAATCAAAAATTTATATTGCAGCCCTCAATGTACTTACTCTGAAAAACGATGAAAACCTTACAGAACTAAAATATGCGTTAGAACAGATCAAATGGGACATCGTCGGCCTGAGTGAAGTAAGGCGAATGGGTGAAAGAATTATTTCCCATCCAGACTTTCTTCTATACCATATAGGAACGACCCCAGGTCATCATGGGGTTGGTTTTATCATCAAAAAACATCTCACAAATTATGTGGAGAGCTTTATAGGAGTATCAGAGCGCATAGCAATGATGAATCTTAAGCTACCGGGGTATAAAGATGCATGGTCCATTATACAAGTATACTCGCCTACAGAACAATCCGATACAGGATCAATAGACTCATTCTACCTAGAGCTAAATAAAACAATCCAAGACCATGCCCACAAAAACCTTGTTGTGATGGGAGACTTCAATGGCCAAATCGGAGAACGACAACCAGAAGAAGACACAGTCTTGGGACCATTTGTTTATGGAAAAAAGACCAGAAGCAGAAACGGAGAGAAGCTTGTAAACTTCGCACAGGAGAATAGCTTGAGATTCTTAAACACAATGTTCAAGAAGAAAGAAAGTAAGATGTGGACCTGGATATCACCAGACGGGAAAACAAAAAACGAAATAGACTTCATAATGACTAGTAAAAGCAGATACTTCTCAAACATGAAAGTCATAAGCAATCTCAACTTCAATACCAACCATCGGATGATTCGAGCCGAACTGATGAAAACCCCGCAGAAAAACCCAAGACCAAGAAATAATATGATGAACATAAAACCTACGAAATACCAAACAGCCCAAATAGCCAAATCCATAATGACAAAACTTATAGATTACAGCAAAGAGACAATAAACATGGAGGTGCAAGAAAAATATAACTGGTTAGAAGGAACAATCAAAACATCTATTCAACAAGAGACTAATAGCAAAGACCTATCTAATAAGTGGATGACTGCCAAAACCATTAACCTTCTTAATCAAAGAGCTGACCTAATCAATGGAAAAAATACTAACGACAGTCGATAGCAAATAGCAAAATTCAACAAAGAAATAAAGGAAAGTATTAGAAATGATAGAACTCAGAGAAGAATGGAAACAACAGAGACACATTTTACAGACAGGAGGAATAAAAAAGGCATATAAGGAGTTAACTAACAAAAAAGACTGGATCGTACATATGAAAGATAATAATGGATTGAAGGAGAATCGAAGGCAAGGAATATTAGAAATTGCTACAGCATACTACAAGAAACTATATGAAAGTACCATAGCGGAAAAGAAATAGAATTGTTAGAAGTCTCAGATGTACCCAGCATCATGCAGGAAGAAATAGAATTCGCTATAGAAACTCAAAGAGACAATAAAGCTCCAGGATCCGACGGAATAAGCAACGAAGTACTAAAACAAGCGAAACAGACAATAACACCTATTCTCAAAGCAATCTTTAATGATATCATGAACACAGAAACGATTCCACAGCAATGGACTAAATCTAATATAATCCTTCTGTACAAGCAATACGATATCGGAAACTACCGGTCCATAAGTTTGATGTCCAACCTGTACAAAATATTTGCAAAGATCGTACTCAAGCGACTGGAAATAAAACTCGATGAACAGCAGCCAAAAGAACAGGCAGGTTTTAGAAAAGACTACTCAGTACTTGATCATATCCATGCTGTTAGGCAAATCATCGAGAAATATGCGGAATATCAACTCATATACTATTAGCATTTGTCGATTATAGCAAGGCGTTCGACTCGTTAATACACACAAATATCTGGGAAGCGTTAAGAGAACAAGGAATAGAACAAAAATATATAAGATTGATTAGAAATGTGTACAAAAACAGCTCGGCGTGCATCCAGCTAGAAAAGAAAGGAGACCCATTTAAGATAAAAAAAGGAGTAAGACAAGGAGATCCTCTCTCTCCAAAACTTTTCTCCGCTGTTTTGGAAATGATCTTCAGAAACTTTGAATGGGAAAATCGGGGTTTAAAAATCAACGGCCGCACACTGACACACTTAAGATTTGCCGATGATATTGTGTTATTCGCAAAAACGCCAGGAGACCTAAATATAATGTTAAACGAACTAGCATCTGAGAGTGAAAGAGTACGACTAAAATTAAATCCCAAAAAAACAAAAGTAATGACTAATGGAAATAAAAGCAGCATAAATGTAGTCGAATCACAAATTACCTATGTTGAAGAATATATATACCTCGGACAGCTGATACCACCTAAAGATAACATAAACAAAGAAATCGAAAGAAGGATAGCAAATAGTTGGAAAAGGTATTAGGGCCTAAGGGAAGTAATTAATTATTCAATGTCTGCATCCTACCAATCTTAATATATGGAAGCCAACAAGTTAGTCAACGCAGTACACGGCTAGCAAGCTTGTTAGTTCTACCAAAAACAAGAACTAACTATGGCAAAAAAATGCTAACTTTTGAAGGAGCACAGCTTTATAACAAATTACCGTCCTGTATAAGAAATGTACACTCTTACAATGCATTCAAAACTCAACTTAGCCAGCTCATAATTGCGGATCGATCACTTCTGGAGAAATGAATGCATTGGATGGGTAACTATTAAATTATGATACTAATGACGAACATATTGTAATCTATATTTATAACATATTTGTTCGTAAAGGGTCTCTTATTTCACCAATTTCAATATCGTAATGTATCTCATTACGCACTTGTGCGGTAATGTAAAGTAAATCGCACGGTTTATCAACATGCTCCGTCAAAACGAACGGTACTTTTTTAAATCTTAGCAAAGAGTTTTTATTTCAGAAAAGATGTCAACATTTTATGAATAAAATTAACTTTGGGAGATAAAATATAATAAATAAACATTTAATTCTTTACTTTAATTAATTTTGACAATAAATTACAACCATTAATATCTGTAACAAAAACAAAAATATTAATTTACTTTATTAATAATACTGGCTGTTTTGTGCCTATGCCTGAATAAAAAAAGCGCGAACGCGCACGCATCGCTTATCTGTTAAGAAGTAAAAATTATTCCGCGCGCTTTTTCTTTTCGCTGTACTTTTTTTATTTGAAAATGTCGTCAAGTAATGATGAATTTATTAATTCCACACCGCCAGAAGTCTCAGAGGCAGCGAAAAAGGCTACTCTAAGCCTCGCCCGAAAAATCGACCGATAGATACAAGCGTATCAAAATTTCATCATATGGAAAACAAGCAAATATGCAAGTTCAGTCCGAGTTTTATTTATTTCCTCGCAAATATGTTATAAAACGTCGTATGACATACGTGCGCTTTGAAAATTACAGCCTCTGCTTTCTTTTAGCCCTCGCCTATGGCTCGGGCAAGCAATATCGCCTCGGCTGTAATTTTCAACTTACCGCACTTATATCATAATGTACTATTTTAGTATTGTTCTAAAGTAAGTGACTTATGTCTTTATTGGGAATAAAGTTTCTTTAAACCGAAAACCGAACATGGGCCATAACAAAAAACACAACCAATAGAATTGCCATTTGCCAACGAGCAATGGAGAGAAGCATGCTAGGAGTAAAGAAGGGGGATAGAATAAGAAACATCAACATTAGGAGAAAGACCAAGATACAGGACGTAACCCTAAAAATAAAAAGGCTTAAAATGGAAGTGGTCGGGACACATGATCAGAGGAAAGGAAAAATGGAGCAAAATAGTTACACAATGGTACCCAAGGGAAGGTAAAAGGAAAAGAGGTAGACAACAAAAAAGATGCCATTTGCCAACGAGCAATGGAGAGAAGCATGCTAGGAGTAAAGAAGGGGGATAGAATAAGAAACATCAACATTAGGAGAAAGACCAAGATACAGGACGTAACCCTAAAAATAAAAAGGCTTAAAATGGAAGTGGTCGGGACACATGATCAGAGGAAAGGAAAAATGGAGCAAAATAGTTACACAATGGTACCCAAGGGAAGGTAAAAGGAAAAGAGGTAGACAACAAAAAAGATGGGAAGATGATATCAGGCAGGTTGCGGGCGTAACATGGAATAGAGTAGTCAGAGAGAGATCAGAATGGAGTAGGTTGGAGGAGGCCTTTGCCAACTGGCCAACGGACTTACAGAAAGTAAGGAAGCACCAAATACGCGAATGATTTTAATTATCTAAAATATATAACAGTGCAGTAGTGTAAGAAACAATTGTATAATGACCGATTAAAAGGCTTTAAAAAAATTTTCTAAATACGCTATATTTGGGTGGCTCTGTCACTATACGAACAGTAATCGATCCTACGATTTTTTCGCAATTGCTTTGTTACTGTACATAATTATTTTACTGTGTATCTAGTTGTGTCATGTACCTATAGTGTCTGATTTGCTAGTGTGATTAATTGTTCATGAAATTATAATCTGATTTGAACTGCAAACCGTTTTTCTATTGCGCAATAACCAACACTACCCACACTACGCCCACAGTAATTAAAATATGCCCGACCATAACGAGACAACCGTCTCCGTTATAATATTATTATGTAGGTGGGGGACGTCAATACTCAACACGCCAGTAAATTAAACATACACATTAAGTACTATGAGTTATGACATACCCAGTCTACAAACAAAACTTAATCCTGATATCATCCAATTACTCCCTTTAGCTCTTCAGGTGATTGGCAACACGCAACCACAGTCGGGTCTGTCGAGTCGGCCCATCGTAAGTATTTACATTTTGCCGGTATGTGGAGAGTGAAGCAACTCACCATATTTAGTAGGAAAAACAGTCTCGTCGTTGACGGTCTTCTGCGTGAAGGTCATGACGTAGTCGACGTACTGTGGCGCAGCGACACGCGTTTTCTTGCCGCGCTCGTCGTACCAGGCGTAGGTGCGGCCGCCGGGGCCCGTCATGTCGGGGCAGCTGGCAGCCGAGCAGAACTCCGACACCGTGCCGTACAACAGGTTCACGTGGTCGAAGAGCGCCAACGCTGCAAACAATTACAAGCACATTTCAACGGCGCACATCATCTTCGCAAAGTGGTATTTTCAATAATAATTTAGCAGCTTTCATAGTTTTCAATGTATCTTAATATCCTCACGGGGGCGGCCAAGTAAACAGCACGTATTATAGTGTGAAGTGCAATCCGAGCCGGGACGCGATCAGGAGTGTTATCCGAGCCGGCCGGCCGGGACGGGGTTCCAACGAACCGTGCGTTGGAAAGCACGTATAAGATCTCCGCGCCGGAAGTGTCACACATTCACACCACCAATTTCAACTGCCTAAAACACACCCGTGTTCTTTCAGTTGCCTGTGCCAGGGGCCGCGGTATCTCTTTCGAACAACCCGCGACCCTGGCAGGTATCGGCCCTGGTGGACCCCGTCAGTTAGTGCAGACATCTCCTTGAGGCGCGCGTGGAACACAAAGCGCCGCGTCGACCCGGGCCTGGTCCTTACCGGACGGCGACCTGCCCATTGCTCACCGTCCGCAAGCCCGCGCCTACGGTGGCCGGGAATCGGCTGTCGATTCCCGAAGCCCAGGGCATCGCCTGCATCGACTAGAGGCGGAAGGGCGCAAAGATTGCCTCTCCCTCACGCGCTCTGCCTCCTCCTTCGCGAGCATTACTGCTTCGCAGAAGGAAGCGACGGAGGCTTAATGGTAACATCTGGAGCGTTTATTGGTTGAATAGAATGTGTTGATTTAGATTGTTGCACTACCGTAATTTTACTTCAGAAACTTAACTGCTCTAAGAACTGCGAGTTAAGGTTGAATGTAGACTACTTCTTCGCCTTATTTACTAAACTGTGATTGAGGGTATATTACTTTTCAAATGGTTTCGTTTTCGTGCCGATCCGCTTGTGTCTAATTTTCTTCGTCGTAATATTATCCAATTTATTAAGTTTTTGACCAGTCGATTCTATTAACCAATGGTATGGTTCGATTAACAACTTATTTGAAGACTAAAAAAAAAAAATTGTTGTTCTCTGGGAACAGGAACAAAACAAAGAAAATAGCACGAGATATGGACATAACGGTAAGATTTACGTTATCATAGAGCAACACGGACCACCGCGGACCGGGCCGCCGGTGGCCCGTGTTGCTCTATGTACGTTATACTTACACATATACCTATTTATTGTTGCAATCGTGTTGCATTATTACTTACAAGTTGGGTTATGTATTTCTAATGTTATTATTTTCATTACAGAGAAAAACAGTTCGTAAATGGATAAAAAGGTATCAAGCGGCGGGTGATGTGAGATGTGATCGCCAAGGCCCTCGCCCAATTGCTTATACTTACTAATGAATCGGAGCAACAACGTATTATTGTGAAAGTTCACTCAAAACTACGCGTTCAAGTGCTGACTTCAAGAAGTGATAGACAGTGACGGCCATCCTCTCCGTTATTAATAGGCAATTTACTCGGCAGATTGATTGTGTAACTTATCTGATAAAATTGCATTGGAACATCTATATGAGCAAGTGTTAATAATTCCCAATATTTGTGGGATAATTATCTCGTAGTTACTCAAAAATAAACAACCTTTATTATTATCAATCCAGTTACTCTTGTTTACAAGTAGTCTTGTAATGTGTTAACGATGCACCATCTGACCTCACATATTTTTCTATTGTTGTGTTAAAATAAGGGTTATCAGAAAATGTGATAAAAGAGAAAGAGAGTTTAGCATGTTGGTTCTTCCTCTGTAAGACAAAATGACAATAGTTCATTTTTTAACCATGCTTTTTTCCCGATAAGATCATACAGAATATAAAAAAAAATATGTTTTCGCAACTTTAAATAAATAAATATTATTGTAAGTAGTTATGTTTCTAGAAATATCTATAAACGAACCGTTATCTAATGTTAAACGTTCTAAACCTCATCTAGGGTTTCTATTTTGTATTTAGTTAATTTCTAAGTAAATAATCCTAATTTAACACAGATAGAAAACTGTATATTCAACCAGGAAGTGGATTCCATGAAGTCCTAGAAATGTAATTAGAAAAATAAATGAATATTGTTTATGCAAAATGTCTAGCTTTTATTACAAACCTCCATTTGATTTCTTAAATAATAATTAACGAAAATCACCTGCCAAGCCGCAGTGTTAACCACTAGACCAACACGCTACTTACGTTACATTACAAAAAAACTTAAATAGATTTGATGTCATTACCAAAGGGGGTTCCTTTTCTGTGAAACTGGCTGTACAATCGAACCCAGGAACCAGCACGAGAGGCCTATAGACTACTTCCATAACTAGTACAATCGAACCCAGGAAACAGCATGAGAGGCCTATAGATTACTTCCATAACTTAGTACAATGCCGGGTATAAGTATGATAAATAAATAAATGGGTTTTGACGCAGTTTTCACCATCATTTAGTCCGGAAGGTTTATGTATAAGTATAATACATTAATATTTGACTCAGATATAGAAAACACAGAAATCTCGATGGTTTGACATGTCGCCACATCAGTAGATTACACCCGTGAGAAGTATAATCAGATTATACGGAGATTGTAGGCTCTAAGGAGCCGCAATGTATCGGAGGTCGGAGGTCATGCGTCAGGCGACGCGCTGCACAATGATGGTCGCCCGCACTAGTCGACTATGAAGTGCGAATCCATCACTTTGATACTAGTATTGACCAATAATAGCACTAACTAGCGAGGGGTCTGTGGATGGATGACCATCCTTACATATAGTGAACCCTCAGTCCCACGTTAAGCTGTTGGTCCCGGCTGTCAATCGTGGATCTTTGACAGTCGTTTCGGGTCGTCAGAGGCCCGAAAGTCTGACAACCAGTATGCATGAAGGGGTATCGTCTTACCCAATAACTGGGTTGCGGAGGTCAGATAAGCAGTCGCTTCATGTAGAATACAGGTAATTCAGCTGCATCAGGTTAGACTGGAAGCCGACCCCAAATAGCTGGGAAAAGGCTAGGAAGATGATGAATAGCACTAACTAACGGCTGATGATGTACTGTAGCGTTGTTTAATGATGCGGTATTTTATGACATCTAGATGCATCATAATATTGTGTTGTTGTAAACACTATAAAAATGTCACAAAATATAAATGTCCAGAGCCACAAACGCCTGCGACACTGTACGAATTAACTAACCGACAAGGAGGTGCAACACGGAACGTCCTCGTCCGTTCGCCGTCCCGGCCGCGTCGCCTGCGTCGCGCGCCGTTACGTCACCAGCTTACGCGACACAATCAATAAATCTTTTATAGATTCCGAATCAAACACAAGGAAATAACAGCATTTGTCCTTGTATTTGGCCGCGAACATTCTGCATACTTTGTCAGTGTCAGTTCTTAGTTAATTTTGAAACATAAGTAAATGTTTTGCACCGTGTGGTCAGCGTTCTTAGTTAACTTTGAAACATAAGCGCAAGAACATATTAGGAGGCGAGCACGGCCGTCACCTGCATGTAATTCTAGATGGCTGTTTAGTCTTGGACTTTCGCCAATGCGTCTTGTTTCACGAGGACGTCTGGCTCGGTGTTTTAAAACAGGATCATTTTCTACTGGTGAGACATTAGTAAAAATGTGTAGAAATATAGAATAGAAAGTAAACGAACCTCTTCACGAACACAACGTGCTACGCGAGTCTTCCTTACAGACTACATGGATTAGACGAGTACATGGATCCTATAATATAATTTAAAAACTTATTAAATTTAAAAACTTATAATTACCTATGCTGCTGCGGCTGCGGAAAACCTCAAGCGGCGAAAATATGATAACCTTATTGGAAATTATATTTTCGAGCCGTTTGGGGTTGAAACTCTCGGGCCGTGGGGTCCGAGTGCTCATGGTCTTTTTAAAGAAATATCTAAGCGGCTGGTTGACACTTCCCGTGACCCAAGGGCTGGCTTTTACCTTGGCCAGAGGCTAAGCATCGCGATACAACGTGGTAATGCCGCCAGTCTCTTGGGTACATTACCAGTCGACAGCGATGCGGATGAATTTTTCGACGCTATTTTTTAATTATCTGTATAGTTTTAGCTAAGTT
This sequence comes from Luperina nickerlii, assembly GCA_963855955.1. NCBI lineage: Eukaryota > Metazoa > Arthropoda > Insecta > Lepidoptera > Noctuidae > Luperina > Luperina nickerlii. Next base: position 24,377,074 of record OY979672.1, on the reverse strand, counting down.
AGAATTTAATTTTGTTATTGTTCCTTTTTTTAATTAAGAAATAAAACTTATTTTTATGTATTCTAAGCAAATAAAGACCTATTCTTTTATATTCTAAGATGCAGGCGCAACCGGAGTCAGTATTCATGCTATGCATGCATTTATTGTTTGAAAGGGCTTTCTCCCCACGTAGTCCCATTTCAGCTTGGTGAAATTCAATAAAGAACAGTACACGTAATCTGATGAGACACACACTGCACTGAACATCAAAGAAAATTGCTGGTTAGTTATCTATCTGTGGTCAACAGACCATGGATTGCGAACATAATTATACTCCAAGGAACTCCTCATCGACGAACAGTGCACATAATTATTGTGAATGGGTTATCGTACGGAAGATGAAATAAAGTTGCTATGAGCATGTAGTGGTGCATGAATTTATGTGGGAATGGGGTCTACATTTTGACGAGTTGCACGAATATATGTAGGGAACAGCTGATTTTTTTTTCGCGTTTTCAGGTTTTGTCTCATAGTAAAAGTTGTTCACAATGATGAGTACAATGATCTCTTATGAGGTTGTTGATGTTTTACCAATAACCCTGTATATTTGACCGCACCTTATGTATACAACAAAATATTGTGTGTAGTTCTATTATTGTGACGCGCCCGACTAGGTGTACGAACGTGGACAAAGCAAAACGAGTAAGTAGGTAAGGGTCGTAGTAGTAGAGGGCGTTTTATAGCTTCTGTCTTCCCGCATGGCAAAAGCAGGGAGTTTATGTATGTGTGTATACATATTATAGCTAGGTACGTGTTTTTAAGGGTTTTTTGTCGTTTGTCATGAAAAAGTCAAGACATTTGTCTTTCATTAATGATTTGACAATTTAAGTCATTCCTGTGTAGGTTCTTGTGGCTCACATATTGAATGTTTTTTTGTGGTTTCATGTGGTGTTTTACGACGACCTTTGGCTTTGTTTCTGGATATCTGTTGTTACTGCTCTCTCGACCGACCCACGGACTTTGCATCTTCTCATTTCGATTTACCTTGGCTACTCGCACTTTGGACAACTGATTTTGCCCTATTTCTGATGGAGAACCAGCGCTGCACTAACTGTGGTAGAGCAACGTTTCGCATAAGGGGGCATTTGTTGGATTCGGAGGAAATTCAATCTGTTATATGACTCAATACTCAATTATTTATTGCATTCCATATGTATTATACATACAAAGTAAAAGATCAATATGGACCCTGTCGGATTAAGACAGTGGATTACTCCGCGATTGGTGAGTGTTAACACGCGTGAGTTTTCAGTAACGTCTTCAGAACGTCTTTTAAGGGTGTAGCTATTTGTTTATACTTGTGTAGGTTGTTTATTTTAAGTCACTGCGTCTGATAATGTGTGCCATTCTTGCTGGTAATAATAATAATAGTCATCATCATCATTCAGCCAAAGAAGTCCACTGCTGCTCATAGGTATCTACCTAAGTCTCCCATGCTGAATATATGACCTGTTAGAAGTCGGACTGTAGACCTGAGTATATGGTTTTAATTTCAACTCGATACCTCCACGCGTTCCCGAGATAAAGGGTCTTGACAGACAGACGGACGGACAACAAAGTGATTCTATAAGGGTTCCGTTTTTTCTTGAGGTAAGGAACCCTAAAAATGAAAAAAAAACTTTTAACAAGAAATACAACCAACTTCCTAAAGTAAACACTCTTTTGTTTTGTAAGTATTTGGTGTTGTTTTATTTCTTGCCACCGACTTCCGCAACTAAAATTATTTCGCAAGTACTTAGTGTTTTCTTTTAAATATTCATTGTTGTTCTTTGGCTAGGTTTCCGCAAGCGGGGCCGTGGCCGTGGGCGCGGCAAATTCCGTTTATGTGTAAGAATGAGATCAGCCGGGTTATGCCGAGGGAGTCATGACGCTGACGGCACAGGGCGCGTGGGAGGCGTCATGTGAATCTGCATCGTGCTCCGGGAAGTCGTGGTATAAGTGTGAAATATGTGCATAGTATTTTGATCATTCTTTCATTTCATTCTAGTAACTGGGTTGTGAAGGTCAGATAGGCATGCGCTCCATGCACCGATAGCAGCTCCGTATCTCGTAAGACTAAGCCGACTCGGAAAAAACTAGGCAGCTGAGGATGATGAAGAGTTGAAATCAGATACGTTCGGAATTACACAACACATGACACCAACAGCTGGGGATCAGATCAGATTCCTCATGTGTTGTGTAGGCATCGGTGTACTACAGCTAAATGTCTCGGTGCTCTAATGGCTAATTTTACGGCTGCGGATCAGCAGGGTACGAATCCCAGGTCTTGATTAAACAGAATGATGAAGATGCTATTCTCAGTAAGAGCCAGGGCCGTGGAGTAAGAAGTTGGTGGTGTGACCACTACGTATGTCGGAGAGCACGCGAAGCCGTCGGTGCTGCGCATGACCGTCGGGAATGGAATGATACTGACTGTGCGAGGCGAGCCACTCGTTGTAGTCGAGGCCGAGCGGCAGGTCCACGAGCTGGCGCATGTCAAGCTCGGGCAGCTTGCGCTCCAGCAGTGCCTCCTGCAGGTACAACTTGGGGTCGCCCGCCGGTTCGCCCTCGCGCTCCTTGCGCCGCGCCTTCCTGGAACACAACAAGCACAGTGTGAACACAGGACCCTTGCAAACACCTGGTACCACCCAGCACACATGTTATCATTATTGTAAGAGATGTGCACCCTCGAGCTACAGCTTTTGTTCGAAGATTAGTTCGTAAGAAGTACGGCTAAACCGTGGCCCGTGGCTGACTTCAGGGTGCTCCGTGTAACGACGTGCAAAGAAAAACTTTGGAAGGTTTCCCGAAACACCTGTATGTTCACCGACTGACTGACTACTGACTGTGTACTGACTGTGTTATAGTTTAGGAGCTAGACTGTTCATCGTGGTAAGCTAGGTTTTTAATCGTTTTTGGGAAATTCCCGCTTGAGTTCAGGCTGTTTTATTTTTCTCTTTCTCTGTCGCATTTTTGAAAATATTTAGTGTTTATAAATATTTAGTGTTTATAAATATTTAGTGTTTATAAATATTTAGTGTTTATAAATATTTAGTGTTTATAAATATTTAGTGTTTATAAATATTTAGTGTTTATAAATATTTAGTGTTTATAAATATTTAGTGTTTATAAATCACTAGCAGCCCGCAGCTTCATTCGTATAAGTCTCGATCCCGTGGGACTGTCGGTATAAAAAGTATCATATCGCACCTCCGATAAAATAAAGTTACCGCTCGAAAAAGGAATATTCAGGTTGTTTTTCAGGAAAATTGAAAAACCGCGTAAGCCATTAAAATATATTTTTTGCAAGCTTTTCAAGTATGTATAATTTTGATCACATAATAATAATAGTGTAAGAATAAAGACTGATTAACAAATCCGTGAGTTTATTTTCGCTTTTCTAAAAATTCAGGTTCATCGAGTTGTAACCTTATTTTATCGGAGGTGCGATCACACTTGTTGATAAAATTTGGTATGGAAGTAGCTGACACCCCGGATACACATATAGACTACTTTATATCCCGATATTCTCACGGGATCGACATTGACGCGGGTGAAACCGCGTGGCGCTGCTAGTATGTATATAAAAACCTGTCAAGAGTGAGTCGGACGCACCGAGGGTTCCGTAAAAAGTAGGTATGTAAATAGTTTATCACGAGTTTGTTTTTTTAATGAACTACTAATTTACGGTTTTCGGATATTTTCCTTTATTGGTGCTACATGACCTTGCTTCTTGCCAATTTCATGTTCTAGGTCAACGGGAAGTACCCGATACATTTTGGTTCCCTTGACAGTGTCGAAATACGTTTTTTGCGGCATAAACGGCCGTATCTTTTTTTTTACGTTATATTCGATGTTTAATTTTTTATACAGCTTCAAGGGACCGGAGACCTGAGTATGTGGATTTAATTTCAACTCTATGCCACAACGTGTTCCCGAGTTATAGGGTCTTGACAGACCGACAGACGGACAACAAAGTCCGTATAAGGGTTCCGTTTTTTCCTTTTGAGGTACGGAAACCTAAAAACTATCCGTGTCCCAAATTTCATCCAAATCCGTTCAGGTTTTCACATTTACAATATTAGTAGGATTCAATTATGGTCTACAATCGATAAAAAATACTATCTGTCTAAATATCACCCAAAGTGACTAAAACAAAGCTCAAAGGCAAAATTTTTGCTCGACAAGATTCGTTCCAGATTTTCAGTCTATAAAAAAAGAAGGGCCAGGTGACCCCAAAACAGTTTTAAAAACTTCCACGAACCCATAAATTTCCACGACAATACAAATAATAAGTACTTTTCGGGACATTAATAGGTAAAAGTGGAGTTCGAGCATGGTTTCTTCGGACTTTGTTTCACGGAGCATTACATGAGTGTATATTACGGGGAATACAGGCGTGATGTTCTGTAGAACATCACGTTTGTATTCCTCATTGGGTTAGGCAGAGTGTAAATATTACACCCACCCACAAATAAACGGCTCGGAAAAAAATGGTTTATCTGAAGTCTTGGTGCCGAATAAAGTGTAATTGAAATAATGGAGGACGTGTTCACATGAAGTGTTCAATTGACAGATAATTTTATTCTCCATGCACTAATAATAGATATATAGATAGACACTATTTCGCTCCTAACGGCAGGTAATTAACACAACCATCTGGCCGAACAGTCTCTTAAGATGCAGGCCTCCTAGTTTCAGTGCCAGGGTTTAAATTTATGTTTTTGTAGCCTTTTGATTATTGTATAAGCAATTATGTATTATTTTAGTATAATTACCACTGTACTGTGCTCAACATTTGGATAAACATTATTTTTATATGATTACATTTCTCAGGGCCATGGGTTCCCGGTGCTTTGGAAGGCGTACGAGGGGCTGAACCAACCGGTAGCGGCCCCTTAGACAATTTTAAATGGAATGAGGCACCAACCGACGATTATCCCTGTATGCGGTATGCAAGTGCACCCAAGGACAACCCCCGGTTGGTGCAGGACTGTTGCAGAACATATAAACAGAACATATTGGGCTATGGGTTGGGGTGGCTATGTGGATTGGTTACCTTGAACTATATATGAACTATGTCTCCTGTCGCCTAGCCAATGTATAATATACACGAATAAAATGGCAGGGGCTGACACCCACACTCAATAATGGGCCCCCGGAAACTGTCGCTAGCACATAGTCATGTAGCGACAAGAAGGCAACATGTCCTGAGGTGCTTAAGGAGTGGAGAGGTATTCCACGGCTATCAAGACAATGCCAGAGCCCGGTAGATGGTCAAGATCGTAGTATTCAGTAAGATCCCTACCAGGATCTTACTGAATACTTCCTTCCTACGGCTACGTTTACTCTTGCGAATCTCTACTCAAGCCGGCCAATAACGAAGGAGACGGCGGGACGGCTGAGGGAGAGAGCCTCCCGTCCCAGCCGCCGCGGGAGACGCTCCGGGCGTCGGTAGCCGCGCGACGAAATCCGGCCACCGTAGGCGCGGGCCTGCGGGGGGTGTGTGAAGGGGCCCGTCAGGGCCGAAGCCTGCCGGGTCAACGGGATTGTCCGAATGGGTTACCGCTGGCCCGGAACATAAAAGGCTAAGAAAGGAAAACGGGTGGGTTTTAGTCAGTAAGAGTCTGACACTCCCTTCAGCTCCACCCAAAGCGGGAGGGGTCATTTGATGACAAAGGCAAGAAAGAGGTGGAAGACCTCTTCCACGTCAGTGTTCACTCCGGCCACCCAATAAAGGCAAGCCAGAGGGGAGGAACAAGACTTCTCTCGGGAGACAGGGTCCGTGGGGTCGCTACTGCCCAACAGCTCGCCACATACTGCCCTGCGGGTTTACGTATCTCTCTTGATCTGGCTCCTCACAGTCCACACCGTCAGACCCATTCCGGCAAAGTAAACTCTACCGGCACAGGCGAGTTCAGGAGCGCGCAAGCCCCAGCACGACGACGTCAACGTAGAGGTATAACCCGGTGGGGTTATTATTATGTTATACTCAACTATGGGACTTGAGACTAAACCACGAGTCAATGTTGAGTCATGCGAACACAAATGTATGGAGCAGCAGATTTTGTTTACCATACGTTAAGCGTGCCGGCCATGCCTAAGGCTGAGGCTACAGTAGGCAGCGATTTGCGATGCGACTGGAAGAGCGAAACGAGAAAAACATGGTATGGCTACATTACAAGCGAAATTCCGGCGTATATTCGGCGATGACATGACAAGAGCGATTCATGCGGCTACACTATAAAACAGCGATTTCGCTGAGAATTCGCTAGTTCATTTCGCGGCGACTCCATGTCGAGATGGCTACATAGAGGGAGCACACACAGGCGACACATGTGACGCGCGCGGGGCGCGAGGAGAGGTTGTTTAGTTCGCGGTAGCGATGGGCGATTCCGAGATGTTTTAACAATCGAAAGAATCGGAGTCGTTAAAATAAACCATCGAGTCAACCATCGACTCGCCGTTCTACAAAATAATCGAGATGTTTTTCGATTGTTTCGAGTCAGCGGAATCGACCGGAATCGTTTTCGATTGGTCGAATCAGTCACTCTCACCCACCGAGTCTCGCTCGGTCACCGGGGTCAGTCGATTGCATGCATCAAGCCGAGGTGCATTTTAGTTAGATAGAAGCGAGAGCGTGCCCGACTCAAGTCGAGCGTGCCGCGCGTAATTGGTAAACATTTACCTACTTATTTTCTTAATTCCTTATATCTAAGTACCTATTCGCTGTATGTTAACTACTCACATTTTATTCCCTCATGGTATTGATTATTTTCGATTGCTCTTGTTGAAAGAATTAGTATGGATTCACAATCACAACGCAAGTCAAGAACTCGCGAAACTGTAAACCATCGACGAACAACTCGCGAATGAACGCGCCATGCGCCAGTCGCAATCAAACAGACCGAGTCGGACTCGGGTCCAAGTCGAAACAATCGAAAACCATCGAGATGTTTGAACAATCGAAACAATCCATCGACGAACAACTCGCGAATGAACGCGCCAGTCGCAATCAAACAGACCGAGTCGGACTCGAGTCCAAGTCGAAACAATCGAAAACCATCGAGATGTTTGAACAATCGAAACAATCGAAAAAAACCTCTCGCCATCGCGCATCGCTAGTTCGCGGCATTCACACAGTCAATAGGTTGCTGTAGCTTTGTGTAAACGTAATAACGTGTATTATTTTCAATGGCTTTGTCAAAACCAAACCTTGTATTTTTGCTTGAAAGCTCTTACCTCAAGTACGAACTATTTTTGAAAAAGAGTTTGTGTTGGATTCACACAATAAATAAAGAGCGCAGTAAATATGGAGAATTTCATCATTTGTATGAAAAACTACGTCAGTTTCCAGAAAGATTGTTAACCATCCATATTGCTCCATGTTTAGCCACCCATATTGCAGGACGTGCTTGAATTTCGGATACAAACAACTCAACGTCCATCGTAGATTCATAGACAAACCTCTTTAGATGAGCGATCAAAACAAACTGGTTTGAACGTGTCGCACTGTCATGAGCGAGCGCCGAGTGCACTAACTAGTATTGCCCCCGTCTCCCGCACCTCAGTCCGATGTCCGTAGCGTGATTATGTAGCCACTTGACAGCGGACCCACTAAAACAGTAACTTTGAACTTCTCGCAAAATAAATCGCTCATTCATTTAAATTCGCTCAAATAATGTAGCCATTTAATATAACCGACGAGCATTTGTTTTTTACGTTCTAAAGTTCTACAGTTGTAATGTAGCCGCTATCATAACAATGACTCAATTTGAATCGGTCGTTTTCTTAGAATGCGATCAAATCATCCATCGCGGTTTACTATACGCATAATGTAGCCACACGCATATTTAACAGCACTATTGAACTAGTCGTGCAAGTGAGAAATTTTCTAATAAATTCGCTTCAATTTCGCTCATTATGTTGATGTAGCCGATGCCGTGATTTCAGTAATGTTGTTCCTATCGCATAAAGAAATCAAAGATCGCTAGTAATATTTGATGTACGGTGTAGCCATATACGTGAGCATTAATTTACTTGTTTTAATCGCTCATGTGTCGCAGGTCGCGTCGCGGCCTAATGTAGCCTCAGCCTAATGCCTAGACTTCGTTGTTCATACTTATACTTACACTTTATTTATAACGAACATTATTGCAACAGTTAATATTATGAAGTTTTTACGGATTCAATAAAATCAAAAATTTACTCGCAAAACGGCTCTATGGGCTGTTGTAGTGAGTAGTACCGCAGTACGGGTGATGGTTGGCGCGCGCTTCTGACGTACGCGTCAGTTTGCGTTGTCATGGGAACCGAGCCTTGAGGCAGCATATCAAAGCACTGTATAAGTGGGTTATTTCTATGGTTATAGCATTATGCACAGTTGAGGTCGCGCGTTAGTGCAGGAGGGCAGCCAAGTGTTACGCGCGCGTGATCCATTGTGTGCAAACGACAGCAGCCGAGTCGCGACCACCGCGGCACCGCTGCGCAGTGGCAGTGGCGTGCATTGCATAAAGGCATTTAAGCAGTGCCTACCTCGAAAAATTACCAATCATTTACCATCAATTAGGTACATTGATAGTGTGTGCCCCGCAATTAAGAAATTCACTAAACTATCATACCTATCAGAAACAAACAAACTCCATACAAACGTACTACACTAACTTGACGCTTGGCGTTAATGACGTCATTTTGGCACTCGGGTACGGTGTGACAAAAAAGCATCAACAACTAAACGCACCTACGACACAGGAGAAATTCCTAGTGTGGGGCAACGTTTTTTTTTTAAGAAAAAAAAATGTATGTAGATCGTAGATACTACCTATAAAATTTCAAATCTTTATTTGCAGGAAGTGTAGGTAGTAAAAAAACTATTTTATGTTGATTGTCAAAAATATTTAATCTTCTCACTTTCAGTCATCATCGCTATAAACAATAGGAAATCCCGGTTGCGGCACAGGTTCGTTTTTCAACCTGATCCACAGGTATGCAAAAACGTCCATTTTTCTTTTCATTCTCGAAAAACTGTAGCACTTTTAACACGAGATTTCTCCCTTCACTGTGTATAGTTTTCCCCACGTTTTACGGCTTTCAAACAACAGTCCAAACAATAAACATTAACAAAAAATAATCTAAACTTAACAAAACCAACTTAAAAAAAACAATCGAAACGTAACAATAAATATCCAAAAACAATATAACAACAACTTACAACAGAAATCTAGTCAAATCAGGCCTACAATGGTTTTCCCTTTTCATTTCTGAGTAACGTTTTCGATAGATTTTGACACGCTGATTACGAGAAAAATAGTAAAAAAAATCCTTCACGTCAGACTTTTATCTTATTTATAGTTTTAGATTTTGTTCAAAATTGGCCGGAGAGCTCCCTTTAAAAATTGATAGAAAAATATTAAACGAGTTTTATCAAATTGCTACTGCATTAAATAAATCTATTAATATGATGAATATAATCATGATTCATAATTTGCTAATCACTTCATAATTAGTATAAGAAATATGTCTTTATTGCGCTGAAAAGGGGTGATTTTAGCCTCGTTAAGTAATGAGCGTATTAAATACAGATATAACTATATTGTTATGTACAATTTTATGTCAATTCGTAGAAGAGGGTACACGTAGTTAATTATAATTATTTTTGGTATAAATACCCACACCATTTTAGAAAAATCACAGTTTCTTTGTGCACTGGACAACGCAAACTTAAAAATGTCATCACGTAATTGTTTGAATTCTCCCGATAGTTTTTGTTATATTTGTGGGAAATTTGTGACGGTAAAACAACGAGCAAGCATAACAGACTTTGTGAAGAATGTTTACTTCATGTATTTTGGACTTACCATCAGCAACCAGGACAAACCTTGGACACCTCATAAAGTTTGTACTACATGTGTTCGAGAGCTTCGCAAGTGGTCAAAAGGACAGAAGAATTCTTTCAAGATTCAGTTACCGATGCAATGGAGAGAGCCTAAAGATCATGTTCAAGATTGTTACTTTTGCTGCTGTGACATCACTGGACATAACTCCAAAAATAAAAAGAAATTATTTACCCAAACGTAGAATCAGTTACACACGTAGTTTTCCGCGATTCGGGAACTTTACAGTCCTCGCCAGCATATATACAAACTGAAGATTTAATTAGTGACACTGAAGAATCTGACCCTAATTTCAGTCAACGCGAAGATGAGCCTCAACTTTTTTCACAAGCAGAATTAAACGATTTAACAAGAGATTTAAATCTTCCTAAAGATGCGGCTGAGCTCCTCGGATCAAGATTACAAGAAAAAAACATGCTAGCTGCTGGTACATCATTCTCATGGTACCGCAACAGAGAAAAAGATTTTCTTCCGTTTTTTGCTGAAGATCAAGATTTAGTTTATTGTAAAGACATTCCTGGCCTGGTCAAAATGTTTGACATTGAATACGATCCTAAAGACTGGAGGTTGTTCATCGATTCTTCAAAAAGAAGTTTGAAAGCAGTCCTGCTCCATAATGGAAATACATACGCTTCACTACCAGTAGGACATTCTGTCCATTTAAAAGAATGTTATGAAAATATGGAAAAGCTTTTACATAATATAGCCTACGAACAGCACAGATGGATGGTATGCGGAGATTTGAAAGTTATAAGCATGCTGCTTGGTCAACAAGGTGGCTATACAAAACACCCGTGTTTTCTGTGTGAGTGGGACAGTCGGAATAAAGCACAGCATTGGACTAAAAAAGAATGGCCACCGAGAATTGAACTATCACCTGGAACAAAAAATGTACTTCGAAGAAGCTTAGTTCCCCGAGAAAAAGTTTTACTGCCTCCTTTACACATTAAGCTGGGTATGATTAAACAGTTTGTGAAAGCTTTAAATAAAGACGGAGAAGGTTTTAAATATCTGCGTACAATTTTCCCATCATTGTCAGATGCAAAACTAAAAGAAGGCATTTTTGTTGGTCCTGATATAAGAAAATTAATGAAGGATGAAAACTTCGATGAAAAACTTTCCCATATTGAGCTGGCAGCATGGAAATCTTTTAAGGAAGTTGTGAAAAATTTCTTAGGGAACAAAAAAAGCCCTGATTACAAAGACATTGTGGCCAAAATGATAACAAATTTTGGCTTGATGGGCTGTTCTATGACCATTAAGCTTCACTTCCTGAATTCGCACATTGACTATTTTCCGGAAAATTTAGGAGCCATTAGCGAAGAACAGGGTGAAAGATTTCATCAGGACTTGAAGGACATGGAAAAGAGGTATCAGGGAAGATGGAATCCTAATATGTTAGCGGACTACTGTTGGCTTTTGAAGCGAGATGAGCCAAACCGGAAATTTAAGAGAAAATCACAAAACAGAAGCTTCGGAGAAAAAAGAACAAGGTTTCACAAGGATGATTAACGTGTTTACGAATTAAGCAACTTATTAATTAATTATATTGTACAAAAATTTATTATCATAACTAAGTATTTTTTAATAAATATTTTTTTATTGTAAAAAAATGTATTTTATTGCAATTTTGGTTCATGGTCAATAACTAAAAATCTGGACGTGATGAAGAAAAACTGATTACATATTTGTAATCAGCGTATCAAACTTAGTCAATATCAGTTATTAAACTGAAAAGGGGAATTCATGACCTAAAATTTGTAGGCCTGTGTTATCGACGCGCGTATCGGTAACAAAGATGCTGACCATACTGACCCTTGCCGGGCCAGCTAAGGGAATGCGGGGGGAAGCGGGCGGGGCCTCGCATTCCAGAGATGCGTCAAGTGTGACCGTGTTCGCGCGCGGTGCCTGGCGCTGGCAGTAGGCAGTCGCCTGACGGCCTACTCGGCTCCCGTAGCGTAATATTTGCACAAGGTCATTCATTGGTCTATAGTCAGAATTTTAATTCGATTCCAGATTTGACATTAGCTACTGTCATTTTGTGAAATAATGATACCACATATAATAGTGTAGTGATGAACACAAAAATCGGTAAACAATCAGTGTGTGTGCCATCAGTGTGCCAATTAAAGACTAAATTATTGATTTTTATTTAAATAAATACATATTTATTAATTATTTAGTAATCGCTGCTCCATTCTCCCAGTCTGACTGCACGAATATCTTATTTCATTGCGAATCGATATTTTGTTGGGTTTTTGTTAAAGTGTTGTTACGTTGTGTTTGTTGTTACGTTTATAGTTTTTTGTGAACTTTGAGTGAATCTATTTGTTTTGGTTTTCCATCAAAATGGATCCTCAGCCAAGTACATCACAAAAAGACGTGGATGTTTTCTTGTCCCCAAGAAAAAAACGTCCACGAAAAGCTTTCACTTTCAAGAGGGGCTCATGATTTTTGAAGCAAAGAAAAATTGTGAAGATTACCATGATGAGATGAATGCAGTTTTTTTTGAGGAGTGGTTCGCTGGAGTCTTACCAAAATTAAGACCAAACTCAATTGTGGTGATGGATAATGCACCTTACCACTCCCGAAAATTGGAAACGGCACCAAAAATGAGCTGGAAAAAAGCTGCCATTCAAGATTGGCTTTTAAATAAAAATATTCACTACGAACCAGATATGGTTAAAGCTACGCTTTTAAAACTGATTCCACATAACGAGTCTTTTAATAAGTACGCTGTAGACGAAATGGCAGCACAACATGGGATCACGGTTTTAAGACTGCCCCCTTACCATTGCGAGCTAAACCCTATCGAATTGATATGGGCGCAGGTAAAGGGGCATGTAGCTCAAAATAATAAAACTTTCAAATTGACAGACGTGAGAAATTTATTTCAGGAAGGCATTCAAAAAATTACGGCTACCGAATGGTCTAAATGCGTATCCCATGTTGTCAAAGAAGAGGAAAAAATGAGTAGGCTAGATATGTTAATTGACAATATCACAGACACATTTATAATAAATGTTACAGAAAGTGACAGCGATAGCGATAGCGATGACGGCGACAATATATAAAATAAATTATTACCATAATACATCTATCTGTTTTATTTGTCATGTTCCTTCATGATCACATTTTTTTATTTATTTCACACACAATTATAAAAGAAAAGTCTCAGATCGTTAATTAATCGTCAAAACTAAATTATCGGTTCAGAAATATTTAATTTCCTGATATACTTGGTTTACGAGAGTAAAATTATAAACGAGAAGAATCGATCCGGAAATATTCCATTTCCATATCGAATAATTTCGCAACGTCACTATTCTAACTTGTCATAAAACGTTGCAACCTCACTGAAATTGTCAAATCTGGAATCGAATTAAAATTCCGAGTATAGTATTCGTTTAAGATATTACGACGAAATTAAAAATATCACTTACGTTACGTGCAATACCATGATGTTCGACCTTCGCAATTTATCACCCTTAGGTAGGCCTGCCTACTCTACCAACCAATCAACCAACCGATTGTGAATGTTGTCGTAATTTGACCGCGCGAAGAAAGAAAGCGATGGATAATAGAGAACGCGGGGCGTGCGACACGCGAAAGGAGATAATTTCATTCCTTATTCATTTGTTAATGTTTGTTATAACCGGCGAGCGCGCTCCATTTGTTATTTGTTTTGATTACCTACTAAGTGTTGAAAAAAAGAAATTGCTGTGTTTATTGTGTTTAAGTTTGAGGTGCTGTGTAAGCAATGGATAAACTAAAGTGCTTAGATTGTGGCGATCAATCGCTTTGTATAGATTTGTCTATACTGCGGACGAATCCTTTCGGTACCACCTCAGTTTTCGTATGTTGACAAGATAAAAATTGTTTCATATTGAAGACCGACAAGATTTTTTGTTTTTAAAGTTCATAGAAGGCACATAGAACTATAAAAGGTAAGAAAATAATTTGAACATTCAAAACAGATAATTTTGTTGTTTCTGATTAATGACCGTATACAAAGTTGATACGACAGAGGGGCTTTTCTTTAAACTGCCTATACTAGATACCATTTTCAAGCTCTGTACCAAAAATCAATTAAATAGGAGCAGTAGTTTAGTCACAAATGATTTTTGAAGTTTTTGCTACGTTTGAACACGATGTATATTTCCTAACAGCTGATTATCTCATACGCATAGGTCATGCACCTTAAAACGATAATCTAAGATACATTGTTGCCGCACAAGTACAACCAAATATTTCACGAAGCAATAAATACACACACACTTGCACTTTCACTATGAGAGTGACAATCATAGCAAAACCCCCGCGCCTTTTTCCCGCGCGTAAAAGGAATAGAAATAGGTCAGTGTGTGTTGCTATTGCATTCTAGATCCTTGCGAATTTGCTAAAAAACTTTCTTTCAGTGGACAGTGCGCGCGCGTCATCCATACGGGACGTACGTTACGTAATACGGGAGCCCCCCGCCGCCGCCGCCGCGCCTTTATGTTTTGTCGAACTCGCTGACAATAATTGTGATTTTGTTTTGTTATTGTGATAGACACTAAATAAGTTTAACTTGGGAATATTATTATTTAGTGTTAGTGTTTTTTTGTGTTTGACTGTTTTTATTGTGATAGGATACGTAATTAAACGTTGGTTGTGTGTGTGTGTAATCATTAAAGTGTTCAGCAATGCCTCGTGTAACTTACACGGCGTCAGAATACACTTACATGATTTTAATTTACGGTGAATGCCGTGGAAACGCAGATTTAGCTCTGCGAACATACCGAGAAAGGTATGGTGACCGGCGCAATAGCCCTAGGAACGCCGCGCGCCGGCACCATACAATTGGCAGTACAAAGATTACGGGAATTAAAGTGCTTAGCGACGGACAGTGATTTAATAAATAACAATATTCTCCGTCGGTATAATTTGTGCATTAATATGAATCGAGGACACATCGAGAATTTAAAAATTTTGTGTTTTTGTGTGTGCGCGTACTTAACAACCAGCCGGGCGCGGGCGGCGCGAGCGGTCTAAACCGCCCGCCCCCCGCGCCCCCGCCAAGAGAGATAACACACACGCACACGCGCTCCTGCGCGACTTTGTTACCTAGGCATCTAAGGTCAGTCAAATTTATTTATAAAGGGTGGTTGCGTTTCACTCTGACTTTAAGCTATTTAGTTTGTTTGAAAAAAAAAAAATCTCATTTTTGGCGCTTTCTATTTTTGTACTGTATCGAATTAATACTATACACGTATAGTATACGTAGTGTAATTTAATGCCCCTCTGTCATATCAACTCTGTATATGTCTGACTAGACCAGGCGGCCTAGTGCCTACCTATTCTAAAAAGCAATGCACGCCACTGGGTACTTCATTTTATTTATCTGACTTCTGTTTGACAGGTCTGCTTTAACAAAGAGTTTCAGTTGCATTCTCTTAGAACTCTCATCAGGTATACTGTCACATAACTTCTTCAAGACGGCGGCGGTTGGCTTAAACAAAAAAGAAACATGTTTAACAAGAACAATTATGTTCACGATTAACAGTTTTTGACATACTGTTATCTGCATGTGCTCGCTTGGATCTTGGGCTTCGATCAATAATAGTACGTCTTGGGTAATCAGTTAAGGCGCAGTGCCGAACCACTCGCTGATAACTTTATCAGTAAGTACTTGAACGCACCACAACCAGCAAATATAAAAGGCTGGTCTGCTGCTAATGAGCGTTACTGTTGTGGGACAGTCAACACTTCTGCAGAACAGATTCACTATTTTCAGCAGAAATTAAAATCAGAAGTTGAAGCAATAAAACAATCCCGCATACAGCAATTTGATTTTTATGATGTAAATGTCGTAGATGGATTGTAGAATCCGCTGTTTTACAAAACCGCTAGTTGTTTTACAAAACAGCTCCGTTAGGTAAAACAACTGATCAACGTTCAGCTGGATTGTCATTGCGCTACGTTTTACAAAACAGCTACCTACCGACGTAATGCAAAATGGCTTATTTGCAGTCACAATGAGCGACTTTCCTAAAACTCTGATAACTTTTAATTAATATTGTCCTTAAAATCACTGTTTTCACTTGAGTTCAGGTAGTTTTTATTCGCATTACCCGTTTTATATATTTCTGTTTCGGACGCAATTATTGCTGTTACGACACACAGAGCCACCACTAGGGACAAACAAAATTTAGAACTCTGTAACGAATCTGACGTTTCATTTCACACGCTGTTTCACAAAACCGCCAATCGTTGACCCGCTTCATTAATAAATGCGAAACGTTTATGCAATTCTGCGTGTTCAAGTTCAGTAATCATGGAAAACCAGAGAACGTTGTTCAGTTGTTTTACATAACAGAGCTGTTTTGTAAATCCACTAGCGGTTTTGTAAAACAGCGAATTCAACAATCCTTCTGCGCCATAAACACTGAGGGAAATTGGAGCACTGTGTAGTAGGACTAGTACAGAAGCGGAGTGCTAACGACGGATGTTGAGATGGGCAGAATTGCCACGATACTAACTTCCCGAGTACGGTGTCGGCGAGCACGGAGAGCCAGAGCATCAGGAGCTCCACGCAGGAGTCCATGGACAGGCGCGGCGGCCGGACGGCCGGCAAGCCGGGTTACGTAACGCGCGCAGCGGACAGACCGGCCCGGTTCAATGTCGGAGCCCGCAGCCGTGGCCATCGCTCGTGACCGCAATACTTAATGGGTTCCGTGCACCGATTCATTATAAAATCACTAACCTGACGCGAAAGTGGTATAACACAATGAGTAATCCGTAAGGTCCTAACAATGTATTTTGACACTTAATGCACATTTCGGCTTAATCACTTACGATTAAGTATATTATTTTTAAGAATTTGTGAACGTAAGTATTTTTATCGTAAAAAAATTCCAAGATCACACAAACATACATATTGATCACAAGACTGTTGCGAGACCACAGTAGGACGCGAGACGTGCACATCCCGGTACACATCAAGACGCGCTGGCTATCCGGCCAGTCAGAAGCTCACCTGAACGGCACGGCCGAGTACAGGTAGGACGGCAGTGAGAACAACACTCCGAGCACTACTGCGTGGCACATCACGGCGCCGACTGATCTCTGCCTGCACTCCCGCACTCCGCCAGCCGCCTCCGCCCGACGCCGCGCCGCCGACGCTATTCGCTACGAGTGAAACGAGTGCGCTGCGCCTGCGAGTCCCCCGCTCCCCGCCAGAACGAGACAAAATGACATTGCTGTCACACATAAACAATAAGCTTATCGTGTGACGTATTCGTACGCACTGCGGATGGGCAATGGATTGAGGTGACCGGAAAAACCGAAGCTTTCATCGATACAAGTTCGCCGCAACGTCGCATTACTTGCGTCCTGTCGGGCGGCGGGCCCGCGTCTCCTAAATCAAAGAGCACGTTTAACCTCCGTTGAATGCAGACGACGAGAACAGTCATCATAACTGAGTAATTACCTATATTTTATTAAATGAAGAACAAAGCGAATTAAAATCAAAATTTTAAATGTATTGGAATTCATTGGAACTTTCTAAGGCCGCGAATGTTGAACAGGTAGATAAAGTGTTGAGTCCATCACGAGTACGCAACTGTGAATAGGTTTGATATTTCTTGTAACAGCTGGGATGCGTCGTGTTGCGATTAAGTGTGCTGATGGGTTCAAGGTTATTGCATAAAAGCGAAATACCGCTCACTCTCTATCGAAATCTCAAGAAATACAAAAATAATAATACAAATACATTGGGACGAGCTCGGATGATGTGTGAGATACCGAAACCTTTCCCCGATCACGCTTCAAGAGCTCAAAGTTGCGCTCGTGGAGGAATGGGAGAACATTCCCCAACATAGTATAAGAAACTTGGTGTACAGCATGCCAAACCGCATAACCGCAGTGAGCACAGCATGTGGGGATAATACAAAGTACTAACACTAAAGAAAAGTTTAAAATGGTAGAAAAAAAAAGCTTTAGTATTTTTGTTTTAAGATGAGACTAGCTTCTGCCCGCGACTTCGTCCGGGTGAAATTTCTTGTTACTCCGACCCACCCCGTCGCATCTCATCGCCTGCCCGCGCTATTACTTCGTTTTTGCTTAGCGTTCTTTCTGACTTTTTTTCTTTTTCTCAGATCCTAAAGGTCACAGCGTGATGTTAAATAGCCTATAAGCCTTCCTCAAGAATTGGGCTATCAAATGCAAAAAGAATTTTTCAAATCCGACTGGCAGTTCCAGAGATTAGCGCGTTCAACCAAACAAACAAACTCTTCAGCTTTATAACATTACTAGCTTCTGCCCGCGACTTCGTCCGCGTGAAATTTCACCCTCCCCTCATTCACCCTATTAGGGGTGGCATTTCTAAAAACCCTGTCTTAGTGGATACCTACTCTTCACAAAGAACACACCCTCCAAATTTCATGTCTCTAGGATCAGTGGTTTAGGCTGTGCGCTGATATACCAGACGTTTCACCCGCGGTAATTTCAGGAAAAAGCCTACTAAAAACTTTATTAAAAAAAAAACAACCGACTTACAAAAAAATTCAAAGTGAAAACTTTAATTTCGGAAGTCGGTGTCGTTGGTTCTGTATTTTTGTTTTTTGACACCGACTTTCGAAATTAAAGTTATTTTTCACTTTGTCGTACTTTTTTGGAAGTCGATTGTTTTTTTTTTTTTGTTAAAACGTTTTTATTTTTCACTTTTTAGTTCTGCCTACCCCAAACAAATTCATATAACACTACTTGGTATGTGAATATCAGTGACAGTAAGCTATTGAACACCCCTACCCCTACGCCTACCCCTTTAAAAGGTACAGGCGTAATGTTATGTTGTGTGATTGCGTAAACAATGCATACATATGCTATAGCAGCAATCGCGGTTGATTAGCTGGCATTTATTGAAGAGTTCCGTTGTCTGTCTCCGAAACTCATCATCAGATCTTTATGAAATTTAAATGAGACCATTCCGGAATAAACCTATTTCGAACAAAAAAAAAATTTTTGCAAATCTAATATGAGGGAGTTATGCCCGAATATACATGTACAAAATAAAAAATAGAAACATCCGAATTGAGAACCTCCTCCTTTTTTGAAGTCGGTTAAAAATATATTCCATTACTTCAAAGAGTAAGATTATTACTTATACATGTAAACTATGCAACTATATTACTGGTAAACTATGCAACTCCTAAGATATTCATTGAAATCAAATGATGTCAAGGGCAATTTTATTCAAAATTAAATACTTGTGATGAATAACTTATTTATTTTGATAAGGATTAATATCATGTTTATAATGTTTATAAAAAAACCTTCGCAAATAATGCATTAGTTTAGAAGAAATTTGATTACCATAAAAAAGGTTATAGTGAGTAAACCTTAAAAGATAGACATAAGTATGCTGTCGCGGACTTTTTTTTAGAATTTTTAAAGGGAAACAATTCCGTCATACATGATTTTTGCGTAACTTTAACCGTTTACGCAGCGTACGCAACGAAAGCTCTCAAAAGGAATATTTTTTCCCGTTTTTGCATCATTTTTCATTGATGCTCCGCTCCTATTGGCCGTAGCGTGATGTTATATAGCCTATAGCCTTTCTCAATAAATGGACTATCCAACACAAAAATATTTTTTCAATTCGAACCAGTAGTTCCTGAGATTAGCGCGTTCAACCAAACAAACAAACAAACTCTTCAGCTTTATAATATTAAAATATGAAATATAAATATATAATATATATAGTATAGATAATAGATAAGTATAGATTGGTTATTTTTTTGTTTATGTATTTTTTATGAATATAACACAAAGTAACACATACATTTTATTACTTTAATTTAAGGAACATATTTTGACTGTCTAATAAACACAATTTTAGTTTCCGAGACTTTCAGGTATCTTTATGTGACCCTAATTCATTGTTCTCGAGTGTATTATAATTGCGAAAGGACTCTGTGTGGCTGTTTGTTACCCTTTGTACGTATTTGACCTGGGCAAGGACAGAGGATACCTTTTAACCCGGTACTAAGTTCCAGTGGGATAACTTCCTACCTTAACGCGGGCAAAGCCGCGACCAAAAGCTAGTAACACAAAACATTTACAGTAGCCGAAAACGATTTTTTTTTTGCATCCTTTCGCCAAGAGCTTGCTAAAACACCTCGGTTTTATGTCGGCTTATTAGTAGTTAAGTATTAGCTATAAAACTAAGCTCAATGGGATACACTTAGTACGACAAAATTAGTTTGCCATTTTCAGTCCTTAATAATTTTAAAATTATAGCTTACAAGACGCGACAAGACAAAGAAGTGGCACGACGCACCGAGAGCGCCTGGAGGAGCTTATTGGTCAATACCACTATATCTCAAACAGAGAATTGCGCAAACTTGTTCTTTGACATTTCAGCAGAGGTTCAAGCTCGACGTTTGCCAGCGAGATATGGAGCGCAGTATACTGGGAATTTCTGACCGTATAAGGACCACAATACTGCGCGCCATAACCAAGATCACGGACGTTACCCAGAAAGTCACAAAACTTAAGTGAGACTGATTGGCCGGACATATCTGCCGCATGTCAGATAACAATTGGGCTACGAGAACCATCGATTGGGTCCCACTATACGCACGACGCCATCGCAGCAGGCCGAGACGAAGATGGCGAAAACGAGCTTGACTCCTACCTAAAGGACTGGCGGCTCGCAAGACAGGAAGATGGCGGGACGAGCTTGACTCCTACCGAAAGGACTGGCGGCTCGCAAGACAAGAAGATGGCGGGACGAGCTTGACTCCTACCGAAAGGACTGGCGGCTCGCAACACAAGAAGATGGCGGGACGAGCTTGACTCCTACCGAAAGGACTGGCGGCTCGCAAGACAGGAAGATGGCGGGACGAGCTTGACTCCTACCGAAAGGACTGGCGGCTCGCAAGACAGGAAGATGGAGGGACGAGCTTGACTCCTACCGAAAGGACTGGCGGCTCGCAAGACAGGAAGATGGCGGGACGAGCTTGACTCCTACAGAAAGGACTGGCGGCTCGCAAGACAGGAAGATGGCGGGACGAGCTTGACTCCTACCGAAAGGACTGGCGGCTCGCAAGACAGGAAGATGGCGGGACGAGCTAGACTCCTACCGAAAGGACTGGCGGCTCGCAAGACAGGAAGATGGCGGGACGAGCTAGACTCCTACCGAAAGGACTGGCGGCTCGCAACACAGGAAGATGGCGGAACGAGCTTGACTCCTACCGAAAGGACTGGCGGCTCGCAAGACAGGAAGATGGCGGGACGAGCTTGACTCCTACCGAAAGGACTGGCGGCTCGCAAGACAGGAAGATGGCGGGACGAGCTTGACTCCTACCGAAAGGACTGGCGGCTCGCAAGACAGGAAGATGGCGGGACGAGCTAGACTCCTACCGAAAGGACTGGCGGCTCGCAAGACAGGAAGATGGCGGGACGAGCTAGACTCCTACCGAAAGGACTGGCGGCTCGCAACACAGGAAGATGGCGGAACGAGCTTGACTCCTACCTAAAGGACTGGCGGCTCGCAAGACAGGAAGATGGCGGGACGAGCTTGACTCCTACCGAAAGGACTGGCGGCTCGCAAGACAGGAAGATGGCGGGACGAGCTTGACTCCTACCGAAACGACTGGCGGCTCGCAAGACAGGAAGATCGCGGGACGAGCTTGACTCCTACCGAAACGACTGGCGGCTCGCAAGACAGGAAGATGGCGGGACGAGCTTGACTCCTACCGAAAGGACTGGCGGCTCGCAAGACAGGAAGATGGTGGGACGATCTTGACTCCTACCGAAAGGACTGGCGGCTCGCAAGACAGGAAGATGGCGGGACGAGCATGACTCCTACCGAAAGGACTGGCGGCTCGCAAGACAGGAAGATGGCGGGACGAGCTTGACTCCTACCGAAAGGACTGGCCGGCTCGAAAGACAGGAAGAGCTACCAGTCGGATTTGTAAAAAAAATTCTGCATTTAATAGCCCAATTCTGGAGGAAACATCTAACATCACGACTCTTAGGAGCCCAGCAATAAGAGAAAAAAAAGGCAGAAAGAACTAAGCGAACACGAAGTGAAAGCGCGGGGCAGGCAGGCGGTGGTGGTGACAGTGGCAAAGAGTAGTTTTAAAAACTTTTTACAAAAAATAACTTTAATTTCGGAAGTCGGTGTCAAAAAACGAAAATGCGGAACCAACGACACCGACTTCCGAAATTAAAGTTATTTTCCACTTTGTAGTGTGTAACGTGGTAATCGACTAACTATAATCGATTCACGCACATACCTAATTTATGGTTCGACGGAGCAGCAGCGATGTATTCCCGTTGTCCCCGTAATCCGTGTCCCCGTTAAAGGGGACAAAGGGAATTCAATAAAATAATTAAAATTACTTCCCGTTGTCCCCGTACGCTGTCCCCGTTAAAGGGGACAAAGACGCGTCATCCATAGACACTCGGTCTAGGATACTATAAAAGCTGTCTCCGGGCCGAGAACCATCCTTTTCATTTCGAGCTCCGCCTTCAAATTTAAAACCTCAGCGACCTGGGTTAAGCATGTGCTACACGGTTTTAAACGGCGGTTTGAAACAGAGGTTTAAAACAGTGTAAATAGTCATTTTATGCCAAATTTCGTTTGACCTTTAAACACCCTTGGCAGCAAGGCTTGCGTTTGAAACCACTGGTAGAAGCGTTGGTTTAAAACTTGTTTGAAACCGTCTAGCCCGTTGTTTAAAACCTCGCGAACGACAGTCACGTTGCAGCGGCGAGCGCAGGCAGACGCACTCGACGACGCGACGACGTTCTCAAAATGGCACGGGAAGAAAAAGAACTAGAAGAAGTAGAATTAGTTGGTAGCAGAAGTAGTTCGTTCAGCAGAATAAATGATATACATGGTGGCTCATTAATTTTAGTAAGTAACCAGCTCACATTTAAAGATCGTAAAGATATTGTGAGCCTATCTGTTGAGCGTACAGTTGAAATTGCCTGTATAGAATTGGAGCACTCTATTGTATTAAGTTTAGTGTGTATAGACCACCGTCAGGATTGTATGACTGCTTTGAAAAGGTAATGGATGAAGTGTTCTGTGTTACACATGATTTGTAACTCAAACAAGTCCGTTATCATTTGTGGTGATTTTAATGTAAATTTATTAGAAAACTCAGGTTCTTGTACTAAAATTTTAAGTCTGTTTCAGTCCTACAATCTTGTAAACCTATTTTTGGAGCCCACAAGAATAACCCCAACTAGTGCCACATGCCTAGATAATATTTATACAGATATTATACCAAGCCACAAAGAAATTATAAATTTATTAGATTCTGATCATTGTGGACAAAGGATTACTATTCAAAATTAAATAAGTTCATATGACTAAGGGTTAATCTCTCCTTTAACCATCGCTTCATCCATATTCTTTTTTTTATTTCTTTCTTTTCTTCAATTGCACACAAAAGAGCAAGACACACCCCAACTTTTTGTTCTTTAGATAGGTAAGGGTAAGTATGTATTTATTTATGTATCTATTATACAGAATTATATATATCTATGTATCTATTATAGTATATTATGTTGCACCATTGACAACCCCATTTTTTATATCCACGCAATCACTGTCCATTCCAAGGTTGCCTGGAAGAGATCGCAGAAAGCGATTAGGCCGCCCAATGTATGTTTTGTATTCATAATCGTATTTTTTTTTTGTTATGTATTTTCTGGTATACAATAAAGTATATATAAATAAATAAACAAGGCGCCATGAGGTCGTTGAAGTGAATATACGGTGCGAGCGTAGAGACGTCCTATTCACGCAACGTTCTATAAAACACTGATGGTTTTAAACATGTTTTAAACCGTGTAGCCGGCAAAGCGCAAATCTGTTTTTTCTGTTTCAAACCGCCGTTTAAAACCGTGTAGCACATGCTTGACTATCTACACTGTTTTAAACCTCTGTTTCAAACCGCCGTTTAAAACCGTGTAGCACATGCTTGATTCTCTTCAGATACACCGCACTCTTTTTATTTAACAGATATCAGCGGTGATCGTCTGCAAAGTAATTGTGTCCATTGTCTATAATGGCTTCCGTGTTGTACAAGTGCCATGTCATCTAAATTTTCACTCGTCATACTGCCTTTGTAAAGCCGTGCATGCCTCGTTCACACTCAGCCGCATGGCCTCGCCGTAATTTGCTTAACCTGCTCTGCAACGCGGCGACAAACTTCTATATATTGATCGCGGCATGTGCTGGCTTGTTTAACCTTTGTGAGCCGCCACGATGGGTGAGTTTCCTTGCTTTCCCCTGAAACCGCTGCTTGGGCTTACGGCTGGGAGACGCACGCGTCGTTGGCGCTCACAGATCCTGGTACCACGCTTACGGGCCCACCATGCCACGTGCATGATTCCAGGGTTCTACTTGAGGAGTCGGAAACTACAGAGGCACCGCTGACGGGCGTCATAGCTGCCTCCGCGCCCTACCCGCGGAGAGACGTTCCCGTCACGGCCTCGTCTCTCGTGCCCCCGCACGTTACTGCCCACCTCAGTCGCCATCTACGTCTGCCACGTGGAGGGCGTGGCTGCTGGGGACCTGCTGTGCCTACGGCACGCCGCCGGCCGCCTTACCGGCCATCTCACCTGCCACGTGCCTGACACGTAGGGCACTTGCCGTGCTCAACTCCTACCAGCTGCCGCGACCGAGACGCGGTCGCGTCCACCACTGCTGAGACTCCGGGTGCCGCCCTTCCTGCTACGGAGCCCCTCGCCGGTCCTCGTGCGTCGTGGCCTAAGCCAGG
Organism: Luperina nickerlii; assembly: GCA_963855955.1. NCBI lineage: Eukaryota > Metazoa > Arthropoda > Insecta > Lepidoptera > Noctuidae > Luperina > Luperina nickerlii. Next base: position 24,352,380 of record OY979672.1, on the reverse strand, counting down.
GCAGTACCCTTTTTTCTACCTCACCAGTGATGTACGTCAGAACCGCGGGTGTACTTTTCAGATCGGCCTAAATTTATTGTAATTATTTGGTACCTTCCGTGTACCTTTACGTACCTCTCTTGAAAATCTGTGTACCTACACCCGTACAATGATATTTTAAAAATTAGGTACACCCGCCATCCTGATGTCAGAACCGCGGGTGTACTGCTAACCAATATATGTAGCTAAGTACACTATATAAGTAGATTTGGTACCTCTTGTGTACCTGCCGAAACAAGTATTAAATAAACAAAATACTGTCAGGTTGCTGCGAAAAGTTAAAAAACTTATTTTCTTTCTATGACGTTGAAATTATTATTTAAAAAGAAAAACAATCTCCAGTATTATAACGTAAATTAAATATTTAAAAAACCTATTAGTAAAACAAACAACAGTTTGCCTATTTTAGAATTGTGAAAGATTTATAGAATTAAGATGTTTGTCAGTGTTTTCAGAATCGAAATGAAACAAAGGAGCATTTTAAAGGATTTTTTAATTTTAATGTTAGCGAAATACTCAATACTCAATACTCAATACTTTATTGCATTCCATAATGTGTACATAGTAAATGGTTGGTATTTTAAAACATTGAATCAATTATGGACCCTGTCGGGCACAGCAAAGTTAATTTTTAATAGGAGAGAGGATGAAGGCGCTTGTTATAAAAAAAAATAATAATATAATAATATGAAATTAAAATAAAATTAAAATAAATTAAAATAAAAATTTAAAATAGTATTAAAATAGTATCAATAAATAGTATCATTTGCTGTTATGGTATGGTATGGTATTTTATTTAAGTAAGTATTTGGTTTTAAGTTTTATTTATATATTGCACGATTTACATTATTAACATTATAAATTATAATAAACTAAATATTTACAATTTTATTGAGTCTTGTAGAATGTTTTATTATTAATTGCGCGCTGTTTAGCATATATTAATTTTTAAAACTGACATTATTTTAGTGTTTTAAAATAAATTTATATTCAAAGTGAAATTTAAAATTAAATGTAGGTTTTGTGTAAAATATAGTTTTTATTATTGCTGAAATTTATCGCTAAAATATTCGTCAATAGTGTAGTAGCTTTTGATTATCAGAAATTGTTTTAATTTATTGTTAAAGATATTATTTTTATTTATGTTTTTAATGTATTCCGGTAACTTATTGTATATTTTTATGGACATAACAAATGCACTAGAAGAGTGCATTTTCAATCGTGAAGTGGGTATGTTCAATCTGCTTTCATGTCTAAGTGCAATTTGTGTTTGGATATCCCCTCTTTTGGTATAGAATTGAGGATATTTTCGTACAAACTTACAAATTTCAAGTATGTAGAGACAGGGCAGGGTTAATATTTTTAGGTCTTTAAAGTGGGGTTTACAGGAGTCTGTGTCTTTGATGTTTATTAAAATTCTAACCATTTTTTTCTGTAAAGTAAATAATATAGGCGCATCTGTACTATTTCCCCATAGGATAACTCCATACTTGAGCCATGCAAATGCGTACGCGTAATATGTTACTAGTGCTGTTTTGAGATCTGTTGTTTTCTTGATTTCTCGGAGAGCGTATGAAAACTTGGATAATTTCGTTCTTACTTTTTGAATATGTGATTTCCAATCTATGTGTGAATCTATGTCTAGGCCTAAAAGGGTGAATTTATTTACTGTTTCTAATTTTGATTCTTTGTATTCGAAATTTATACTTATAGGTATTTTTTGTCGGGGGTGGAAAGTTATTATTTTTGTCTTATTGTAGTTAATTTCAAGGTTGTGTTCGTTCATCCAGTGTGTTGCAGTGTCAAGTATAGAACTCAATTTTTGGTTTAAATTTATATTATTATCACATGGTGTTAAAATAGAAATATCATCGGCGAACAATACACATGACTCATTGATGTGGTTAGGGAGATCGTTAATGTAAACAAGGAATAGCAGGCACCCTATCACACTTCCTTGTGGTATAGAAGCGTTTACGGGCATGTTTTGGGATCGAATTAATTCTATTTCTTTTGATTTAAGATTGTAATATTCAATTTCTACAACTTGTTCTCTGTTTTTTAAATAAGATGTGAACCATTCGTAACTTTTACCGCGGATACCGATGTTATGTAGTTTATTTAATAGTATATCATATTGCACCTTATCATAAGCTTTTGTCATGTCTAATAACAATCCTACAGCATATTTTTTATTATTAAGAGCGTTATTACAAAACCGAAGTGCTCAGTTTTAGGTAAATTCGACGGCGCGCGGCAGCAGATGCGCACGTGTGCGTCTAGGGAAGAACGCTATGCACACATACAAACCGCTATGCGTCGGACGCCAGGATCAAACCAACAAGAGCCTTCGTTTTCAAAATAAATTAAATTACTGTTATTATAGTTCATGAAATGTTATTTGTACCGATGAGTGTTACCTACAACGGTTTGAGTTACAATAGGGTCATACAAATTTACTTCACTTTTAATTTTTATTTTATACCACTAAAGTGACAAACTAGCATACGGCCCGCTTGATGGTGTGTAGTTACCGCAGCCTAAAGCAGTGTTGCCAGTGACAGATAGTCAAATGTAACATGAGAGAGCTCATAAAGTAACATTTTCACGAGAAAAGTAACATTACCTTATTTTTTGTGGAAAACGACTAATAATAAGATGGCACTTTATTACATAAAAAAAAGCTGTCCCCTTAGTAGGCTTCGAAAGAATCGTAATAACAAACTGAACTGAACCAACACGGATGCCACTACTAGGCTGTCGCTCACTCGCCTAAGTAAGCGGGATGGGTCATTTAGAAATTCACGCGAGTGAGTGAATATGCGATACGACAAACGAAGTGAAAAATTTTCGCGCTGTCGTCGCGTCAGAATTTGGTCACAAAATCAAGACAATCAAGTGCGCCAACATGACGAACGAAACCTTTCTTGTATGCGTTCCGTTTCATGTTTATTTTTTGTTTTCTGTGAAATATTTTTTATTAAGTCTTAAAAGTAACATTTTGAGGCGTGTAACATGGAGGTAACATGAGAGGGTCAAAAGTAACGTAAAATGTTACAAAAGTAACATACTGGCAACGCTGGCCTAAAGACGCTTGCATTGCCAGAAGCTGCATTACTTGCGCGTTGCCAGCCTCTAACATTACTTACAAATACTTTTTCACTTCAGTAGCTCAAACAAGTAGGTTTTGCTGCGTGAAATCAATGAGCAAAATGCGATTTTGCTCACTGAGTGAGACAAAGTAACTTTTTAATTTTTTTTTTATTCTACTTTGGGTTAATCATACAATTCGAAACATTCACACTCTATCTCTTTCCCGCCATTAGAAAGAGAGAGAGACAAAGACCAGCCCTTTCGAAGTTCGGATTTTGAATTCGACCTCAAAGACAAACACGTTCGGAATTTCGTACTAACTAAAGAAATTTTGCAAAAAGAAAATTATGTCTTTTAATGTAATTTATTGAATTTTTAACTTATTGTTTTATTTAAAAGAAAATAAGTATTTACTGCAAATAAAACTGATATTTAAATTGTAAATATTTACTGCTAGTTTCAATAAATGTTAGGTACTTACGTAATATATTTTGAATAATAAAATATCATTGGTGCTATTTCCGAACACGCCTTAATTTAAATAAAAGAGCGGGAATAAAATTTCGTGACTGGCGTACAGAGTTGAATAAGTTAAAAAATATTAAAATAATCGTAAAATATGAGTGAAACTAGCGACGAGAACAGTATTTTAACACCGGAAGAGTTAAAACAACAAGTTATTAATGCAGAATTAAGTTTCCTACCTGAGAAGTCTCGCGAGAAATATCTGAAAGCATACCATGTCTTCAATGAATGGAGACTTACAAAGGGCGCAAGCAGTTTTTCGGAGACGGTGTTGCTATCTTATTTTTTAGATTTTATAGAATTGGTATCTACCTACAATGTTAATTATTTTGATTCACAATAAATAGTTATTTCAATCTATTCCTGTTTATTATTTTATCTCCTAAAGTGTTCTCGCTGCTGAAGTGAAAAGTTATGTGTGTTACACGAGAGCAAAGTTTTTTTGCATCTAATCTAAAAAACTACTTTGCTCTCTTGTTGCACAAATAACTATTGTGCTACTTTTATAAATACTTTTTGTACCTACTTTTTTTACGAAGTTTAATATATTATGTAATTTATTTAGCAGGTAGGAAGACATTTTAGTACTTATTTATAGAAATAAATGCAATGTGATGTTGTTTCTACAGTTTGGATAAAAATCGGTTGTCTGTAAAGTCGGTTTACGGACGATAGTTTAACGTGACAACGTCATAACAAAACATTAATGAAATTGCCGAACGCGGAGGCCGATTCGGCAGCGTTCGACATCATCTGTCTCTCATCGCTCGTTCCGCGCTCTCGCTTGCACTTCAAGCCGCCATGGCGTACAACGCTACAGCAGAGCAAGGCCGCGAGGTAACGCTACATGAGTCATGTTTTTTTCGTGTGTGCAGCCAGCTTCATCGATTTATTAGACGTTGTCACGTCAAAAAAGTCAAAAGAAAATAAAAAAGACAAATCAAAAGTCGTTTTATTAAAATTAAAAATTACAACTGTGAACTTGTAACGGTTCATGAGACACTAGCAGACAGACGGACGGTCGGACATCGGAGCCTTAGTAATAGGGTCCCGTTGGCACCCTTAAGGTACGGAACCATAAAAAACCAGTATAATAATTGTAAAATAATTAAAATAATATTCTCCGAAGCGGCATAGACCGTGCTTTCCTCGAATCTATGATTTCAGGAAGCACGCACTCCTCATAAAATTCTTACCGCTGAGCTTCTCTTGCGCGTTTCAAATTATCGGCCAAAACCTTTTTTTTTATTTTGACAGCACCAAAAGTTCTATTTTGCCCATTATTGTGAACTATTGTCTGAAAATAATTAATTAAATTAATGTTGGAGATAAATAAAAAAGTCAGAAAAATTAAAAACAACAACTATATTTACGTATGTTTTTTTTCTATAATTATATTCGCGTTGGAACATCATACGAAAATAATTATATTATATACATTACAATCAGAACATAACTAATTAAAAAAAAAAAACTCACTTGTATCAAGAAGTGTTGGTCGCTTTTTATTCGTGGCGAATTGTCGAACGAGATCACGTGACGGCAGCAGCGAGTGAGCGCTACGTCCTCCCTCTGAAAGCGCTCGGCGCGGACTAAAGCTAAGACCGTGCATCCCGAGATTTATATTGATAAAAAAGCATTGCATAAAACAATTCCTTAAAAATATTATTTTACTTTAAAATAGAGTATTTTTTTTTTCAAGCAAGGTGACAAAGTAACCTTAGTTATTAAACACTTTTTGTTTGAATTTCTATTAAATAAACAGAGATAAAAAATATAATTTCGGCTGAAAAAATATCATTAACTCTCTGTTTTACGGAATTATTTTTGGTTTATTACTGTATTAAACATAATAAATTGATGTATGCATTCCAAAGTAGAAGATACAGTTGTACCGTGGACATTTTTATAAATTATTAAACTATTATATCTTCGATGTAACAGAGCATCGCGAGATGCCCGAAATTAAATTTTTATGAAACAGCCTTTGCAGGAACAAGTTTTTTACTGATTTATGTAAACAAACTGAAATATTTATTGAATGCGCTCCCAAAAGAAGGAATTAAACTTTCTCGGGCATGTATTTTTTTTACTATTGTGACTTTAGTTAAACCATAATCACAAATCAAAACTCGAGTCAAACGCTCTAAACAAGAAAAACTTGTGATAGCGCTCTTAATTATATTGAGGGCTTCTTGTATATATTTATAAACAGCCAAAACGGTAGATCGATTTTTGCGAAAACCATTTTGACTATCATTGAATATATTGTATTTTTCACAAAATGCATAAACACGATCGCACATGGCTTTCTCAAATATTTTTGAGGCTGTTGGTAGGAGAGCAATGGGACGGTAGTTGTTTGGGTCGGTTTTTATATTTTTCTTGTGGATCGGTTTTATAAGAGCTTTTTTTAATAAATCGGGAAAAACGCCTTCTTCAAAAGATTGGTTAAGTAACATGTAAAATGGCAAGGTTAATTCGTCAGCGCATTGTCTTAATAGAGTGGGTGGAAGTTCGTCAATTCCATGGCTTTGTTTGTTTTTTAAATTTTTAATTATTGTATATACTTCGTAAGGATCTACTGGGCTAAGAAATAATGTATTTTGTGTAGCTGAAAGCGCCGGGGGTACTTTTGGTTTTCTGCCGGTAGGTATTGTGCTGTCCCCACCAATGGAAGCAAAGAAACTATTAAATATGTTGGCTACCTCTTGGGGTTTTGAAGTTAAGCTATTATTTATTTGTTTCTTGTTTGTGCGTTCATTGATTATTCCCCACATTGTTTTAACTTTATTGTTAGAATGCATAATTTTATTTTTAAAGTGTAGTTTTTTTGCAACTATGACAGTTTTCTTCAATATTTTTTCATAATTTTTATAATATTTTGTTAGTATTGGATTTTTAGTTTTTATTGTTAATGTTTTTAATAGCCTTTTATTCAAACAAGATTTTTTTATACCTACAGTTAGCCAGTATTTTTTATATTCTGTTTTTAGTTTAATTTTATGCAACGGTATACATTGATTTAGAATAGAGGTAAGTGAGTCATTAAATGTTTTATAATTTATGTTAATGTTATTATTGGTTTTAAGAATATCATTCCAATTAAGTTTTTGTATTTTCTCTTTGAATTTTGATATATTTGTGTTAGTAAATAGTCTTTTCATTTTGTACCAGTTATATTTTTCTGATTGTTTAGGTATTTTTAAATGTAAAATTGCACTATGGTGGTCGGAAAAACCTAACTCTTCTGTAGTTGTGTACATGTCTTTGTAGTCAAAGTTTGTGAATATTAGATCTATGCACGTTGCAGTGTTTGGTGTAATTCGTGTAGGGCTTTTTATGTGTTGAGTAAAATTATGTTCCCGCATAAGATTTAAAAATTGATTTGTTTTTAAATTATCCGATATTATATTAACATTAAAATCGCCGCCTATTATTATATTAAGTTTGTAATATTTATTGGTTATATATTTTAGAATTTGTTTTAATTGTTGATAAAATACTTCTTCCTCTCTTCTATTCCAGTACATAGTTACTATCAATAAATTTTCTTTTGGTAATTCCGTGGCGCATAGTTCTATTATATATTCTATAGACATGTCTGAAATATCGTTTCTATTTATGCTGTCAATATGTTCTTGTAGAAGTGTACAAACACCGCCACCTGTTCTAGTGCTGCGACAGAAGGAAGATGCAAATTTATATCCACTAAATTGAATGAGATCAAGTTTTTCTTGAGTTAGCCAAGTTTCTGAAATGTATATTGCTTTATACAGTGGATTTTTATCAATGAATGCTTCGAGTATATCTTGTTTATTATTGAGGCTTTGAAAATTTTGAAACATTATTTTAAATGGTCGGTCGTTGTTTACGAAATGTCTGGTTCTCAGTTTCGTTGGACATATTTGTAGAGCAAAGTTGGTTGGTGTTGTTCAATATTATATCATTTTCTTGGGTGTTGTATTCGTATTGATGTTTGTTGTTTTCTATGTTAATCAGTTTTCCGTCTATATACAGGTGGTTATTTCTTATAATTGCATGAGATCCATTTTTCCTGGCTTTAAATAATTCTTCTCGCATTTGTGCTCTGTACTTTCGTGCATTTGCATCTAAGAATTCAGATATGAATAGTCCGGTTCCGTGAAAAAAAGTGCTATTGTTAATAATATATTTAGCCATTCTCTTACTAATGAATTCGATAACAAGCGGTCGGTTCTTAGGTCCGCCGGGTCTTCCAAGTCTGAACAGGTCTTCTATATATCCTGAGACGTCTATGTTGACTATATCACGGAACAGTTCTATTAATCTGTTGTGAAGTGCACTTTCAGGCTCTCTGTAGTAATCTGCCAGGCCGTAGAGCACAATTTTTCTATGGTTATTTTCTTGTATATGTGGAACTTTTGATGCTTCTGTAGCTAGCTTTCTTATTTCTTTCCTTAAGTTTTCATTTTCTGTTTGTAGTTTTTCTATTTTTTTATTAATGTTTTCTATTTCTTGCTTTCTTTGGTCGTTCTGTGTTGTAAAGGCGTTTGTTTTATAATCTAAATCTTGTCTTAATTCTGTAATAGCACTATATATTTCTGTATGTATTGTGTTTTGTAATTCTTGTATAATAGATTTGTTGTTTTCTTTAAGATGTGTGATTATTAGTTTACTCAAACCTTGCATTGTTAGTTGAGTATGTATATCATTCTTGGTCTTTACATTTTCTTCTATGTGGATAATATCATTATTTTCCATAGGTATGGTGTCGCCTAAAAAACTCAGGTCATCGGAACAAGTTGTGTCGTAATTTGGATATATTGTTTTTTTCCTCAAAGTGACATTTGCTTCCTCAGGTTGTGTAGATGCCTGATTGATGTCGGTATCTCTAGGGATACGTAAAGGGGTGTTTGCGTTTCCAGTCTTGGGTATTTTACAGATGCATGTCTGGCTTTTCCACGTATTTTTATTTTCCAGTGTCATCTTTTTAGTGTAGTAGTCTTTAGAAACACCGCCGCACTCTAGATCGTATCTGCATTTGCAGAGCACACACATAAGATTTTCTCTTATGGGTAGCTTATCTTTACATCCAGCGCATACAGGTGTAGATGGCATTTTGATACTGTTTATGGATACTTTTAGGATGTCCAAGCTAGTTCACTGTGACAACTCGAATAAGCGACCTCTAGCGTGTAGTAGCAAAAGTTCTTCTTTGATCGATTTTTGTGATACTTAGTTTCGGTCTTCAACGATAGATGGCGCTATGTTATAGTATTGAAGACTGACTATCACTTTTTAGTAATTTATTTTTCTAAGTGTTATTTAAACGATTAAGTACCTTTTCTGATGGTTTTCTTTCTTCTTTTAAGTATATCTTCGTATTTGTCACTTTTCCAAAACGGTTCTCACACACTTGTTCACGTCGTAATTTTTCAAATTGTGTAGGTAGCCGTTTGAGCTTCCTATTTGTATTGTTTATTTTTATATCACTGGATAGGTCTTGCACGCGTACTCCAATATCTCACTCACTACATATAACATAAAAATTCGAATAAATACTTTTTCTTATCTATCTAATCACTTAAACTATTTTTATGAATTAAAAACACAGAGCAACTTGTTTGCTTACGCACGGTGGCGCCCTCGCAACTGTAGACCTGAAATAAGTAATCCTGAAATAAGTAATTATTACTATAAATAACGCATTAATTCAATGCGCATTTAACAATAACAAAATATTACGCGATCTGTAAGATTTCCGATATCGTCAAATCGTCGATATCGGGTAGGTGTAATATATTAATGTTTACGTCTACCTGCATTAGAAAATAGTGAGAAACGATAAACCAAGTATGTCAACAACAAAATTATATGCATAAATTATCTGTTATCAATATATGTAAATACTGGATATGTATCTATTTCGATCTTGGAACTGAATGGAAATAATTTCATATTTTATTATTATCAGGTTAGGATATCAGGATAATCATAAAGGAAACAAGCAACAAGAAAATATAATGACTACGTCCTTGCACCAGTAAATCCAAATGCAACCAAAAAAATATAGTTTTGACTGTCTCGGTGGTTCAGTGGTTTCATATGCGACTGCTGAACACGATGTTGTAGGTTTAATCCCCACATAGAACAACAATTTGCAGATCACACAATGTATTGTCCTGAGTCTGTGTATAATTTCATAATTTGTGTCCGTTAATTTGATGTTTTGATTCCCGGTATGGGCACACACTCACACTAATATTATAAAGGCGAAAGGTTGTGAACCGCGGGGCGCAGCTAGTAGTGACTAAATATTATGCGGCGGTTCTGGATTCGGGATTCCTGGTATGGCCACAATACATGCTTAACGTGGAGGTTCTGGTTTCGATTACCGAAGATTGTTATTTATTCTTTGACGTCGTCGTTACTATTTTATAAAATAGTAAGAAAGAAAATCGTTTTTTTAACTTAATTATATTGGTTAGCAGTACACCCGCGGTTCTGACATCAGGATGGCGGGTGTACCTAATTTTTAAAATATCATTGTACGGGTGTAGGTACACAGATTTTCAAGAGAGGTACGTAAAGGTACACGGAAGGTACCAAATAATTACAATACATTTAGGCCGATCTGAAAGTTCACCCGCGGTTCTGACGTACATCACCAGTGATCAGTGAATAAATCCTTAGAGACCCTAGAACCCTAGACCCTGAGACTAATCTGTGTGCTCTTTGTTGCTAATATATGTATTAAACTATTGTGGTTTATTTACTACCCCACCTACTAAGACCCTACGCCACAATTGTTTTTTTTGGAAGTCGGTTGTTTTTTTTTTTTGTAAAACAGTTTTTATTTTTTCAAGTAGGTAGTGTTTATGTGAATTTGTGTGGGGTAGGCCCTAGACAAATTCATAAACACTACTTGCACTACTCGTATTATTGAAGCTAACTCAAAAACTACCGAATCAAAGTTCATAAAATTTATATGGGACCACCCCGAAGCATACCTTATCGTTTAAAATATGAGAATTTGTAGATTAAAGGTACCGCAATAACAACTTTGACAGAAATGAAGGTGTACCGTGGTATACTGAACACATCTGCGTCTGCGTACCCCTTTAGAGGGTACAGGCAATACAGGCGTGATTGCTTAAGAGGACGCCTTGGAAATATTGGCGCCAATGATCTCAATTTTTCTCAGTAAATACAAAACGGATCAAAATATAAGTTGGTGACCTGAAAGTTCATGATAAAAACCTTATTTTTTCAGTTTTCAATACATGATTAGGTAACTTTTTTAACAGAGAAAAATATATCAAACATACCTCTTTTTAAAAAGAGATTCACATATTATGGGCAAACGGGACCGATTTAAGCCTCTTAATTTTCTATGTAGATGAGTCTATACATACTCTTTAAAATACCAGAAGGAATTTCTCAAATTATCGTTTCTATCTAAATAAAACAACAAAAACCATTTTGTCGCTTATGTCCTTTAGTTATAAGCTAGCGCGCGTAATCAATCCTCGCCCCACTCAGACTCTCAGTCCCCTCTTGACCATGGTCAAAGACGGATCTGTGCTAGTCGGCTTCCGGACGACATTAAGCATTGCGCGAATTTATTTGGCGGTTTTATAAAATAAAAATGGTAAAAAAACAAAGAAAGATGTTCCAAAAGGAAAAGAAGAGCTTGTTTATTAGAAAAATGTGCAAGACGTCTATGTTTCGCCGCCGCCACGGCACACAGTGGGCTGAAATTCGTGTTTCATAGACATTCAAATCCTTCTTTGAAAGCGACGCTTTTTTATACTTGGATACAATCGGGAATACCTTCTATATACCTGTTATGATAAACTTTTGGGTTTGTAATTGCAAACAGCGCTCTTAGAATTTATTTCGAAAAAAATTGTATGGAGTCGACACAATAAATTATGATATCTCCGTTATCGCACAATTGCGCCTTTCAAAATAACGAACAAATCCAAGTTTGTAACGATACTTGCCATGGTGTTTGTATGTACTTTCAATGATTGAAGAATACTAAATGATTTTCTTTTAGTATGCTCCTATTTATTGCGATCGACTTTAATCTATTTTGCCGAACAACTAATTTGCTACTCTTTCTTTCATTTCATTTCATTTATTTTGTTTTGTGAACATAGGTGATTACAGGTGTTTTTCAATATAAATGTCAAGTACACAAACCATGTTCCGCCGATAGGCATACAAAATCTGAGTTGAAGTTATAGTAAACTTATTTAAAAAGATTAAAACAAAAAATTCATGCAATTATAAACGAAATTAACAATGTCAAAAAAACATATTATTAGGCATGTCAAGTTATAAAATTGTCGTAATAATATAAGGAAAATGTCATGAAAATACACAATGTCAATAGATTTAAAACAAAAAAAAACAGATATACATATACATAAAAAAAAAAAAATCTTTAAAATTTGTCATCCATATACTCCTTGACTGAATAATACACTTTGTCATTTAGTAGCTTAAAGAGCTCGCTTTTGAATTCATTATTATTCTGACAATTTCTAATATGACAAGGTAGTTTGTTATACAATTTTGGTGCCATTGCATAGACACTTTTATAAGCAAAAGCAGTTCTCGTGATTATTGTTTTCAACTTATCTGAGCGACGTTGACTTTCTACATGACTAAACAAATGTATATTGGTTTTTACAAACATCAGAACCTCATATATATACAGTGAAGGTACTGTCAGAATACTTAAATCCCTAAAGTGTGGCTTACATGTATCTGTTGTTCTTAATTTGCAGATGGCTCGGATACATCTTTTTTGTGCCAAAAGCACGGAGGATATATTTGAAGCGTTACCCCAGAATATAAGTCCATACCTCAATGTGGAGGCTACATAACCGTGATATGCCGTTAAGAGGGCTGTTTTGTTTGCAATTTTCCCTAGCATATATAGGGCATAAGAGAATCGGCAAAGTTTCAAACAAACACTATCAATTTGAGTTTTCCATGACAAATCATTGTCAATGTGCAATCCTAAAAACTTTGTAGTGTTTGTTTCTAGTACTGCGTCATCTTTATACCTAATTTGGTATTGTGTTTGTTTTTTTTGTCGAAGTTTAAAGTCCATTATTTTGGTTTTTGTTAAATTAATTTTAAGGTTGTTAGCATTTAACCATTCTATAATTGACACCAGGTTTGTGTTTATATCTAATTCCATTTGTTTAAAATCATTCTGGTCGAAAAAAATAGTGCTGTCGTCTGCAAATAAGCACATCTGATGACTGGTTACTTTGGGAAAATCGTTTATGTAACAGATAAAAAGTAACGGACCTAGGACAGACCCTTGTGGCACCCCATACGAAATTATTCTCGTACTTGAGGAGTATATTGTTTCAGTTTTTGCTTTAATGTTCACTTGGCTGATCTGAGTAAGCTGTTTTCTACCTTCTATATACGATTGTATGAGGTCAAGTAAATTACCTCTAATACCGTAGCTATAGAGCTTTTTTAATAGTATTTTATGGTCAACATAATCAAAAGCGCGGGAAATGTCCATGTACATTGCTACAGCCTGTTTTCTGTTGTCCATGTTGTGGTGTATTTTTTTAAGGAAGTTGTACACTGCCATGTTAATCGTTTTGTCTTGCCTAAAACCCATTTGTTCCTTACAAAAAATGTTGTTGTTTTCAAAATAATTGTTAAGTCTAATATAAATTACTTTCTCAAGAATTTTTGAAAATATAGGAATTAACGCTACAGGTCTATAATTACACATTTTTGCTTTGTCATCTTTTTTGTGTAGTGGCTTGACAATCGAGATTTTTAGAGCTTCTGGAAAAACCCCATTGTATATACAAGCATTCATTATATCACATAGCACTGGTGCTATAGTAGGCCCTACTGATTTGACCACGCTGGTCTTGATGTCATCATACCCTGTACTGTTTGTGTTTTTGAGGTTATTTATTATAGTTATCATTTCTTTTGGGACTATTGGTTCCATGAACATAGATTTATGGGATTTTAAAACATTCGTATTGTTATAAGTTAGACAATGTCCATTAGATTGAACTAGGTCTATAAAATAATCATTAAAATTTTGCGCAATACTTTGAGGGTTCGTGATACATTTGTTGTTTACCTCAATAACATTAATATGTGTTTTCGGTACGTTACTTTTCAAATTGTTTATAATTTTCCATGTAGCTTTAGACTTATTGCTACTAGTTTCTAGACATTTGCAACTTTCACAAGATCTATCTGTGTATATCTAATATGGTAGTGTATTAATATACAAGATCCACCGTTCCGTTTTTGTCTAGTGAAGGAGGTAGCTAAAGAGTAATTTGGAATGTTCAAAAGATCAACATCGCTCATCGTCATATTGTGTTCTGTAAAACACAATATATGTACATATTTGCCATTGTTTGAAAGAGTGTCTATGAATTCCGTTATTATGTCGCTCTTAGCCAGCAATCCATTTATGTTTTGATGTAGTAAGCGTAGGTTATTGTACACGAAAAAGATTGTTGTCCTTAGACGTCAGACTACTTTGACATTTTTTTGTTACGGGGAAATAATATGGAATAGTCCCTATTTTTGGCGGTAAGGGATTTAGTACTGTTTTGTTTTTATTATTAGTTGATATTTCTACAATCTGAGATTTAAAATAATAGGGTATTGTTCCCTTTTTAGGTATACAGATGCAATTCAAATTTAAAGTATTGTTTTGCTGGCTTAGACTTTTTAAACTCTTTTTAATTTCGGAAAACTTTAAAAATTTGGTATCATAGTCATTACAGTCAATAATATAATTAATAGTTTTACAGAGATCATCAAGTTTAAGATTATTACAATTTACATAGGAACAATTTTTGTATTCTTTACATATTTTCATTATGGAATTATTTAGCTTGTTTACATCTAGATAATTATTTTTAGTTACGTTTAGTACAATAATTTTGTTGTAGCTGTAATATTTTATAATTTTTAGAATTTGCGTCAACACTGCTTTTTGGTTGTAGTCATTTTCGCCAAGAGATATTACAAGCTTGTCATTGGCTGCTAGATTTATATTTCGAAAATAGTTTTTTACTATCTCGCTGCTTCGCGCATTCGGCTTCGTTTCGCTTATAATCGTATACTTCTCATATTGCGTTCGTTGTCTTGAGTATAGGAGAGCTGAGGCAAGGTCTACACATTGTTGAGCTCCGAGGATAGCTAGTTTTCTGTATTCTGCAGGTATTTCTTTCTTTTTGGTTTCATACGCAGGTATTATTTGCGATTTCTGGGTATGTGTAGTAATTGCTTTCTTTGGCGTTGTCAGTTTCACTTTTAGTTCTTCAATTTGTTTTATTAGGCTCGTTATCTCCTTGCTTGCTTCAACTAATTGTTTCTGCATGTCGTTTATTTTTATATGTAAATTTTCAAATGTATAATTATTGTGATCAGTTTTATTATTAGGTGTCGAAGTTGGCGATGAAGTTATAGAGAATACTCCGCTGTTTTGGTGCAACACAAAACGCCTATTTATCTTTTTCATACTGTTAGGTTTATTAGGAGTCGTCGTGGAGTGACATAGTGACTTTAAAGCGGAGATTTGTGTAGTAAGATTATTATTTTGTGTTCGCAAATCGTTATTATCTAATATAACGTTTTCTAATTCGCTCTGTGTAGTAGCGAGTTCTTGAGTTAATGTTGATATTCTATCTAACATTTCGGAGTACGTTGCGCTGTCGACTATGGTACCGTCTATACTCTTGGACAATTGTTGGTTTGGAGATATGTGTGATGTGTTTGTCGGACTTAGATATGAAACGTCCATGTCAATTTCGCTAATATTGAAATTTAGTCTTCGTCGCTGTTGAGTATTGACGTTGTCGTCGTCCTCCATGTTTGAATAAATAGGAGATGACGTGTTTATAAATGAAAAAAAGTTCTCTGTTTTTTACGGGTTTCGAACCAGCGCACCGATAATCGTGGGTCAGAGGCGTCCACCACTCGGCTACGGTAACGTTCACATCAGTTGTTAAATTGCGAAGTACTTTCAACGTCCAGTACTTTTATAATTATTGAATAGATGTCATTAGTTGTGTTGTTGTGGCGTTGTAGTTAATACATGTTCTAATAGATGGTGCTGAATACACTTTATTGAACAGGATGATTTGCCGTTATTGATCTATAATTATCAGAAAAGTTATCACTTATTTCACTGTATTAAAGCCGTGACGACTGTTATATAGTTTAGGGTGTTATAATTTTATCATGAACATTGTTTTTTTTCTTTATTTTAGAGTGTAATATTAACTAATGCTAATGTCACTTTTGAGAATTGTTGCCGTTATTTTTTGCTTTTTGGAATAATTTAAATTTTTCGCACCAATCACTTTGTACTTCACCTTGTTTCTATCTAGTTCAGTTTTATCCACAATATTCAGCACGGTTACGATACTTTTGGTCACTTTTAATATTTTTAAACTTCAAATTAACGCGGACACGATGTAAACAATGTAACGTTCCGTTCCTCTCAAAATACCCTCTTAATTATTTACTAACGAAAACTTAATTATTCAATAGATATAGATATTCAAAAAGTCAGTAGATAGTACACATGTCATTAACAAACAATAGTTTCCTTAATTTTATTGGGGATTTTGAGAATCATTAGATAATTACTATTTCTGGTAATGAGTTTTCAAGCGAATTTGACTTTCTAATATGGCGCATAGTTAATTTGCGTTAATGTCCAGTCTATACAGGGTGTCCCAGAACTCAACGTCAAGCCGAAACGGGGTGACAGGATTGCTCATAACCATCACGAGAAAAATCTGAAAAAAATCTATCCCATGCAGTTTGAAAATTATGGGCATTTTAAGAAAAACCTAGAAATTTGATCAAACTGTAACAGTTTTCGGTTATTGTGGTTATTCTTTTTTATTTTTGTTCATTTGAACTTTGGAAACGTAATCCTAAATAACATTTCTAGAATCCCAATAAAAAATAATGACACAATTGCCTCAAGTTTCCGAGAATTGAGACTATTCGTTAAACTACGAATTTAAAATTTTCAAGATTCGTCGACTTTGATAGGCCCTCCTTTAAAAAAAAATGTACTAGAGTGCCTTGGCAAGTGGCATTAAAAGTTGGCGTATTTAATCAGAATTCTTAGTTTCGAAGCGCGTACGGTGTTGCTTAGACGTGTTTTTTGCGGTCATTAGCTAATTACATCGTTATCTATTGTGTGCCTACCTACCTTGCTCGGCCGCTCGGCCGAGTCATCGGTTATCGCTCGCGCGAATCTACACTTTATGAGTAATGAATACGGACGAGAATCATAATGAAGACTTAATCAACACGGTTATAATGGACGACGAAGAAAATACACATTCAGAAGACTTAACACAATTATTTGAAATGGAGGACAACGACACACCGTCAGACAGATTGCGACCTACGAAAAGAGGGAGAGAAGATGATGAATGGAGTGAAGTTAGGAGTAGAAAACACAGGATGAGAGAAGTAAGAGGGATTACGGAATTAAGTATTACTTGTAAAGATAAAGTTCCTAAACAATTCGCCCTAGCTAAATTATTTAAGGAACAAGGAATATTAAATATCACCAAAGTGAAACATATAAATCCGTACAAAATTATTATTGATTTTAACAACGCCGACAGCGCTGAGAAATTAATCAACTCCGATCATTTTAGTGGTTTAGGATGGCGATTTCAGCGGCCTTTTGAAGTTGGATTATCTTATGGAGTCATTAAAAATATCGACTTAGACATCTCGGAGGACGAATTACTTACATGTTTATCAAGTGCATGTAAGGTCGTGAATGTAAAACGCCTACAACGAAGGGACAGAGAAGCAGCCACATGGACCGATAGCGAAACATGGAGAATAGGATTTGAAGGACCGTCGTTGCCCCCTTATGTTCTTATATACGAAATGAGAGTTTTGGTAGAACCTTACGTTTTTCCTGTTACGCAATGTTCCAGGTGCTGGAGATATGGTCACTCGGTTAAAATGTGTCCGACACTTAAAGTTACATGTCCGAAATGCGCAGGTAAACATAATGGTGATAGCTGTGAAACAGGTTCTTTTAAGTGTGTTAATTGCTTAAAGAATCACATGTCATTGGACAAAACTTGCCCTGTGTACATAAAGGAAAAGAAAATACGCAGTATAATGAGTGAGTTTAATGTTTCTTATAGAAAAGCCATGGGTATGTATGAACCTCCTCCTGCACCCCCCTATGAGGCAGATGTCATCACGCAGACCCTACCACCGGCCTATGAGGGAGACGCAGTCACGCAAGCAGCTACTTCGACCTCAACTACGCCTATGTCACCTGTGTTACAATCAAAAACTACTTACGCCCAAAAAACAGCACGCCCTATACTTACCAACTAAAAAACCTATATCCACGCAAAGAGACAATGTACCACAGTCACAGACAGATAAACCACAGAAGGAGAAAGAAGAAGAATCAATTAAGAAAAATAATAAGAAAAAACAGCAGGAAAAATCACCTCAATCCGAAGCTCCCCATGTCCGGGAAGGTGATATGGACATTCAGGAGGATACGTGCAGGGGATACGCTTCTGAAGACGACACAAATGAGGATTCAAAAGACAATAATTCATTTGGATGGCTGGTAGATAAAATTAAATACATTTTATTTGTGAGGACTGACTCTTTTAAAGACAAAATTATATCTGTTGTTCAAATTAGCGTGGAGTGGGCAATATCTTATTTTCTAAAGAAGTTAATACCTAAGAGTTGCTTTTCCTTTAAAAAATATTTTAGTAATGAATACTATTAAAATAAACATTTTGCAATGGAACTCACAAAGTGTATTACCTAAAAAGATAGATTTAGAACAAATCTTGTTTTTGGAGAAAGTTCACATTGCCGCCCTATGCGAAACGTGGCTGAATTCTGACTGTAACTTTAATATAAAAGATTATAACGTGTTTCGTTGCGACAGGCCAGATTCATACGGAGGAGTTGCAATTCTGGCTCATAAATCTATCAAGGCACAACAATGTCGCAGTACTATTACAAATCCGGGTATCGAGATAGTTCATGTTAAAATTTTTAACTGTAGTTCCATTAAAAATGTTGTTTCAATTTATTGCCCACCTAACGTCCGCACTACACAAAGTGATTGGGAATCGTTGTTTTCTATAGCTAACTCTAAAACCCTAATTTTAGGAGATTACAATGGTCATCACTCAAGTTGGTCCACGAAAACAGATCAAAGAGGTACTCAAATTTTTGACTCTTTAATTAACCATAGTTTTGTAACTTTGAATGACGGTAAGCCGACTCGAGTAAAGCTAGTTAATGGAATTCTACAAAAATCGGCTCCTGATTTGTCTATTGTTTCTTCGGACGTATGTCTAATGTTTGAGTGGAGCGTAACTAATGAATCCCTAGACAGTGACCACATGATAATCAAACTGAAGACGTCAGATAATTATGTTCCACGTACCGTAAAGAAAAGAAATTTCACGAAAGCCGACTGGACAGCTTACCGTAACTTTATTCAAGACGCACTAGTTGACTATACTTTGCCTGTTAATCCCCAAGAAGCTTATAATTCCTTTTTAGATATCATCAACAGGGCAGCAGATGTAAGCATTCCTTATTTTAAATTTAGCCAAAACCCCTGTAATAAATTTAAACCAAAGACTTATTGGTATCCGATGTTGTCTAAAGCGGTGGCGGAAAGACGATTAGCTTTAACGCGTTTTAGAAAAAACCCAACTCCAGATAATTTAGAATTGTTACGAGAAAAAACTCGTGAAGCTCAAAAACTAACTAGAAGGGCTAGTAAGGAAGGATTCCGTAAGTTCTGTTCTTCAGTGGATGAGGTCACTTCGGCTAGTGACATGTGGCGACGCATGCGCTGGCTGAAGGGATATCGTTCAGCTGGACTCCATGTGGAGGAGACGTTGGCTGAACAAGTCCTCTTTAATTTAGCTCCTGATTTTACATGTCCCCCACGACCTACCTTTTCCTCTCTAAATTATAAATTGGAAATAGATATAACAAGACAGGAGTTTGACAAATGTGTGAAATCTAAGGATACTGCACCGGGCTACGATGATATTTCATTTTCGATGATTAAAAATCTCCCTGACCTTGCTAAAAATATTTTACTACATCTTTATAATTTATTTTTATCGTTACATTTTGTTCCTGAACAATGGCGCCAAGTACGCATAGTACCAATCCCCAAACCAGGTCGAGATTTGACCTCTGCTTCTGCAATAAGACCTATTTCATTAATGTCCTGTCCATGTAAAATCTTTCATTCCATTATTAATAAGAGAATTGAGTGGTACATAGAAAGTAGAGGATTATTTGCGGAAGAAACTGTAGGTTTCAGGAAAGCTCGCTCATGTCTAGATAATTTAAATTTGCTAACCTCGAAAATACAAATTGGTTTTTCAAAAAAACTTGTGACTATCGGATGTTTCCTTGATATCGATAACGCTTACAATAACGTTGACGTCACCGCTCTTCTGTTAACCTTGGACCAACTTGGTGTGGGATCACAATACTGTAGGTATCTATGGGAATTTCTTAAAGAAAGGTATTTATCAATTAGTGGCATAGATAATACTGTAACTAGAATTGCCAGAAGGGGCTTGGCACAGGGTGACCCCCTGTCGCCATTACTATTCAATATTGCGACCATCCATATCTGTAAAGCAATACCCAGCTCCATAACTGTCTCTCAGTACGCTGATGACTACGTACTTTATATAACTTGTGATAATATTGATCAAGCAGCCGCTGAGTTACAGGAAGCGTTAAATGTCTTATGTGATCAATTTGATTCCCTTAATCTCAACATATCATCAAATAAGAGTAAAATTTGTATTTTTGACAGAGGCTATAGGAGACGGTCGGTTAACTTGTCAATTAGAGGTAATAGTTTGGAGGTTGTGGACACGGTACGATACCTTGGTATGTGGTTGGACCGTTCTCTCAGATGGGGAAAACATATAAATGAGATTAGCCAAAAAGTTCTCAAATTCATTAAAATCTTTAAAGTGTTGGCCGGTTCGAGTTGGGGTGTACATCCAAAATATTTAAGAAGACTTTATCTAACTTTAATTAGAAGCCGTATTGATTATGGAAGCATTTTCTATGATAACAGTGCAAAAACTCACTTAGAAAAATTAGATAAATTACAGAACCAAGCCATGAGAGTAGTGGGTAGTTTTATTAAAACCACACCAATTCACGTGATGGAGAGCGAATTATGCCTGCAGCCACTATACTTACGTCGACGCTTCTTGGCTAGCAAATTCTGGCTTAAGACTAAAGCTTTGCAGGCAAATATCGGAAGTATCAATTTACTATCCGAATTATCTTCATTATGTAATAATTCCTCATATTGGCAAAACAAAAGAATCCCCCTTTTAATCTCAGTTAATGACTCACTACACACTTTAAAAATTCACAGCAGTCAGAAATTAGATATGTTTTCCCTGAATACTTGGGTTAGTAAAATAGATAGTGATAAAATAATAAAACACGACGTAAACTTCATGTCTGGGCCTAAAAGGCAATACAATCCTGATAGCTTAAGAAACTTATTTATTGATTACCTTACTTCCGAATACTTGACTTACGTAAAAATATTTACAGACGGTTCTAAGGAGGGTGACAATGTAGGGGCTGCGTTTTACGAGTCAGAAGAAAATTCAATGAAATTTCGAATAAATGCCAGTGTGTGTATAATGGAAGCTGAACTGATCGCGATCGCAGAAGCTTTGTCTTATGTCGAATCAATCCACCAAAACCATATTGTAATTCTAACAGATTCCAGAAGCTCGCTCCAACATTTGGCTCGGTGTACCTCGACCTTTCGAGGAACACCGATAGCCTACACTATACTGAAAATTATTTTGAAGTTACAATCTGACGGAAAGCATGTAGTCCTTCAATGGATTCCATCACATATTGGAATTAGGGGCAATGAAATTGTTGATCAACTAGCCAAGCAAGCCATATGTGATGGAATTCCTGTTAACTTTTCTCCTTACTTTTCAAACTTTATACCAAAAATTAAACAGGACTGCTACTTACTTTGGAAAGAATATTTTAATAAAAGATCTCGAGATAAAGGAATCTGGTACAAAACGATCCAACCACATCCCTTGAACTCGCCATGGATAGATAACCAGTTGTTGAACAGATGTGATACTGTTATTGCACTAAGGCTTCGTTCCGGACACATTCCGTGTAATAAGTTCTTATACCTAATGGCAAAATCAACAACGGATAAATGTGATTTTTGTAATAACTCCGTTGATGATGTTTATCACATATTGGCAGAGTGTGTCCGCAACGCAGAATTTAGACATAGATTAGATTGTAGGCTTAGAGAAATAGGTTACTGCAACAGTGTTCTGGCTGCGCCACTTTCTGACGCAGCTAGAGCACTTTACAGACTAGCTATGCTAAGATTTGGTTAAAGATTGTATTATTAGTTATAAATTGTAAACCTTACCAGGGCGGCATAATCGCATGCGCGACAAAGCCCTTTTCTAGAATAAAAAAAAAAAAAATCAGAATTCTAAAATGGTACAATAGTTGTTAGTTCCATACAATAAAAAAGAGTAAAAAAATTAAAACCTCAAGTAACCCGATTTTTGCTATCTCAGTTAAAATGTTTTTGATTCGCACAAGCTCTAGGTAGGTTCTTAATTTTAAGGCAAAATGATGAGAGAGATGGATAGTGGGTATGTTTGCCATGAGTGAGCGAAACAGATAGTGACGCCACTTTTATTAAAGTGAAAAAAAGTTAGTAAAATAATGAAAAATCTTGATCTAGTTTAATTTAGGTTTGTTGGAATAAAAGTCAGATAGAGAGATAACGTTTTTTATTACAATAAATAAGCCCATTGAGAACGTAGCCGACCTGCGTGAACGCATTTCTCAAGCAGCTGAGGAGATCAACTCTCGAAGATATGCCCGACTAATAAGTAGATCTTTTTTAAGAAGATGTAGGGCTTGTATTGAGGCTGATGGTAAACAATTTGAACATTTATTGTAATAAAAATGTTATTTCTCTATCTGACTTTTATTCCAATAAACCTTAATTAAACTAGATCAAGATTTTTCATTATTTTACTAACTTTTTTTCACTTAAATAAAAGTGGCGTCACTATCTATCTCGCTCACTCATGGCAAACATACCCACTATCCATCTCTCTCATCATTTTGCCTTAAAATTAAGAACCTACCTAGAGCTTGTGCGAATCATAAACATTTTAACTGAGATAGCAAAAATCGGGTTACTTGAGGTTTTAATTTTTTTACTCTTTTTTATTGTATGGAACTAACAAGTATTGTACCATTTTAGAATTCTGATTAAATGCGCCAACTTTTAATGCCACTTGCCTTGGCAAGTAAAAAATGTACTAAAGTGCCTTGGCACTTTAGTACATTTTTTTTAAAGGAGGGCCTATCAAAGTCGACGAATCTTGAAAATTTTAAATTCGTAGTTTAACGAATAGTCTCAATTCTCGGAAACTTGAGGCAATCGTGTCATTATTTTTTATTGGGATTCTAGAAATGTTATTTAGGATTACGTTTCCAAAGTTTACATGAACAAAAATAAAAAAGAATAACCACAATAACCGAGAAATGGTACAGTTTGATCAAATTTCTAGGTTTTTCTTAAAATGCCCATAATTTTCAAACTGCGTGGGATAGATTTTTTTTTATATTTTTCTCGTGATGTTTATGATCAATCCTGTCACCCCGTTTCGGCTTGACGTTGAGTTCTGGGACACCCTGTATACATCCAAGTTAAGCTTGATATTAGTTAAAACAAAAAAATTAAATATCATTAAAGATTTTTTTTAAAAAAAGCACTCGTCTGACCTTGTCATTTGTCATGGAGTATGTCAAAAAATCAAAAATAATTCATATAAGTATTAATAACCTAAGAGGATATGTGCGATAACGGAGATATCTCGCTCTCTCTCTCTCTTGCAAAAAAGGATTTGAATGTCTATGAAACACGAATTTCAGCTCACTGTGCGGCATCGCGTCTCGCAATACTTACGTTACTTATCGGGGTGTGAGCGGGTTGCGGGGCGCGCGTGCCCGGATTTGGAATTATTGGTTATCAATGCGTCGCCTTAAACAATGCATACATATGCGATAGCAGCAATCGCGGTTGATTTGCTGGCATTTATTGAAGAGTTCCGTTGTGTCTCCGAAACTCATAATCTGATCTTTACGAAATTCAAATGGGACCATTTCGGAATAAACTTCTTTCGAACAAAAAAGAATTTTGCATATCGGTCTATATATAATATGACGGAATCATCGTCTGCCTAGCCTAGCCTTTTCGCAACTATATTAGGGTCGGCTTCCAGTCTAACCGGATGCAACTGAATACCAGTATTTTACATGGAGCGACTGCCTATCTGACCTCCACAACCCAGTTACTGGGTAATACGATACCCCTTGGTAAGACTGATTGTCCGACTTTCGGGCTTCTGACTGCCAGTAACGACTGTCAAAGATCCACGAATGACAGCCGGGACCAACGGCTTAACGTGCTTTCCGAGGCACGGAGGGGTCACGATATGTAAAGATGCTCGCCCATCCACAGAGCAACCGCGGCAAGCGTAGCTTAACCTGATCTATCGACCTGTGCGGTTGTTGTTATTTAGCCACGGGCCCCTATGCCCGAACATACATAAAATATTAAAAAATATATGTACCTATGTATATACAGGGTTATTGGTAAAACTTTAACAACCTCTTAAGAGGTCATTGTACTCATCATTATGAATAACTTTTACTATGGCACCAAACCTGAAATCGCGAAAAAAAAATCAGCTGTTCCCTACATTTATGTTCGTTATATATAAACATCCGAATTGAGAACCTCTTCCATTTTAGAAGTCGGTTAAAAACACTTGTTGATTTGCCTTAGCTACAGACGTCGTTATAAAATATAAATAAAAACTACATCGCCCACCTCCCACGTTAGCTAGATGGATATTTTATCGAAGTAAAACAAAGCTCATGTATCGTATTTTCCCGCCACAAACGAATGATTGAATTTAAAGTGGTCAATGCAATCATATAACAAGACAAGACAATATTTTTACAACCTGCGAGATCTGCGTCACATTCGCAGGCGCACCTACTTTGGATAGCATTAAAACGTAGAATAACTGGCAATCATTGAAATAACAAACAAGTGCAAGAATTGAGGACGAGCGACCCAGATGGTGTGTACATAGAGAATTGGCACAGATGCACAGGGATGAGTAAAAGTGTCGCGGCGAGAGCATTAAACCCAGCGCATGAACGGGCGCCGCGCCAGCGCCGCCACCGGCGCCGGCCGCGGGCTGTAGGTACCGACAATGTTACACGACTTACATGCAATGTTACTGAGAACCAGTTGATGATACTTCATTTGATGTCTCGATACCTAATGATACTGACAATTATTTACGCCCATACGGGCATAAGTAAGTACTTCTTTCTCTCCTTCCAATTAACGCTATCATTCTACAGCTGCTTAAGACCAGTCTTAATGAAACGGGTCCAACTCATCCTACCATCTCCGTCTGGATTAACCGCAATGAAGCTTGTCAATATAGAGGGATATATTGTATCGTGAATTGGGCCCACTCACCCTTTGGTCACCTGCCATGCGATGGTAGTGTCCATGTCAGTGTGGCAGTTCTCCGGATCACATTAGTTATGTTTGTTATGAACGGGTTATTGTATTCTTAACATGATTTACAAGTTTAATACATTGAATATACTAGTGATTAATATGTATACTCCGGGTATACATAATTATGTATAAATCTCTTGTGAACCTCGAACCATGACCGTGACCCTTTGTTGACTTGTAAAAAACCATACCAAGTGAATAGAGGTAAAACGCAGTAAACAGTACACTGCAAAAAAATGACAGAGACGATGCCGTGCGCCTGTGCTGCCAGCACGCTCGCATCTAACACGGCACGCTTTCCACACGGAACTCACGCTCACGTTTAGGCCGCAGCCGCACGCCGCCCGCCACACTTTAATGTGAAAATTAAATAGTGTCACAAACAAAAAACAAAGCGTTTGCATACACGATCGCCACCGCCATCGTACAGGCCGGCTTGTAAGTGAATCCAAATTTTGTAAACACGGGTGTTCCGTGTTCCTTGTTGGTATCGATCTGGGTGCGAGCTGCGAACACTAATATCTGCAGCGTGACGCCGCCCGGCGCGCGGCTTGCGTCAAGGTCTGCGTCTGTTTATACACCTTCTAGCGCACGTCGCGCCTCGAGGTCACTCTGTACCCACCATTCATGAGACATTAAAAAACTTGCTTTGTTTACTACATTATTTACTAAATTGACTGAAGGAATACTTGGCTATCGCTTGGCACCGCACTTTACTCTAAATATTAAGATCATACTTTCACACACAAAGGTCCACTTGAAGGACTAAGTGCGGAAACCAAACCTAACTTAGAAGATCATACTTTTTTGTATTTTCTCTGTACGCAGACAATACCCACGCCGCCTGTATGATAAAGATCTGAGTGTCGATTCCCCATACATACGAGATAATGCAGCTGCAAGTTCTGGCTCGTAAATATGTATTAACTTCCCACAAGATTTTCCGCAATTCAAACATTTCCAGTCCAGCAAGGCGGTGCTTTACGAGAAATAAAATCAATTACAGTTTTGAAATATTAGAGCTCTTGCACACCACATTTTTTCCAGGCGCTGTCAACGCGCCTTTCGCTATCGCGCGTTGATGGCGCTGCTAAACTTGAAAAAGGCAGATAGTTCTTTTATCTGTTCTGTGCTTGCGATTGCATCGCTGCAAACTCATGAGAAACGCGCGTGAGCAACTCTCATTGTAAAGTAAAACGCGCGTAGCACGCGCGCGAACGAGCCACAAACGTGCGTGTATCGCGCTGGAAACCTGCGTGCGCTGTGTGACTGACCGACATCAAGGAAAGGGGTGGGGGAGAGGTCTGCGGCGCACATTCCGTCAGTCCGTACTTCATTCAGCGTGCAGTGTTTACAGCTAAACTGACGCGCTGTGCCAGCGCGTCTGTATCGATGTAAGAGCCTGTCCAGATGAGGCGTTCTGCGCGCGAGACCTTTTTTTTTGAGGAATGGCATCTCGCAGTTAAACCTGTGAGGTTGCCGTCTGCTTAACCGAACTTTCATGTGGATGCCTTAATAAATTAAGGCCTCCAGCCAGGGCTTAAAACAAACTTAAAAACTCAAACTCAAAGCATTTATTTCAGGCACTTTTGAATTGTCAAAAAGTCGGTCAGTCAGAAAATATGAAGCTAGATGCCCATTCCAAAGCGTAGGTACCTATGGAGAAGAACGGGCAAGAAACTCCATGGACACTCTTTTAAATTATATTTTTACAAAAATATTAGTTACTTACATCATTAATGTGTATTTATAATTACCTATATGTGAGAACGATGTAAAAAAGACGTATGCGTTAAAAGCGTCCAGAGTACAGCAAATAGTAAGAAAACAACAATTCAAAATTAATTAAAAATAAGCCGAGGCAGCTAAGTGATGACCAGCCCCAACTGACGGCGCCCGTTCACGAACATGAAGCATAGACCAGCACCATTCAGCTCAACCATTTTGAAGGGAGCTAAATGATCCAACACACACGCCACCGTCAGCGAGACATTTGTGTGAGCATGACATACTATCAGCCGCCAGGGCACATTCAAGTCAATGAAAGACACGTTACCCGGTAAATGGTACATAAGGTATAGTATATACATAGAAATCACATCTGTGCTATGCAATTATACAATACAAAGGGAATTGAGTTTATACAATGCAAATATAGTCTTACAATCTTCAGCAGCTTCAACAGAATTTTCAAGTGTTAATCAATTAGTTGTGATTGTGGAGCAGGACCAGCATTGAGCCAGGCATTTTTATCAGCGATGTAATCCCCTAACTTATAATATGCCTGACTGCATAGTGTGCGTTTTATACAAGACTTGAATTTTGTCTCATTCAATTGAAGAATGTGGGGAGGTATTTTATTATAACATTTTAAACAGTACCCCATAAAAGATGAGTCTACTTTAGCCAGTCTGAAACCTGGTTGAACTAATAGGTCCCTATTTCTAGTACTATAATTATGTCTTTCACCTCTTTTACTAAAAAGATGTAAGTTTTTTCTTACATACATGATGTTTTCGTAGATATATTGACAAGGTACCGTCATGATGTTAACACTTTGCGGGACACTTAACGCTCCTCGACGTAATAACAATAAAACATTTCCTTACATATGAAATTAGCGTTTTGTCGTACTGACCACTTTGATCTGAAATATCTCCTCTTTCGTTAAGAATTCCAAATTCAAATTTATACATTCATTTTGCTGGTACATTTGAGTTTTGAAAACAGTCATTCATTTGTTTTTTCCTCATTATTTTTTTTCTTTGGCGTCGCTTATTACCGCACAATGGAAAACATGAAATATCGGTATATTTACGAGTACGAGTTCTACCGTGGCACCAGTGCTGCAGAAACAGCTCGAAGGATTAATGACACGTACGGCGCTGGTGTCGCAAAAGAAAGCACGGTACGTTTTTGGTTTCAACGTTTTCGTTCTGGAAATTTCGACCTTCAGAACCAACCCCGTGAACGGCCGGAGACCAATGTGGAAAATGAAGAATTAAAGGCTATTGTGGAAGCGGATCCATCACAAAGCACTTCAGAGATAGCTGCAGGCTTCGGGGTAAGTGATAAAACTGTATTAATCCACTTGAAGCAAATCGGGAAAATAAAAAAACTTGAACGATGTACCCATCGTTCAAGTTTTTTTATTTTCCCGATTTGCTTCATGAATTGAGTGAATCGAACTTGCAAACACGCGTCGACTGCTGTGTTACTTTGCTCAACCGACACAATAATGAAGGGATTTTAAATCGAATCATTACTTGTGATGAAAAGTGGATACGGTACGATAATCGGAAGCGCTCGTCGCAATGGCTGAACCCTTGAGAACCAGCCAAATCCTCCCCTAAACGAAAATTTACTCAGAAAAAGTTACTTGTGAGTGTTTGGTGGACTAGCGCCGGTGTCGTTCACTACAGCTTTCTAAAATCTGGCCAAACGATTACGGCATATATCTATTGTCAGCAACTGCAAACTATGAAGGAAGAACTAGCTGCTAAACAACCGAGATTGGTCAATCGCTCTAGGCCACTGCTACTTCACGACAACGCAAGACCACACACTGCACAACAAACAACCACTAAGTTAGACAGCTCGTCTAACTTAGTGGTTGATTGTTGTGCTGCAACTGGAATGTCTGCGACATCCACCGTACTCCCCGGACCTTGCTCCAACAGATTACCATTTTTTCCGGAATTTGGACAACTTCTTACAAGGAAAAAAATTCAACTCCGATGCGGCAGTCCAAACCGCCTTCAAAGAGTTCATTGATTCTCGCTCCCATGGTTTTTTTAGTAAAGGGATCAATGAACTACCTATGAGATGGCAAAAGTGCATAGATAACAACGGTGCATACTTTGATTAATTAAATATATTTTACAAAAAAAAATTGACTTTATATTCCTCCCGTACAAAACGCCAATTTCATATGTAAGGACCTAATATATTGACAAGGCACCGTCATGATGTTAATTTCTTTAAACAGTTCCCTTAGAGAATCGCGCCTGCGGAGCATATAAATAAATGGCTCTGATGGCTCTTTTCTGCAGAATAAAAATAGAATCGATGTCTGCAGCCCGTCCCCAAAGTAAAATACCGTAAGACATGATACTATGAAAGTAACTAAAATAGACCAGTCTCGCGGTATCTACATCAGTAAATTGACGGATTTTTCTGACAGCATAAGCTGCTGAACTTAGCCGTCCTGCAAGAGATGTTAAATGAGGACCCCATTGTAGCCTTGAGTCGAGCGTGATCCCTAGGAAAACAGTTTCATCGACGAATTCTAGTTTCTCTTGATTCAAAATTATCTCACAATCACTACTCTTAACATTTGGTAAAGAAAATCTTATGCACTTAGTTTTTTTTCCATTTAATACTAAATTATTAGCAGTGAACCAATTTTGGACCTGCAGTAGGGCGATATTTACGTCGTCAAACTTTGTAGCACGTCTATTTACCTTAAAAATTAAGGAAGTGTCATCAGCAAATAACACCATTTCTGGTTGATTTTTTAATAAATGGAGTAGATAATTAACATAGACTAAAAAGAGGTGGCCATCTTTACTGTTAAACCATTCGAATTGACACTATTTATTTGAACTTGCTGTTGTCTATCATTTAAATAAGAACTAACTAAACTGCCAATCGATTCTGTAAAAATCTCACCGTGAAAACTTAGGTGATGTGAGTTTGTTTTTGCTAGGAATTGACACTATTGACAGCTCACTCCACGCTCACTTCACCCAAATTTTCACGGTGAGATGGTTACAGAATCGCACTGCTGAGCGCGAGTTTTCCAAGTCCGTAATGCTCAAGTTTCAAAAGCAAGGTTTCGTGATCGACGCAATCAAATGCCTTGGAGAGATCAAAAAAGATTCCTATGGCGTCTTGAGCCTCTTCCCACGCGTTAAAAATGTGTTTTAATAAAGTCACACCAGCGTCGGTCGTACAACGTCCTTTGGTGAAACCGTACTGTTGATCGTGTAGGATTTTATTCGTGTTAAAATGATTGAGCATTTGATTAAGCATTATCTTTTCAAACACCTTGCTAAAAACCGGCAAAACGGATACGGGTCTATAATTATTGGTGTCTTTACTGTCCCCGGATTTGTAAAATGGTATTACTTTACTGTATTTCATGAAATCGGGGAAGAGTCATAAGTCATAAGTCATAAGTAATTTATTTCATAACAATATAGGTACATTGTGTTGAAAACTTCAAAAATATCATTATATAATTGCAATCAAAATAAAATTCATTAATACATTTAGAAAAGTCAATAAAACAGTAAAGGTTAATTAAGAATAATATTAAAGTACAATAATCATAAATAGTAAATGTCAAAGTTATAATTAATCAATAATAAGTTACGATGTCATACGTCATCTAGGAATTCATTGATACTGTAGTAGCCTTTCCCCAACAAATAGGTCCTCAGTTTGTTTTTAAATAGGTTAACACTATAAATGGTTTTGAAATCTATAGGCAACTTGTTGTATAAAATTACAGACTGATACCTTGGGCTATGTTTGACAATTTTTAATTTCGGTTGAATAGTGTTGGGCAAATCTTTCCTACGTGTGCTAGCTCTAGTTTGTCTTTGCTCATCGGTCTCAGTTTTGTGCAAATTTTTAACTAAGCTGGTTAGCAACACCAAAATGTAAAGGCATGGCACTGTCAAGATTTTTAATCTAATAAAATGGTCTTTACATGATTCTGTCTGTTTCATGCGGAGCATAGTCCTTAAAGCTCTTTTCTGAATCACGAATGCCATTTGTATGTTGTACTTGTAGCTATTGCCCCAAAACTTGATGCTGTATCTTAGCCTGGACTCCACCAAGGCAAAGTACACACTTCTAAGTTGAGGTAAACTTAATTCTTCCCTCAGTGATCTAATCGCATAGCATGCCGAGCTAATAGACTTCGTTATAGATAATGTCTCAGCCTTCCAATTCAACAGTGCATCAATGTGCACACCTAAGAACTTGACACTATCAACTATTTCGACATCACTCCTTGATCGACAAGACTCCTTGATCTACACACGAATTAAATACTATGGCTAAGTAAGGTGCTTTATGGCAAAATCAAAGAAGCGCTTGGAGAGGCGTTTCATGAACTGTTGGACGGTGGGCAGTCTGAGGTCTACGTGGAAGTTCACGTTTCGGACATAGAAGGGGGCTCCCGTGACCTTACTGAGAAAACGGTTTTGGAGGGTCTGGATTTTATGCAGGTGACGAGGCTTGAAGTGTGCGAAGACTAGGCAAGCATAGGTCATGATGGGACGGATGACCGCGGTGTAGAGGCGCAATTTGCAGTTAAGTAACAATTTGCTGCGGGCAGTCAGTAAGGATTGGAGCATACCGAGAGCAAAAGAGGCGCGCGAACGCGCTATCTTTATGTGCTCTTTGAAATTCAGGTTGTGATCGAGAATGACCCCTAAGTATTTGGCTTGCTTACCCCAAGGGATCGGCTTGCATACATAGAGATCGGGCTGGGGAGGGGGGAGCCAATCGGCGCGGTTTCGAGAAGAGTACCGCCTGACTCTTATCGGGATCGAGCTCGATTCTCCATTTCCGGAACCAATCGCCTAAGGCTCTTGCGGAGGTCTGGAGAGTGCGAGCGATAGAGCTCTGGCTGTGACCCGTACAGTAAATGGCAGTGTCGTCGGCGAAGAGAGCCAACTGAGCCTATTTAGTTTTGGGTATGTCACTGGTGAACAGAGTGAATATGAGGGGGGATAGTACGGAAACATGGGGGACTCCGCACGGATCGGGTGAAGAAGGGAGAGGGCGTCCTCGATGCGGTAGCGAAAGGTGCGATTCGACAGATAGTCTCGTAAAATGAGCACGAAACGGTCTGGCACACCTAGTAGGTAGAGCTTATATAATTTATTTATAATTTTACCTTTACAACTATCATAACAGGATTAACCTAATGCGATGGTGGGGTATTTATATACTTACAATATTAAATTAACCTAATAAGGAACTTCTATGACATACTACCAAGCCAAGCCATTGTGCCAGACTTTGTCGAATGCTTTCGCTATGTCGAAGAACAAAGCGCCTGCTGACGCACCGCGCTGGAAGCCAGCGCTAATGTGCTCAACGATGCGGTGGACCTGGTGGACGCACGAGTGTTTAGTTCGAAAACCAAACTGCTCGTTGGGGATAAGGCTCTTTGCTTCGGCAAATAATAATAATAATAATAATCATTTATTTCGAGCAACAAGACTCATAGTGTTAGTAACAATATTATACTTACAAACTATGTTAGTAATAAAACAGATTTTCTTGCTATTGTCACTACATTAAGCATACAACAATGGTTAATGTAGTGACAGTCGAACCTCTCAGCCAACATCCTCAAGATGGTGTTGGAGCTGGCGCGGACCCTGCGCACCAAGGATGTGCACCGTTTCCGCATCGTCGCATAGAAGCAGTCGATGCGTGACTCAGCGAACATCCCCGACGCACTGCAGTGCCGAGGCAACCCCAACAACATCCTGTAGGCATTGTTGAATTGGACTCGTAGGGCGTTGTACTGTTTTTGTGTATAGTTAGCCCACAGGGCGCTCGAATAAAAACAGGTGCAATAGGCTCGGAAAAGAGTATTTTTTGCTTCCTTCGAGCATCGTGCAAACCTGCGAGCTATCATGTTCGCTCTAACAGACAACGCCCTACGTTCCCGCTCCATGTCTGAATCGTCTCTCAGGTCAGAGGTCACCAGATGCCCAAGGTATTTGAAGGTGTCAACCCTCTTTAGCGGTACATTATTTAATTTGATGCTAGGGATATTATCTGGACATTTACCCCTGGCCCGGAAAATCATACACTCACTTTTCTTGGTGTTATAGAGCAGACCATGACTGAGAGCATATACCTCACAAACGCCGAGCAGCTTAGACAGGCCACAGACCGAGGCGCTCAGCAGCACCATGTCGTCTGCATAGCTTATGTTATTCACACAGACTCCACCAACATGACATCCGACATGCGTGCTGCTCAGCCTCTCGATGAGTGCGTTTACATAAAGGTTGAAGAGCGTTGGTGAGGTCAACCCCCCTTGCCTCACCCCGCACTCCAACCTGTATGGTTCAGACAGCGTTCCCGACCATCGAACTACGTTGACCTGGTTCCCGTACCAATATTTGAGAATACGGATGCATTCGCTTGGCAGGGATGTGTCGTTAAGTTTATCCCAAAGGATATCATAGGAAACCAGGTCAAACGCTTTCGTAAGGTCGAGGAAGCAAGCATAGCAAAGTCCTTGAGACGCTTATAAATAAGCCTCTCGTAGATTTTGCCGAAAACATTGAGCAAAATGATGGGGCGGTAATTGGAGGGCTCAGACTTGGGCATGCCTGGCTTTGGGATACCGATGACCGTGGCTTCTTTCCACGCTTGGGGGAAGATGTTGTTGCTCAGAGCGCCATGAAGACGGCGGTCATGAGCAAAATGAGGGGGGCGGGGAGCGCGCGATTCCACTCGCGCACTTCAATTAATATTGCGTCCAGATACCGCGTTTCTACCCTAGGAGGGATTCCCTACCAGTTATAAACATGGACTTGGATACAGCGGTTGTGTTGTGGCTTACTTACCGTCGATGGAAACATCGTAAACGAAGAGAAAGTCGACGATTTAACGTGCATCCAACTCTATGTGACAGAATGACGCATAGTATGTTTATAATATACTTACCTAAAGCTCAGAGAACACACTGAAAAGTTTTTCAACATCGTTCGATGATTAACTAGAAATTATTCAAGAAGATTTGACTCCAGGTCAAAATTATGTGGTACGGGATACTCTTTCTGCAGAAGAAAAACTCGTGATTACTTTGAGGTAATATTTTTATTTGTTTTAATACCTTTATCAAGTATATATATTTAAAGTAAGAATCAATTTAACAAAAATAAAGAATAATTTGAACAAAAATTAGACATCATTCTCACATAATATAGGTAGGTACCGTACTTATTTAGTTACCGTATAGTATCATCAATTCAGATTCTTGGGAATCTTATGTAGATGCCGGTGATGGGATTGTTGGTTGGGTTTTTGTAGGCAGACGTCGTTGATGGGGTATTGCGTTGCATAGTGCAATAATCTCAATCGTAAGTCGAAGAAGTTGCAGGTGGAAACGTTTCTTCAAAATAATCTCTCTGTCCGCGTTGTGTCATTCCTGTTTGGTAATGATACTGTGTTGAAGGCAGAACGGGCAGCTGAAGACACAGGGCTTGTTGAGCTTGAAGTACTTTGATTAATTAAATTTTTGTTTGAAGTCTGTTTTCCTCTGGTACTTTTAAGAAGCTCCTTGTGTAATGATGACAAACAAAATAGTTTGTCATCATCTGACTCCGTTTGGTTTGATGTCTGTGGCTGATTTCCAGATGCTAAATTTTTTATGATGATTTCGAGAAATTCTTCGTCGGCCACATTTAGTTTTTTCTTATTTTTCTCCTCACTAACTGGAGGTCTCATTACATCTTCTCCATCGCCAGAAAAGTCCTGTTCTTCAGCTGCAACAGGCGTGATGTTGCTGTCAGTTGTTTTATTCTGTGTTGATCGTTCGAGGAACTTCAAACGTTCTTTGCCGGAGGCTCCTGATCCAGACGGTGTGGTTTTCTTCTTCTTCTTTTCTCTTACAAAGCCATCACGCAACCCTTTCCACTTCTTTTGTAATAAAGTACCTGTAATCAATAAAACGATTGAAATGATGCAATATTACAAGATGTTATTTTGCAGACCTGCATTTTGCCTACAGATTGGAATAGTCTACTGTTATCGAAATAGTACAGAAAACCTGTTATATGGCAAAAACAGCAAAATATAGTAATGAGAGAACCTACGAAGGCTGAATGGGAAGAGATTTCGAAACAATTTCAAAAATACATAAATTATACTAATTGCATCGGCGCCATTGATGACAAGCATAATATCCGTATTATATATAAAACCTTACGATTCTGGGTCTCTTTTTTATAACTATAAGAATTATTTTTCCACTGTTTTGTTAGCTGTATGCGATGCAAATTATTGATTGCAGACAGATATCGGCGCATATGAAAAAAGTAATGACTCCACAATTTTTAAAGACTGTTTTATATAAAAAACTAGTCGAGAAAACTTTAGATATTCCAGACCCAAAGCCAACATCGCTGACAGATATAACTCCCTTACCTCATGTGATAGTAGGAGATGAGGCATTCAGTCTGTCTGAAAACATAATGCGCTCTTATTGCGGTTAAATCTCTAACAACTAAGAAAATAACTTTCAACTACCATTGATCCAGGGCCCGGAGATACATTTTTATTTTTTTATATAAAACGTTGACACTAAAAAGGGTATAGCCGTCCTTCCATAGGCAAACTGCCCCTGATAGGAACCTAAAAAAAAATTAATTTCGCGGGCTACGGCTACCCAGGCGCTTTCGCCTTAATCGACATTTATGATACAGAACATCTCCAACTTTAAAGAGCTACATTTGAGGAATGTTATATTTACGCACTTCATCTTCGGTTTGCAATGTTTTCTTTCGTTTTCCAGTCTTCCGCAATATAAAGCCACAATTAAGTATTACATTTTCCAGACATAGTCGATATATTTTCAGGTCACTGCTTTATCCACTGGTTATTATATATATATATATATATATATATATATACAAATACTAGAATAAACAATACGTCCCGGAATTAGGAATTTGTGAAACTACGCAAATAGTAACAGAAAAAGCGTACCAAGACTATGCAATGTGATCATGTAGGAACATGCACGCGCGGGTACTTCGATTATAATCTACACTGAGAAAAAAATTTCCTTCTATCAACAAAAGTTTTATTGAATCAAAAACAAAATTATAGAATAATCACAATGAAATAATAATCAATTGAATAAATTGTTTCATTCAATCGATATTTCTTTCATATTGGAAATGACCTTCACTAAAAATTTACGAAAACATTGATTCAATTGTTAGTATGAGAATGCGATACTCTTATCTTATATTGTTGTTATTGAGATACTCGTAACTCTAAAAAAACATTTTATTGAAAATATTCAGAATTTCAATTGTATTGAATGAATTAAATATTTCTTATTTTCAGTAATTTTTTTTCTCAGTGACTATACTTACTACAAAAGTAGATCGACCAAATCTATATACTTATACTAATATAATAAAGCTGAAGAGTTTGTTTGTTTGTTTGTTTGAACGCGCTAATCTCAGGAACTACTGGTTCGAATTGAAAAAATATTTTTGTGTCGGATAGTCCATTTATCGAGGAAGGCTATAGGCTATATAACATCACGCTACGACCAATAGGAGCGGAGCATCAATGAAAAATGATGCAAAAACGGGAAAAAAATATTCCTTTTGAGAGCTTTCGTTGCGTACGCTGCGTAAACGGTTAAAGTTACGCAAAAATCATGTATGACGGAATTGTATCCTTTTAAAAGTTCTAAAAAAAGTCCGCGACAGCATATGTCTATCTTTTAAGGTTTACTCACTATAACCTTTTTTATGGTAATCAAATTTCTTCTAAACTAATGCATTATTTGCGAAGGTTTTTTTTTATAAACATGATATTAATCCTTATCAAAATAAATACGTTATTCATCACAAGTATTTAATGTTGAATAAAATTGCCCTTGACATCATTTGATTTCAATGAATATCTTAGGAGTTGCATAGTTTACAAGTAATATAGTCGCATAGTTTACATGTATAAGTAATAATCTTAAGAGCGCGCCTTGGCAGCCCAACGCGAGCGATTTCGTACCTCTCGCCCGCGCCCCCTCTACAATAATACGCGATGGCATAGCGCGCGGCGCGCCACCACCGGCGCAGGCGGCGCGCGGCAACGAGATCGAGTGCGTGAGTCGAGTTCGAGTTTAAACTGCGCGGTGCCCAGGCGATCAACAGCGTTCTGTGCCGAAGACGGGCCGTGAATATGCCGTTTCGTGAATTTGAACTTGATTCGTATGGCAATAAAAATGTATTCGTAAAAAATTATGTCATTCAAATAAAGTTCAAATTCACGGAAGTATTTGGTACGACGGATCGATCGCGATGTGTAGGTAAAGCATAACATAGCTGATTATAATCAAACGAGCTCATTGTCGGTATAGGTAAATACATAATTATTTGGAAGCTCCGTTCATAGACCTACAAACTGACATACCACCAATATAGTAGGTAAATAGGTACTAGGGCTTCCATCCCGAGACGCGAGTTTCGAAATTTAGAAGCTCGTGTTTTTTTTTTTCGTGGACTCGAGACTATCTAGTCTGATCCGTTATTCAGTCCTCGCGTAGGTACTCAATCTATATATTATGTACTTACCTAAAAGGTTAGTATGAAATAAAATATTATATGTACTTAAATATTCATCAATATTTATTTATTAAACAATTTAATATTCAAAATTATATAATACCATTACAATAACAATAAAAATCCCATAAAAAAATTAAAGTCAAAGTGATTTCACAAGGTTTCAACAAATTACGCGACGCGCAACATTCGAAGGTACCTATGTATGTACCTAATACAAATATCGTATTACCGTAATAACAAAAAGTAATGTTCCTACAAAAATAAACTCATAACATAACCATAATAACTATGTACCTAGAACAAATGTTTCCTTATAAATAAAAATACTGGCCAAGCAAGTCGGGCCATGCATAGTGGGTTCCGTAGCTGAAATTACAAACGACTGTAACATACTACATCCATCGATCCATCCATCCATCCATCGATCCATCGATCCATCGATCCATCGATCCGTCGAACCGTCGATCCGTCGATCCTTCGATCCACCGATCCGTCGATCCAGCGATCCATCGATCCGTCGATCCATCGATCCATCCATCCATCCATCGATCCATCGATCCGTCGATCCATCCATACATCCATCCATCGATCCATGGATCCATCGATCCATCGACCTGTCGATCCATCGATCCGTCGAACCGTCGATCCGTCGATCCATCGATCCATCGATCCGTCGATCCATCGATCCGTCGATCCATCGATCCGTCAATCCACCGATCTGTCGATCCATCGATCCATCGATCCGTCGATCCGTCGATCCATCGATCCATCCATCCATCCATCGATCCATCGATCCGTCGATCCATCCATACATCCAACCATCCATCGATCCATGGATCCATCGATCCATCGATCCGTCGAACCGTCGATCCGTCGATCCATCGATCCGTCGATCCATCGATCCATCGATTTGTCGATCCATCGATCCGTCAATCCACCGATCCGTCGATCCATCGATCCGTCGATCCGTCGATCCATCGATCCATCCATCCATCTATCGATCCATCGATCCGTCGATCCATCCATACATCCATCCATCCGTCGATCCATGGATCCATCGATCCATCGACCTGTCGATCCATCGATCCATCGATCAGTCGATACATCGATGCTTCGATCCGTCGATACATCGATGCTTCGATCCATCGATCCATCCATCCATCCATCCATCAATCCATCGATCCATCGCGATCCGGCGATCCATCGATCCATCGATCCATCCATCCATCGATCCACAAAAACACATAAAATTTCAAATCACAACGATGCTAAAGAAGTTTTCACTTCAAAAACTTCCCCACTTTACGTGTACCTAAAAAAACCGATAGCGTAAAAAAATTTTTTTTCAAGATTTTATTTTACCACTTTGTCGGCGTGATTAATAATGTACGAACGCCAGCACATCAACCTACCCGAAACTGTCAAATTTTCGCAATCAACTTTGAACCTTATGCTTTAGTGATAAAGTTGAAAATCTATTAAAGAAATTTGACAGATTGTAGTAACTTGATGTGCTGGCGTCTGTACATAATTATATCCATGCCAAATTATAGTTTTCTAATAATAGTACTAAGAGCCTCTGAGCTAAACTGCGGACGGACATGGCGAAACTATAAGGGTTCCTTTTTGACTACGGAACCCTAAAAAAGTTTTTTTTTCTTTAAATAAAATTCATCAGTTTGAATAAGTAATATTAATTAGTAAAAATATCAGTGATTGAACTAGGATGATATTATTTTGATACTTATTGTATTTTTACCCGCATTATATAGGTAGATAGGTAGGTACACACGGCTACGTATTAAGCTATACATTTCCAGTATATAAGCTGACCTCTCATTGTACGGGAAAGATTCAATTATCTTACATTATGCGATTTAAAATTTACATACATTAATACAAAGCATCACGCCTGTATTGCCCGATGAGGTGGGCAGAGGTGCGGGAATCGAACCCAGGACCTCACAGCTCAGCAGTAGCGCTTGCGACCGCTAGACCAACGAGCCAGGTAAAAAAAATATTAACGGGAATTAAAAATTTACTTACTTTTTTTTCCCTAGGCAATAGATATTCGAAATACCTAAGTAGCTAAGGAAATAAAAGAATTGATACCGTTATATAAATCGGTAGTTAGGTACAGACGCCAGCACACCAAGCTACCCGAAACTGTCAAATTTTCCCATTCAACTTTGAACCTTAAGCTTCAGTGATAAAGTTGAAAATCTATTAAAGATATTTGACAGATTGTAGTAGCTTGACATGCTGGCGTCTGTACTTACTTTTTTCTTTCTTTCGTTCAGAATACGGAGTTGTTCCCTCAAACGTTTTGTTTTGTTTTTGTTTTTTTAAAAAACGTTTCCCCACACTAGGAATTACTCCTGTATCGTGGGTGCGTTTACAAACATTTAAATTCACATACACAAACATCCAGACCCGGAACAACTACCTGTAGGCAATACAAATATTTGTCCGGTCGGGAATCGAACCCGCGACCGCGACACGCAGCGCAGCAGTCGATCGCTCAGCCACTGCGGCAACCACGGAACAGAAAAAACTGTTTTTTCTGTTCCGTGGCGCCAACCATGAGTCGTGTTTTCCGTGAGTTTTCTTTTTGCCCATCTTTATTTACACTAAATAATGATAATAATTTATTATGTTTACACCAAACAGGTTTAACTCCTTTTTACAGTAGGTAATACCTACCACTAAACAAAATAAAAATGTCGAAAATAGTCCTCTCTCTGTAATGTCGCCAAACATAGGTTCGTCCTCCAAGAGATGCCGTAGCAGACTGATTGAATAAATTGAAAAGGATAGCGCTATTACTACCGCGTGCAAAACAAGAGACAGAAAGAGAGTATGTACATTTCAACCGCGCGGCCAACTCATAATATTTGACGAAACTTTGCCAGGAATTAGTGCTAATTTGTTACTTTACACACCCCTTTTCGTGAATTTGTTACAAAAAAAACTAAGACGCTATGACAAAGAATAGTTGGCCGCTAGAACCGCCACTTGCCGTAATCATCGCCCGTGATTACACAGAAACTATATAATACAGATAGACGAATGATGCATCAAAAGAAAGGTCTTAATTTGTTCAATTTGTTACAAAATTTAAAAACGTCATAACGTAAATAAACAAAAAGTTACGCAATAT
The DNA here is from genome assembly GCA_963855955.1 of Luperina nickerlii. NCBI lineage: Eukaryota > Metazoa > Arthropoda > Insecta > Lepidoptera > Noctuidae > Luperina > Luperina nickerlii. Next base: position 24,311,495 of record OY979672.1, on the reverse strand, counting down.
TTAGTTCTCAGGTTATGAGTAGGTAGGTATCTCACCATAAATATCAAATTAATAGAGGCTAATGTGTATGGACAATTAGTTACTAATTTGTTACAGCTAAAAACAGAAAAAAAAATACTAGAAAGTAGGTTCAATAATTTGTTAGATTCGATTTTAGTTGGCCGCTCGGACGGCAATATGCCTAAAATACAATGGCGTTTATCTCGTTATAAAAAGTAGGTTTAAGCTAAGTTTTAGTACTAATCGCCAGGTAACGTAACATAGTTTGGATAAATATGGCGAACATAACTGCAGCATCCATATTTTAGAATATATTTACAATAAATAGTAGTATGAAACCGTATGAGAGTAGGGTGACCATGATTACATTAGTACCTACGAAAGCATGTTTTCGTAAACGTAATAAATTATTCTATAATTAAGAAAAGTCGTCCTTATTTGACAGACAAAGATGTAGCGAGTTATTTTAAAAGATAATTGATAATATGAATACAAAGGTCTAATGTCCGTTGACTGCATCACACACAAAATATACATACTACAAATTATTGCTATGTAAGTACTTACATACTAAGGGCAAGAAACGTAAACGTAATAAATTATTCTATAATTAAGAAAAGTCGTCCTTATTTGACAGACAAAGATGTAGCGAGTTATTTTAAAAGATTTCTCCGATTTTTATAAATATTAACGATGTCATTTTTTTTTCATTTCCACGTTCATTTATCAGCGACAATACATAATTATTATGAAATAATAAGATTTTCAAAAGGAGATTTTTTTCGTTTGCGAGCAGCCACCGGATTGTAGAGAACAGTTAAAGCGCTTAAGAATCTGTCCTTAAGATAGAAATCCTTACATTGGATATTACGCTCGTCACTAGAGGTTGCCTGGATCTAGGTCTCGAGATGCAAGATGCACGCTGCCGCTGTGCACTTTCTCACAGAATGTTCACAAGTTAAGTGAAGTAACAGTTAATTCTTCCCTAGGGAATCACTATAGCAGTTTATAATATATACACACGAGTTTGCTAATTTCAATTTTACGTATTTACAGTTTGAAAACACGAAACGTGCGTGGGCTGAATTGTCACTCTTTTACTATAGATAATTGGCGGGAAACGCATATACTATAAAAGCAGGCTTGCGATTGGATGGAACGTAAGAGCCCTTTAAATGGAGCTCTGCCTTTGGTTTAGAAAAAAGAATACTTAAACGCCGTGATTTCCGATTTGAAATTGGCGCCAAATATTACTTTTTAAATAATGAAAGGAGTATTTTTACGATACAATAATATTATACAGGTAAATTAAAAGCTAATTCAAGTAATTAAGCTAAGAATATTTTTAAGACTTCTTCGAGACGACCACATGTGAAGTGAAGTGAAATCACATTAAAATGTGGCAGAGACGAATTTCATGTCTTTTTATAGATACTTAGGTAATATTTCCGAAGGTATTATAATACGTACTACAGTTTATTACTTTATTCAAGTCATCATAAAATTGTAAAAATTAAACTAACCGCAGTTGATTTGGATTCCTCTGCAATACACTTTTTGGTGGTGAGTTCTACATTAACAAATCCAACATTAAGTGTGCACAACTCATAGCTAAGCACTTTTAGATACTTCTGGATTTAGTAATAATTGTCTCAATAACTTAGTAGTATGAAAATCACGGGAATTAAATACGTACGAGCACACACCACAAAATACTGCACAGTAATGACAATATTCACAACAAAAAATAATCGCTTTGCAAACCCTTTGCAACAAATATTTTTAACAATAGTTTGGAAACAAAAGAGATCCTTTTTCTGGAATCGTTCCCATCATAAAACACCTGCGCAAAGTCAAAGAAACGATAATTTTATCAGTACCTACCTAAATACTTTAAAGAATTAAGAACAATAGACATCAATATGGCCGCAAAACGAACCGCATATTCGTTCGAACAGAGTACAAAATTAAAAACATGCTTTCGTAGGTACTAATTTAATCATGGTCACCCTACTCTCATACGGATTCATACTACTATTTATTGTAAATATATTCTAAAATATGGATGCTGCAGTTATGTTCGCCATATTTATCCAAGCTATGTTACGTTACCTGGCGATTAGTACTAAAACTTAGCTTAAACCTACTTTTTATAACGAGATAAACGCCATTGTATTTTAGGCATATTGCCGTCCGAGCGGCCAACTAAAATCGACTCTAACAAATTATTGAACCTACTTTCTAGTATTTTTTTCTGTTTTTAGCTGTAACAAATTAGTAACTAATTGTCCATACACATTAGCCTCTATTAATTTGATATTTATGGTGAGATACGTACCTACTCATAACCTGAGAACTAAATATTGCGTAACTTTTTGTTTATTTACGTTATGACGTTTTTAAATTTTGTAACAAATTGAACAAATTAAGACCTTTCTTTTGATGCATCATTCGTCTATCTGTATTATATAGTTTCTGTGTAATCACGGGCGATGATTACGGCAAGTGGCGGTTCTAGCGGCCAACTATTCTTTGTCATAGCGTCTTAGTTTTTTTTTGTAACAAATTCACGAAAAGGGGTGTGTAAAGTAACAAATTAGCACTAATTCCTGGCAAAGTTTCGTCAAATATTATGAGTTGGCCGCGCGGTTGAAATGTACATAAGAGAGTATGCTCGCTTAGAATAAAATGACGCAAGCGCCAAATCTCTGAATTGCTAATTACGAGGAGAACGAGTAGAAAAATAAAAAAATAATTCTGCACGATTTGAGATAATATTATTACCTATCTATTAGTTTAAAAATCATCATTAAATTCCATAGGGTTTCAGAGATCTAACTCAAAATAAGTGCAAAACGAGGTTTTTTCGTTATTTTTTTTTATCGAGATTTTTTTATCCAATCGTGTTTTCGCTTCTACAAATTTAAAGATTATAGGTCCAAGTTTAATGTGTCCAAATAGCAAACTCTCAAGTCTTACAGATACCGATATCTAGATCGCCCAATATCACCAAAACAGCATAATATAGACTCTTAAGTAATTTCTTAAAGTAATGGAATATATTTTTAACCGACTTCAAAAAAGGAGGAGGTTCTCAATTCGGATGTTTCTATTTTTTATTTTTTATGTATATTCGGGCATAACTCCCTCATATAATATGGAAATGTAATTAAATGGGTCAGCAATTATAAAATTTGGCGAGCCACCCAAAAGCAGCATTTAAATAATTTGGTCAGCATACAAAGATTTTGTTTGCAATAAAAAAAATCAGGCAGCAATTCTTGTTCCGCAACTAATTTTGATAATGGTCAAAAATTAAATCATACATAGTGTTAAGTATGTTGCGGGAGGCAAGTGAAACTACGGGCTGCTGTTAGCACACTGTTTTATTCAAGCAGGCGGTCGGCCGGGCGCGCGCGCATACTCACATAAGCATGCGCGCAGACATACATAACATTTCCTCCCCTTATTACACTTATATTCTAAACAATAAAAATAAGTTGTTATGTGTCTACACTAATACATAACTTAAAGATAAGACTTATAATCGACGCGAGGAATGTTTCTTAAGAGTCTATTCGCACATCTTGATACCGGGGCCCCCGGCTCAATGGTTGCGGGGGGTGTAGACGGCGTGTTTGACACTACACTTTCCTCTCCCACTGGCTCTTGAGCCCGGTTTATTGGCGTATTGTTACTGTCCATGTCGTCGAGGTCATAGTTTTGTTGTTTTTGTGGATTATTCCCAATACACATTGTCAACTGGTTTACATGTTTTCTTACTTCGGACGCAGTATTTGTGTCTTGAACGACGTACAATACTTTCCCTATTTTCTTTTTAATAATTCCCTTGCACCAATCAAATTTGTTGTTGCTTTTAAATTTCTTATATAATACTTGGTCACCTGGTTTGAACACTTGTTTATTTCTTCCCCCGTATGACTTAATCTGCGAGCACTGTTGACGAGTTACATTATCAGTGGGGTTTGTGAGCGAGGCCGACGCTGTTTGTGGGTTAAATAGTTCTAACCGTGACCTAAGCTTTCGCCCATAAACTAGCTCAGCCGGTGAAAAACCTGTGACAGAATGAACCGAATTTCTGTAATCAAAAAGGTACTTTAAAACCTTTAACTTTTGCTTTGCCTTATGTTGTGGCGAGATAATGCTAGTTTTTATGCCTTTTTTTACGATTTTGACAAAGCTCTCTGCCTGTCCGTTACTTGCTGGGTTATAGGCCGGTGATGTCAAATGAGTGATGCCATTTAGCGAGCAAAAATTCCTAAACTCGAAAGACGTGAATGCGGTACCGTTGTCACTGACTATTGTGTGGGGCAGACCGTACTTTGACATGAAATCAAATAAATGCTCCACGACGCTTGCCGAAGTGGTCGACGTGCTGACGTCATACACTTCTACCCACTTGCTGTATGCGTCTACCACTATCAGGAATGTTTGATTATTAAACGGACCGAGGAAGTCGATGTGTATTCTATAAAATGGTACTGGTGGGTACTGCCACGGAGCGAGAGGCGCTCGCCCTGGGGACGGCCGCAGTTGTTGACATACCTTACAGGAATTAATCATTGTTTCCAACGCTGCATCCACACCCGGAAACCAAAACCGAGACCTGGCTTCTGCCTTAGTTTTCACAATACCCAAATGTGAGCTATGTAATTCCTGCAGTACTTTAGTACGTAACGTTTCGGGAAGAACTACCTTATGACCCCTCATAAGACAACCGTTTTCATAAGACAATTGTGTTTTACATAAATAATAAGGTTTTATATGCAAGTCTGTTACTAATTTCCCTGGCCATCCATTCTGTACGTAATTAATCACCCTCTTTAGAGTAACATCTTTAGCGGTTTGTTCGCGTAACTCGTCCAAGGTCACCGGCATATTACCTTCGATAACAAAGTTGACGTACGACGCGCGGTCTATAGCAAGCGCGGCGGCGCACAGTGGTCCGGGTTTTCAAAAAGGCGGACATAGGATCGAAAATGCATATTTAACGTAACAAAAAATAGTTTCGTATAGGAAATTTAACGCTGATTAATACTTATTACTACAACTTTTCAAAAAAACAGCTCCTTCACGTCAAAAAAAAATATTGAAAATAAAAATGTATGGGAGAAAATCTATTTTATTTTTTTTCTCCGTTCAGTATCAAAGTGTAGCAAGCAAACCTTATATTCTGGTAAGTACCTATTGTTCTTAATACGACAACATATAAATTGCTTGCGTATCCCTGCGGCCTTGACGCCTACGATGCTTCAAAGTTTAAAATTTTAATGTTGAATTATCTTAATATTATTAACGAGTTTTTCAATTGAAATTAATCCAAAATATCATTTTTAATAAAAACAAGCCCCCCGCGCGCCTCATCCGTGTATTAAGCTCGCCCCCTATTACATGGGACTTAAATATAACTGGCGAAATGACAGTGTACTATAGTGTAGTATACACCTTTGCCGAACCCTTCGGGGAATATAAAGCGTGATGTTATGATAAAATAAGCATTTCTGCTTATTTTTTTTTTAATAATCATCTGTTGGTTATTCTTTCATCTGTTGATATTTCCTATTGATAAATCATGGTTGATATTGTTGGTTTTACTACTAACGTGACTCATCTTAAAAGAAACAATTAGAAATAGATGTAGCCCTTAAAAGGGCTTTTTCTGAAGTCCTGAAAAGGACTATTTTAAGTGGTCCTGAAAAGGACTACAACTCAACTACTACTACTACTAACAAACTCAATTCTAACAATAACAAAATCACTAAATCTGTCACGTTTACATTAATGGATCATCTTCAGGCTGCAACTCCTGTAGATCCATATTTTCAGTTTCTTCTGTTACTACCTCAGGCAACAACAAAAGCTCTTTAACATCTGGAAAAAAATCGAATTGCTTTGAGTTGCTGTATTTTGGTCGAATATGGGATAAATATGGGTCTGAACTAATTAAAAAATTATGGAGCAAGTCCTCGTTGGTCTTCATCCTGTTAAATTTTCTTGTGTGATATTCACGAACTCTTCGAAATTCTTTATTTCTTGCTTCTCCCGCTTCTTCGGAAAGAATGCCAATTGGTAGGAGGCCAAAGTGATGACAAATGTCTGCACCGTGTATGAGTAGCTTGTGCACACTTGCGGGCATATAAAACCATGGGTATAGATGAACAAAGATCTCAGCTGTTTCTCTGCAATAAGTCCTGAATTTTTCTATATCTATGGCACATCCCGATGAAATCGTTTGAAGAATAACCGTAAAATGCTTCAGTAGGCCTTTGTCAATATTGGTTATTTCGGCAGATTTCTCATAATCTCTAAAAAACCTTCTGGCTGTGTTTCCGTCGTTTGTGGTTCCAAAGCCTTGCTTCACAAAATCCACAAGTATTCCCATTTGCTGTTTGAATTCTTCTTGTGTAAAATGTTTCTTCGCAGCTTTTAGTTGCTTGTTAGCACCTCGTGCAGTCCACATCTCAAAGTCCATGTTGTAAGATATGTGTAGAATACACTCCATACAACGAATCCACATATGAAGAGTAGAAAGTCCATATTTATAAACATCTTCTCGAACAGGTCTTGAAAATACTTCTGACAGTTTGTTCATCTCAGTCGGCTTAGCAAGGCAAATATTGCAGGCAGATGCAGACGAAGTATCCGTTATAATAGTGGCCACTTTTCCGTCGATCATTGTCATATGAAGCTCGTGACTAATCTCTAGCCCGACCCATTTTGTAGAATTGATGTTCTTTATTTCTTCCTTCAATGCAGCTTCTTCTTGCTTGATGTATTCTGCTGTCTCTTTACAAAACTCGAACTTAATGGGCCTGCAATAATGTGTTGACGAAGGTGTTGGGTTTTCCCATATGGTGCTATTATTAGAAACTAATTTAAGAGGGACAAGACTTGACATGAAAACCGATGAATCACTGAAGTCTACATCTTCACTCCTTTGCTTGTAGGTGCTTTGTGAAGAAGCTCCATCGAAACCCCATTTACTAATTAACTTCAATCCTTCAGTTGACGAATCAATCTGGGTACCGGTAATTTGAAGAATCTTCTGGACTGTCAGATCCAATAGGGCTTGAAGCTTCACTCTGGCTCCTCTCTCGGTAATTTCTAAATCATGTGGATAGCATCTCTTTTTAGCTTCAAGGAGTTTGTGATACGATGGTAACACTGGAACTTCACAATCTAACAGCGCTTTCCTTAAACACAAGTATTTCCATTTTGACAGGTTCAATGATGTATAAAGACCAAGAGCATGATCTTCATCTAAAGATTTTTTCCTATTTTTCTTAAACAATGTGGCTTGAACAATAGTAACACTATCAGGGTTCTTCGTTATATGATCAATAACACAAGCTAAGTCATTCTTCTTGTCTATCCTAAGTCTTTCGACTAATGCAAAAGTAAGTTCTTCCGGCGAATAGTCCAAAAGAGACTCTGAACGTCTTTTCTTCTGTTTGTTGCTGAGGTCAACAAAAGGCTTCCTAATCTGAACTTCGGTAGATGTGCCCACAGTTGCTGTACTTGATGTCGACGGAATCACAGCTGCTGTAGTATCGATGTCAACTGAAGTATTGTCTGACGATATGTTTTCGATAACTTCATCTTGGGCTTGAAAAATCTCGGATAAATTAACAGTAGTGCAAATTGGCCAACTAATATTTGATTCTAACCACGCAGCATGTCTATTCATGAAAGTCTTCTGATTTCTAGAAGCACTTGCCCATCTGCGATTGATATTACTCATGTAGTTCTTCAAAAAGGTCTTGATTATTTCTAAATCTTCCGAACATGTTTCAACTGGGATATGTAGAATAATAGCTTCATAGAGTCGTGCCCAATTTTTCATGTCTCCTTCAACACGGAGGAACATAAAAATGTCCAAGTTTGTAACAAATGCAGCCATAACGAAACTCACTAAACTTTCACACAGCACGGATAATTGATGTTGCTTCCTCAAGGGTTGAGAAACAAGTGCCTTTAATTGTTTCATGCACAGATATTAATAACAAACACACGCTCGCAAGTAGTGACTGACGAAATTAGTACCACATCTTCAACAGCCAATCAGCGTCGTCGAAATCTCCGGTGGTGGGGGTAAATGATTCTTTTACCACAGGAGTCGTTTCAGTCAGTTACAAATAGGCTACGAATCAGCACGTGTCCTTTATTACATAACTAAAGTTGAAGACTTTTATTAGTACTTTTTATTAAAATAAAATAAACAAATACTTGCCAAATGCTTGAATGCGTATGTTTTAATTCTTATATAATTAAAAAATTATATTTTGAATTCAGCTTAATTGAAAACCTCGATAATAATTTAAAAAAATCCCAATTGAAATTTTAAACTTTGAAGCATCGTAGGCGTCAAGGCCGCAGGGATACGCAAGCAATTTATATGTTGTCGTATTAAGAACAATAGGTACTTACCAGAATATAAGGTTTGCTTGCTACACTTTGATACTGAACGGAGAAAAAAAATAAAATAGATTTTCTCCCATACATTTTTATTTTCAATATTTTTTTTTGACGTGAAGGAGCTGTTTTTTTGAAAAGTTGTAGTAATAAGTATTAATCAGCGTTAAATTTCCTATACGAAACTATTTTTTGTTACGTTAAATATGCATTTTCGATCCTATGTCCGCCTTTTTGAAAACCCGGACCACTGTGCGGCGGCGGCTGCGTGCGTGTCGTCCTTTTCCTCCGCCTTTGACCTTTCACTCTCACCGCGTATACTCGCCCGTGACAAATAATCTGCGCTATTGTCGGCACTGCGAACATATTCAATGGTATAATTATATGCACTTAAAAACATTGCATACCTTTGCAATCTGTTAGCCGTTACCTCCGGTATACCCTTATACGGCCCAAATATTGATATTAGTGGTTTATGGTCAGTTCGTAATATGAATGGTTCTGATCGCCCATACAAGTATTGGTGATAACGCTTTACCCCAAATATTATTGAAGTCGCCTCTTTCTGAATCTGCGAGTATCGTTTTTCAGCAGAATTCAGTGTGCGTGACGCGAATGAAATTGGTCGTTCTAAGCCGTCACCATCTACTTGTGACAGGACTGCACCTAGACCGTATGGCGAAGCATCTACTGTCAATATTATTTTCGATTTACTATTGTAATGTGTTAGTACTCGTTCGGACGTTAAATATTTTTTTATTTTACTGAACGCATTTTCGTGGTCTGTGGTCCAATTCCACTTAACTCCTTTTCTTAATAAGTCGTACAATGGGCAAAGAATACTCGATGTTTGTGGCACAAAATTCCTGTAGTAATTCACTAATCCTAAAAATGATTGCAAGGTATTTACATTGGTCGGCACCGGGGCGTCAATAATTGCTTTTATTTTCAATGGATCTTTCTTTAGGCCGTGTCTATTGATAACGTACCCTAAATAATTTATTTCATCTTTGAAGAAATCGCATTTATCTTTCTGCAGTGTCAACCCTGCATCCTGCAGCCGCTCTAATACTGTGTGTAGTTTTTTCATATGTGCATCAGCTGACTCTGCAGTTATTAGTATATCGTCAAGCAGACACAATACCCCATCTAATCCTGACAGCAAAGTTTCCATGGCGCGCTGGAAAACAGATGGCGCACTCGACAACCCGAACACAAGACGCGTATAATTAAACAGCCCGCGATGTGTGTTTATACATGTCATGTTTTGCGATTCTTCGTCGAGTTCAAATTGATTGTAGGCCATTGATAAATCTAGCTTTGAAAACTGCTGACCGCCATGTAATTTGGAAAACAATTCATGGATGGTGGGCAAGGGATATTGTTCGATAACCAATAACTTATTAATTGTTACGGAATAGTCCGCGCATAGTCTTACTGAACCATTACGCTTAAGTACGGGCACAATTGGTGACGCATAGTCCGAGTGTTGAACTGGTTTTATTATACCTAAGTTCAGTAGTCGATCTATCTCTTCATTTACTTTCTCGCGTAGTGCAAATGCAACAGGGCGCGCTTTAAAGAAAACCGGTTTCGCATCACTTTTTAGCCTTAGTTTAATTTGATAATTTTTAAAAGTGCCTAACTTATCCGAAAATACTTCTGGGAATCGAGATTGCAATTGCTCGCCCACACCTACACTTTGGCTACCGTTGAAGAAGTTGACCGAAGTCAATCTCAACTTAAATTTTGATAAAAAATCTCTGCCGAGCAGCGGTGGGCCGCCGCTACGTATAACATAAACATCGAGTGTGTGCGTGCGCTGCATGTATGTTACGGGTAGTCGCACATACCCTACACACTCCATTACGTTTCCTGTGTAACTAAAAAATCTTTTCTTAGATGATAGCACGGGTATGTTGACAAATAAAGTTTTATAAGTACCTTCCGATATTACCGATACAGCTGAACCACTATCAATTTGAAATTGAATACTTTTGTCATTAATTGTAACCGTTTCTGTCATAGGTTCCCCTTGAGCTGAACATATGTTAAAAAGCGATTTACCATCGTCGTCCTCGCTCACATCCCCTGTGGACACGTAATTTACTTTGTTATTACACATCCTACGCAGATGTCCTACAACGTTACACTTTTGACACTTGTACTTCGCGAATCGACATTCTGACGACTTGTGATTGCGACGACCGCACACCGAACACTTATCACTCACGGATTTGGCACTATTTTGTCCTTTTCCGATCTTGAATACCTGAACCTGGTCCGCCGGAGCAGCTGGCGTGGCGGCGGCGGCGCCTGCATGCGCGCACCGCTCGCTCTCTGCGTCCTCCACCGCCTTCGCCAAGGTCAAGCTCTCCAAGTCCCGGGCAAACAACTTCTCTCGTTCTGGACCCGCTACCATTCCCATCACGAACCGATCTCGTAATGCTTCCTCCACATTGCTAAACTCACAATGTGCGGTGAGTCCTCGCAGCCTTGCCGCCCATTGCGTGTGTGACTCGCCTGGTTGCTGCGAAGCCGAGTAGAACTTATGTCGCTCACTGAACCCGCACCGTTTCGGGGTGAAGTGGTCATCCAACAGCTTGATGAGTCCTTCATACGGCACCACCTGTACGTCTTTTGGCAACGCCAAATCCGCTGCCAGTTTATAGGTACCGTCATGGAGTGCGCTGAGCAGAATCGCTCGCCTTCTTGTACCTGTCGCGTCACTTTTGGCGTCGATATCATTTGCGACGAACCATTGCGTGATCCGACCTTTGTATGTTTTCCATTCGTGCACATTGTGATCGAAAGTGGACAATACACCAAACGACGCCATTTTGGGTAAAACTCGTCGCCACTGTTAAGTATGTTGCGGGAGGCAAGTGAAACTACGGGCTGCTGTTAGCACACTGTTTTATTCAAGCAGGCGGTCGGCCGGGCGCGCGCGCATACTCACATAAGCATGCGCGCAGACATACATAACACATAGGCAGCCAACAATAACATGAGTCTGCATAATAAACATTCAGTCCGCAAAATAACTACTTGAGCGGCAAGATTTCGTGGATTAGGCGTGAAAAGGTAACATAATTTTCATTTCATCGAATATTTATTTGCGATAACAACATTTGCGCTGTTGATCAAAATGTATAATGTTCATATGATGTTCCCACCCCGAGGTTCGGTTTTGTTAGGTTACTTTAAACCCTTTTCACAGAAATAGGAGCCCCGCGAAGCGGGGCTCCGTCGACATTGGATGCAAGAGCGAGTGAAGTTCTTTCTTTTCGTAGTCACTCATTTTTGTTCTAATATCAGCACGTTCTCCACTAATAAAAGTTTATATGTGCGTTTGTCGTTATTATTATCGACCACCTTATGCTGTACAAAAATAATTACAGCCATCCAGAATGACATAAATTGCTGATTGATTTTGAAATGTTTGCTGACCATGAGTTGCTGACCAATTAGCTATTTCTGCTCACCGATTATATTTTTCTGCTCACAGAAATAACAATACTATGCTAACCATTTAATTAACACCCTATAATATGTATAGACAGACGGATTTGCAAAAATTTTTTTTGTTCGAAATATTTTTATTCCGGAAATATTTTTACTCCGAAACTCATCATCAGATCTTTATGAAATTTAAATAGGACGAATTTAAATTTCATAAAGATCTGATGATGAGTTTCGGAGACAGACAACGGAACACTTCAATAAATGCTAGCAAATCAACAGCGATTGCTGCTATAGCATAATTATGTATGCATTGTTTACGCAATCACACAACATAACATTACGCCTGTACCTTTGAAAGGGGTAGGCAGATGTGTTCAATAGCTTCCTGTCACTGATATTCACATACCAAGTAGTGTTATATGAATTTGTTTGGGGTAGGCAGGTACAACTAAAAAGTGAAAAATAAAAACTTAAAAATAAAAAAACAACCGACTTCAAAAAAAAAATACTACAAACTGAAAAATAATTTTAATTTCGAAAGTCGGTGTCAAAAAATGAAAATACAGAACCAACGACACCGACTTCCGAAATTAAAGTTATTTTTCACTTTGTATTTTTTTGGAAGTCGGTTGTTTTTTTTTTGTCAACAAGTTTTTAGTAGGTTTTTTCCTGAAATTACCGCGGGTGAAACGGCGGGGCACAGCTATTATTAAATAAAGTTACCCTTAGTAGTTAATAGAACAGAAAAACAAACTGTTATTTGTTTGTTTGAACACGCTAATCTCTGGAATTATCAATTATTTTTGCATTAGATTGTCCAATCCATGTGGAAAGCTTAATCACGCCAGGACTCTTTGGAGCTGAGCAAAAAGAAAAAGGTCAGGAAGAATGCTAAGAGAAAACGATGTGATAGCGCGGGCGGGTGATGCGATGCGATGGGTTGGGGGAGCAAGAAACACGCGGACGAAGTCGCGGGCAGAGGCTAGTATTGTAATAAGCTAGTGACACCACCAACCGTTAATGCACTTTTTATAAACTGTCAAAACGCTATTTTGTTAAAGATTATTAAAATCTAATACAATTTGAAAGCGTCAACAAAGTGGTCATTAGGTGGTCCACTTACTTTCATTTGATTTTTTCAACATGTTGAACCTTATGGATTTTAATGAAACTTGGCATGCTGTTAGGCGAGGTATAGACAATTATTATAGATGTTTTTCAAAGTGGTAATTCAATTCGATCTGATAGAAATCAATAAGAAGATAATTTATTTGCATTTTTTAAATATTTTTATTTAGGCTTGGCTCATGGAAATTTATATAAAATAAACTGTAAAGTGTACCATAAACACTGGAATTCGTTTTATTTTTCTAGCTTTAAAATCAACAGAGATATATGATTTTGAAAAAAGTCGTCTCCGGACACTTTTTCAAATAGCTCCTCAATTAACTCAGATATAGAGCTAATATCTACTCAATCGCTATTAGTACCCTCTACAATATAACATAGGTTACGATATAGGTTCCTATCAGGGGCAGTTTGCCTATGGAAGGACGCCTATTATACCCTTTCTCCTGTATTGTGGGTGCGTTTACAAACATTTAAACTCACTTAAACAAACAGCCAGACCCGGAAAAACTACTTGTAGGTCATACAAATATTTGTTCCGTGCAGGAATCGAACCCGCGACACGCAGCGCAGCAGTCAATCGCTTAACCACTGCGCCAACCGTGCCCTCGAATTGAACGCTGCTTTGGCATCTAGGTAAATAAATGGAAAATATTTCATAGACCGTTGAATGTAGACATACGAGTTTGCAGAAAACATCATTAAAGCTTGCCGTGTTCTTCATAATTACGTAAGGATAAGGGATGGCTATAAGTATGACCACACTCTGTACGAAACATCTCTGATTCATTTTAACACTGAGGCAGTGAGGCCTAATGCGAAATCGCTGAATACAACCGATTCGCTGATTATTTTGTTAACGAAGGCAAACTCCCTTGACAAGATAAAATGATATATGCTCGGTTCCTATAACAAAAACGAATCGGTTTGCTTACCAATGGTAGCATTGTTTATTGCCAAATTGCCCCATATAAATAGATTCGTAAGCTAATTTTACCAGTGACAGCTACTTCCATATGGGAGGGTCTACTAGGCAAAGCTATGAGGTCATTATTGGTAAAGATACAAGAGTCTTAATTTTAACCAATAACGGTCCGTAAATTATAGGAATCGGCCAATAGTTGATTTATGTAGGTAGTACCTATGTGTGTAGTCTAAGAAAAAATATTATTAAATAAACTATACTTACCTAAGTTTTTTTCTTTTCTTCGGAATAACCAGCTTCACAAAAAAAATCGACTATTTGTTCCCATCATCTGGACAGGCTCAACTCCGCGCTAGTAGCGCGTCGACAGCACGCGAAAAACTCGTCGTCTCGGTCAAATTATATATAGGTAAATTGGTCGCGATAACATCGCGTTTGCAGCGCGTTACGGCTGTGTGCGACGCGCGTCGAAGGCGCCTGAGAAAAACCTGGTGTGTAAGAGATTTTAGGGAACACTTTGCTACCTTTCTCTAGCGCCCCTGGCATTACACACACCGTCCGTTGGCCGTCACATTCGATCACGTCGACGTTACGCGGCTGTTAAAGGACATCACTTCCTTGAAAGCGGAGATGGCCAAGATGCAGTCCAGAATGGAGGTATCAGAAAAAACCAATACTGAACTGCGTGCAGAAATAGCATCATTGCGCAACATTGGTTCGGTAATTGGGTCACCGGAGGCCTCAAAGGTGAACACACGACGAGGGGCGCAAAATGCATCCGTTGGCAGTTTTGAATTGGCGAACACAAGTGCGTCACCAGCTGCCAATAACGCTGAGCAAGCGCCGCCCGCCACTGCCGTCACCCGCAAAGTAGAAAGGAAGAAGAAGAAGCCCTATTCTCGTAACCTGTGTGGTACCGCACCGACTGGACCCAACATGCTGCTGCGCCCTGCTGTGCCTACGACACAGCTGTACCTTTCGCGTCTGCATCACTCCACGACAACTGAGGAAGTCGTGCAGTATTTGAAGGTGAAGACCAACTGGACTCTGAGGGTCGAAAGGTTGGAATCGCGCCACAACATCAACTTTAAGTCATTCGTGGTACGTGTTCCAACCCAACATCTACAGACCTGTCTGAAAGAGGACTTTTGGCCGAAAGGTGTCGTATATCGACGTTTCCGAGGACGATTACGCGACACCACGCAGCGAAACACGACGCCGACAACGTTACGTGTATAATCATAGTTTTAAGTTTCTTTAATATGTATTAGTTTATTATTGTATAAGATTATTTTGTGTATTTTTTCTATGGGCCTTAGTTGCCTGATAATAAAATGATTATTATTATTATTATTATTACTTAGTTAAGGACAACGGACAAGACCGAGATCCGGAATCCGTACAGCCCGAGGGCGAGACAGGTATGTGGGGAATTCGTGACCGCGTGGGGCAAGTGATACACTGAAGTAAGTTGTAAATAAGTAACGATTAATTTATTACGATATCAAGTAACTAAAGCTAGCAGTTACACTTGACACGAGAAAGTAAAATTAAATAAGGTTACATGAATGGTAAAACTACTAGAAACACGAAGCTCGCCGTAAACTATTACGGCGAGCTTCGGCGAGTAAAGTATGATCGGGGGTCAGAGAGGACCTCGCACGATCGTAGTTCAGCACAGACTGAAGCTCAGAACCAAAACTCTCCCAAATCTGCCGTTCACTAAACAAAGGACGCGGCAAATCCACATCTGCCTTTTAAAAGTATAATAAAACACGAGAAATGCAGATGGGTACAATACAAGACAACTGAAAATAACAGAACAATGAACCTTAACTAAAAATAGCAAATGGGTACAATACAAGATAACTAAACAAATAGAACAATGAACCTTAAAAGTAAAGAATCATGAAAGACAATAACCTATAACTTAAATTGCTTGCAGATGTTCAACGTGGGAAAAACACAAAAATGAAACTTTCTAAAAATAATTACAATAAGTTCCTCTATAAAAATATTACATTCTTAAAACTATGCAAGGGATGGGTACGTGAGACACAGTCCCCACAGGTATATCATTAACATTCCACCATCTATAACTACTCAATGGTAGAAAACTAGAAAACTCAATGGTACTCCATTGAGTTTTCTTGGGTTTTACTAAGCTGCTGCGCTTCCGGATTGAAAAAAAAAACCCGACTACAGATTAAACCTAACCTAAAAATTGAATATAATATATGATCACTTTTCAAAAAGTCTCTTGCAGTTGATGCAGTTGGTGGCGTCAAAATCTGAGATTGAACTAAAATAACTTTAGTTGCAGTCGGGTTTTTGAATAATCTATACTTCACACTAATATTATAAAGGCGAAAGATTGTGAGTGTGTGTGTGTTTATATGTTTTTTACTTCTTCACGCTCAAACGGCTGGACCAATTTTGATAAAATTTTGTATGGAGGTAGCTGACAGCCTGGATTAACATATAGGCTACTTTTAACCCGATATTCCCACGGGATCCACACATATCGGGTGCAACCGCGGGGCGCAGCTAGTAATATTATAAATCTGAAGTTTGTTTGTTTGTTTGGTTGAACGTGATAGATTATACTAATTATAGGTATTGTTATGCCCGCTGCGTCTGTCCGCTTGTCACATAAGGTGCTAAAAGTGTCCCACGGGGAAGGGCCTTATGTTTACTTATTGTTTAGTATTTGTGGTCGTCCAAATCAAAAGGGACCTTATGGCGGTAACTAGTTTCCGAGATATTAATAAATTTGTAAAATACCTCAAAAAAATCGTTTTTTTATTAACTGTATTTTTAAAAAGATGATTGTATTTACTACATGTAGATGTGTTCAACTTTTCGAAAAGTCAATTTAAAAAAGTTTCGTATTCATCTAAAGTTTAGTAAAAAAGGAACCTTATCGCGGCAAGACCTAACAAATCGTTTTTCTTGTAATTCAAACCATATATTATATCAACATTTTAATATTGCAAGGTAGGTATAAACTAAACTATTCATTCAGGATGGGAAATCATCAAATGACTCCTCCCGCTCTGGGTGGAGCGGAATAGGGAGTGTCAGACTCTTACTGACTAAAACCCACCCGTGTTCCTTCCTTCGCCCTTTGTTCCGGGCCAGCGGTAACCCTTTCGGACAATCCCGCTGACCCGGCAGGCTTCGGCCAATACGGGCCCCTTCGTTTAGTGCTGACATCTCTTTGAGGCGCGCGTGGAACACGTACGCGCCGTCCGGCACGGGCCTGGTCCTGATCGGACGGTGAGCTACCCATTGCTCTCCGCCCGCGCCTAAGGTGGCCGGGAGTAGTCGCGCGGCTCCCGACGCCCGGAGCGTCTCCCGCGGCGGCTGGGACGGGAGGCTCTCTCTCTCAGCCGTCCCGCCGCCTCCTTCGCTAGCATGACTGCTTCGCAGAAGGAGGCGACTGCTCCCCACTCCCTCTAGCCCCGGACCATGGCTTGAACCAGGCCCGGACGCGAGAGGTCGCCGCCATGAGATCGCGCCGGAGGTCTGTCCGCTCCGCCGCAATTTGCTGCGGAAGCGGAGTTTCCCCCCGGCGTAGTGCCTCCGCGCGCCACTCATACAGGCGCGCGAGGACTATCGCCTCCAGATCCCATGGCGGCAGTCCGGCAAGGAGGCTTGCCGCCTCGCCCGAGATCGTGCGGTACCCCCGGATCAGCCTAACGGCTACCACCTTCTGGGGCGCGTTCAAATAATGGGCGGCTCGCCGCCGCAGTGAACGCGCCCACACCGGGGCCCCGTTATAGGGCCATGGACCGCACGACCCCCGCGTAAAGCCTCCGGCAGGAGGCGTTTAGCCCCCTCAGGTTGGGCAGGAGCCGCTTGAAGGCGGCCCCGGCCCGTTCCAGTTTGGGAGCCAAACGTCGGAAATGCTCGACTAAGTTCCACCGGCTGTCGAGGATGAGACCCAGGTATTTCATCGTCGTCTCGACGCCGATGTGAACCCCTCCTACCGTTAGTTGGGATCCCGATGGTGGCGTATTCCGGAACCCATGAAACGACATGGCCTCGGACTTGTGCAATGCCACCTCGAGACCCAACTGCCGGATCCTCTCCACGACTATCGCAACCCCGCGTGTCATCGCGTCGGCCGCCGCCTGATGCGACCTCCCCTGCGCCAGGACTAGCGTGTCGTCAGCGTAGCGTATAGCTGCCATTAGATAGTGTCGCACGCCGCCGCATGCGGCATTCTTTGTATATGCGTCTTAGGTCTAAGGTCCCACTATTGTAGTCCATATTTTGTTTAGGTACTTTTAATAGAGGTAAACAATCTTGTTAGGTATGTTTTTTATCATAAAATATATTTTTAAAATAGGCTAAGGCTAATAGCAAAAGTAATTCATTATAACATCTGTTATTTCATTTTGTTTTATCTTGTAATGGCTATAAATTATTTCATAAATATATTTTTCGACAAAAACGTATCAAGATTGTTTACCTTTATTAAAATACTTAAATTAATTAACTATACTAAGAGATAAGTGTCAGCAGACTGCAACGGACCGCCTTAAGGGCCCTTTTTTACGTATATACTTGTTACGAATTTTCATACCTTGTGATAATAAAAAAAAAATTGTTATATAAGTAACATTTTCATACCTTGTGATAATAAAAAAAGAAAATTTAAGTTATCTTGAATGTTGCACTAAAATATTGATTATGCATGCTAAAAATAAAAAATATTGTTTAGTGCCCACCATTAGGGCCCTTTTTTAATTTGTTTGAAGAAATTGTTCAGTTCTCTATGTAACTTTACAAGATCATAACTAACAGTTATCATTGATCTCTTAGCTTTATTAGCATCTAAACCAATTATGTATAACCTATTTAGTGATTAAGTGTTGATTTTGTTACTGTCAGATCTCAAAGTTTATAAAAAATAAGAATTCTTGCTAGTAAATAAAAACTATTTTTTTTAAATTATGTGTTGTTTTTATTTACATCTAAGGCCTTTCGCAAATCTATGTAATTAGTAGCAATATAGAAACGATAAAAGTTTAGTGAGAAACAGGCGGTTTACTTATTTTTAATACTATTATCGATACTTTGCATCTCATTGATAATGCATTATGTTGGCGGGTCTAGTTCCCACAACAAACAAGTTTATGCAAGGATTGTAAGAATTTCCATTAGTAATAATCATAGTCAATCAAAGTATACCATCAGTTACATAACTTCACACTAAAACATAACTTTTTTGTACGGCATACTTAAATTGCGATTTTCTCGAAACTTATAATTTCGATCAGTGAACTTCAAAAATTCGTAAAAAAATAACGGCAGTGGTTAGAAGGTTGGTTCTTGGGTCTATAGTTCGGTACATTTATGTAGTTTTCAGCTCTGTAGATAACTCATTTCCGCCATAAGGTCCCTTTTGATTTGGACGACCACATTTACTTATAGTAAACTTACTCTAAGTGGTATTTGAAGTGTTGAAGCATAATACATAGAAAAACAGTAATATTTTAGTGGAGCGAGGTGCCTATATGGCTATGTGGAGTAAAGAGATAGTGACAGTTCAAAACTTCAAAGTACAGCGGATGACGTCATTGCGTGGGTGCGGGGTGTCGTCGGGAGTGGAGCGGGTGACACCTGTTGCTCCAGTGCCACAAGCGTGGGGCGCGGGTGGGTAGCAGTGACGCTACCCGCGCGCGTAATTACCTCCGCAATCGGATCAAGCTGAAGTACAACACGGTCACATTAACTTGACGCATCTGTGGAATGCGAGGCCCCGCCCGCTACCCCCCGCATTCCCTTAGCTCGCCCGGCAAGGGTCAGTATGGTCAGCATCTTTATTCTATCTATTCATCTATATATTTTTGACAATCAACATAAAATAGTTTTTTTACTACCTACACTTCCTGCAAATAAAGATTTGAAATTATATAGGTAGTATCTACTACCTACATACATTTTTTTTTTTTAAAAAAAACGTTGCCCCTCACTAGGAATTTCTCCTGTGTCGTAGGTGCGTTTAGTTGTTGATGCTTTTTTGTCACACCGTACCAGAGTGCCAAAATGACGTCATCAACGCCAAGCGTCAAGTTAATGTGACCGCGTTGTACCATCAACTGTTTCGTCAGACATTGACGCCATTTTTGCCTGTTGATGCAAATACTACACACTGTTGTAGATTGTATACATTGAATAGAATAGCATACTCTTTATTATGTACACCACCGCCACCACCACCACCACCACCACCACAACCACCACCACCATATTGCTGAGCCCCTTTAGGATAAACAACTGTTTTCATAAGTAATGAGTTGATAAATGAAGGCTCAATTCTTAGCCGTTTCCTATTTCTATTATATATTAATGACCTTCCTTACATGATGGCTAACTTATGGGATATCATTTTATTTGCTGATGACCCTTACCTTATTTTTAAAATAGATAGAAATTGTTAAGTAGTTTAAATTTGGCGCCTTATAGTGTTGGTTGACGTAATTCTGTCTGTGACAAACTAAATTTCTCTCTTGTATCTGTGGTACTATCTGCCTGTAGAAATTGTAACGTGTCTATTTTCTAATTACAATAAAATCATCATATATCTTTCAAATCTCGGTTTTAATTCAACAGAAATGATACGGATGTCTTACATGTCAACGATAGTCTGGCTGTTCTTTCGAAATGGTTTGCAGCTAATAATATTTTACTTAATGCGAACAAAACTAAATGTCTTAAGTTCTCATTACCAAATGTAGGTACCTCAAGTGGGTCTGAATTTAAAACTTGATGGCAAAAAACTAGATGCTATTACGGAAACTATATTTCTAGGAATT
This sequence comes from Luperina nickerlii, assembly GCA_963855955.1. Classification (NCBI taxonomy): domain Eukaryota; kingdom Metazoa; phylum Arthropoda; class Insecta; order Lepidoptera; family Noctuidae; genus Luperina; species Luperina nickerlii. Next base: position 24,290,717 of record OY979672.1, on the reverse strand, counting down.
ACTTTAGATTCAAAATTACAATGGGGCGCACACATCAGAGCTCTTTCAGGTAGATTAAGTTCAGCTGCATATGCAAGAAGAAAAATAAGGCAGTTGACAGATATAGCCACAGCAAGGTTAGTATACTTTGCTTATTTCCGCAGTATTAAGGCTCCTTCAAACAGGCGCGACAGGACACGCGACACAAAGGCACCGCAAGTCGCGCAACGAGTGGTGCCTTTGTGTCGTGCGCGATTATATCGCGTGTCGTGGCTGTCGGTACGAGCCTTTATGTCTTATGGTGGTGTTCTGCCGTGGGGATAGACAGCTGACGTAGATTCAATTTTTATTTCACAAAAGAGGGCAATCGCGCAATCTATAAAATGGGTCCTCGCGAGTCTCTTAGAAACAATTTCAAAGAAATTGATATACTAACTCTGCCTTCTCTTTATATTTTAGAAAGTATTTTGTGTTCCCAAAAACTTAAGACTTTTCAAAATAAGAAGCGATTAACAAAATATTGCTTTTTCCGATGCAGGGACGTTAATTGTTGAAGAGTTCTCCTAGTATACCACTATCAGCTCCATTTCACCATTCGCATTGTGACGAGCATAAATTGCTTAGCAGTCATATTAAAGTAATCGAATCGCAACCCGTGAATAGTATATTTCATTACAAGTGCGGAAAGGTTGTCATTGCAAAGAGTTCCGACAAATGTCTACCCGAGCCGAGGCGCAGCCGAAGGCGAGGGTTAACAGTCGGAACAAGTTGCAATGACGGTTTCGCACGTGTACTGAACGACTATTTTTAATACAGTTGCGAAAAAATAAAGCAATTTAATAAAATAATAAAAACACAATAAACTCAACAACTAATGGCGCCAACCGTAAAATATAAGCAGAGATTTTTTTTTCTTCACCCATTCTGGTAGGCAAAGGGAACTATGCCCATACAGCCAAGTCTTCAGTAGAATTTTTTTATTGATATGAAATGAAAATTCTTTTCAATCAAATCATTAAATCTGATATTGAAACAAATTAGTAGCTTCTTTTTAGAAATATACGTATTTGCATGAATCATAAAAACTTCTATGATTTTTTTTAGTAAAAACTTCATGGTTGGTTTTTCTTTTTAATAGACATTATTTTGACAGTTGGGAAAGAGAACGCACGAGTTCGGGAAAGGTAAAAAAAAAAGCACGAGTATGTAATAGCCCACATCCCGAACGCTATACGTCCCTGCAATACGCCACTTTTTGAGCAACTGTATTAAAAATACTTATTATTGAGTAGTTCCGGTGGCCATCTGTGGTCTTTCTTCATCAGTTCCACTTCACCAAATGGTTTCTGAGAGCAAATGCACGAGTTACTATAAAAAATACCCAAATCGCTATAGGTGCGCCTATAATATTTGAGGAGTTCCCTCAATTCCTCATGGATCCCATCATCAGAACTGGATTTTTATAAAAATGGGATCAATCTGGAAGTATATCCTATCAAATAAAAAAAGAGTTTTTCAAATCGGTTTATAAATGACGGCGTACTGAGGTAACAAACATAAAAAAACAACCGAATGGAGAACCTCCTCCTTTTTTTGAAGTCGGTTAAAAAATTAAATTGTGATACCTAAATTTATATTAACTAAAACTAGCAAGTCATTTCTTGTAAACAGCATCCGTTTTTATAACAAGTTGCCGAAGCCGGTTACAGAACTTAGCGATGGAAAGTTCAAAACCCTCATCAAACATGTCCTTATCAAAAAAGCACATTATAACATTAAAGTCTACGTTGAAGACAAGGTAGTTTGGCAATAATTCCTTCTGCACATGTGGCTTCCCAGTTCCCTGGCACCTCATTAACGGCATAACTTGATTTACTTTAGGTTTTTATATTTTATTATTTAATTGTTCTTTTGATAGACACTTCAAAGTAAGAGTGAACAGGCTTCTTCTGGGTATGCTCACTCCATCGTAGACTTTATCTGTGTCATCTCTGACCTAGATTAGAGTCAAGAGCAAACCCAATTCGAATAAAAAAAAAAAAAAACACTTATTTATTTTGTAAATGAGGACTTTGTAGGCCTTGTAGACTTTAGATCTGTAGACCATTTTATATTTTATCAGTACTTGTTGACAGGCCTACGTTGTTCTCCCATACCTACTGTAATTTGAAAATACTGTCAAAGTCATTTATTTTTACCCACGACGGTACGGAGACCGGGAAGTCGGGGGAGCGTTCTGTAGAACGAACAACTTTTAAATTATTTTATCCATTTCCAATTACATTTAACCGTCGTGGGTTTTTTCAAAGTTTTTAATTTTTATTAGTTCAACCGTGGAGTTTCTTGCCGGTTCTTCTTCATAGGAAACGATCAATTGGAACCGTGCGCCTAGCTTCTGACGTTTCATAGGTTTATGTGAAACAAAATATTTTGGTTTTGAATGTTGGTGAACCCCGACCTGTGTCGTAAACAGCAATAAGCCTGAATAGATGTAGTTGTGCGCGGCATGCGGCGCGGCGCGCGGCGCCAGGCGATCAAACGAAATCAAAACCGCCAACCAGTTTGTTGCATTTCATTACACTAGTCATCACTTCACTAGCTCTCTCGTGGACGACATCAGAATAAATGCCAAAACTTGCTTAAGGGCCTTACTCTCGTTTAGTACCTACCGTAACATGGTCACTTTATGAAGCTTATTAACTCATTAACGGTTTGGTTAGAAGGTCTGTAAAAATATATGTTTGCTATAGATTCATGTACAGCATTTTTGAAACAGGGTTTTTGACGTGACAACGTCTAATAAATCGATGATAGGCTGCACACACGAAAAAACATGACTCATGTAGCGTTACTCGCGGCCTTGCTCTGCTGTAGCGTTGTACGCCATGGCGGCTTGAAGTGCAAGCGAGAGCGCGGTACGAGCGATGAGTAGGAGAGAGACAGATGATGTCGAACGCTGCCGAACGCGGAGGCCGATTCGGCAGCGTTCGACATCATCTGTCTCTCTCCTACTTGAGTGAGCGATGCGTCCGCGTGGACAGCTGCTATACAATAATACAAGTTTTCGTCAAGTATGAAGTGCAGTGAAAAGTGAATCAAGTGAATGTGGTGTCAATTGTTTATAGGAACGATAATTTGCGGCGATAAAGGTAATGATTCTTTCGATATTAAATATTATGTTCAGTGATATATTGTCGAATATTCGTGCTTTCATCATTAAAATAAATTGAACATTCCAATTAAACAATCACTTTCATTAAATTAATTTCTTTAAAGTTAAACAAGTATTTTTTTTTTAATCTACAAATCATGAATTAAATTAATTAATAATTTTATTCATAAAAGTATGCAATCATTTCATTAATGTTTTGTTATGACGTTGTCACGTTAAACTATCGTCCGTAAACCGACTTTACAGACAACCGATTTTTCATAAGGCTAATACTTTTGCCTTAAAAAAATATTTAAGTACCAAAACGCTATTTTGGCTAATATTTCCTTATAACTTCTAAACGGCTTTGATGTTTGGAAATATTTTTACACTGAAAAATTGATGAATAAAAGTACTACATATTTGAAATAGCGTTTTTAAATCAATCAACAGTTGCAAAGACAATGCCCCACTTTGAGATAGAGCTTGAGGTGCTTTGCGCGGGCGCGGGCGGCAGTCGTGCGTTAGCACTGAGACGGGGTGGCTGTGTCGCTCGCTGCTCCGCCCCGGCTATCGATCGATTACGCGCGTTTGGCTGTGTTAGTGCAAATATGTATGAACGAATTGTATCAGTATGCGTTTATAGACTAGCTCGCTGCAGAGGGTCCATTTCTATTGTCCGCGTGGACGCTTTATTAGTGGTGCCATTTCTAAATACTGTTTTTGTTTATATTGTTTATTTTGTAAATATAAGATAATTTGTAAATAAATAAAAATGCCAAAGCAAAGCAAGTCAAGAAAAATACGTTTTCTCTACGACGACGCACCGTTTTATAGATATTAGCGAAAAACTCAAAAGTGGGAATTTTTATACCCCCCACTCCGGCTCACCTCCTAGACGCGGGGACTTTTAGTATGTTTACTCCCTAAGCACTCTGAGCAACTTTCTGAAGAAATCGCTCAGGGCCCAGCTCACGCACTCTACACCTCTTTTTGGGTTATTCGTTGAGTGGACTAATAAGTAACTATCTATAAAATTGGAGTGTATGTTTGTAATATTAAAACAATTGCTTCTTACTAAATGCATATGGATGTATACACGGTACAATCAACGTCTAGAAGTCCACTTACACCGCAATGACCATTATCGCCTGCGCTATACGGGCTGCGGCGTCTATACACACATACGCATATTTATCCGTTTGAGTGATGCTCCAACGCTAATGGTGGACATATACGCTACGAGAAATCGTTACGATCAGACTGTACAGATCGAACGGTACAGTTTATCGTACACTGCATAGTGCATACAAGCCATATACGCTACGAGAGAAATCGTTACGATCAGACGGTACAATAAACGGTGTCGACGCACACGTGTCAGCAATGGCTTCGACGGACGACGTTTTAGCAGTTGTTGGATTAATATTCGCCCTGAAAGAAAAAAAAGTGAAGCGGAAAAAGCGTAGCATCTGGTGCAAAGAATGGCTAATGAAATTAAAATTAATGAAATTATTCCAAAGACAAGGTTCACTGCGATATAGCTCAATAAATTGTTCTAGCCATTCGCGATTACTTTGAGACGCCATCTCCATGACGCACCGCTCCGTGCGCACATCCATCCGAACTGCGAGTGACAACAAAACTGAACACAAAAACTGACGAGCGCATACACGTTACGATTACGATCAGACGGCACAGTTCGTCCGATTCCGATTAATCAATTGAAATTTTCATACTGTTCCGTTCGACTGCACAGTCTTAAAAAATCGGACGAAACTGTACAGTTTTATAACATACATGTAGCGATTTATCGGTACCGTTCGAACTGTACAGTCTGATCGTAACGATTTCTCGTAGCGTATATGTCCACCATAACAAATTAACATGGCGTGTAGCATCGCTACGAGTAGTTAAAGATATGGTCAATGCTAGACAAGGATGACAATATCAGTAACTTGTTTTTTTATCGCCGTCTGATTATTTTTTTCATAGTAATGCAAAACTTCGACAACATATCATAAGTAAACATTAGCTAGATCGGTAACGAGGCCGCACTCGCTATGTGATCGGGATAGATGTGAGTTCGAATCCGAGTTGGGCCAGTTTTTTTTTTATGTTTTATATAATTATTATTATGTTTTAGTAATTTATTTTTGTAAATTACTTTGAACAAATAGATATTACAATAAAGGTAATTTATTATTATAATATGATAACAAATGAAATAAATTTTGATATGGTAACATTGTAATATTTTTTAGACATAAGAAATCCTTTACACTTATGTTATTATTATAGTATTGAATGTTAAAAAACACATTTTAGGTTATATATTATGGATATTATGAAAATTCTGATATCATTTAAGAGGTTACAGCTTAAGAATCCGTGCATAAAATTCCCTCGCTAGAGTTTAGGTAAATTCATTGCAATACTATGTTTGTGTGCAACGCTCACACACACACGCCTAAAAATCGAGCGTAGCGATCGTTTAAACAGTTTTGATCCTATATATTTTTTTATTCATAGAGGTACGGTTAAGAAATATAAGTCTGGAATATTTGTCTAACATAGTATTCGTTTAGTATAATTACCAAAATCAACATAAAAATGGTACAATTTGGTGTTAGATCCATTTAAGTACATTAAGACGTTCAATAACATTGAGGTAAGCGTTTTACATAAATATCTACGAGTAGTATGCATATTTAGGTAATTCAATGTTTTCCTTCATCGATGTCAATGATGACTAAGATAAACTTATTTCAAACAAATTGAAAAAGTCTTCTTGGGACTGGGCCCGTACCTATTTGAAAAAAATAAAATAGGAAGATTGGAATTGGATTGGGATAAAAAAATATAGTTTTGGAAAATGCAAAACAACTAAATTTGAATATTAAGTGTATACCTGTGAAATTGCTGTTTTATTTTACTGGCCGCGAACCAAGGAATTGGGAAGTCCAAGTCAAACTGCAGTGCGATTCTGTAACCATCTCACCGTGAAAACTTAGGTGAAGTGAGCGTGGAGTGAGCTGTCAATAGTATCAATTCCTAGCAAAAACAAACTCCCTTCACCTAAATTTCCACGCTGAGATTTTTACAGAATCGACCGGCTGTAACTTCTAACATTTACAGTTCGAAGTGGCAGTTTAATAAAACGACAATTTCATAGGTATCGAGTATTCGTGGTGTTTTTATAATATATTACAATGGAGGTTATTATTGTACTTATCATTATGAACAACTTTTACTATGAGACCACACCTAAAATCGCAAAAACAAAAATCAGCTGTTCCCTACATTTTGACGAGTTATACGAACATAAATATAAGACAAAGGTGATGCCATGCCTAGATCAAGCTGATATGAGTTTTAACAACTCATGTCAACTTTACCATAGAACATAACACTAGCAATTAATGTATTTTCAGAACTTCCATTGTCATCGATTTCCTAAAATTACCAGCATTTAAAAATAAGAATGTAGGTACTCGTAAATACTTCTTTATGCAATTCTAGCGTTAATCGAAAGTAAAAGCTTACATATTCTTGAGACGAAGTCGTAGCGATTTGATTCGAATTACGTTCTGTTAGAATTTGTCTGATACGTGCCAGTCCCACGTTTTGTCGTTTTTTTTTGCGGTGCACTGGTAATGCGATTCTTTCTATCGACCCATGATCTACAACAAATTTGTATATATTAATATACAAATTTGTTGTAGATCATGGGATAATACCAGTAACTTATGGGCAGTGTAGGGCTTAATCACTAAAATTCTCCATCGATTGATTAGTCAAACTAAAGGTTTTGAACCATTAAAAAAATACGTGTGTGGTCGGAGGGCCTCCGTCAGGAACGCGGTTCCTTTTCACGTATGATTTAAATAAAACAAAATTTTCACAGCCGCCATCTTGGATTTACGTTTTAACGTCACTATCGGTTTTAAAACCCTCAAAAACCATGAAAAAAACGACGACGACGACTAAATTTTTTTTTCTGTAAACCATTAAAAATAATATGCAGCCATGGCATCTATCGGAACTCCGAGCAACGACAAGCTCAACACGTCATACTTATAGCCACATTATGGATACTGATAACATAAGCATGTCGGTGACACGAACGAATAAGATTTCCCTCTACCAAAACATTTGAAATTTTTTGCGGCTGCCATCTTGGATTTTCATTTTGGCTCTACTATCGGCGTTAGCATCTATGAAAATAACACCCATGATCAAAAATTTGAAAATGTTCGCAGCCGCCATCTTGGATTTTCATTTTGACCCCACTATCGGCTTTAACACCATCGAAAACCATGCAAACGATACCCATAACGACAACTTGAACATTTTCGCAGTCGCCATCTTGGATTTACATTTTGACTTCAGTAACTTTAAAGAACTTTGTTCCAAAATAAAATTATTTAAAAAAAAAAACAAAAACCGACTTCAAAAACCTAATAAACACTAAAAACTTAAAAATAACATTAAATTGAAACTATAATTAAGAATAATTTAACCTAAATAACCTTACCTAACTTTAATCTACACTATATTTTACAATTTAACAGTTTTTGGAGTCGGTGCCAAGCCAAGTGTATCTATCTAATTGGGCCATAAAATATTCTCCCTTAATTTTTATTACAATAGTTTACGAGAGTAAATTAATATCATATTATTAGGTACTGATATTTTTACAAAGCTGTTAAAAGTTTTAGTTAGCGCTCGATAGTTGGCGTTGTACCGTATTCTGAATCGCGACATGATTTCGTTACCGAGAAACCTATGAAGATCAAATTGTATTACTTACGAGTTTCACATTTCGTCCGCAAGAGCGCGCCACTATCCGAACAAAAACAACTCCGTCTTCTGTTGATATTCTGTCTTGTGTTGTAATTTTTTTTTCAGTTTGTTTTGTTGATTGTTAATATTTTTTGCTGATATAGTACCTTTTTTTGGTTAATATTTTGTGAGTGCGGGCTTGGCACCGACTCCAAAAACTGTTAAATTGTAAAATATAGTGTAGATTAAAGTTAGGTAAGGTTATTTAGGTTAAATTATTCTTAATTATAGTTTCAATTTAATGTTATTTTTAAGTTTTTAGTGTTTATTAGGTTTTTGAAGTCGGTTTTTGTTTTTTTTTTTAAAAAATAATTTTATTTTCTAGTTTTTAGTTTAAGTTTGTACATAATTCATAGTTTGAAGTTTCTTTTTTCAATGTTTAATAGAAAGAAAATTAATTTTGTATAATATGGGTAGGCCTACTAAACGCGCTGCTCAAATGAGACAGCGCCGTTTGGAAGAAAGTAACGACGAAAAGGAAGAACGTTCAAAGAAAAGTAGGGAAAGAAATACTAGAAACATTTTAAATGAGAGTGATGAGCAGCGAGCGTATAGACTTTCTCAGAAGAGAACAAACACGAGATTATCAAGGCTTAATGAGAGTCCAGAAAGTCATGCTCAGCGGCTCAATTTGATTCGTGAACGATTATCAAACGAGACTCAAGAGCAACGTTCTCATCGCCTTGATATCATTCATGAACGTTTGTCTCACGAGACCGAGGAGCAACGTTCTCATCGTCTCGGTTTGATTCAGGAGCGCTTATCAAACGAAACCGAGAATCAAAGTTCCCGTCATCTACACGTGCAATACGAGCGTCTATCCAATGAATCTGCCGAATCCAGAGCGACTCGATTAGATATTATGCGACAAGCTAGTCGTAATCGTAGGGAGGTATCATCAGTAAATGGTTTTGAACAGGCTATAAACATTTTCGCTGACTTGCCATGTGCTATTTGTTATAAAGCTTTGTATCCACCAGAACGCTGTAATTTACGTACTGCTATGTACAGTACGTTAATACCCGAAGAATTGGTGCGTCTGGGTAAAATCGAAACATGCTCTCGCTGTCAAAATAATATAAGGAAACGAAAAATTCCACCAGCAGCTTTCTGGAATAAAATGACAGTCGCGGCTATACCTCAGGAGCTAGCTAATTTGACAAAATTGGAAGAACGATTTTTATGCCGTGTTGTGCCGTTTCTTAAAATACCAAAACCAAAATGGCAAACGCCCTTCCAAACATCAAAAAAAAATAATTTACTAAATCAGTCGATGCCTACTCCTTACTGTTAAGGAGTCGTACCTTCCATCATCAGCTCAGCTACATGAGATGATGATCACCATACGCAAGTACTTAAATTACTTCATAAGATTTGCGAAAAAAAAAAACAAAAACCGACTTCAAAAACCTAATAAACACTAAAAACTTAAAAATAATATTAAATTGAAACTATAATTAAGAATAATTTAACCTAAATAACCTTACCTAACTTTAATCTACACTATATTTTACAATTTAACAGTTTTTGGAGTCGGTGCCAAGCCAAGTGTATCTATCTAATTGGGCCATAAAATATTCTCCCTTAATTTTTATTACAATAGTAATTACGAGAGTAAATTAATATCATATTATTAGGTACTGATATTTTTACAAAGCTGTTAAAAGTTTTAGTTAGCGCTCGATAGATGGCGTTGTACCGTATTCTGAATCGTGACATGATTTCGTTACCGAGAAACCTATGAAGATCAAATTGTATTACTTACGAGTTTCACATTTCGTCCGCAAGAGCGCGCCACTATCCGAACAAAAACAACTCCGTCTTCTGTTGATATTCTGTCTTGTGTTGTAATTTTTTTTTTCAGTTTGTTTTGTTGATTGTTAATATTTTTTGCTGATATAGTACCTTTTTTTTGGTTAATATTTTGTGAGTGCGGGCTTGGCACCGACTCCAAAAACTGTTAAATTGTAAAATATAGTGTAGATTAAAGTTAGGTAAGGTTATTTAGGTTAAATTATTCTTAATTATAGTTTCAATTTAATATTATTTTTAAGTTTTTAGTGTTTATTAGGTTTTTGAAGTCGGTTTTTGTTTTTTTTTTAAAAATAATTTTATTTTCTAGTTTTTAGTTTAAGTTTGTACATAATTCATAGTTTGAAGTTTCTTTTTTCAATTTTTAATAGAAAGAAAATTAATTTTGTATAATATGGGTAGGCCTACTAAACGCGCTGCTCAAATGAGACAGCGCCGTTTGGAAGAAAGTAACGACGAAAAGGAAGAACGTTTAAAGAAAAGTAGGGAAAGAAATACTAGAAACATTTTAAAATGAGAGTGATGAGCAGCGAGCGTATAGACTTTCTCAGAAGAGAGCAAACACGAGATTATCAAGGCTTAATGAGAGCCCAGAAAGTCATGCTCAGCGGCTCAATTTGATTCGTGAACGATTATCAAACGAGACTCAAGAGCAACGTTCTCATCGTCTTGATATCATTCATGAACGTTTGTCTCACGAGACCGAGGAGCAACGTTCTCATCGTCTCGGTTTGATTCAGGAGCGCTTATCAAACGAAACCGAGAATCAAAGTTCCCGTCGTCTACACGTGCAATACGAGCGTCTATCCAATGAATCTGCCGAATCCAGAGCGACTCGATTAGATATTATGCGACAAGCTAGTCGTAATCGCCCTTAAAAGCAAACTGGCGTAATGTTATGTTATGGTATGGCTTAAACTATGCATACGCAAACAATCGCAGCAATCGCGAGACATGTGCTGTCGATTTTTAAAGATTTCTATCGTCTATGGTTAGTCCATCACCTCCTGACCTGATGATCACGAGACCAAAATGGCAAACGCCCTTCTAAACATAAAAAAAAAATAATTTACTTAATCAGTCGATGCCTACTCCTCACTGTTAAGGAGTCGTACCTTCCATCATCAGCTCAGCTACATGAGATGATGATCACCATACGCAAGTACTTAAATTACTTCATAAGATTTGCGAAAAACGATGTTTGGGCCCATAAAATTTGAGGGTTGCCCTCGATTTCTCCATGATCCAATCATCAGATCCTGACCTGGTGACTATGGGACCACTTCAGAAGTATCTCCTTTCGAACAAAAAAAGAATTTTGAAAATCGGTCCACATTTGGCGGAGTAATCGCGTAACAAACACACAAAAAAAAAACATACCGTCGAATTGATAACCTCCTCCTTTTTTGAAGTCGGTTAAAAACGATGTTTGGGCCCATAAAATTTGAGGGTTGCCCTCGATTTCTCCATAATCCAATCATCAGATCCTGACTTGGTGACTATGGGACCACTTCAGAAGTATCTCCTTTCGAACAAAAAAAGAATTTTGAAAATCGGTCCACATTTGGCGGAGTAATCGCGTAACAAACACACAAAAAAAAAACATACCGTCGAATTGAGAACCTCCTCCTTTTTTGAAGTCGGTTAAAAATACTTCTCTTACTGCTACAACAGCATGTCTGTGCGGGCATGTCGGTGACATGAACTCATAAGTTTTTACCCTTAACGCGCATAAAGAAGTTTTCACTTAAAAAAATCGATGAAATATACAGTCTATATATAACTAGCGGACGCTGTAGGCAGACGTTGGCCCGCGACAATAGCTAAGAACATCTGCTCCTAAGACAACCCACTGACCAACCATCCAAGTGACACAATAAGAATTAAAAAAAAATACATCTAAATCAGTCAAGCCATTTAGGATGAGAAGAATTACGAACACAAGCACACCGCTATTTTATATAATATAAAAATCAGGCATGCACAATTTTAATGTTGTTCAAAAACAAGCAAAGTACTGAAAATAAAATAAATACTAAACGGATCAAAAAGTGGTAGTCGGTGTACCATTTCTGGAATATGTTTACGGAGAACACGTGCGCGCCTGCGATACAAAGTGATACGTCCTCACGCTGGGAAGGCCCGGTTGCTACTGACGGGATCGATATTCGATTTTGCGCGGTCGATAATATAGTTCACTTTGCCATTTATTTACGAAGTTAAGTTATTGTTTATTTATAAAATAAAAATTTGATTCTATTAAATGGTTATCTTAACTTTAATATGTAATTTTTAAATTTTCTGAAAAGTGTTTCAAAGTATTAGAAAAAAATACTTATTTGTCAGGAAGTTTTTAGAATATTACGTTATTTCAACATTTTTTTTCTGCTATATTTTGTATGAAAATTGAGAAAAGTAGTTCCACCACATGCAAGTACACCATATAATGATGTTAAAGATAATTTTTAATTTTCAAAATCATAAGTAGTTTCTTATAACCAAACGATCAAACGTCAGTCTCGCGTCATTTTTCGGAAAACTTGTTGCGAAGATTAGTGATTTTCCACGAATACTTAGTTTATTTGAAAAATCCCTTTCCGCCACATGCAAGACAAAGAACTCGACTTGTCAAAGCACAAATAATTTTGTTTAAATTCTATTGCCCTTTCTCGCAACGAATGAACAAAATTGATCAAAATTAGTCGATTTTGTGCCAGGCCCCTTAATTATTCATTTTCTCAATGAAAAGAGGATTGAAACTTAACCTCAATATTATAATAATATAAATACTAATTTGGTAAGTTACGACCACTATGTCCCCTGACACAAAATTACCCTACCTGTTTAGGATTTTTAATATTTCGTGTGACCTCCGTTAGCCTCGATACAGCCAATGAGACGTCGACGCATAGACGCTACAATATTTGCACAGATATTTTTGCCGCGAATAGTGGAATAATTTATGTGAACTAGTAAAGTAGTTAAAAAATGAGGGTAGATTTGAAACAAAGTGAACTTAACACTTTGTTTGAAATCTACCCTCATGTTTTAAAAACGACGCTAAGATTGAAAATAATTGTAAAACAAAAGAATCTTCGTTTATTTGTGGAATATTTAACATAATTATTGGTTAGCAACTCGGCATTCTTATTTCACATGTAATACTTGACGGCGCGGTCATAATATGAACGCGCGAATATTATTATTCTGCGTTCTTTTATTTAATTTGTGTAGTGAATTTGGTTGATCAAATTATTTGTATCGTAAACACTGATTTAGATTTTATTGTAAATAAGTCGCTCAACAAAAGAGGGGACTGCTTAGTCCGTGTGGGCTTGCGAGTGACGTCAGCGCCGGAAGTAGTATCGGTTGTTGAGTGGGGATAGTAGGGCGACCGGTGCCTTTATAAAGCAGCCGGCGCGCGTTGTAGAGAGGCACTTGTGAAGAGGCGCACTCGCAAGCAGTGGCAGCAAACAAGATGCCCGGCTTTAAAGCGCGAGCTTAACCGTCTCGCGGAGAAGGTGAAGGCCGAGTTGCAGGCGCTCACCACCGCGGGCTGGGAGGACAGAATTGACGCCACGGCGGACAGCTGGCCGTCGCTACATAAGCTGTGCGGCCAGCTAACGAATACCCCAGCTCCGGTGCGTCCACTGCTGAACAGCGACGGGGCGCTACGTTACGTAGCAGAGGACCGGGCGGAGGTCTTCGCCGAGCACCTGGAGCGTCAGTTCCGCCCAAACCCGACCAGCGACACCGACCATGTCGCAGCAGTCGAGAAACACCTCGGAGACTACTTCGCAACGCCGATAGCTCCCGAGGAGGATCCCGTCTTTTTCTCGCCGGGCGCAGTCAGACGCGCCATCCTTAAGACGAAGCCTAGGAAGGCCCCCGGTGCTGACGGTATCACCAACACAGTGCTGCGCCACCTGCCGTACCGTATGGTAGCGGCACTGGCGCGCCTGTTTACGGGGATACTGCGCACGGGGGCCTTTCCCGCCTCGTGGAAGGAGGGGCGCGTCATTATGCTGCCCAAGGCGGGAAAAGACATCCTGAAGCCGGAGAGCTATCGGCCGATCACGTTGTTGCCGACAGTCTCCAAGGTGTTCGAAGCACTCCTGCTGCGACATCTCCAACCTCACATCGCGCCGCGTCCGGAGCAGTTTGGGTTTCGGGCGGAGCATAGCACGACGCTCCAGCTGTCGAGGGTACTGCACCATCTCGCAGCTGCGATCAACAAGAAGGAGTACTCGGTTGCAGTATTCCTCGACATGGAGAAGGCCTTCGACCGTGTGTGGCACGACGGCCTGATATACAAGCTGGCCACCACAGGCGCGCCCCGTCGCGTCGTAAAGGTGGTCTCTACTTTTCTCACCAACAGGACTTTTAGGGTGGTGGTCGACGGGGCGCTATCTAGCGCCCGCCCGGTGCTCGCGGGCGTGCCGCAGGGCAGCTGCGTGTCGCCGGCGTGTTACTCATGTTACACCGACGACATCCCCACTACCTCGGACGCCATGCTCGCGCTCTACGCGGATGACGCCGCGTACATCACTACATCGCTTAATGCGAAGTACGCGGCCGTCAAAATGCAGCGAGCGCTCGAGCTGCTTCCCGAATGGCTGTCCAGGTGGCGGCTGTCGGTGAACGTGGGTAAGACGCAGGCGATGGTCACCGGCTTTGCGCCCCTCCCACCACCCCTGAAGCTGCAAGGAGCCGACATCGCGTGGTCGCCCCGGGTCAAGTACCTAGGGGTCACCATCGATCGTCGGCTCACGATGGGGCCACACGTCCGCTCGGTCGCCGCAAAAGGTAGGGTCGCCCGCAACCTCCTTAAACCGGTGCTCTCGTCCCGAATACCGGCGCGCGTCAAATTGGGCGTGTACAAGCTGTACGTGCGCCCAATACTGACGTACGCCGCCCCGGCATGGTTCGCCCTCACGAGCGAGTCGAGCCGAAAGCTGCTCCGCGCGCAACAAAACCTAGCGCTGCGGACCATTACCGACGCTCCTCGCTTCGTGAGGAACGACGTCCTGCAACGGGACCTCGGGATTGAGAGCCTGGACGAGTTTGTGCGGCGCCTCGCGACGGGAATGTTCGCGCGTGCCGACGCATCCGCCTGGCCGCATGTCCAGGACATAGCGCCCTGGCACGCGCGCCCCCCCGACGCGAGACCCCTACCCCGCGACCTGGTAGCGGACGACGACCCCATCGCACCGGATTGACGCCTCGGGTGAGCCGCACCCAGGTTACACGCGGCTCACTCGACCCAATAGAACTCTACACTCATTACATACA
Source organism: Luperina nickerlii (assembly GCA_963855955.1). Classification (NCBI taxonomy): domain Eukaryota; kingdom Metazoa; phylum Arthropoda; class Insecta; order Lepidoptera; family Noctuidae; genus Luperina; species Luperina nickerlii. Next base: position 24,275,638 of record OY979672.1, on the reverse strand, counting down.
TTCGTCGCGTGGCGTGTGCTAGGTTAATATAGGCACGTTACGCGGCGGCTCAGCCATTCATCACTATACAGACACCTATAACCAAGTGCGTATGCGCAGCGCGGGCCGCGGTACGCACAGACACTGAGCGGCGTTACACTACAATACAATGCCGCTCACACACACACGACTGTTCCTTAGCCCGGACCGTAACCGGCTAGCTCTGGAAGCGGGGCGGGCGGGAGCAATACACCTACTTTCTGTAGGAGCGTCGAGTCGACACCTCGTCATGCTGGTCGGCTCTCGCTGGGCCTCCCCCAGGTAACTGGGGGTCTCACCTGGTGGGGACCGACCGCCGAGGTGTCGTGAAGAAAGCGGCGCTCTGAGTCAGCGTCGCGGCGCGCCTACAGAAAAACAACATGCAACTATTCACGGGGGAGCGCGTCATAAACGTGCTCCCTTGATTTTGTAAGGCCATTGTAAGCCGCACTTAGTGAGGGGCCTGTTTTTGCAGGCCACCGTATGGCCTCCGCGGCCGGGGGCTCAGCCCCGGAACCGCTCGCCACGCCCCCTGACGGGGGCGTCGCGATCTCCAATGTAGAGAGGCACTTTGACTTGGTCCGTGGCGCTGGCCGTACGCTCGCAATTTCACATACCTCTTTGTCTTGATTTTTCGTTGTCGTCAGCTCGGAAATCCTACATACTTAAAAAATATTTTTCATGTTTGATGTGAGACTCGAACCCGAACGTTCGCCATGCGAGGTACAGTGCTAGCCACTTTGGCCACCGTAACGCTTACGAAACTTGTTGAAATTTGTAATAACAATCATGTTGCCAATTTGTAGTGTTGTCAAACGTTCTTATAGAAGAAAGTCATAAGTACTAATATTGCTATGCCATAGTTTTGTGAGATTGCTAGTCGACTTCGGACTGTTATTGAAATATACCAAAATATTATTTTTTACAATTTTTGTCTGTCTGTCTGTTTGTTCCCGCTAATCTCTGAAACAGCTAGACCGATTAAGACGGGACTTTCACTAGCAGATAGGTGAATAAGTTTGTGTGCATGCAGAGTTTACCTATAAGTGATTGTTACACTTTACTCCGATTTGTTGCTTTTGTTTATATTGCTTAAAATAGTGTATACAATTGTTGGTGAACCAAATAAATAAGGAGTAACTTAGGCTACTTTTATATTAGAAAAAAAAAGAAAATAGGTTTCTACGAAAAAAAAATTAAAACCAATGAAATGAAATATTGAATAATATCCGATTCAAATAGGGAGGTTGTATTATACTCCGTTTAATTAGGTACTTCCAAATGTAAACAAATCATAATAAAGAAACGGTGTATAGTTATGTTTATAAGTGGATCCTATACGTGAAGATCCCTTAATCTCCATAGAAATTGATTGAATAAATAATATAATAATAGTGTTTTTATTTTAGCCCAAGAAAATCGCACACCAAATATTGTATATAAAAAGGCTAATACGAAAAACTAAAAATAATAATTAAACTAAAAATGCAAAAACGATCAAAAAGAACTAAATGGAGAAATATTAGAAGAATTTCATTAAAATTAGCATAGGTATTGCTTTACGCGGAATACAGAATTAATAAGTTATCGTAAGCTCTGCGAACTCGACAATAACTTTTTTCTTAAATTCCACGCGGACGAAGTCGCGGGTAACAGCTAGTACAAAATATATCAGTCTTGCATCCGCCATTCCCTTCTGGAATCGTAGGCAAAAATGGCGACCTACGTGCGGCATGTCTGCGCCTCTGCATATTCTTTGAATTTCGTTTTAGTGTAGCGCGCCACCGCACGAGTTTTACGTATTCGGGAGTAGGACGCTTAGCTCCGCCCACATGCACAAGGTCAGTGAGCCATCTATACACCTTAAGGATGCTTCCTTTCGACTTTTGTGACTTTTTTCGACCTTCGTAATTCGTATTCTATGCCAAAATACAAAAAAAAAGTTTTAAGTATTTGAATTTCAAGGAAGTGCCACCTTTTGTTTGAGTCTTCGCAGAGTTGGTGGTGAAAGAGCTGTAGGTGAGCAATGTCAATTATCTAGCACATTCTGTTACAAACAGCGTGACGCACACTTGTCTGCACTGACATAGAACCTCTACAGTAATAGGCAACAGCACACACGAGCGCGCGGCGCGCGGCGCTTGCACAACGCTCGTCAGTCGTCGGTGACCCACTTCCCACACACCCGCGAGCCGCGCGCCCCCCAGCAGCGCCCAATGGCTGCTAGTCGAGTTTGGTACTGCTAAGGAGTACTGTGTACCTATGTGCTAGTCACAGAAGTCTAATGGAGAAGTGGACTCCTCCAGTGAAAAATAGGTGCAAGTAGCGGCAACTCTAATTTGACGTTCATCACCACTCTAATAAATTACAATAAAATAATGAGCATAACTATACATTAAGATAATGTATGATACAACTTCTCCCGTTCTCGGTTACGTAGTAATTCGTCGACTAAAGACTAAAAGTACATCTCTGTCTAATCCTTCGGGGTAAATAGGCGTGATGTTGTTCATATTCTAGTAATCGATACATAAGTACTACGCACAAACAACACAACATGTATTTTGTGATGTAAGATTTCATGAACAAAAACATGCTAAGTTAAAATTAATGTTATTATACTCCCATTTGCCATAATATTGCGCCTTCGTTCCAGCATAACTAGACGATGAGATGTATGATTCATCTTTGTTCGTCGTGTATATTTTTTTCTGCGGAAAGATTCCACTGTTTTATGAATGAACGATTTTGAACAGATCGTCACTGATAAGATAACACTATATTGTGGGTTTAAAAAAATAAAAGCTTGTAAAAATATGAGGAAAAGAAAGAACAAGACATAGTTAAGGCGAAGGTGCCAGGGTAGCCCGCGAAATTCATTTTTTTTTAGGTTTTTAGCAATTTGCTGGGCAGTATTAAGTTGTACGTTGATTAATATATGATTCGCGGCCGTAACAAATATGTATTTACAGAATTATAATCATTAAAGTCATCAACACAACTCTTTAAGACCACCTAAGTCCAAAGAATAACTGTTTCATGAAATCATCATTCTTTGGACTTACGTGGTCTTAGAGAGTTGTGTTGATGACTTTAATGATTATAATTCTGTAAATACATATTTGTTACGGCCGCGAATCATATATTAATCGACGTACAACTTAATACTGACCAGCAAATTGCAAAAAACGTAAGAAAATTTGAATTTCGCGGGCTACCTTAGCGCTTCCCCCTTAAAGCAGGTAAGGCGGAGTGGCCACGTTCCAGTGAGTGAGCCGGGCCGGGCTCGGTGCGACACTGGAGGTCTGCGCATAGCCGCATACTAATGAAGCCTTTGCGGGTTGTTTACCAGCCATGCTTAGCCTGAACGTGTCTCTTGTCTTGTCTTCACCTCGACGAACAGGCCACTAAGCCACCGGCGCAGCTTAAGGATACAGTAGGGATAGTTATGACAATGTTTGTCTGAATAAAGCCCGGTTTCTAACGAATTGTTTAACTTTAAAGATTTGATAGCGTTATTGGTTCGATATCTGCGCAGAGCCGCGTGACTGTGCCAGTCGCAGCGTATCCAAACTATGTTTGTTGAGTAACGTAAATAAAAACACGAACAAACCAATTCTAATAGTTTTCTAACGTATGTTTGTATCGCGTAATGCGAGACGAATGTGCGCAAAACAAATTCGCGGTGAGTACGGTCCTTAATGGCATTGACGAAATCAGTGTTTTTTGCTGCAGAACAGAAGTCGTACTTGCACAAGCGAGTTGGTAACGTTTAGCAACACACGTGAGCATTGTGTGCCGCCACCACCGCCACTTGCAACAGTTGCAACACCAGGTGGCAAGATCTGCGCCAGTGCGCCGCTCTTACACCACACCGTCACCTAGCACACACCGCCGCTAGCGGCGCACCACACGCAGCCTAGGCCCTCCCCTAACAATACATTACGTAGTGGATACACTCTCACACCACACCGTCACATCGCCGCTAGCGGGTACCACACGCAGCATAGGCCCTCCCCTAACAATGCATTACGTAGTGGATACACTCTCACACCACACCGTCACATCGCCGCTAGCGGGTACCACACGCAGCATAGGCCCTCCCCTAACAATGCATTACGTAGTGGGTACACTCTCACACCACACCGTCACATCGCCGCTAGCGGCGCACCACACGTAGCATAGGCCCTTCCCTAACAATGCATTACGTAGTGGGTACACTCTCACACCACACCGTCACATCGCCGCTAGCGGGGCACCACACGCAGCATAGGCCCTCCCCTAACAATGCATTACGTAGTGGATACACTCTCACACCACACCGTCACATCGCCGCTAGCGGGGCACCACACGCAGCATAGGTCCTCCCCTAACAATGCATTACGTAGTGGATACACTCTCACACCACACCGTCACATCGCCGCTAGCGGGGCACCACACGCAGCATAGGCCCTCCCCTAACAATGCATTACGTAGTGGATACACTCTCACACCACACCGTCACATCGCCGCTAGCGGCGCACCACACGTAGCATAGGCCCTTCCCTAACAATGCATTACGTAGTGGATACACTCTCACACCACACCGTCACATCGCCGCTAGCGGGGCACCACACGCAGCATAGGCCCTCCCCTAACAATGCATTACGTAGTGGATACACTCTCACACCACACCGTCACATCGCCGCTAGCGGCGCACCACACGTAGCATAGGCCCTTCCCTAACAATGCATTACGTAGTGGGTACACTCTCACACCACACCGTCACATCGCCGCTAGCGGGGCACCACACGTAGCATAGGCCCTCCCCTAACAATGCATTACGTAGTGGGTACACTCTCACACGGCACTGTCACACCGCCGCGCGCCGCTAGCGGCGCACCACACGCAGCATAGGCCCTCCCCTAACAATGCATTACGTAGTGGGTACACTCTCACATCACACCGTCACATCGCCGCTAGCGGCGCACCACACGCAGCATAGGCCCTCCCCTAACAATGCATTACCTACGTAAAGTCTGTTTTTTAATCTCGTAGACTAAATTGACACATGCAAATGTCAAATTTACAAATAATGTTGCCAGCTCTTTTGTGCAGTGTTGTACCTACGATACCGGTTTGTTGAATCGTAACTTTTTATCTATAATAGACGAATTTAATTTTCATTCAAAGTTTTATATTCACGTATGTAAAATTCACGTATGTACACACGGCTGCAAACTGCCAGGGAAATCTGACCACGCAACGCCATGCGTAATCCGACCATGTTTCGATGCAATTAAATTAAAAAAAAAAAATTATAGACGCCATCAGTGTTGTTCCCGTACGCGTTAAAACGGCAATCTTAACCCTTTTCTCTTACGAAACGGCAGAACTGCAATGTTAAAGCCCGAATTAAATGAAATTGCCCGAAAGCACAAAAAAGCCCATGAAAGGTATGTCGTCGACGAGATGGCTGCTGAACGGGGTGTCACTATTTTGCGACTGCCCCCTTACCACTGCGAGCTACACCCGATTGAGTTGGTCTGGGCTCAAGTAAAGGGGCATGTCGCTAAAAATAATAAAACATTCTAAATGAATGAAGTAGTGACCCCGCAGCGGTAGAAAGACTGTGTAGTCCATGTAATTAAAATTGAAGATCAAATGTGTCATCTGGGCCATATAACAGACGACATTACTGATAGGTTTATCATAGAAGTATGTGGCGATTCTGATGATTCAGAATATTCCTCAGACATGGAGTCATTATCTGAATCAGATTAACGCGAATACCTGTAATTAAGTTATGTAATTAAAAATATATGTTTTACATTATTAATTTTGTATTATTACGATTTAAATAAGTACCTACACATTATTTCAGGATAAACACATTATTTCAGAATAACCTATTGTAAAAAAAACGATACTTGATTTTATTAACGCTAAGTTTCGGTTGTGCCACATCACTATTTAAGAATTGCAATAAACTGACAACACTCGTAATGTCAGTTTAGTCTACGAGATTAAAAAACAGACTTTAGTGGGTACATTCTCACACCACACAGTCACACTTTTTCAGAAATCATCAACAAAAGTTGCATTAGTTCCACCAATGTTGGCATTAATCAATTATTTTTTTAATCAAATAATTAATTTGATTAATTTTAATCAGATTACATTAATCAAGATTAGAATACCTAATCATGATTAAAAAAGTAATCTTAATCATGATTATTGACGTTAATCATTAATCACTAATCATTAATTGATTAACTCGATTATAAACTAATACATCCATCAATGTTATTAATTCTATATAAAAAAAAAATGATGGAAAATAATGACACACGTTTCTTAATAGTACATTACTTCAGAGGGAAGAAAGTGACAGTTCCATACCGAGATTATGGCTTTTGCGCCACGAGCTTGCGAGGGGCGCAAACCATTTGAGGTATGGAACTGTACTTTATCCTGAGGGATGTATAGTGCTTTTTATTACACCTACGAGGAAAATTATGGACATAAATGCATAGAAATGTTTAAGTATATTTAGTTAAAAGTACAATTATTAAAAGTGCAGCTATTTTTTACACGACGCCTTAGTAACAAAAAATACTTAGGTACACGTTGAAGTGTATCAAAATCATACATAATCAGTCTATAATGTTCCCACTGGTGAGACACAGGCCTCCTTTCTGTTCTCAAACTCAAACCATTTATTTTCAATTAAACCATTTACAGGCACTTTTGAATTGTTAAGAAGTCCGCGTTTTATATACAAAAATAATTTCGTTTTTAATTTTCTGTATGCACCAAGGAGGTTGGTAACTGGTAAAAAAAAACTGTATGTGGCCAGTAACAATTTACTTGAAATTTAATTAGTAGACAGTTAAAGTCTCTTGGCAGTATGACTGCTGACAAATTAAAAAAAAAAGAAAAACCGGGTATGTAATGGAATTTCATACATACTTCCCACCCTTGGGTCGGAAGGTTTTTCATACAAACTTCCATACCTTGGGATGAAAGGATTTGAAGGGCGGGATAAAGGCGTTTCTTCCCTCTAATTGGTATAATTAGTATGTATTTTCAGAGCAGGTGTGATAAAAAATATTTTTTCACACCACCTGCTCGAAAATGTCAAATTATATGTCAAGCAACCTTAACCTAAAGTGAGTCATTAGTGGCCGGGGGCACAGCCGGTCAATAATGTTGTACTGGATTTCATTATGACCCGCTGGTCAATAATGTGATTTGAATTTGGAATCTCACATGCTCAGCGAAATTGGCAGTATAGTACTAACAAACACCCTTTGGTGCCAGAAAGAGCAAAGCTATTCTCGATACCCTTACTACGCGTGGATGATATTCTCGATTTCCTACAAAATCATAACGACTGCTTCTTCATATCGTTGCCATGTTTTCGAAAACATAATATTATAAGAATAACTAGATAACTACGAACCATTTTTTTAAAGGAATGGAAGTGCATTATAACTAACTAGTTCTAAATATGTTATTCTTACTGTTTGTTTATTTAATAAATACTTTGTTTTTGTACTATGGCTATTATTTTCTCACAGTAGGTGTAAAAAGTAGAGTATCCTCCTCTGGGCCAAAGGTGTCTTTACCTTGGGCTAGCTTGAATCCCTCGCTGCATTCAGGATTCTTGTATTAACTCCCTCGCTTCGCTCGTGAGTTAAACCCCGAATCCTTCATTGCGCTCGAGATTCAATATGACGCCCGTGACATAAGACACAACTTTAGCCCCTCAGTGCATAATCTACTATTATTAATTTTATTCAAAGAACAAAAAAATAAATTCTAACGTTCAAATACACTGAATTCTAATTTTGAAGAATATTTTCAATCAACTAACCTCCGATATTCACATTTCTGATTTCTTAATGTTCAAGTTACATTTCATAACTACTTTTTTTCAAATAAGTCGTCAGATAATTTGTGTGACCTAGGTTTATTTAGCATAGTTGCAAATGAAAACATTCTTTTTACCGAGCCAGAGGACGGCATTGGTGTATTGATTTTAATAAATTACTGCTTTTGAAGTAGCATATTTATGTATTGCATAAGCTGTTGGTGTTGCTCTTCCAATAAATTAAATGAATAAACAAGTAGTTAATAGTTAATCAAATTAACGATTATGATTAATAATCTTAATCATTTTAAATTTGATTATGATTTATTAATCTTAATAAAAAATTTTGATTATGATTTTAGGCTCGTACACACAGGCGCGACGCGACACGCGACACAAAGGCACCGCTCGTTGCGCGACTTGCGGTGCCTTTGTGTCGCGTGTCGCGTCGCGCCTGTGTGTACGAGCCTTTAATCATTAATGTTTAAGGCGAAAGCGCCAGGGTAGCCCGCGAAATTCAATTTTTTTAGGTTTTTTGGAATTTGCTGGTCAGTATTAAGTTGTACGTTGATTAATATATGAATCGCGGCCGTAATAAATATGTGTTTACAGAATTATAATCATTAAAGTCATCAACACAACTCTCTAAGACCACGTAAGTCCCAAGAATAACTGTTTCATGAAATCATCATTCTTTGGACTTACGTGGTCTTAGAGAGTTGTGTTGATGACTTTAATGATTACGGCCGCGATTCATATATTAATCAACGTACAACTTAATGCTGACCAGCAAATTGCAAAAAACGTAAAAAAAATTGAAATTCGCGGGCTACCTTAGCGCTTCCCCCTTAATCATTAATCAAATTAACTTTGGGCCAACACTGAGTTCCACTATCAGTCAAGAGATGGCGCTAACCTAAAACTGCAATATTTTACACCGCAGCGTGCAGTGTTGAAATTCTCTGACGAATACAGGCCTCGCCGATGAAAATTTAAATCATAATTATTATGTTACGGAACCCTCGGTGCGCGAGTCCGACTCGCTCTTGCCCGGTTTGTTATTTTATTTTAATTAGTGAATAAACCACATTTAGTCGAGAAGGTTATCTCATTCTCTGAAGTCCTTTAGTAAAAACCCCGATATTACTCGGCAACCCTGCCTTCAGACTCATTCAGTCTGCCAAGGGGTAAAATAAAGTACCTACGGTGAAACCAAAATGTGTCAGTCTAAAATTAAAAAGAGAGGTATTCCTGAACCAGAATGCAGCAGGTGGAAACAATGTGGCTCTTCTGAAAGATGTCCGTGGTGTAAGTGGCGTCGCGCGTCGATGGCGTGCTCTACTAACCAAACCTCGCCAATTCGTTAGGACTCGCTTTGTTTTAACGTAAAACATTCGATTATTCGGTCGTGACTTACAAAACCGTTGCACAAGACACCGCTCTTGAGAAATGTGCGTTGCAACTTGCAGGATTGGAACAGCAACTTACCTGCAAAGATAAGAGAAAAAAAACAGTTCAGTAAGGAGCTAAATCAAATAATGGTCTGTTATATATGCATATCAGGAAGCCGCTGCGATCTAATACTTATAGCCTATATTTTAAAGCACATTATTACGCAGTAATGAGTTTGTAGCTTCGCAATTTGTACAGGTATTCAAAGGCATATTCAAACATTTAAAGAAGGTTTTGTAGTTGTGGTCCACACCGCGTCAGCAGCGTCAGCTATCGCGCTAGTGTGAGCACTTGGCACACAAGTGACGCGCGATCACCCGATCACAACCGAGGTGACGCGTCGCGTCGCGCGATCGATCGCGAAGGTCGCGCTACTTATCATGAGCGCACATGTCACGTGCACACACAAACACACGCTTATCACAATAGTTTATGACGCGTGCCACGGCTTCAACTATTTCGAAACTTCAATCATTTTAATAACGTGACGCCACAAAGCTATTTTTTCGTCAAGTTTACTTTTATTTCTCGCTTTTCAGTTTCCTTTTTCGTCGGTTTAATATACCCCACCCCACCTAGTTCTAAAGTTCTATTTTATTTTTTTGTCTAATCAATGCCCTATATTGATGAGGAAAGGGATCTGATGACTGGAACCTAGGACCTACCGAATTATTTTTTAGCTTTTAGTACAGACGCACGCCAGCACATCGAGCTACCCGCAACTGTCAAAGGACATGTTAGGTTTTTGTATGGAGGCTGGGCTTTTTTATTCGAAGCTGCTGTGAACAGGGAAGAGATCATATTTTTATGAAAGTACATAAATTAAGGAAACTTTGTATATTTAAAAAAAAAAAAATTAAAAGCACCCTCCCTTTCCTTATTTATGTATTACATTTTTTAATAATTATTATTTAAAAAATAAATTGCAACCCACAGTAATTATTGATTGTGGCAACACTTTTCGGTTGGATGTCATTATTGTCATTGTGAATTATGAACGTCAATCAAGTGTCAAATTCAATTCAATTTTCACCTGACACTGACAACTGTGACAACCTTGCTGGCACAGGTAATATTTTCATAGATTCCATTAGGAGGCAAAGGAATCAATGCCATACATACAAATCATGGAGATAATTCGTTGGTTTTATTTTAAGCCATCTAATATTGTTTTAGAATATTTTAAATAACAATAAGGTGTATAATTTCCTTTAAAAAATCATATTTTACCATTTTTTCTTTGTTTCAATGTGCAAAAATAGACAAAGTTTTCCCCACGAAGGGAAGAAAACGATATATTTCATGTCTTGCCTAGGCTTGACCATGTGAGATTACACCTTCATTCTAGCCCTTGGAAACCTTTAGATCCGAGCGTGTCCTCTTGCGTCTATCTAGTTGCGGCCGCTGCGCCTCCCCGCTCCTCGCGGGGTGAGACGGGAGAGCGCAGGCGGTCGCGTCGCCAGTACCTCTCAGTAAAGTCGTCAAGAGCTTAATCGGGTCAAGCCTAGGCAAGACATGAAATATATCGTTTTCTTCCCTTCGTGGGGAAAACGTTGTCTATTTCATGGTCTGTGCCGTCGGCTTGACCATGTGAGAGGTTTTTAGTTTCTGACGACGCAAGAGGAAAGCGTACTGTGAATTACTAAGTAGGTTGTATATAGAAAGAAAAGTAAAGTGTAGGAGAAGTACTATATTTTTATTGAAGATAGATAAAATCAAACTAGTAGTAATTAAATCTTTTACAGGTTGAGCAGTAGAAGATTGTTTAATTATTTCTTTAAAGTAAAATTTAAAAACATTTCTATCAGATCTCCAGTTACCCTGTCTTAAAATCTCGTTAAGAGGGACATCATTCTCCTTTCTTGACGAAGCAACTGCCGACCTTATACTCCCAGGGGAAAAATTTATCCCTAAAGCCACTAGTGCGGTTCGTACCCAACCAGCTATTACTGCTCTAGAAGCAGGTTTTACGATTCCTCGGGTAGAAATAAACAGGGAGGTTAAGCCGAGCGTTCCTCTTGTGGAAGACACGGCAATTAGCTTTTTAATCCAAAATACAGGATCTAGGTTCTTTTCTGGAGACCTAGATAATAACCAACCCGATTGTCTGTGACTGCTTTTGTCTGTTTTCGAACCGTAAACTGGCCAGAAAGTCACTGATTCTTCTTCCATTCTTAAAAGATCTTCATCTATTCTTAGCAGTGTAAGATCATGTATTCTTCGCCCAGAGGCTAATAGTAGGATGAGGGAAGCGTGCCGTGATACTTCAAATAAGCTGTTCTCGTTTACTACTATGCTTCTCAACCAAAGCACCATCTGTTCTATGTCCCAAATACATCGCCTTGTGGACGGTGGTCTAGAGATCTCAATGGCCCTAATCATGTTTTACTAATGGGTGACCAGAAATCTCCTCTCTTTTTAAAGGATTAGCCAAAATAGATATTACAGACTTATGTAATTTAATTGTTCCTGGAGAAAGCTGTTTCACTCTATGTAAATAACTAAGGTGCTGTGCTACCCTCACTGGATCAGGGTCATTCGGGTCTAAATGTAGTTGTCTACATCTTGTTACCCATGTTTTCCAGGGGGCAGCGTAAGTCTTCAAAGAAAATTTCCTCCATGAACTTTCTAGTAGCTCGAGGTCCTCCTTGGGCCATGAAGCTGTTATACGGGTCCACCCCGTACCCTCCAAGCCTCCAAGCGCAAGTTTCGAGCATCTGGGAAGGGTACATTCCTCGTTGCATCCGTCAGATGGTGATGAAGATTGCGAATTTGAAATCGCTGGTCCAGAGACCTTCGTTTCAAGTCGGCCCTCCAGAACACCCGCTCCCACCGGGGGGTGATCAAGATGTATGTTCCGCGAGCTTTGTTCAAGTGTGATAGCACTCGTGGAATCAGCGCCGGCGGGGGGAATATCCAGGCTAGGTCGAAGACCCATGTTTTGCTGAACGCATCTATGAAAGCCGCACCTGTGTCTCTCGCGTCTCGGGTCACATAAACTGGAACAACTCTTGAGAGAGGGGTTGCAAAAAGGTCTATTTGGGGGGTTCCCCACTTCTTGAACAGTAAGCTCGTCACCTGATCCGATAGGTGCCAGTCTGCAAGCCATTTCTGACGTGATAGACTGTCGGCAATTTCGTTGTAAATACCCGGAATGTAGTACGCAAATGTCTCTATTCTGTTTATGTAAGCAAGCTCTAGAATATTCGCTACTAGATCTGTTAAAATACTGGATCGTGTTCCCCCTTGATTTCGTATGTAAGACACAACAGTCTTGTTGTCGGACTGAATAATGACTCGTCGATCCTGTAGTTGAGGTAGCGCTCTCTGGAATGCTTGATACACCGCATATAGTTCTTTGCGGTTTATATGCCACGAAATTTGGTCTTCTGCCCATAACCCGCTGAGCAGCGACCCGTTGACTTGAGCACCCCAACCGTTTTCTGAAGCATCCGTTGTGATGAACACTGTCTCCTGACTAGTGTTGCCCAAAATCGGTCTTGGTCTTGCAGTCTTGGTCTTGTTCTTGCATTTTTGCAAGACCAAGACCAAGACCGACTTATTTTAGCAAGACCAAGACCAAGACTGAACCCTGCAAGACTTGAGCAAGAACAAGACTAAGCCTGCAAGACTCTTGCGTCTCGCAGCTAAGCCAAACTGAGATTTGGGCGTTATAGTAGGTATTTGGTTTCAATCCCGATTATGCGAAAATGGATGTATTTTTTTTATGAAACAGTAAATTACATTGTTGAATTGCATTCAAACCTAAAATTATTGTTGATAATAAAAAATATCGAAAAATTACGTGACTAGACTATCAATACACTTCTGCACGTTTTTTTAAATCTTCTTTACTTAAGGCGAAAGCGGTATTAGGTAGCCCGCGAAATTCACTGACCAGCAAATTGCAAAAAACGTAAGAAAATTTTAATTTCGCGGGCTACCTTAGCGCTTCCCCCTTAAATCGATATAGCCTTAGAAAAATAATTATCCCCTCATAACGAATCTAAAATAAAAGTAGTAAATGGGTCATTCAATTATGTAGATGATTAAAATGCCTCATGTGACGCGTCTGTTAGATTCGCGCGATTTCGCGCGGGGATTCCCGCAATCTTCCGCATTTTTTGTCAGGTTCATTTATGCACTTTATTGTAATAACTTTAAAGTTTATTTTCAAGTGCGTTAATAATAATACGAGGAGACCGCTTGGCGCTGCGGTCCCTTTGTCGCGGCATTTGAAAGCGAATAGCGTGAGCGCGAAGACAGTGTTGACCTCGCAAATGAACTTTAGCAATACAGCTGATCAGGTAGCCCTTTCGAGTTTTATTTACATTGCTGTTTTAAGTGAAACAAGTGAATTTACTATTTTTTAATTAAAAATCTCATTGGGTCAGATAGAAATAATGATTTTCTACAGTTTACAGTAAAAAAATTGCAGAAAAAAACGTAAAAATTAAGAAAAAGCCGACGAAAAATTTCAACGCAGGGGGGTCCAGAATCATGTACAGACGCCAGCACATCAAGCTACCCGAAACTGTCAAATTTTCCCAATCAATTTTGAACCTTATGCTTTAGCGATAAAGTTAAAAATATATTAAAGAAATTTGACAGATTGTAGTAGGTTGATGTGCTGGCGTCTGTACCTACTGAATCTATGGTAAGCGGTTGCGCGTCGATGTCCCTGCCACCCTGAGCAATAGGCTAATAGGTATTTGAATGTAGTCTAGTCTAAGTAGTAGAGTCTCGCAAGACTTGCGAGACTCTTGCTGCAAGACCAAGACCAAGACCAAGACTGAGAGCGCAATACCAAGACCAAGACCAGGTGTATTGACGCAAGACCAAGACCAAGACTGGCTAAGGTCTTGTCTTGGTCTTGCATTTGGGCAACACTACTCCTGACGAGTAAAAATTTCTCTTCCTTTCTGAAGATTCTCCAGCCACCAAGAGCACTCTTGTAGAGCTTTTGTCGGCAGTAGATATTTTCGAGTCTTCTGATGTTGAGGAAGACAATTGGCTGCGCGTTGAATATGTCTTGTGTGTAGTCTTCCCAGAGGGACCGTGAACGAAGCAAAGTTGAGTTTTCCGACGAGACTCTTTCCCGTGACCCAATTCCAGGTTCGTGTCTTTGTTATTTTCACGAGAATACTTCTCAAATCGACTATCTTTTTGTCTGGCAAAGAGATTCTGTTTTCTTTTGTATCCCACATTATTCCTAAGTATCCTAGGCGATGAGTTGGTGGGATTAGAGACTTTTCTCTGTTTATTTTACATCCTAGGTCCTCTAGGAAGCCTACAGCGCATGCTATGTCTTTTATTAAGCTGTTCTCCTGCTGATTGGCTATGAGGAAATCGTCGAGGTAAACAATGACTCTTATTCCCTTTTGTCTTAGCTGCGCTGCTATCCAGTTTGACACTCTTGCGAACGTCAGTGGAGCGGTCGATAGGCCAAACGGAAGGCAAGTAAATTGAAGCTTTCTTTGCTGATGTACTATTGCTAAGAATTTTCTGTGGCCTGGTTTCACAAGTATGTGAAAGTATGCCTGAGAAATGTCTATTTTTGCTAGAAAATCTGACTCTTGAAGGAAATCTGGCACTTCGAGATGATTCAGGAGGCGAAATTTCTTTGGGCATAGATAATTGTTTAGTCCGCGTCGATTTATAATAGAGCGAAGACTCCCGTCGGACTTTGGAACTGGGAACATCTTTGATAGGTAACCGACCTGGGAATGGCAATCCTCCAAAATTCCCTGAGCTATCAGCGCCTCTATCTCTGAGTCCATCCCTATGGTTCGAAATGTGGACAGGCGGTTGCTCGTTAGAGGGACAAGAGGGGGTTTGATTACAAATGGAATGGAATATCCTTCTATGATCTTTAAGATTCCAGGAGGAGCCCCGTAAAGCCGCCATATGTTTACGTAATTGCCTAGCCTCCCCCCTCTGAAGTCCTGTAAGTCAGGATCTCTTAGGCTTTTTGGCATCGGTTTCTCTGTGAAACCCACGGAACAGAAAAAACAGTGGAAGTGCAAAGTAGGCGTGGCACGCGTGCCACAAATAAGCGCTGTTACGCTTACTTGGTCCCAGTCGTATTCTAACCTCGCGTCGAGTTACTAGTCTCGCGATAAATTTATTTTTCCGTAGCTATGGCGTATTGTTCCATTTTGGAGTGCAAAAATGATAGTAGGTGAGAAAATCTTAAAAATGGAGGTGTTTCGTACCATCGGTAAGTACTATTATATTTGTTTTCTAATAAAATCTTAATTAATTTCAATTTACTAATAATTTAATAGAACGTCTAGTTAAAATCAACCTTATACGATTAAAACGAAGTTTATTTTGTATTGATTGTATTCACTGGTATTCACTATTTCGTTCTCGAAAGTTCTTCGCTACTCAATTAGTGATGTGGTCGGGTCGGATGTTGGTTTTATCGATAGATATCGATTAAAGAAAAATAGTAATAATAATTTCTTCTGTTCATTGTTTTATTCGTATTGTTTTCAATTGTATTATTTTGGTTTCAGCCGCAAAATGTTAATGTAGCCACTGCAGGTTCTTCAAAAAGACAAAATGATTCGGAGAGCTCTGAGTTAAAGTCACAGCCAAAAAAGAAGAGTCGACTTCATAAAGGTTTCGTGGATACACACATAGTTGAACAAAATTTTATACAGAAAGGAGATGACGTGATTCCTGTGCAGTTTCATTGCGCACACAGTTCAGTTCAGTTCGAAGGAGAAACAGTTAAAAATATAGATGCATATGTAATATATATGTTATACGTTTTATTTCAAGGGCAATAAATAAAAAATTAAAATAACGTATTTTTAATTCTACCCGAAGTATATAAGATGATTTGCACAATTTATTCAGTATTGCGCATTTAATTCTTATCACCCGTGAATTTTTTCGTGCAAACTGTGAAAACATTTAGCAGGTAAGTATTTATCGATTTGGGATTTATTATTTATGTAAAACACATTTATATAAAGCAAGTTGTTTAATATACAAACCGGTCAGGCCCAGCTGGTACCTACATATACATATGAGTACCACCCAAAACCAATACCATCAGGCACCGCTGCCGCCTGGTACGAATATGTACCAGAACGAACAAGCTAAAAAATACTCTTTCGTATTAGGAAAAGAGTATTTTTTACCGATTCATATTCGTACCAGCGGTGCCTAACAGTTACCTACCGTCTTTGAGTCCGACTGGTCAGTGACTGATGTAGTTAAGTATATATTTTATTTTAAATAAAACTACGTCATTCTTCCTACAGTTTTACTGAACTCCCAGCAAGTCTTTATTTTTTTGAATTAAACAAGAAATCGGGTATCTATCGATATCGATAATGTAATTCTAAATTCAATGTGTTCTGCACTGGTCGAGTAGCAATAGATATCAACCTATGACGCGAATGTCAACCTTATGGCTTAGGCAATTAAATTTATAATTGCTACCAATGAGAATACCGCCATCTATGGTCGACTAGCGGAATTTACTCGGCAATCGAAACTAGTTTGACTTTAGATTACAAAACGTCGTAAATACTTTCTGCACTAAAGCAAAACAAATCTTATCTATAGAGTGTGAAGGTTTATTTCCAGATGTACGATCTGTGACTTATGCTAATTTTGACTAAAATTAAATCGACAAATCAAACGGATTTTCTTTTTGTAGTGCATTATATGATTATCGCTTTATTTGTGTGAGTTTGGCGACAAAGGTTCCTATAGTAATGTTGTTGCATTGCACTTCCACTGTTTTTTCTGTTCCGTGGTGAAACCTGTCCCTGGAGCCGGGGATTTGGCTATGCTTTGTCGCCTTTCTAGGGTAGGGCTTTCCCGACTCGGCATTCGTCGCTTTGACGGTATGGGATCTTGGACGATAAGATTTTGGCGTTTTAGGGTACTTCTTTCTTTGTTCAAAGTTTGTAGCGGTTCTTGGTTGAGGTCTCGGTTTGTAGGAATTTGAAGAGGATCCCCAAAAAATCCTTATAGTGAAGGTTGCTTCATCAGTTCTGAGACCTGCTGCTCATCAAAAAGATGTGTTGAAGAAGGAGGGATGGCATTAAGCAGTGTTGCGTAGTACTCATCTTTCGGTAGGATCGCATTCCTTCGAAGTTCTATTGTTTCCACTTTACGACCACAAACATATTGCAAGATGTCATCAGAAATCGCCTTGAAAGCAGAGTTTGGTCCAGGCAGCGCTTCCTTAATATCCGATTTTAGAGAATTATGCTTGGATGAGAGCTCCTTAATAGCACTGGTAAGAGCCTCGCGTTGCAGCAGCAACCCATGTAAGATCGCCCCAAAAGAGGATTCCTGCTTGGCTAGAGAATCAGATGAAGCATTTGCCGGATTAAGTTTTATTAGAAAAGGGTTAACTTTTGAGGCGTGAAATACTGGAAACGCCTGCAGCTTTTTCTGGACCTCAGCATACCGGATCTGTTTGTACGCCAACTCGCCTAGTCTCAAGCATCTAATACCCTGCTCCTCGATATGAGCCTTTGGTGTTGAAATTGCAGGTTCCTGTTCTTTAGTTTGGGGAGAGAAACCAAAATCCTCGTCATCATCCTCTGGTGATAGAGCTGGGGCCTTCCAGTTTGAAGATTCTAGTGTTTTTTCATTCTGACTTGGATATTCTTCCTGTAGATCATCATCAGAAGAAGAAGGGTAAGCTGCCTCTACTTTAGACTCATCACCTACATTGTTACTAAGCCTTCCCATGATGCTAGAGAGCATTTCCTTCATCTCGCTAAAATTTTGTTCTAGCTTATCAATCCTTGTTAGCTTTTTAGATTTGGACGATGAAGAGCGAAGTGTCGATGAGTCATCCACGTCTTCATTATCTGCGAGCTCTCTCGACGCCTCTTTTCTGCTTAAGAGCAGAGGCTTTAATTCTGCTAGTGATGCTACTATCAGCTCATTTTGGACGGCGGAACCTCTGATTCTAGATCCGATGGACGGTGGGCCAATTATAAGCCCTATACAGAAAGGACAACCAAGCATCTTAATCTTCATGTCCTTGTAGGTTTTCTCAGAGAGGGAGGTAGATTCTGGACAGAAGGCTCTGTCCAGTTCGACCGTCGGGAGAGCAAAGCGGATTTTATTCAGCACAAGAGGGTCCAGGTGCGAACCCAAAAGATCCTCTCTGGTATGAGGTATAATCTTCCACTGAAGCCATCCATCAGGTAGGTAGGTCGAAGCCAACTTCTTTATTCGCTCCAAAATTAGAATGTCATCAGGGTCATCTGCTTCCCACTCTATGAGAGCCTCTAGTGACGACGGCTCTTTCGGCGCAGCCATCTGAGACAAAAGATTGACCTAATTAGTTACTGTGCGGCTCCTCAAATCGGCCGAGCGGTCAGATCGGGCTATGCGGCTCCTTCAGTCCGTACGGCTCCACGAATCGAGCCGTGCGGCTCCTCGAGTTGGGCCGTAAGGCTCCATGAATTGAGCCGTGCGGCTCCTCGAGACGGGCCGTGAGGCTCCACGAAACGAGCCGTGCGGCCCCTCGAGTCGGGCCGTGTGGCTCGTCAAATCGGGCCGTTTGGCTTTTCAGATTGAACCGTGTGGGCCGTAGCGCGCAGCACAGTGTCTCATAAACCACTACACAATTGTATAGAACGAATCGAGTGGCAAAAGAAAATAACTCGAGACTAAGTGCCGCTGTGAATTTACGGGCACTAACAAAATGACTGGAATGGGTTCCGAGTCATCAGCTGAAATATCTTAATTACCTGTATCACTAATTAAATACCCTCTCCCTCCGCAACAAAATATCAACTCAGTTGGTAATAAAAGTACCTAAGTATTGTGTTCGTCTCACAACTCAGACTACTAATTTATTAAAATAAGTAGATATATTCTGTTTGTTGCGGAAGGAGCATGGGTAAGTATAAGAAAAGTTAATGAAAATACAAAGACGTACCTTTAACGATAGCAATCTACTTGGACACTAAATATTATGTAGGTAAATACTTTATACTACCTACTAATGAGCGACCTTAGTATTGGTCTCGAACGACACACGTCGTTTGTAAACAAAAATTGTTTTCGCAAGGAAGCACATGCACTCCGCGGGCACAATGAAAGCGTACTGGCGACGCGACCGCCTGGGCGCCTGCGCTCTCCCGGCTCACCCCGCGAGGAGCGGGGAGGCGCAGCGGCCGCAACTAGACAGACGCAACTAGACAGACGCAAGAGGACACGCTCGGATCTAAAGGTTTCCAAGGGCTAGAATGAAGGTGTAATCTCACATGGTCAAGCCGACGGCACAGACCATGAAATAATATTACGACACCAAAAATATCTGGATTTAAAATATGTATTTATTCAATAATGGTGCTTTTAATATTTTTTTAGTTTTTGTCAGGCCATCCTGAATAAGTTTCCCTATCAGAAAAACCATACATGACAGCTGTTCAAAAAAATTAATATTTTAAGCCCATTTCATAACATGTCCTTTCCTAGTCAACTTTGAATCTTATGCTTTAGCGATAAAGTTGAAAATTTATTGAAGAAATTTGACAGATTGTAATAGCTTGATGTGCTGGCTGGCGTCTGTACATTATCTACATCATTATTTTCATTATAAACGTTTAACTTAAAAAACATTTTTTTACTTACTTTTATTGCCACTTAGTTTATATTGATGATATTTTAATAACGTCCTGACACTGATATTTATAGGTATAGCAAGTAGTGTTATTTGAATTAAAAAAAACAAGACATTTATTGTAAGTATGGATTTACTTACAATAAATGTCTTGTTTTTTTTAGGATTATTGGAAAAACTAGTTCAATATATCAGCAAAAGACACACAAAATACAGAATATTTTCAAACATTTGTTCCAATTACATACATAACAATGGATAAGAAGATATAAAAGTACAATAAACAACAATATAAACGAAAAATTTAAAAACTTAGAACTGAAAAACGAAATTTTAGAGAAAAAAATTGAAGAACAAAATATAGCAATAAACAACTTCGAACGACACATAAGACGTAAAAAACTGATAATATTTGGGGTTGAAGAACAGGAAAAATCATACTATGAGCTAGAAAAAAATTATAATAGAGATAATCCACACATATTTTGGTTTTCACTATGAGAATAACTGTATCGAAGCTGTCAGAAGATTAGGAAAAAAAAGTGAGAAAGTCTGACCAATAGTAATAACGTTCACTACAGTGGGGTTAAAATAAATAATACAAGACTTCGACATAATAGTAGTTAAAAAAATAGCTAGCTAGCTAGTTTATATAAAAAGCTAATAGCCTTGCTATTATGTGTCTAAAACTAACAGGCAGATACACAGTATCCCTAGTCGACTTTAAAGTTTCTACAAAATTGTTGGTGTCAAAATATACAAGCTTGTCACTGTAATGACTAACTAAAAAGTGCATATGCTTATTAAGCATATTTGAGGCGAATCGGTGGATGCACTCGGGCAGAGTTGGGTGCGGCGGCGAGGGATCAGCTGCTCAAGGCTCACGTGACACACGCGGGCCCGAGCGTGCTCGGGCGATAATCTAGAATTCTTTACCTTTTCTGTGAAGCTGACTGTACCCTATACAGAGTTTTCTCGGAATTAAATGATAATTTATTTTATTTATTTATTCACGAGATGTTAATTTCAGTTTGATTTAGTCTGACCATCTCACTGGTGAGCTGCCACGTGCTCATCAGAGGGCATCAGCCCTCAACGGTTCCCTGTCCTAACGCTCTGTAGATCTACGGGACAGGAAGGTAGTCAAAGAAAGTGAGTACGTTCTTGAACAATAGATGACATCCGCTATTTGATGTTCAGCTCTCTCCAGAGAAGGAAACTCTAGTGCTAAAACTAGCCGGAGTCTTGCTAACTGTCAAATCAGTTCAGTCAGTATTTTCATTTATTTTTAGTTCGGGACCCGAACTAATCATACATATGTCCGTAGGTAATTGGAATGGAGTAGGAAACGCCCGTCACTTTGGGCGAATCTACAAACTTCACACTTAGTTATGGAGTAGATTCATTCTTATTGTTATTCATGTCCGTGTGGGGGACACGGACATGAATAAGAATAATTGACAACACGGTTAGGTACTCCCGATTTGTATTTACCCGTACGAATAATTAAATTTGGTTCTTGTATTTACGGGTCAGTTGGATTCGGACGGGGCCGTATCTTCAGTGAGAGAAGACCCCTTTTTTTTTCGTGCGCGTTGGTCATTCTCACGGACTTCCTCCATCGTGGGGGTGACAGAGGAGCATGCTGACTCTTATCTAAAACCACCGCGGTATCACCTCTGCCTATGGCCGCGGGTGCGGAATTCCCACAAGCATTCACCGCTCCCAAAGAGAGTAGACCCCTGGCCTTGAACACAAGTTGGGACATCACAAAACAAACATAGCGCCTCCTCGCTCACTTGTGAGATGTTGTTACACCGCGTGAATGTTCGCATTGAGCCTGCTGTTTGTCGCTGCAGCGCAGCGCGGCGGGCGGCCGCGGGTGAGCACCGCTGCTCAAGAGGAATGCGCTCTCGCTGTGAGGCGTGTGCGCGACCGTTCCACCCGCTTGAGCGCCATGCCAGCACTGTCGTGTCCGAATGGACCATAATGTTCTCTATTAGTAAAATTATATAATATACGGGTTGGTAAAGGATTTGGTAATCATTGACATAGCAAATTAGCAATATAAGTAATTGTGTAAAGAAGTAATCAAATCTTGCTGAATTATGTTTCTGCTTAAGATATTTGTCGACTTTTTTTTTCACATTTTGATAGAGAACATTATTCCAAACAAAGTCTACAATGATAGGTAACAGATTAAGTATCGCTATACATTATAATGGGCCTTATTAGAGTCACCCAAAGGGCAGTGGAGAGGGCTATGCTTGGAGGTTCTCTGGGCGATTGAATCAGAAATGAGGAGATCCGCAGGAGAACCAAGGTAACCGACATAGCCCGAAGAATTGCCAAACTTAAGTGGCAGTGGGCAGGGCACATAGCTTGCAGAATAAATGGCCGATGGGCCGAAAGGTTCTGGAGTGGCGACCGCGTACCATAAGACGTAGTGTTGGAAGGCTTCCCACAAGGTAGACCGACGACCTTGTGAAGGCCGCAGGAACCCGTTGGATGCGAGAAGCACAGAACCGGTCGAAGTGGAGGTTTGGGGAAATTCCACAGAGAGGCTAACTGTGTTCAAAGCTCAAAAGAGATGTGTGCGTTCTGTATTTAAACTTAAACCTAATGACAGCTGTATCCCATATTTTAAAACTGTTAAACTCCTAACATTTCCTTTTTTTTTTTTTTTTTTTTTCAGGATGGGAAATCATCAAATGACTCCTCCCGCTCTGGGTGGAGCGGAAGGGAGTGTCAGACTCTTACTGACTAAAACCCACCCGTGTTCCTTCCTTAGCCCTTTATGTTCCGGGCCAGCGGTAACCCTTTCGGACAATCCCGCTGACCCGGCAGGCTCCGGCCCTGACGGGCCCCTTCCATTGATGCTGACATCTCTTTGAGGCGCGCGTGGAACACGTACGCGCCGTCCGGCACGGGCCTGGTCCTGATCGGACGGTGAGTTACCCATTACTCTCCGCCCGCAGGCCCGCGCCTACGGTGGCCGGGAGTCGTCGCGCGGCTCCCGACGCCCGGAGCGTCTCCCGCGGCGGCTGGGACGGGAGGCTCTCTCCCTCAGCCGTCCCGCCGCCTCCTTCGCTAGCATGACTGCTTCGCAGAAGGAGGCGACTGCCCCCCACTCCCTCTCGCCCCAGACCATGGCTTGAACCAGGGCCGGACGCGAGAGGTCTCCGCCGCTGCCGATCGCCTCTACGAGGACACGGCGGTGCTCCGCCCAAGCGGGGCAGACCTCCACCGTATGCTCCACCGTGTCCTCTGGGCGATCCTGGCAATGGTGACACCCGGGCGTTTCCTCCCGCCTGATGATGTGCAGGAACCTCCCGAAACTTCCGTGTCCGGTGAGGACCTGCGTCAGGCGGTAGGTGAGGGCGCCGTGACGCCTCTCTAGCCACTCCTCAAAGAGGGGTCTTACCGCCGCTATCGCGGCGTGCCCTCCTAACATTTCCTTGTATGTACATTTTTGAAATAGCAGTATTTGTCAAATCCAACTTTCATATATTTAAAACACTGAAATCTAAACGTCGCAACAGAGATATGTACCATTCCACACAGAACTGCATTATTTTCGAAAAGTCTTCTTGGAATGGCACCTAAAATCTATAATAAGCTTCCTATTGAAATCAAAGAATTAAATGAAATACTTGATTTCAAAAAAGCTTTATTAAAACTATTATATAATAAGGTAAGTATATTACTCTGTTAATGAGTACCTAGATGACAGATTTTAATTTATTAATTCATTCCATTATCATTATTAGTTCCAGTTTTTTTATTATTTCACTATTACTATTATTATTTTTCTTTTAGTTGAATAGCTGCTAGTAATCACTATATTAAATATTATTAAATTATTGCCTATTTTTTTAAATACTTATTAACAAACTAATGACTACTATATCAATTACTATAAAATTAGAGACATATTTTTAAATTATTGATTATTATTATTACTAATATGTATATTAATTAATACTAAACTATTGACTATTGACTACTACTATAATGTTGCTAAAGTCTTTAACTATTGTATGCCTAAAGGCGGGTCATAGATGTACTTCACTTCATAAACTGTAACACCATATTTTTACCTGTGTACCACAATAAATAATTTGAATTTGGAGGTGCTTGGGGGAGGCCTATGTCCAGCAGTGGACGTCTTTCAGCTGAAATGATGATACATTACATTTGAAACACTTTCAAAAGTGTGGGTGTGTGCCTACTGCACCGACAACAACACCCAGCTTGTAAGGTCGGAAGCGAAAGGTTCTTCTTACTACCCAAATGACGGATTTGTATTAGGTCCTTACATATGAAATTGGCGTTTTGTACGGGAGGAATATAAAGTATTTTTTTTTTTTTGTAAAATATATTTATTTAATCAAAGTATGCACCGTTGTTATCTATGTACTTTTGCCATCTCATAGGTAGTTCATTGATCCCTTTACTAAAAAAACCATGGGGGCGAGAATCAATGAACTCTTTGAAGGCGGTTTGGACTGCCGCATCGGAGTTGAATTTTTTTTCCTTGTAAGAAGTTGTCCAAATTCCAGAAAAAATGGTAATCTGTTGGAGCAAGGTCCGGGGAGTACGGTGGATGTCGCAGACATTCCAATTGTAGCTCATCTATCTTAGTGGTTGTTTGTTGTGCAGTGTGTGATCTTGCGTTGTCGTGAAGCAGTAGTGGCCTAGAGCGATTGACCAATCTCGGTTGTTTAGCAGCTAGTTCTTCCTTCATGGTTTGCAGTTGCTGACAATAGATATCTGCCGTAATCGTATGGCCAGATTTTAGAAAGCTGTAGTGAACGACACCGGCGCTAGTCCACCAAACACCACAAGTAACTTTTTCTGAGTAAATTTTCGTTTAGGGCAGGATTTGGCTGGTTCTCAAGGGTTCAGCCATTGCGACGAGCGCTTCCGATTATCGTACCGTATCCACTTTTCATCACAAGTAATGATTCGATTTAAAATCCCTTCATTATTGTGTCGGTTGAGCAAAGTAACACAACAGTCGCCGCTTGTTTGCAAGTTCGATTCACTCGATTCATGAATCATTCATGCATCGTTCAAGTTTTATTTTTCCGATTTTTACAGTTAATAATACAGTTAAATTAATACAGTTTTATCACTTACCCCGAAGCCTGCAGCTATCTCTGAAGTGCTTTGTGATGGATCCGCTTCCACAATAGCCAAATAACAAGAATGAAATTCTTCATTTTCCACTTTGGTCTCCGGCCGTCCACGGGGTTGGTACTAGGTGCTTACTCTTCAATTTAATTCCGATAGATCGACATTGGAATTGTAACGTTTCGTACTCTTGAGTTCGATGCTAGCGCCAAATGATTTTTAGACTGGGTGTCCATTTTGGAGAACTAAGTGGAATTGGGTTCGGCCTTGGCGTGGGGTAATTGTTGACAATATTGTTTTCAAGAGTACCGAATCACGTGACTATAAAATTAACATTGGAATCATATTGGCATCTCATTGGAATTAAAATTAATTTGGAGAGTAAACCCCCTGAAGGTCGAAATTTCCAGAACGAAAATGTTGAAACCAAAAACGTACCGTGCTTTCTTTTGCGACACCAGCGCCGTACACATCATTAATCCTTCGAGCTGTTTCTGCAGCACTGGTGCCACGGTAGAACTCGTACTCGTAAATATACCGATATTTCATGTTTTCCATTGTGCGGTAGCCGGTAATAAGCGACGCCAAAGAAAAAATAATGAGGAAAAAACAAATGAATGACTGTTTTCAAAACTCAAATGTACAGACGCCAGCACATCAAGCTACTCCAATCTGTCAAAGGTAATCGGCAGGATTCGTACAACATACTTTTTTTTGTTGTTTTGTGATAGAATTTGTACCACTTATTAAGGCAACTAAACCATTCATTTTCATGAAACATTAGTATTTTTAGAAGTCCGGATTAATTAATTATACCAATTAAAAGATTCAAGTAATTAAACGTAATATAATCTTTAACTAAACGCAACTAAACGTAGTTCTGTTTTTAGAAGTTGCCATTTGTAAAATATCACGAGGCTCGGAATGATAAATAATTATTTAAAAATAGAAATAACAGTAAATATTATAATAAACCAATTACACGTTATACCTTAAAATGAATAATTATTGCATCAATCTTAATAATTAACTACAATTTAATGATATGAATTATTTTCGCTATCAATGTTTTTTTTTGTATTGGCAATTATTTTATTGACAGGTTACGAAAATCTTTCCGAGTCTCTGTTTTATTTGCTGTTGTTTTGGACCGTGGTTTGTAACTGCATCTGAGCAATTTAGCAAATTATCTGGCCATTTTTACGTTGAGTCGAGCAACTGCTCCCCCGTACTTTATCTGTTGATAGTACTTTCGCGAAAGGACGCTTTATTAGTTGTGCTGTGTGTGTACGCGCTTTAAAATGACGAGTTTGCAATGCATCAATTGCAACGTTCGCTTATCGCGAATAAGAAGGCACGCTTTATCAGATAAGAGTGAAGATATCGTCAGTACTAATCGGCTGTGGACATATCCTAGAGATGTAAGTAGTTTCCAACATTTAACATTTTGCGTACGAGTGTGCCAGTTACGAAGTGATAACTTTTACGTGTTAAAAAGTAGACTTACCATTTAAACTACACGATATCATACTAAAATAATATGTATGTAACTAAAACAAATCTAAACATTATTTGAAAAAATAACAAACACTGTTGTGGTTCTAAAAATATTTACAATTTGTCCTGAAAACGATCACTTTTGTGTTTGTACATTAACAAACACATAAGTGATCTTTTACATGTATTGTTTACTTGCCTAACACTTGGTTGCCTAACTTGGTTTGCATAACACTGTTATAATAGTTATTTCTCTGTTAGTATGAGTAGTTATACAGGGTGGCAGGGACATCGACGCGCAACCGTTTACCATGGATTCAGTACATGATTCTGGACCCCCCTGCGTTGAAATTTTTCGTCGGCTTTTTCTTAATTTTTACGTATTTTTTTGCATTTTTTTTTTTACTGTAAACCGTTTAAAATCATTATTTCTATCTGAACCAATGAGATTTTTAATTAAAAAATAGTAAATTCACTTGTTTCACTTAAAACAGCAATGTAAATAAAACTCGAAAGGGCTACCTGATCAGCTGTATTGCTAAAGTTCATTTGCGAGGTCAACACTGTTTTCGTACAGATAGCGTCAGTATGTGCTAAGTGTGCTAACCCCTCAAGTTTTAAAATGTTACACATTAAATTCCTTACAAATAATCTAAAGAATACTTCAAAAAGAACCCATTGTTTCGACTCAGATTCGAACCATCGCATCACCGAACGTCGTCATACTCATACCGGCAGTTTGACGAACTAGCCAGCGAGCCCATATGAATTGCGTTGAAATTGTTATCTACTATGGTCTGAGTCATTTTATCTTTAGGTGGGATGTCTAATCGATAGATGTTATAATTTGAGGGTATCCATTAATTTTACTTACATACGTTGTCTTTATAAAATTTATCCATACCCTCAAGTTATAACTATAACGTTTGATGTATACGTTCACTTAAAACGGCGAAGAGTAAACGACTACGATTTATTCATTAATTTTTAAAATGATTTATGATTTTATGAGAACTAAAATAGTTGTTCTGTGTGAACAAAATGTGAGCATAAAAGGAATTGCGAGACAGCTTGGCATAGCAGTAAGTTCATTATAATATTAATTGTGTTCTCCGATTTTTTTCTTGTTGAGCTATTTGCGGTATCTTGTGTGTGGTATTTAATAACTTATTTAAAACCATTTTTTTCTATACAGAGACAAACGGTGCGCTTATGGGTGCGCAGATTTCAAGAAACCGGCGATGCTAAGACAATGACCATGGGTCGGAGAACTACTGGGATCTATACGGACCAATCTGAACATCATCCGGATATTGTTAAGGTTCACACTACACCGCCGTTTACATCCACTCGTTACAGTTCGCAACGGCATGGAATATCTCTCTGTCCACGGTTCGAAGACATTTACCTACACGCAGCGA
This sequence comes from Luperina nickerlii, assembly GCA_963855955.1. NCBI lineage: Eukaryota > Metazoa > Arthropoda > Insecta > Lepidoptera > Noctuidae > Luperina > Luperina nickerlii. Next base: position 24,247,641 of record OY979672.1, on the reverse strand, counting down.
ACATTCACAGTTATCGACCTGCAAAATATGTCTAACAGAAGAACATCGAAGAGAACGATTGCGATTTGCCCAGAAATAGCAGTTATATTAATTAAGTATGACAACAAAATAAACAACGAAGACATTTAACTCATTTGATTCCACTATTTTACTTTGTATAGCAAAATATTCTAAGTAGGTAGATATCATGAGCTAATAAGAGATGTTAATTGATTATCTATTGATAACATGTTTATTCACTTATTATGCTCATGATTGTAATCCTGCCAAACTAACTTCTAGTTCCTAGACAAGTTGCAAACGCTTCAAAACTTGTCTCTTTCGATGTCACTTGTCAGACTGTCAAATGTCAAATTTGTATGCTGAGACGACATGACAGGTCACGTGACATTTCGTTAGGTTATGTCAATCTAAAATATTTCTACCGCTTACTATTTTATCGTTTACCTTAATAGGATGCCACTTGTCTAGGAACCCAATTGTGTCAGTTGGCAAAATAGTATATTATGATAACTGTAAATAAAATTATCAAATCAAAATAAATCTTTGTTGTTAAATAAGATCATAGTTTTGTTAAATAATAGCAATAATAAATATTATTATGATTATTAAGGTATTTTATTTTTCTTTATTTTTTAATTCTTTATAAATAATTATTAAAACAAAATAGAAAAATATATTAAAATAATAATTATAATGAACAAAAAGCACATTTCGTGGCTATGATTTGAACTTCCACTCATAGGCACGGCAAGCGGTCTTGAAACCTCTAGTCTATTTAGACGATGAATAAAACGTTCGTAAATGTTATCCCTATTATTGCTTGTCGTTTTCGCAATAATAAAAGTATTAACGTTTTATTGAAAAAAACAATAATAAAAACAGAATTTTAAAAAATAAATACTATCTTAAACTTATTTATTCACTAAAACAATAAATTAATTAAAATAAAATGTTTTTGCAAAATACAAAAACCAACTTGGGCCTATCACGGATTTGAACGCACATGTCTTTTGGAGGGGTAAGCACTTAATGAAGCTCTGTACCTACGCTAGTCGCTTTCAAATGCGCCGACAAAGACACCGCGGCGCCGCGACCGGTCTCTACGTACCTACGCTATTCGCTTTCAAATGCGCCGACAAAGACACCGCGGCGCCGTGCGGTCTCCTCGTAAGAAGCTAGGCGATAAGGCGACATATCCCAATGAATCTAATAGATGCGGCACATGGGGCATTTTAATCATCTACATAATTGAATGACCCATTTACTACTTTTATTTTAGATTCGTTATGAGGGGATAATTATTTTTCTAAAGCTTCATCGATTTAAGGGGGAAGCGCTAAGGTAGCCCGCGAAATTAAAATTTTCTTACGTTTTTTGAAATTTGCTGGTCAGTGAATTTCGCGGGCTACCTTACCGCTTTCGCCTTAAGTAAAGAAGATTTAAAAAAAAAACGTGTAGAAGTGTATTGATAGTCACGTAATTTTTCGATATTTTTTTATTATCAACATTAATTTCAGTTTTAATTAAATGCAATTCAACAATGTAATTTACTATTTCATAAAAAAAATACATCCATTTTCGCAATTAATTTCGTGAGTAGGTAACAAGGTATAACTAAATGAGTTTGTACACTCTAAGGCCAATTCTCGTAATTTAAAATGTTCAAAATCTAGTCGCAGTCTCATCTCGGCGACAAACAAATGTCAAAAACTTGTCAAAATGTAGGGAAATTAGAAGTATTTTTTGACAGATTGAGACTGAGATCAGACTGCGAACGTTCTTAAGATTACGAGAATTGCCTCCTCTATCATTTTGTTGATCTGTGTTCGGTGCATGCACTGTAGGTACAGTACATTTCTTTTGCATTTCGCCGACTTTAACGGATTTTTGCCAGTTCCTAGATTTTGTTGATCGCAAACGGACGTGCTGTTTGTCGCGAATTTGTGATCTTACGAGTAACGTAGTTTTTAAAATCAAAAGTAATTTTCTCTCTGTGTGTGTTTGTGTTTGAGTTTAAGAGTGACATTCAAAATGCCTTCCAGACCTGAACGATTCTTCAGTGCCCGCGAATACGGGAATATGCTCATGTGTTATGGCGAAGCACGTGGGGACGCCAGACGGGCGCTACGTATTTATGTGGAGAGATATCCCGAAGATAGACACCCACAAGATTCTCGTGTAATAACACGAGCGTTCCAACGTGTCTTGGACAATCAGCCCATAGTACCACAGCGCGAGGGAGCTGGCAGGCCCGTTAGACCGAGTGTTGCGAACAACATACTGAGTGTCGTGCGGCAGAACCCGCGATTGGGAATACGCACGGCAGCTCGCTTAGTTCGTGACCGTTACAGATCTCGAGTCTCACGCTGGACTGTCCATCGGGTTTTACGCAGAGATCGGCAGCGAGCGTACCGACTTCACAAGGTGCAGGCGTTATTGTCCGCAGACAGAGTTCGTCGTGTCTCGTACTGCCGGTGGCTGCAACAAAAGATTCGGTGAGGCAGCGTCGGACAGCAATGGTCACGCCTTGCTGTCCGACGCTGCCTCACCGAATCTTTTAGAGACCGGTGGATTGGAAGATTCGGTCCACAGCCATGGCCAGCTCGCTCACCGGACTTGACCCCATTAGATTTTTTTCTTTGGGGTTACGTCAAGGATAAGGTGTTTGTGACCGAGTGCGATACCGCAGCAGAAATGAGAGATCGCATTGTGAATGTGTTTGCGACGGTGCGTGAGGAGTGTGTCCAGGATCCCACTTTTTGCCCCGTGTCCACGCTGAAACTCTGCGCCGCGCTCAGATCTGCGAGCGAGTTGGTGGCGGCCACTTCGAACCCTATCTCATTAGGAATGAGCGAGATTAAGGTAAGTTCATTAATTAAACATTACTGGATCGCAAAGTTCTCTTCAAGCATCTTTTTTGTTATGAATCCTCATCGGTATCGCTATTTTATGGGAATAAGCTTATTGTATTTCCATAACGGGTACTTAATAAGTAACTACCATCGGTTATCAAGACTAATTAAACATGATTTTATGTGGTAGGTTACGAACCTATCAATGATGTCGTTAGGCGATAATTCGTAGGTACGTTCACGTTCGTCCGGCAGCAGCGGCGCCGCGCCGGCGCGGCGGTTGGCCGCGCCAGCGCCACAGACCTTGTGTGTGTGTGTGTAGGTTAGGTAGCGCGAGCGCGCGCGCGCCATCCGCTGAGCGTTTTGATCGCGTTGTTTGCAATACATTGCGCGCTCAAAAATGTCAATTTTTTTAACCGGTCATTTCCGAGATTAATGACTTTCGTAATTTTATTTAAGGCTTCAGGTGTAACCTTTTCACGACCTTTGTGCGTCGATGTCCCTGCCACCCTGTATAAAGCAATGTTGAACCGTACTCAAAATGACTTCATTATTTCCAGATAACACCTGCTGACCATGTTTGCCATGCATGTTGGCAGCTAGCTACTCATCCACGTTCTTCTGATAATATGCCGAGGAGACGCATAGGCCATCAAAATGTTTGTGTTGTATGCGGACGATCCATACTAAGAATCAGTCGAAGCAGGATTTTGATTGAAGATGCAAATAAAGAAGAACAATGAATGGCTAACACAGTTGCTACTTGGATGCAACCACGAGAGGTATAACAACATGTACCTATTATAACTTTTATATTATAAACACGTGTCATGCAAAGGGCAATTACTTTTACTTTGACAACACGTTTGGCGCAGTGGCTGAGCAATTGCGTTGTGTGTCGCTTGCTCGATCCCCGCACGGAACAAATATTTGTATGATCTGCAAGTAGTTGTTCAGGGTCTGGGTGTTTGTGAACAACAAAAGGATACTGGTTTTTCCAGTGTCACATAGCCCTTCTTCTTTACTCCAGTGAGCAATAAACATATTCACTCATATTAACACAACATAGATATTTTTGGTAAAGGTTTTCTGAAAGGTGAAAACCAATCATTGTATGTCAAGAACTATTCTGTAGCTTGGTCATGATGGGCGCAATTTATGTCTATCAAACATAGTGTTTAATTTTAATTTCATCAATGTTATTTATATTTACAGAAGTCATCCATGAATGAAGTTTGTGGAGTTTGCTGGGGCCAAGCTCGAGATTTGAGCTTCAATGTTCCAGAAGGACCAGAAGAAAGACCCTAACATATTGTGTTGCCCAATATAAGAAGAGCGGCTGAAACACCAAGACATTGTATTTTCCAAGAGTGCATGGAACCGGAGCGAAATATTGTGCCTGAAGAAACCAGGCAAGATGTATTGATTAGGTATCAATATTTTATACCAAGAGGTGCTGGTATTTGCTCCTTACATAGACAGGAGGCTAATTATGAATATAATAAATAAATGTATGTTCCTACAAAAACAAAGTTGTTTTATTTACCCACACTCTAAACTCCATCAGCACTTCATCATTCATCATCATCAAACTATTGCAGACCGCTGCTGGACGTAGGTCTCTCCTAAAGCACCCTACTGAATAGGTACAATTCTCATGTCAATTTGCCAAAGTAAGGACAAGTAAAACACTACAAAGATAGCACTAGCTATCTAGAATATATCCCTTTTTCACCAAAACAATGTTTATGTGCCTACACGTAATAATATTTATTGGGACATAACCTCAAAAATAAAACTGGTTATAACTTTTAAGTCCCAACTTTTAAAAATCTAAGTACATATTTTTAAAGGGCTTGCCTATCATATTGACTACCAATTAAAACAAAAAATATCCCAAAACACGATATTTTATTAGGTGTACGAAACTCCCATACAACCCTGCCGATCGCCTTTCTTTAATAGATTTTCAACTTTATCGCTAAAGCGTAAGGTTCAAAGTTGTTTGCGAAAATTTGACAGTTTCGGGTAGGTTGATGTGCTGGCGTCTGTACCAGCTAAATGAATGTATAAATTTGAATTTGGAATTCTTAATCAAAGAGGAGATATTTCAGATCAAAGTGGTCAGTACGACAAAACGCTAATTTCATATGTAAGGACCTAATATTTTCCGACGTTTGGCTCCCAAACTGGAACGGGCCGGGGCCGCCTTCAAGCGGCTCCTGCCCAACCTGAGGGGGCCAAACGCCTCCTGCCGGAGGCTTTACGCGGGGGTCGTGCGGTCCATGGCCCTATACGGGGCCCCGGTGTGGGCGCGTTCACTGCGGCGGCGAGCCGCCCATTATTTGAACGCGCCCCAGAAGGTGGTAGCCGTTAGGCTGATCCGGGGGTACCGCACGATCTCGGGCGAGGCGGCAAGCCTCCTTGCCGGACTGCCGCCATGGGATCTGGAGGCTATAGTCCTCGCGCGCCTGTATGAGTGGCGCGCGGAGGCACTACGCCGGGGGGAAACTCCGCTTCCGCAGCAAATCGCGGCGGAGCGGACGGACCTCCGGCGCGATCTCATGGCGGCATGGAAAGAGCGACTGTCGCAACCCAGTGCAGGGCACGCCACGATAGCGGCGGTAAGACTCCTCTTTGAGGAGTGGCTAGAGAGGCGTCATGGCGCCCTCACCTACCGCCTGACGCAGGTCCTCACCGGACACGGAAGTTTCGGGAGGTCCCTGCACATAATCAGGCGGGAGGAAACGCCCGGGTGTCACCATTGCCAGGATCGCCCAGAGGACACGGTGGAGCACACGGTGGAGGTCTGCCCCGCTTGGGCAGAGCACCGCCGTGTCCTCGTAGAGGCGATCGGCAGCGGCGGCGACCTCTCGCGTCCGGGCCTGGTTCAAGCCATGGTCCGGGGCGAGAGGGAGTGGGGGGCAGTCGCCTCCTTCTGCGAAGCAGTCATGCTAGCGAAGGAGGCGGCGGGACGGCTGAGGGAGAGAGCCTCCCGTCCCAGCCGCCGCGGGAGACGCTCCGGGCGTCGGGAGCCGCGCGACGACTCCCGGCCACCGTAGGCGCGGGCCTGCGGGCGGAGAGTAATGGGTAGCTCACCGTCCGACCAGGACCAGGCCCGTGCCGGACGGCGCGTACGTGTTCCACGCGCGCCTCAAAGAGATGTCAGCGTCAAGTGAAGGGGCCCGTCAGGGCCGAAGCCTGCCGGGTCAGCGGGATTGTCCGAAAGGGTTACCGCTGGCCCGGAACATAAAGGGCGAAGGAAGGAACACGGGTGGGTTTTAGTCAGTAAGAGTCTGACACTCCCTTCCGCTCCACCCAGAGCGGGAGGAGTCATTTGATGATTTCCCATCCTGAAAAAAAAAAAAAAGGACCTAATATTTAGCATGGCATTATGATTGTATTGTGTATGTGTTGTATTGTTGGTGAGCATCGTTGTGGTAGCGTGTGGCGCGTATCGGGGCCGGCGCGGTCCCGTTAAAACTGTAACGCCTCGCCGCTGCGCCCCGCCTGCGCCGCTCTCTGCGCCCGCGCCGCTGCACGCCGACCAACGAAACAAAACTACTTAACTTGTGAAATAATGTATAAAAAAACTGGCAAAGATTGATATTTCAGGTGTGAAGTAACAAACCCGTACCAAATATTTAATTAATTGACATAAGTAAAAAAATTAATCCGACTGCTATTAAAAAGTTCAAAACAAGCTCAGCGGGCTGATGCAGTTGGTGGCAGTTATTTTAGTTCAACCTCAGATTTCATGCCACCCAACTGCATCAAAAAGTGGGTTTCTTTTTCTACCTTTAAGTGTTTTATATTAATATGGAATCGTCTATTCATCATCAGCCTACAGCAGTCCACTGCTGGACATAGGCCTCTCCCGTTGCACGCCATTCAACTCGATTTTCGGCAACTCTCATCCAGCTGCTACCAGCCATCCTGCGAAGATTGTCGCTCCACCTAGCCTGAGGGCGTCCTAACTTACGTTTTTCGACTCGCGGTCTCCACTACCCGTATTCTTTCTTGAAAAACCTTGAGAACCCATTAACAGCAATCGGTCCCGGAGTAACATGTTCGTTGAACATAACCTGGGTTTTGCCAAAGTTCACCCGGAGATCAATGCCTACAGAAGAATAACTAGGCCGTCCAGCATCTGCAACAAGTCCTGCAGCGATTCAGCCTGTATGACGATGTCATCTGCAAATCTCAAGTGTGAGATGTACCCGCCGTTGATGTTAATGCCGCGTCCTTCCCAGTTCAGCGTCTTAAACACATCCTTCATTGCGCTAGATAACAATTTCGGGGAAATTACGTCCCCTTCTCTTATCCCTCGACGCAGAGTGATATGTTCAGTTCATTAGTCCAGCAGTGTGATTCTGTTACCATCTCACCGTGAAAACTTAGGTGAATGAGCGTGGAGTGAGCTATCAGTGTCATCCCACCAGATACTAGGGATTGACCAAGCATACATTTACAATCATAATCGAGATTTTAATAATATTTTTATGCTAATACATAATTGAATTTTTAATATAATTTCAAAGCTAGTATTTTAGTGGTCAAAACAATAATATTTTGTGGGGTTTTACAATAAAATAGCAAAACAGAAACTCAGTCAGAATCTCAACGTTGTTTTTTTTTTCTTTTTTTCCCTAGACTAGTAAGTCCTTATTAGCCAGAGGCGCGAGCGCGTCACGCACAAACAGTAAACACAATAAAACATTCACGTTTAAGAGACTGATGAAAATACGCATCGATATTTTTTGTTATTATGAGCGATTGTATATCAAGTCTAGTAAAGACTGCGACGATGTTCAGCGTTGTTATTAACCCAAATCTATTCAATTAGAAGAGATAACCGAGTGTGTTACGTCATCGAGTGCTAACGGGCATGACGGACCATAGAATTTAATCCCACGTAGTTTGTGTGGCGTGATCACTTCACCCGATTTACGACATTAAATGTCGTGAATCGGGTGAAGTGATCACGCCGCGCTTGCGCGTTAGTCACTGTCATTGTCACATTGCAGATTGCGTGATCACTTCACCCGATTCATGACATTAAATGTCGTGAATCGGGTGAAGTGATCACGCCACACAAACTACGTGAATCGGGTGGAGTGATCACTTCACCACATAAACTACGTGAATCGGGTTAAGTGATCACTTCACACAAACTACGTGAATCGGGTAAAGTGATCACTTCACCACACAAACTACGTGAATCGGGTGAAGTGATCACGCCACACAAACTACGTGAAACTAGCATAAGTGGGATGACACTGACAGCTCACTCCACGCAAGTTTTCACGGTGAGATTTTTACAGAATCGACATGCTGAATTTGGACGGTCATTGTCGCGTTTTCATAAAGACATCTCAGGACTTGGATGTATTGCCAGTCAACTTGGCATCGCTGCAGACTCTAAAACAGACCAGGTCTCGATAGAGTCAAAAGCTTTCTCATAATCCACAAAGGCAAGACATAGGGGCCGATTATAATCTTCGGACTTCAGTATAATTTGTCGTACAGTGTGTATGTGGTCTACCGTGCTGTATCTTCCTCAACAGTCGGCTTCCTCCGATGGGCGAAAGTCGTAGTCTTCACGCTAGAAGATTTGTGACGATGCTTGAAAAAAATTTATATACGTGGCTAAGGAGCAAATAGGGTCTGTAGTTCTTTAGAAGGGTCTTATCACCCTATTTAAAGAAAAGAACGCCCACGCTTCTTCGCCACGCTTCTGGAGTTCTCCCAGAGAACAGGACAGAGTTAAAGAGCTCCCAAAGCTCTCTTAGCATAGGACTTCCTCCCGCTTTCAGGAGCTCGGTCGTAATCCCGTCCTCACCAGGGGCTTTTCCATTTTTAAGCTGTTTAAGAGCAGTCTCAATTTCGTCTTAGGTGACTTCTGGCAGGTCTTCAGTGAAGTGACGGGTTAAAGTGGCTCTGGAAATTTCATTTTCGGGATCAGGTCGAGATGCATGCGATTCGTACAATTGGCCACAGAAGTTTTCGACTTCCGAAAGAATCTCCGGCTTCGAAACGACGATATCCCCACTAAATTTGGTCAACTTCGTCAGGTGGCTCCTCTTAAGTGACTGCACGAACACTTTCGACTTTTTGCTGGCAGTTTTTGCTGAGTCCCTTTCTCTATAGAGCGTGTGTGGAGCGTCTGAGGTCGCGTCGTACCAATATTCAAATATTTTTATTGAGTGTTCGTTATTCTGACGAAGTGACAGGTGGGTATTCATATCGATACGTCATAATTATTATTATATTGTTTCAAATGAAGTGGATATATTTCACTGCAGCCTGATGAAATTCACAGAAGTAGCATTGAAGTGCATTGAAAATGTTGAGAAGTGATTTTAATTGTACTTTTAATGGTATTTGTACTTAATTGTATTTTATTTGTATTTTAAATTGTATTTATGATTGTATTTTTAAATGTATTAATGGGTACCTCACAATGTAAGTTAGATGTATGTGTATGGTAGTCACATTGCATTGGCGTTATAGCTAGTAGGGTGTTATTTACGAAATTTTGAATAAATCAATAAATAAGTTCCAGTCTCTTCCAAAAGTTTGGACTTCTTGCCCGTACGCCGCATTTTGCAAAATCGCGCACCTTCCTCCCTGAGGATGTCCACCATTTGGTGGAGCTTCTGTTCAACGGATTTGTGGTTTCCACGCCGCGAATCGGTTCTCCAGGTCTGACTGGAACGCTTCAGATCCAAGCATAGTTTAGAGCATATTTGGACGCAGCCTATACTTTATCAAACGAGTTCGCTAGAGCTTAAAGTTGAGAGAGCCTCAAACAAGACTGTGATCACTGCCAGTATTAAAACTGTTGATCACAAGACATCCCTGAATATATGCTTTTTATCTGTTATGATGGAAGTATTATCTAATTTTTCGTCGTAGTGTCGGGGACTTCGCAACGTTTACTTCCTTTGGGGCTGTTAGGCCCTCCTCAAGGAGGTTGACAAGCATTTGCCCACCCTGATTCCTCGATGACCGTCTATTCAAGCCCTTTATTTTGACCCGCGTGGTTACGGCACTTACGATTTTTTTTAATTACGTCTAAAATTTGCCATTTAGATAGATAGATAAACAACAACAACAACTGTATAAAAACAAAACCTAGCCTATAACCCCGACTAGTCGATCGATAGACACTTCATAATACCCACTCAGCCGTTAGAATGCTTCGAGGGCATAAATAAAAAATCCTGCATACAAAGATGCATATATGTATATGTGTCAAAAACCTGACCCTGTCGATGTTGTCGCGCAGTCTGGTAAAGATGTAAGGTGCGTACTGTACCTAACAGTGAGCAATCGACGCGCGTGGTGCGTACCTAAAGGCCCTGATCGACGAGCGAGTAAAACCGCGGTTTGATGGCTCGTCGGTAAAGCTCGCTGGTGTATCATTGCAATACCGCGGTTTTACACACCGACGATCCTGGCTCGCGGCTCGTCATGTTTGCTATACTTTTTACTCGGCTCGTCGTACACAACCGCGTGTCGATCACGGCCGGTGAGCCGAGCCGGCAGCTATCGGCGACAACGCAAGAGGACGGACATGCTTTTACCTTCTGCCAGGTATCTCATTGTAGCAGTCAAACGTTCAAAAGGAGAAATCGCTTCTCGCGTTGCATTTAGTGACACCTTAAATACTTAAGGTGTCACTAAAGACAACAATTCGTTTTACGATTCTTCCGACATTCTCAGATAATTTCTGTGATCAAATGGTTCTGTTGACAATTCTTTAATTAAATGTGTGTGCGACAACGCTTGCCTTTTTTCAATCCAACTTTTAACCCAAACTAGGGAGTTTTCGCTTTTTCGCGTTTTCGTGGTATGCTATAGCGAGATAACATAAAGCTTCAGACTCTGAACAAGACATGTTGCCTCAATTCTCATTCAGACACGACTGTTTAGCTCGCTAATCGATCAGCGCCAACGAGCCGCGAGTAAAACCGTCGTTCTTAAAACCGCGGTATATGGCTCGTACGTCGATCACCCAATTAACCGTGAGCAACAGACGCGCGTGGACCAGACCAGACGTTTGAAAGTGGGCAAAGCATTAAGAGTTCAAAGGGATCGTGTAAAGGTGGCATTCTACTAAGTACTTCTAGTTTCTGCTTGTTAGAAAAAGTAACAGCCGGGCCAAGACAAAGGCTAGCTCATCTAATGACGACTAACAAGAACGGTTGAGTAACTCGGCGGGCGGAAGCTGCGAGGTTTGGCTAGGTGTGCCAGGAGTGCGGTGCAGCACGCGAGCGCCACGATCAGGGGTTGCAGTTTTTTCATCAATCCACTACCTAGCGACTCGCCCCTTCTTCGCATGTTGTCAAAACATTAGATTTCTGTTGTAAAAGCACATACGCCTTCCAGAATAAATTCTCTAACCATAGAAATGTAAAAAACAGGAGTAGTGGCAAGGGGGCCTGTCTGTGTCCACGCGTCATGAGCAACATTGTCCTGTAATAGGCAAATGGCCGTCTCCGCGTACTAGTGCGATTTCGACCGTGATCGTGATAAAATATAAAAATGCCGAGTTGTTCAGTGGTTTCCTGTAAAAACCGAAGTCAAAATAAATACTACGTATCTCATGGGATCACTTAACACATATAAGTAAAAGTATTTGACTGTATTTGTCTTTAAGAGCGCTATTACAAAATCGAAATGCTCAGTTGGCAATATGTGGTTAGCTAGCAACCTCTACGATTGATCATATTATTCTTGCCTGAGCAACCGGCAGCAAGTTCGTCATGCTCCCTTACATGTCACTGCTTGCGGTAGCTTCGGGGGTCGGGTTGCCTCGTTCCCTTAACCCTAGATTCATAAACATTCGTCTCACAGACCGCGCGAAACACAAATTATTTTCTACTGTTTCGAGTGAAATAGATAGAAAGCTGAGCTCTTAAGTACCTTCCTAGAACGTTTGACTGTTAGTGTAACGAGTGACCTTGACTCGCAGTGACATCTAATTTGCAAGTTATAGACCTTTGTTCGTCTGAGAGACGAATATTTATGAATAGTGTACCTATTGATGAAGTGGATCGTTATTTTTGAAAATCAGTTTTTGACGATATCTGTTTTTTATAAATTCAAAGTAAGTATGTGATATTATTTTACATAATTATGTTATTATGTTAAGCTAAATATTATATTATTTTTCATAATGTATAATTACGGGTACCTACAATACTTTAATTCATCTAATTTTATTTTAGAATGGAGGATCGACAAATTGTGGACTATCTGAATCGTTTATCCGATTCTGATGATGATTTTACCAATCAGCAAAGAGTGGTGCTGAATGAGGGTTTTCTGAAATGACGTTCGCTAGGTGGCAGCACTGACACGTCAGGTCCAGGCATCTGTCAAAGAGCCTATATTATCTTTAGTCATGACTGAATGATGAACGAATGAATGAATCGAATGATGAACGTCATCATATATTTTGTATTGGGAGACCTCTTGTCACAGTGGTGCCAACTGGTGTCGTAAATTTTCACGAAAACCCTCATTTAAGTGATGTCGAAGATCACGTGGAATATCAGGAGACGATCGAACCGTGGTTACGGAAAAGGCAGGAAATGCCAACTTTGAAGAGATGCCTAAAAATGAAAATCGCCGAAGTTTTAGGTGAAACGCCTACCATTGATATACCTGGTTCAAGTGGGACCCAAAAAAAAAATTTGTGGTCATTGTGACTATAAAAAACGTCGTATGACAAGGTTCCAATGCAAGTCGTGCAAAAAGTTTATGTGTATGGACCATCGCGGCCTCATATGTGTGGAATGTGCCGATGAACTTTAATTTTTATTAATTAATTTCTTTTTTATAACCTAATTAAACATATTAAACAGTACCATATTTAATTTATTTTGTTTTATCTACAAGTACTGATAAACCCGTCATTTAAATATAGTCGTCTGTGAGACGAATGTTTATGATTAATGTTCCTCTTAGATATGATTATGAATCTAGGGTTAAATATGGCAAGGGGGGCTGATCTTTGCGTTATGCTCGTGAACGGGTGCTGCTTGTGGTAACTGGTCGTCTTGCTCACCATGGTTATGTTGTTGTTATTAGTATTATTTAACATCCACCTGTACGCAAAATAAGCGCATTGGCGTCGAGTTGCGGACACCAGCCCGTTTAACCTATTACCTAGTAATAACTTGTTTATTAATTTTACTTCGATGGTCCTTGTTTATCATTTGTGACTTCCAAGTGACAGCTATGTGAACAGAACCCAGCATTGCATAAATATGTAAGCTGTCCCGCCCTTTATATCTGGAGGCTTTTATTTAGGTAGTAAGTTTTTGTTTATATTTTTAATTTTGATTTATTATTTTTTTGCTTGATTAAGTTATAGATTTTATTGTATTTGATGGCTAAGCCATGCCAATATATCATATGGTCAAGTCTCATCTTTCGTGCCACGCAATGTACTTGACATTTTTTGTTCGTATATGTGTGCTGTACCCAAACATACCACTTTCATCGTGCGCCGCGATTCCGAATCAAAATCAAAATGGCGGCGGGTCGATATGCAAGCTTCCATACAAAAAAGTTCGAACCCCTTTCGTCTGTTTGAATCATCTCCCAACACTTTGCATACCTAGTATTGTATACAAACAAGTATTTTCTAACTGAACAGACAGGTGTGCTACTGGGGAGTTTGTTAGGCGACTTCTCCCCAGCGAAAGCACTAGGAAGTGGTAAGCTAAGTCAAAATCAAATAATTTATTTCAAATAGGCACGTTAAAGGCACTTTTGAACGTCAAAATTACTATAAAATAGAATTGATTCTAGTCGCCCTTCCAAAATGTAGTGTTCCTATGGAGAAGAATAGGCAAAAACTCCACCGTTACTCTTTTAAAATGTTTTACAAGGTTTTGATACATTCATTTTATAATTATGTATATGCGAAGACGATGCACCTAGAATAAAATTACTCTACCACAAAAGGTAAAAATGAAGCAATGACAGGTAAATCAATTATGTGATAGATACATGGTACTCACATATTTACAAATATGTATTGTAAAAGTAGATGATTTTCCTAGAATTTTAACAAGTGTGTGAGTTACTGTAGTCACAGATTGTAAAAATAATGTCATAAAAATTTTAAAAAATATTAAAAATATAGATATAAATTAAATTAGTAACCAGTTTTATTTTGTCTAGGCTCTAGATTGTCTTATGGAGGAGGACCAGCATGTTTCCAAGCATTCTTATCTTGGATATAATCCTCTAATTTGTAATATCCTTGTTTACAAAGTGTACTTTTAATATGAGTTTTATATTTTCTTTTATTTAATTGCAATACTTATGTCACAAGGTATTATGTTGTAGCATTTAACATAGTATCCTATAAAAGATGTATGTACTTTAGATAATCTGAAAAAGGTTTATCTAATTTATCTTTATTTCTAGTATTAAAATCATTTATTTATTGCTATTCCCTTACATGTCGTAGTGATCAGTAATGTTATTCACGATCTTGTATAAAGAAGTACAGTAGTAGGTACATGGTGCGAACTGCTCGCGGTGACGTGGTAGCGTGGTGGTACCCGCTGTGGTAGTGGGACAGTGGGTGGTGCAGGTCGGGAGCGGCGGCCGGTGATCGATAGCGGCCGCGGTACCTACTGCCGCATAACGCACGGCTCGCCTCAGCTCAGCATCGACATCGCGCCAGCCGATACGAACGTGCCCTACTTGTTCCGACATTACTTCATACTTGTCAGATGCTATACATACTGCTTTACTGTACTAGTTGTGTATCAGACGCCAAAATAATAGTAGATTGTTGCATCGAGCGCAAAGTGAGTTATTAATGCACGAAAGTTATGTTGCTACCTAGCATGATAAAGTATACCTGCTCAAAATCAAAAATCAAGTTAATGAAAACGTATGCATTTAAGAGTCTATATGATCATGTTTTGGTGATATTGGGCGATCTGGATATCGGTATCTGTAAGACTTGAGAGTTTGCTATTTGGACACATTAAACTTGGACTTATAATCTTTAAATTTGCAGAAGCGAAAACACGATTGGATAAAAAAATCTCGATAAAAAAAATAACGAAAAAACCTCGTTTTTCACTTATTTTGAGTTAGATCTCTGAAACCCTATGGAATTTAATGATGATTTTTAAACTAATAGATAGGTAATAATATTATCTCAAATCGTGCAGAATTATTTTTTTATTTTTCTACTCGTTCTCCTCGTAATTAGCAATCCAGTGATTTGGCGCTTGCGTCATTTTATTCTAAGCGAGCATATTCTCTTTCTGTCTCTTGTTTTGCACGCGGTAGTAATAGCGCTATCCTGTTCAATTTATTCAATCAGTCTGCTACGGCATGTGATGGAGGACGAACCTATGTTTGGCGACATTACAGAGAGAGGACTATTTTCGACATTTTTATTTTGTTTAGTGGTAAGTATTACCTACTGTAAAAAGGAGTTAAACCCGTTTGGTGTAAACATAATAAATTATTATCATTATTTATTGTAAATAAAGATGGGCAAAAAGAAAACTCTCGGAAAACACGACACATGGTTGGCGCCACGGAACAGAAAAAACAGTTTGTTCCGTGGTTGGCGCAGTGGCTGAGCGATCGACTGCTGCGCTGCGTGTCGCGGGTTCGATTCCCGACCGGACAAATATTTGTATTGCCTACAGGTAGTTGTTCCGGGTCTGGATGTTTGTGTATGTGAATTTAAATGTTTGTAAACGCACCCACGATACAGGAGTAATTCCTAGTGCGGGACAACGTTTTTTAAAAAAAACCAAAACAAAACAAAACGTTTGAGGGAACAACTCCGTATTCTGAACGAAAGAAAGAAAAAAGTAAGTACAGACGCCAGCATGTCAAGCTACTACAATCTGTCAAATTTCTTTAATAGATTTTCAACTTTATCACTGAAGCATAAGGTTCAAAGTTGAATGGGAAAATTTGACAGTTTCGGGTAGCTTGGTGTGCTGGCGTCTGTACCTAACTACCGATTTATATAACGGTATCAATTCTTTTATTTCCTTAGCTACTTAGGTATTTCGAATGTCTATTGCCTAGGGAAAAAAAAGTAAGTAAATTTTTAATCCCCGTTAATATTTTTTTTACCTGGCTCGTTGGTCTAGCGGTCGCAAGCGCTACTGCTGAGCTGTGAGGTCCTGGGTTCGATTCCCGCACCTCTGCCCACCTCATCGGGCAATACAGGCGTGATGCTTTGTATTTATGTATGTAAATTTTAAATCGCATAATGTAACATAATTGAATCTTTCCCGTACAATGAGAGGTCAGCTTATATACTGGAAATGTATAGCTTGATACGTAGCCGTGTGTACCTACCTATCTACCTATATGTATAATGCGGGTAAAAATACAATAAGTATCAAAATAATATCATCCTAGTTCAATCACTGATATTTTTACTAATCAATATTACTTATTCAAACTGATGAATTTTATTTAAAGAAAAAAAATTTGCCATGATGGCTTTCTCTTTTTTAGGGTTCCGTAGTCAAAAAGGAACCCTTATAGTTTCGCCATGTCCGTCCGCAGTTTAGCTCAGAGGCTCTTAGTACTCTATTAGAAAACTATAATTTGGCATGGATATAATATGTACAGACGCCAGCACATCAAGTTACTACAATCTGTCAGATTTCTTTAATAGATTTTCAACTTTATCACTAAAGCATAAGGTTCAAATTTGATTGCGAAAATTTGACAGTTTCGGGTAGGTTGATGTGCTGGCGTCCGTACATTATTAATCACGCCGACAAAGTGGTAAAATAAAATCTTGAAAAAAATTTTTTTTACGCTATGGGTTTTTTTAGGTACACGTAAAGTGGGGATGTTTTTGAAGTGAAAACTTCTTTAGCATCGTTGCGATTTGAAATTTTATGTGTTTTTGTGGATCGATGGATGGATGGATCGATGGATCGCCGGATCGCGATGGATCGATGGATTGATTGATGGATGGATGGATGGATGGATGGATCGATGGATCGAAGGATCGAAGCATCGATGGATCGAAAGATCGAAGCATCGATGTATCGACGGATCGAAGCATCGATGTATCGACTGATCGACGGATCGATGGACCGATGGATCGATGGATGGATGGATCGATGGATGGATGGATCGATGGATGGATGGATCGATGGATCGATGGATCGACGGATCGATGGATTGATGGATCGACGGATCGATGGATTGACGGATCGACGGATCGATGGATCGACAGACGATGGATCGACGGATCGATGGATCGATGGATCGACAGGTCGATGGATCGACGGATGGATGGATCGATGGATGGATGGATGGATCGATGGATCGACGGATCGATGGATCGACGGATCGGTGGATCGACGGATCGACGGTTCGACGGATCGATGGATTGACAGGTCGATGGATCGATGGATCCATGGATCGACGGATGGATGGATGGATGGATGGATCGACGGATCGATGGATCGATGGATGGATGGATGGATCGATGGATCGACGGATCGATGGATCGACGGATCGGTGGATCGAAGGATCGACGGATCGACGGACCGGTGGATCGAAGGATCGATGGATCGATGGATCTACGGATCGATGGATCGACGGATCGATGGATCTACGGATCGATGGATCGACGGATCGATGGATCGACGGATCGATGGATCGACGGATCGATGGATGGATGGATCGATTGATGTTCTTTAGCATCGTTGTAATTTGAAATTTTATGAAACGAAAAAGCGACAGTAAAAAGAGACATGTAAATTCATAAGATTTAACGTGGGAGAAAATGAGACAGGAAGCATTATACAGTGTTTTTGAAGGTTTCACTTCTACCACGTGTAAATTGCACACATGCTGTTTTTTTTTCTCGTCTACCCATGTTACCGTTGGATGGTCCTTTAAAAAATCTTGCGGGTTTGTGAAAACCATTTTTCGATTTAGGGATCAGTTTGTGAAATACACTGGCCTGCAAAACTAAGTAATACACTTTTAAAATTTATATTTTTTCTAAACTATAGAATTTAGAGATTTAAAATAAAAAACGTTTTGTAGCAAATTTTATCGGCTTTCTTTGAAACTAGTAAACTATACATTAGTAATATTTTTAACTTAAAAAATATCTAACAAAAATAGCCATTTTTAGCTCAGTGTCAAAAATACAGTACAGTGCAGTTACATGTAATTAAATTTTTAATAACTGGTATTGCCTTCTCGGGCTCTGACTACAGCTTCGAGCCGGTTTGGCATACTGAACACGAGGTTTCAGAGCTGATGTTGGGGAATATTCTCCCATTCTTCAATCAGGCCCTGTTTTAGTGCCCTGAGGGTGGTAGGTGGTGGTCTACGGCTTCTGACTAGCCTCCCTAGCTCATCCCAGGCATGCTCAATCGGGTTTAAATCAGGACTTCTTGATGGCCAAGCCATCACGCTGATACCTACCTCCTGAATATACTCTTGCACAACCTGAGTCGTGTGAAGCCGGGCATTATCATGCATCAGCATCGATCCGTCACCCATATTTGCTAAATACGGCCCTGCATACGCGTTGAGAATCTCTTGGGCATAACTTTCCCCAGTCAGAGTGCCATTTTCTATGTCCACTAACTCTGTGCGACCTTCTGAAGATATGCCAACCCATACATGTACACTGCCTCCACCGTACTGGACTCTTCCTGAGAAGCAGTCTTGAAGGTATCGCTCACCAGGCCGCCTGTAGACACTTCGCCTTCCATCGAAAGTGTAAAGTGACAATCGAGACACATCTGTGAACAAAATTCTTGACCACTCTTCTTCATCTCACTGTATGTGTTCACGGGCGTATCGCAGTCTCGCTACTCGATGCTCTATCTCGAGTTTGGGGCCACTCGCTGGTCTTCGGGGTTTCAGATTTGCTTCAGCAAGTCGTCTTCTCACTGTACTGTCACTAATGTAGTCCCTTCGGGTCTGAAGAAGCTGTTGCTGAACTTCAACTGCATTAAGGTGGCGATTTCTCAACACAGTGGAAACAATATAACGGTCTTCTTGGGCACTAGTACACCTGGGTCGGTCATTACAAGGTCTCCTCAGATGGTTTCCAATCTCTTCGTACCTTCGTTTCACCTTCTGGACCGTTCGTAACGTCACACCCACCATTCTTGCAGTACAACGCATACTGATGTCTAGTTCCAGAAAAGGCATGATCTTAGCACATTCTTCAGGTGAAAGAAGCACGATAAATAAAATGTATGTACTGTTGTCTAACTTAGCTTTTGTAACAAGACTCATCGATCAAGAAAAAGTTTGAAACCAAAAACAGAAACAAAAAATTATTGGTAAAATTGTAATTCGAAAAGGATTATTTTTCTTTTTAAAGCTCTTTTCAGCCATTTCTTATAAGACTTAACTCTTTTTCGAGTCCTTTTTATTTCGAAAGTTCTTCTTTCGAAAATCTTCTGCACTTAAAAAGTTATTCCAATTTCAAAAGTGTGATACTTAGTTTTGCAGGCCAGTGTAATAAGCTTTAAAGTGCTGATTTTTGTTAAAATCAAGTCCTTCTAAGGCTAAATGATTATTTTTCGATATGTGAAAAAATTCACGCTAGTAGTATAACGATGTTAAGAGGAAAACTATCACAGCTACGTAGGCTTTACAAGTTTACGAGTGAGAACATGATTTTCAACTACAATGTTAAGTTTGTTCTTGGCATAAATTCATTCCAACTACGGAATCATTCATTGTGCGTATCTATTCCATTTCATTCTGTATAAGTCTCGATATTCCCTTGTCTTGAAAATCTAGTCTCAGAGCTTGGGACTGGAAGCGCTAAGGTTACTTTTTATTCAAGTACCACGTGAGCAAAGCCGGGCCCAAATGCTACTATTCAAAAAGTTTAAAATCTTATTGTTTCAACAAATCCAAAACGACGACGTGGACAAAGTGAACGACGATGATGAGCTCGAAGACTTGGTTTATGAGAATCAAAGGTAGGTAATAGAAATGAATGCATCGATAATATTGCAGTTCTCGCATTTTTACTGACTTCAAAAAGGAGAATATTCTTTATTTGACGGTTTTTAGGGTTCCGTACAAGTTCTGTCAAGTGGCATATTATATGAAAGGGCTTTGGCCATGGGAAAGTATCGGAGCTATTCAAAAATATACTACTATTTCAGAACATTCATGCATTGCTATTATTGTCTGCTTTATATTTATGTAATAAAATGCATTAATCTTGTAGGTTTCCAGACGAAGACACGACAGGTCAGATAGAAATCAATGCAGAATCAGACGAAAGAAGAATGATAGACTTAAATTTTTTGTAAAGAATTAAAAACCTTTTCTATTCACTCAACAGCCTTTGGTTGCGGTATAAATAATTTGGAGTTGATAGGGGAGAAAAGGTTAGGCTTCTTGGGATAAACTCATTCCCAACTACGGAACCCTTCATTGTGCGTGGTTCGACACGCACTTGGGCGGTTTTTTTACAAGCCTAAAGATACAAATGGGGATGAATTATTTTTTTCAATGCACCCCCTCTTGATGGGTATAATTGAATAGGTCTATTTAAACGAAGGTAATATAAATTAATAAATCACTTTTTTTCAGTTATACCGTTTGCGAAATATGGCCCGCCAAATTGCCTGCCTTGCAATGCCAGGGGGCGTTGCAAGGCACTGCAGTGCCCCCCATCCTCCCTGCCATTTCTAACCTAGAAACTTCCACGTTGCTATAACTTAGTAAAAACTGTTTTAAAATAATTTCGCGAACAATGTGATTATAACTTTTCGAATAATAAAGATAAAACTGCAAAATAGACAATAGACGTCCTAGTTCAAAGGTTTGCCTTTGCCTTTAGCAAACAATACTCTTTTAATAGCCTTCTATTTATCTTTACATCATAAAAAGTATGTTACAGTCGTTTGTAATTACAGCTACGGAACCCTATATTATGCATGGCCCGACTTGCTTGGTCGATATTTTTATTTATAAGGAAACATTATTTTGTTCTAGGTACATGCATGGTTATGTTATGAGAGAGTTTATTTTTGTTTAGGGAACATAACTTTTTGTTATTACGGTAATACGATATTTGTAATAAGTACTTATATGTACATACATACTGTACATACATACCTTCGAACGTTGCACGTCGCGACATTTTTTGAAACCTCTTTGTCTTTTATGAGTGCTGACTGTACTTTTAGTTTACTAACAATCGGGGTCGATTTGGGGTATCTAATATACTAGGGGGCGAGTAGGTACACTTAGGCAATTAGGGGCAAGATCCAAGGGGCGAGCGGAGCCCAACCCGTTTTACTATGGGATTTTTATTGTTATTGTAATGGTATTATATATATTCTGAATATACATATTAAATTGTTTAATAAATAAACATTGATGAATATTTACATAACATTTTATTTCATACTAACCTTTTAGGTAAGTATATAGATTGAGAACCTACGCGAGGATATAACGGATCAGTCTATATAGTATAGAGTCCACAAAAAAAAACACGAGCCTCTAAATTTCGAAACTCGCGCCTCGGGATGGAAGCCCTAGTACCTATTTATTACCTACTATGTTGGTGGTAGGTATGTCAGTTTGTAGGTCTATGAACAGAGCTTCAAATAATAATTATGTATGTATTGTATACCGACAATGAGCTCGTTTGTTTAGCTGTGTTATCTTTTACACATCGATCCGTCGTACCGTGGAAATACTTCCGTGAATTTGAACTTTATTTGAATGACATAATTTTTTACGAATACATTTTTATTGCCATACGAATCAAGTTCAAATTCACGGTCCGTCTCCGGCACAGATCGCTGTTGATCAGGGGGGCACCGCGCCGTTCAAACTCGAACTCGACTCACGCAGTCGATCGCGCTTGCTGCGTCGCCGCTCGCCGCCCGCGCCGCGCGCTTCCGCGTATTATAGTAGAGGGGGCGCGGGGTGGCGCGGGCGAGAGGTACGAAATCGCTCGCGTTGGGCTGCATAGGCGCCGTCTTAAATATTGATCCCACGACTTTTGCGGCAAAAGGTTATTAACAATTTCATATGCAGCTGTTTTTATACTTTCTGGAGTTGCATTCATATCGCTATTTCCATTTTTTTTACCTTTTCTTGCTAAATATGAAGTATCAAAGTTTTATAATGGTACAAAATGCGCGCCATTTGTTTTATTTTTCACCGTGTTGGTTTTATTCAGCCGATTTTTATTTTCAGCCAGTATCTTTTTGATCTAATGCATACATTTTATATTAAACTTAATGGGATACATTAAACATCTGTGGTAAATATTTATCTAAATTAAAAATATAAAACAGTGCATCAATGAAAAACTATGCAACCATGAGATTTCATACATTTCCGCATTGTTTTGGTTCTAAGCAAAAAATACGTCCTTTGTGATCGGTTTTGTAGTGATTAATGATAACAGATATAAAGCTCGTTTAGGAGCTCGCGGTTTTGGTCAAGAATATTTAGTTGACTATAATATAATGAAACATTTGCACCAGTTGCAAGAATCAAGTTTTAGATTCTTATTAGCTTTTGCAAATCAGTTTAATTTATTAGTCCACCACATGGACGTAAAAACTGCATTTTTAAATGGGAAACTTCTTTTAGAAGAGATATATGATAACTCCTGAAGGGATCCCAAATGCAAATGATTTAGTATGCAAATTGAACAAATCGTTGTATGGATTAAAATAGCCTGCACGCTGTTGGTTCTAAATGTTTGAAAAAGCTTTAATAGAAAAGTGTTTTCGATACTCATCAGCTGATCGTTGTATTTACATTCTAGATGCAGGTGACATTCTTGAAAACATTTATGTTGTACTTTATGTCGATGATCTTGTAATTTCAACTATAAATACCATGAATAGTTTTAAAAACTATTTAATGAACAAGTTTAAAATGATAGACTTAAAAGATATTCGTTGTTTCTTGGGAATCAAGAGTCGAAAGATCTAATAAGAAAGTTACATTAGACCAGAAAGTGTAAGTACATGGAAACAGTTTTAGAAAAGTTCAACATGAGCGATTGTAAAACTGTCAATTATACACCTTTGGAAACTAAAGTAGATTATACCGCATTGAATTCAAATGAAACAACAAAGGCCCCTTGTAAAAACCTGATTGGATGCTTGATGTATACATAATAATGGTATGCACTGGTCCAGATTTGAGCCTTAGTGTAAACATCTTAAGTAGATTTGTTAACAAAAACAACGGTACACTTTGGTTATATTTAAAAAGGGTTTTACGCTACTTAAAAGGATCAATGGATCTTAAACTTACGTGCGGAGTGACAATAAAATTAATGTATTGACTGGCTTTGTTGATTCTGATTGGGGAAGTGATGAAATAGGCCGCAAAAGTACAGACGCTAGCACATCAAGCTACCCGAAACTGTCAAATTTTCCCAATCAACTTTGAACCTTATGCTTTAGCGATAAAGTTGAAAATCTATTAAAGAAATTTGACAGATTGTAGTAACTTGATGTGCTGGCGTCTGTACAACAGGCCATTTGTTTAAATTATTTGAACAATGCACAATATGCTGGAACACAAAGAGGCAACTCACAGTGGCTGCTTCATCTACTGAAGCGAAGTATATGGCTCTGTTTGAAGCTGTTAGAGAGGCCCTGTGGAAAAAATCCTTAGCGACCAGTATTAACTAGGGTTGGCAACTTTTTTTAGAAGAAATAGAGTATATCTGATTTTAAAGGAGGTAAATAAAGAGTACGGACTTACAAAAAGGAGTATCATTTATTTTGTACTTTTAAAAAGGTATTTTTTCGTACTTTTTGCAGCACATAACAATTTTTCATTGTTCTTAAAGGAATTGTATGAGTCCAAACATTCCAACTCTAAATTTTATATACAGAGTTGATATGACAGAGGGGCATTAAATTACACTACGTATACTATACGTGTATAGTATTAATTCGATACAGTACAAAAATAGAAAGCGCCAAAAATGAGATTTTTTTTTTTTCAAACAAACTAAATAGCTTAAAGTCAGAGTGAAACGCAACCACCCTTTATAAATAAATTTGACTGACCTTAGTTAGATGCCTAGGTAACAAAGTCGCGCAGGAGCGCGTGTGCGTGTGTGTTATCTCTCTTGGCGGGGGCGCGGGGGGCGGGCGGTTTAGACCGCTCGCGCCGTCCGCGCCCGGCTGGTTGTTAAGAGGGTTGATCCGTTAGAGCCACGCTGGAGTCAAAATTGATGATTTCCGACGGACAATAAAACCATAATCTGTTTAATTTATAGATAAGATATTGACGTCATATTAATGGGAATTTCATAATCTAGTGCATGGCTGAAAAACATTTTCATTTATTCGTACAGTTTTCTCATTAGAACAGTTTTTATGCAAGCCTTTTTTTAAACTAGCGATCGACGGTCTACGCAAATGTAAGGTATTAGTAAAACCATATACGACAAACTTATAACAACGTTGCTTTATAAATAATAATAGCATTTATTAGTGCATGGCTGAAAAAAAAAAACGATTACTGTAAGTTTTCATTCAAGAAAAGTATATTCAAAAGTGTCAATTTTAGCCACTTTTCGATATTTTAAACGCGTTAGTTTAGGATGAAATCTGAAATATTTATATGTTATTTTAGGCCTAGTAAACGAAGACATTTACGTTCTAAAACATGGTACAAATATTTTTTTAATAACTTATTTTTTTATTTTACTATGAATTATTTAGTGCAGCTATATAATCGGCGCGGAATCACGCCAGCGCTCAGTGCCGGCCGAGGCCTTTCAGAGGTAGGACGTGTGTCGCTCCCGTAGCCGCGAGTCGCGTAAAATATTATCGTACTTTCGCGAGTTTTTAGCGCGACTAGGACATGTTGATACGTTTTATTATAATATATTTTTATTATATTACAAAACTTTGGTGAGTACATATTTTAATGTAATGGTGTTCTATTAACTTAGGAAAGATTAAATTAGACTTCTTTATGTATGTTTTCATTTTACTTTTTTTTTCAGATATGGCTAACAAAAGGCGCTATATGGGAACAAAAAAAAACGAAAATTTGGCCAAGGCTAATGAAGCTAAAAGGTATGTTACCGAGGTTCTCTACTTATAAAAAATATATTTTTATTAGGTGTAATAAGAAACAATATACTTACTACTTTTTGAAGTAATTTTTTTTTTATTAAGTACTTTTTGTTTGGATATTTTTATGAAACACAGTAGTAATAAGATAAAGTTAATATCCAATTCGTTGTTATAGGCAGAAAAGAGAAGTTCAAATACTTCAAAACCAGGACTTAAATAAAAATGCTGTTGTAAGTTTTATTTTTTTACTTTATATTTTACTAGCTGCGGCAGACACGTGTTTCCTTGGTTTTGATTGAGCAGTTGTTAAACCAAAACTAAATAAGACCTTTCTTCATTATTTATTTATCTCAAGCCGACAATCGATCGCCTGTCATGGTGCTTACTTTTTGTGTCACTATATTATACCCTACATATTATTTTCAGAATCAAGAAAATGAAAAAGACAGTGAAAAAACACTGGAAATTCTGGAAAACTTGCAGGCATTAGAAACGGCTCCAATTCAAGATCCTGACGCAGGGAATCTTGTAAGAATTACTTGGTCATTTGTATACATATTTTAGCACAAAAAAAACATTGTTAGTTATGTGCTATCTTAAGCCGACAATCGATCGCCTGTCATGGTGCATACGGTTTGTGTCACTATATATTATACTCTACATATTATTTTCAGACTCAAGAAAATGAAAAAGACAGTGATAAAACACTGGAAATTCAGGAAAGCTTGCAGGCATTAGAAACTGCTTCAATTCAAGATCCTGACGCAGGGAATCTTGTAAGAATGACTTGGTCTTTATAAACATATTTTAGGACAAATAAAACAAGAACCTTCAAGAACAAGTGCGTATTTACAGTATACTTTCATAAGTTCAGATACATGTTGTACATTGTTTCTGATAATATTAGACTTAAAAATATATTTCCAAATTTTATGTTATAGGTAAATAGTAGACAAGAAGTTGAAAGGGATACTGTACTTCAGACAGAGAGTGCACTTTGGCTAGAGCTACGACGTTGTTTATTGACAGCCTCTTCATTCTGTAAAGTGTGCAAACGGCGATCGACTATTAGCCCAGCCCCTTTGGTTAAACAATTTCTTTACTCATATTCCTTGGACCATATCCCTAGTATTCAACATGGGAAAGTAAACGAAAAAGTGGCCATAGAACAGTTGCAGGTACAAGTTTAGATTTTTCTAACAAACAATTTATTTTTATATTCTTAAATTCTATTAAAAAGAAGTAATTAGAGTATTGAGTTTCAAATTATTATGATTACAGGTGCTTCGCCGGATGGACTAATCGACGATGATGGCATCACCGAAATTAAATGTCCTAGTTCGGCATTTGGATTAGAGGCAGATTTTGCTATCAGCCAAAAAAAAATTGAATTCTGGAAAATAGATGGATCTGTGAATCGACGCCATGACTGGTTTTATCAGATACAGGGGCAGCTGCATATAACTAACAGAAATTACTGTCTGTTTGCTGTGTGGACAGGCAAAGATTTTAAATTGAAGACTGAAAACATAATCAGGGACGATAAATTTTGGAGCGAAAATATGGAACATCGGCTAGTCAGCTTTTACAATAAATGCCTGATACCCGAAATTGTTGATCCCCGAAAAGCTAGGTCCATGAAACTTAGAGACAACAAATATTAAGATTTTATTTTATACGAAATTGTTTTTATTTACTTTAACCTAACTAATAATAATTTAATTGCTCATTTATTACAATAAACAAAAAACTGAATCCCCGCTTACGGAAAACGAAAACATTCCCTACTAACTAAAAACTGGCTAAGTATCAAGATGATTCTAAGCGGTGTATGATACGCGCTCCAACACAGACGGCTGTGTGTGCGTTTAACTGTATAGCTGTGTGAGTAAATTTACCTAAACACGAGGCGCGCCGCTCTGGAGTAACGCTCTTAAGTACGCGCACACACAAAAACACAAAATTTTTAAATTCTCGATGTGTCCTCGATTCATATTAATGCACAAATTATACCGACGGAGAATATTGTTATTTATTAAATCACTGTCCGTCGCTAAGCACTTTAATTCCCGTAATCTTTGTACTGCCAATTGTATGGTGCCGGCGCGCGGCGTTCCTAGGGCTATTGCGCCGGTCACCATACCTTTCTCGGTATGTTCGCAGAGCTAAATCTGCGTTTCCACGGCATTCACCGTAAATTAAAATCATGTAAGTGTATTCTGACGCCGTGTAAGTTACACGAGGCATTGCTGAACACTTTAATGATTACACACACACACAACCAACGTTTAATTACGTATCCTATCACAATAAAAACAGTCAAACACAAAAAAACACTAACACTAAATAATAATATTCCCAAGTTAAACTTATTTAGTGTCTATCACAATAACAAAACAAAATCACAATTATTGTCAGCGAGTTCGACAAAACATAAAGGCGCGGCGGCGGGGGGCTCCCGTATTACGTAACGTACGTCCCGAGTGGATGACGCTTGCGCACTGTCCACTGAAAGAAAGTTTTTTAGCAAATTCCCAAGGATCTAGAATGCAATAGCAACATACTGACCTATTTCTATTCCTTTTACGCGCGGGAAAAAGGCGCGGGGGTTTTGCTATGATTGTCACTCTCATAGTGAAAGTGCAAGTGTGTGTGTATTTATTGCTTCGTGAAATATTTGGTTGTACTTGTGCGGCAACAATGTATCTTATACTCAGATTATCGTTTTAAGGTGCATGACCTATGCGTATGAGATAATCAGCTGTTAGGAAATATACATCGTGTTCAAACGTAGCAAAAACTTCAAAAATCATTTGTGACTAAACTACTGCTCCTATTTAATTGATTTTTGGTACAGAGCTTGAAAATGGTATCTAGTATAGGCAGTTTAAAGAAAAGCCCCTCTGTCGTATCAACTTTGTATATCAAAAACTCATTTTTGATCAATTTCAATGAAGCTCTGTTTCTCTCTTCTCGCCACGTCACATTCATAACTGAAGACTCTTTCAGTAAATGCTGAAGTGGCTTGAACAGAGAGTATATAGCTAATATTTTTTTTTAAACAATCAAATTCTTCAGGACATTTTTTAAAATAAATTGCCATTTTTTTGCAGTGGATTTTTGCATAAAATCTGTGTTATTAAGCAATTCGGCTTGGAGTTCTCTTAAAATTATTACTTCTGAATATAAACTGTCCATGTGTATGTTTAGTCTTTGTAAATTAAGTTTTCCTTCTATAATTTGTTATAAAAGATTAAATTAAACAGTAAATAGTAGACTTTTTTATTCTGATTATGGGTTTTTGCATATTATTACAGACTGGCACTAGTTAAGTAAACATTGTGTAAAAAAGAGTATTTTAGCGTACTCTATTAGTGTTATAGATTATAGAGTACGCCTACATGATATAGAGGACAATACTCTATTTTAGAGTACGGTTGGCAACCCTAGTATTAACATAGAATCACCCAACGCAATTCCTATTTATAATAATGGGTGTATATGTATAAGCATTGCAAGTAATCTTACGATTCAGAAAAGATCAAAACATATAGACATAAAGTATCACTTTTCGAGTAGAAATAGGGTAGGTAATCAGTTAGCTGACATCCTAATGCTCGGTTCCTATAAACAAAAACGATGGTTTTGCTTACCAATAGTAGCATTTTCTTGTTGCCAAACTGGGAATATAAATAGATCCGTAAGCTAATTGTACCTGTGATAGCTGCTTCCATAGTTATGGGTCTACTATGCAAAGCTCTGAGGTCTTTGCTTCATTATTGGTAAAGATAAAAGAGTCTTAATTTTAACCTTTAACAGTCCGTATGTTATATGAATCGGCCTTAAGTCATTACCATTACCGACATTGCGTTTTTCAGACATGAAAACGAAACTCGGTATAGTGTAAACTATGTTTATAGAATTGAAACATACCTATAGATAAGAATGACTTAGTCTGATTAGGTTTTCCCTAATCCTGTGCATCGAATGGTGGACCATATAAAATTGTGCTCCCAGATAAGGAAGGAGTGTAATATTATTACTGTAAATATTATTTGATTTTGAAAAAGAGGATTTATTTTGAGGGGGCGTGTTGGAATATAACAAAATACATCCGTCCCACTTAAGTAGTTTGAGAGTCTAAACTCTTTCATACATATTTACATTGTGCATAACTTTAATATAGTTGAGACGCTAGTGTTCCGTCTGGACCAAGCAAGAGTGCACATACACCTCTCCTGCCAAATAAATTAACAAATAAATAAGTGGAAATTATAACTGAGTCTTTGAGCCAAACCACACGGCGCGGTGCGGCTCCGGCGCGGCGCCTAAGCGTTACCGTTCCGGTTTACTACATACAAAAATGTGTTGTAGCCACACGGCGCTGTGCGGTGCGCTCCGGCGCCGCACCGCGCGCGTGTCGGAATCGAGACGAGGCGGGGAAGGGTGTAAACAGAGCGGCGGCGCCGGAGTGGCACCGCACAGTTGCAACACACACAACACACATCTTCACGTCTTTCCCGACACACACACGTCTTTCCCGATCCATTGTTATTATAGACTGTAGCGCCGATTTTGGCTTGCCCTACAAGCCAAAATCGGCGCTGCGATGCCGTACTTCCCGTGTGGTTGTCAGTGCGGCGAAATAGCTTGCGGTGCGGCGCCGTACCGCGCCGTGTGGTTTGGCTCTTACATTGGTTCAAAACCCAAACTATTTAACGGAACATAAATATTTTCTTATATTCCTAATCGGAATAACAATCGAGATATCTGACAAATAAACATCGGAATCTCCGATGAACGAACAGTGACGATGAAGTTGGTTTGAAGTCATACGTGCCAGCAAAAGCGCCAAACTTGAGGTGAGCCATCGAGTAGCAAGATTAGCGTTCACTTGTCAGCAACAAAATTGGTCCGATGAGTCGATAACACTAGTTTACAAAATTTAACTTTTTGTCTGTTGCCGCGAATTTTGTGGTTGACAATGTTCACTTATGACTTGCTTTTGTCAAATCTACCCTCAAAATTTTTTGAGCAGCTCGAGTTACTTTGTTTTTGATTTTTATCTTTTGAGCGTATATATTAATCGATAACAGGCATATTTTACTGTGTTAAGATTAGTATCTGAAGTTTTTGCGTCATGAGTAGTTCAAGTAGACGTTGTTTAAACAATCCAGATCATTTCTGCTATATATGCGGAGAATATGTGTTTAACGATTGTAGAAAAGTTATATCAGAGTTGGTAAAAAATACCTATTTTGAGTATTTTGGGATGTTCTTGGATAAAAATGAGAAGTCTTGGGCTCTCAATTGTGTTTGCAAATCGTGTGTGGAATATTTGAGATTATGGAAAAGTGGTAAAAGAAGTGCCTTTAAATTAGAAACACCGACTATTTGGCGAGAACCAAGAAATCATCTCGAAGACTGTTATTTTTGTAGCGTGAACGTAAACGGTTTAAACACTAAAAATCGAGCTAAATGGCAGTACCCAAGTACTAGTTGTGTTCAACATCTAGTGCAGCGTTCACCTGGCTCTTCAGTGCCTAAAAATATAATATGAACCCTTAGAACAAGACATTGAAGGACCAAGCTCATCACAGCATGATGTTGATTTTGAAGGTATGTCAAATGAGCCAAAATGCTTTTCCCAAAATGAGTAAGATGATCTTGTAAGAGATTTAAATCTTTCTAAACAAGCTTCAGAATTGTTAGCATCAAGACTGAAAGAAAAAAATTTGCTTTCCTCAGATACTAAAATAAGTTTTTATCGTGAAAAATATGTTGAACTCGTAGAAGAACTTCTGCTACAGTAAAAAAATATGGGGTGCAATATGAGCATAAAACTCCACTTCCTCCATAGTCACTTGGACAGGTTCCCGGAAAATTTAAGAGATATGTGCGAAAAACATGGAGAGCGTATGCATCAGGACTTACGCGTCATGGAAGAGCGCTATCAGAGTTTCTGGGATACGAATATGATGTCTGACTATTGTTGGTCCCTGATACGTAATTTTCCAAAGTGTACACATCAGAGAAGAGCTTTAAAACGAAGTTTTTTAGAACTCAATGAATAATTATTTTTTTTAGTAAAGATTTTCTTAGTAAATACATGTTTTTTTCTGTTTTATACCTACATAGCTGAAACTCAGAAACTGGAGCTGATAAAAATATTCTAATTACATTTTTGAAAATAGCATATCATATGTAGTCAGCAACAGCTAAAATTTCTTCGGCAACAGATGTACTGTAAACTAGTGTAATTATTCTCCGACATACATATTACCTATAGGTATTTTTATTTTGCTATGATTACATATTTTTTATTTTTAACCGGTTTTTGGCTTACGAGGCGAGGGCAGAATACGTTGACGAATACGTCCTTACAATTCTTATGGACTATCCTATTTTATTCAGATTTTCAGAGTAAAACTGTACCTAATTCGATTTCACTTTTGAATCTTCCTGGAAGAATATACGTAGTAGTCGCTCATAAGAGCTTTGAACCAAATAGTAGTCACTTACGCGACAAGTCCTCCTAGAAAGGCGACAGGTCCGCCGCCGATGAGTCTGATCTTACGGTGGCACGAGTCGAACAGCGAGACCCTCGCGTGAGGCGGTGGCGGCAGGCCCACCATGCCGCCCGTGGTCGCGGAGCGCAGCATCAATCACAAGCACATGGGCACTCGCAGCGGGTGCGGGGCCGCTGAACACAACACTAGCCGGGCACGAGTGCGCGACAAACAACAGCTGAGAGCGCGTCCGCTCCGCCGAGCATCGCAACACATGTGGGTGGGCAGGCGACCTGCGCGGGACTGGCCGTCTCCGCCACGCCACTGCCGCCGTGCCGCCGTGCCGCCGCCCGCCTATCTCCCCGCCGCGCTGCCATACATACCCCCCTGTCCGACCGACCCCACTCCTAATCTGTCTGACATGACTTTGAAACAATGTTCTATTGATTCTCGTTGTTTTTCTGGCTTTTTAAGGTAAACCCATATTGAAAGCTAATGACGAATGCTTTTTGAAATAGTGAATAATAATTATAAAACACTTAAACTTTGAATGTTCCGCTATAACAAGCATTCGAAACAAACACAACAAAGCAGTAAGGGTGTTTGGTTTGATGGTTTGGGCAGTGAGTCGCGTCGCGATCAGCTGACGATGCGGAGAGTGTGAGTGTCTGAGGCAGGGAAGTGATGCGGAGTAGCGGGAGGAGGGGTGGAGGGGGCCCAACCCAACCCAAATCATTGACGTTGACACTCGACGCACTTGTATACTCGACAAAACGTAGTTTTGCAAACAATGTAAACAATTGGGTGTATGATTAATTTGATAATAATAAAAAAAATCATATTCGAAGATTTGAAGGCAAGTCGCATCTTGGTTATTATCGTTCGAGCAACTAGTACTACTCGATCCAGTACAAGCTCCAAGCATGAGCGCAAGTTACCGGTCGCAGCTACAAGTTACTCGGGTCTGCCCTAGTTGCTTGGTAGCCTTCACGTTAATATGTACAAGTTTGTGCGGTCGATCCTGTCGCTTTCGAAATTGTTTTTCCGAGGAAAATCAAATAGTGTTGTACCTATGTCATTGCATTCACCTTGTGCAACCGCTCGACTAATAGGAGCCATGGCAACTAACAATAAAGATTGCGGTGGTTGGTCGCTTCAAAGTCATCACCATTCTCCTGCACTTATCCTAATTTATTTGGGGTCGGCGCAACATGTCTCTTTCATCCAGTTTTCTCTATTAGCCGCTAGTCACCCCCTTTGTAACCATATCATCATTCACACAGACCATCTATCGTTTCTTTGGTCTTTCCCTACTCTTATAGCCATCGACATTCATACTCAAAACATTCCTCGCGACATTTTCTTCATTCCTGCGTAACACATGCCCATACCATGACAACCGATTTCCACATAACTTTCAGTTACCGGTGCCACTTTCAGACTTCCTCTTATGTAATAATTTCTTATTAATATCCATTCGTGTAACACCACACATTCCTCTTAGCATTCTCATCTCAGTTGCATGCAATTGCATTTCATTCATCCCTTTTGTGGCTCAACATTCTGATCCATACAAGACAGCAGGTCTAACCATGGTTTTATATATTAAGTTTAACGGGAATGCGGGAGTCGCAGAATTTTCACGTGACCTGCCGCCATTTCATCCATCCAGTGTTAATTCTGTGCTTAAACGTCCGATCTACTTCGCCGTCGCTTTGCACGAGTGAACCGAGATACCGAAAGTTGGAGCAGACTGGGAGCAGCCCCGGAATTCCGGGGGGGCAAACCGGGGCACTTGCCCCGGGCGGCAGTTTCATGGGGGCGCCAAATCCTTGAGACAAGAATTCGAAATATCGAACAAATGAAGCCTCTTTTCCTACAATCTCATAGGTTTATAACAAGTAATCGAATCTTAAGGGCCTAGTCTTCTATTGCACAATTTAAGAATCGCGTGCGGCGAGTCCACGCGACGTGCGTCTGCACCCGGGCTCCCTGCAGTCCCCGCATTCATCCTACCTAGCGATATTTGACACGGTCGGAAAGTTGCTCTACTAAGTAATAATCAATATTTATTTATATTTGAATGGTACCTTGGCGGGGGTTGCTCTTCCTTCGCGCCTCCGGTTTTTATATAAATTCGTTCATGCTAGATAGTAATAAGTACCAAAAAACAAGTTACGACCGATGAAGATTTTCAGATGACAAAAAAATAACTCCTTAAATAAACGGAACCTTCTGACCAAAAAAGAGATGAACTACAGAAACAGACGATAGACCAAAGTTTCGATCACATATTATGGTAGAGATAATGGACAAAAAGCATTATCTCTGCAGGAAAACGTCACGATTGCCAGCTGCCGTCTTTATATTAAACAAACAGTCCAATATTTAGGAGCCAGTCCCGATGGTATTTATAAACACAAAGATGGAAAAACAGGACTGGTAGAAGTAAAATGCCCACTTTCTGCAAAAAATATGCAATCTGAAGAAACGATAAAAGAAAAAAAATGGAAATGTAACATTAGGAGAAATACGTTTGCGATTGACAAAAACCACGTCTATTATTTCCATACTCAGAGCCAATTAAACATTACGGAGATGGATATGTGCTTATATGCCGTATGGGCTGGAGTGGACTACTCAATGAAAGTCGAATAATATAAAAAGAGACCCTACGTTCTGGCACTACAAAATGGTAGGCCCATTGACAAAATTTTATTTGCATTGTCTGCTCCCTGAGCTAATTGATTCCCGCCTTAAAAGACCCGCCATAAATATAATTCAACCTATTGAGAAAAAAGTAAAAAGAAATAAGAACCACGTCTTTTACCGCAGATTTTGTGAAATGACAACACCCACAAGACCACGAGAATTATCAGAAATCTACCCCAATATAACCGTCGAGAGATGGTTGTATTCAAAATTGAAAAATTCCCTCAACGGAAGAAAAAAAAAATGCGCTAGTCCCAAAGAACGCCATGAAATCGCTCACACAGACACTACACATCACATCAGACACAACACAACACAGACACCAACACATGCTCATCGCAGACTTATATTTTATCGCCTTCAAAGTATGCTCCTTCAGAAACGATACACTTACGCCAACGAATAATCCAATCATCAAAACATTTTTTTAAAATTAGGAATTGGTTTGCTTTTGACTTTAGTCTAGCTCAGAGGTGACGAGACAAAGTCGACGATGGAGTGAGCTTACCCAGAAGAAGCCTATTCACTCTCTCTTTGAAGAGATTCAGGTTGTATGCGCTCGGTAACACATTTTTAAACGCTTTTTCCGGAATTGAGTTTAGTTCTCGCCGCGAATATTCCTTTGTCTTACCGAATGAAAACGGTGCCACGAAGTGGTAATTTGAGGTTAGGAAAAAGAAAGAAGTCGCCTGGAGCCATATCTGATGAATAAGGTGGTTGCTCGATTATCACGAATCATGTATTTGTTGAGCTTTTGGTCAAAAATTTGTTTACAAAGATGGCCTTGTGCGAAGGCGCATTATTGTGGTGCAAAATCCAACAATTTTCTTTCCACAAATCTGGCCTTTTTCTTCGAATTTGCTCTCTTAAATGCCGCATAACGCTCAAATAATATACTTTATTTTTTTCGATATACTTTATTTATTTCGAGCTTCTGACAAGTTGGTAACATCTGAAAAAGGTTGCCGAGAGCCAGCAGTGGACCTGTGAAAATAAAAAAGTCATAAATTATTAACAGAGTTTTCAGAAGTACCTATTAGTAAAAAATCATTGTACTAAAAGATATCCGACTTTGGTCTAAATAGCCCTAAAGTATAGTAGACTAGCGATCTAATACATACATAAACACCAAAAACACAACCCACCCCATACATTCCCCTCACACACTCACCCCCCATACACACACCCCCACACACTCACTCCCCATACCTCATACAGATACATCTATCAACACATAATCACGCCCTCCCCACATACACTCACGCCCCCCACACACGTGTAGATATCGATACCCAACACTTTTGCGGAGTTTCGCTATCTAATTTAATTTGACCCTGTATACGATATTATCTAAACACGACGAAATACAAAAAATAAAGAATAGATGATTTTTTTGGGGCCAATGACCGCTGGTAGTATTGTTACTTGAAGTGTGAGTTGATAAAATCTGTTTCATCGTGTTGAGATATCAATATCCATCACGTTTGTGGAGTCTCGCTAGCTAATTTAATTTGACCTTGTAGTTAGGCCCTAAACATGAATACTGTAAACAGTTCTACTTACCTTTGGATTCTATTTCTCTTCATCAATTCTACGTTTGAGGCCAATTTTCTTTTTCTTGTACAGGCATATTTTTTTTACGTTTACGATCCATTTTGAAGTCAAATATTTACAAAACTATTACTGATACACAAATATTTACAAAACTATTACTGATATACAAATATTTACAAAAAACTCGAAAAATTATATACAAAAAATAATAAAGTAGAGCAACTTTAGATACACAACAATGCGCATCCTATGTTAGAGCAGGAGCAAAGTTAGAGCGAGAGGGAACAGTTAAAATTCGTCGTGAACCACACGTCTGAACGCTCCGACCGTGCAGTGGCCACTAAGAAATTTCTTTTTTTTTTTTTTTAGAATATGGCATCTCGTAGTTGACCTTGAGAGGTCGTGACTACTTAACCGGACAATCTAAGAAATTTCTCTCTCAATTCTTGTTTATAAACCCCTTTTTTGTAGGTCTTTTGAAAATATTACTATTGTTAGGGTAAGGTGATTTAGGTGCTATTTTTTTTTTGTATTTGCTTATTGAACTCTTGGCATTAAAATAATCTAATTAATACATACATACGATGCATAGTTATTATGAAAAAAACCGTTTATTAAGAGATAAAAACAGAGAATTTTGATGAAATTGTGACGTCTAAATTAAGAAAATGGAATATAATTAGAAAAAACTAATCAGCACATTTTGAAGAAGAGAATGTTGAGATAAATATGTGCTGAACAGATTTCCAAATTAATTCTTCATTGCCCTAAACTAAGCGCCCAAACAGAACTCGAAAGGATGTTGGGCGCGAAAGAGCTGTATTTAACGCTTGATTTAAGTACCTAACTTATCCCATCTAAATGAACTTAAAAAAAATAACTAGCTATTACTTATATTGTGGTTATTTATGTGCAATAATAAAATTTCATGTTATTTCATTGCTTTGTTTAAAAAAAAAAAATACAAAGTTGCGCAAATAATTCGCCGCGAGTGAATTTTGCAAGACTGCAGCCTTAATATTATAATTAGTGACCGACCGAAAGTTCGGTTTCGGTTTCGGTTTCGGCCAGTTTCGGCCTTAGTTTCGGTTTCGGCCAGGAAATGGCCGAAACTCGAGTGTTCATGAATTATCGTCCATCGTTCGGCGAACTTCGCGGCTAGCTCGTGCTCGCTCGTCGCGTCGCCGGCGTTCGCCGCCGTCCATCGTTAATCGCATAGAGTTGAGGTTGTGTTTTGCACATACGAGGGCGGTCCCATAATGAATTGGCCTAACTATGAACTAATGAAGGAAATGAAACGAAACCAATTTTATTTTTCAATATAATCACCATGAATACTACTAACACACTTCTGACATCTGTGAATCAACATCTCTAAACCTTTATAAAAATAATCACAATTTTTAGCCTCAAAATGACCGAAGACGGCCGCCTACAACTCTTCATCGCTTGAAAATTTTCTTCCTCTTAAGTCTCGCTTTAAATTTGGAAATAAATAATAGTCGGACGGGGCCATGTCTGAACTGTGAGGTGGATGTTCAACTTCTGTGAACCCGCATTGACGAACCGCATCCTTCGAAACACCAGCGGTATGAACAGGGGCGTTGTCATGGAGCAACAGGACACCTTTAGACAGCTTGCCTCTTCGTTTTTCCTTTATCTTGTCTCGTAATTTATATAATAAAGAAGCATAATATTAGCCGTTCACGACTGTATTACGTTCTTTAAAATCCACCATCAAAATGCCTTGAAAATCCCAAAAGATTGTGCACATCAGTTTTTTAGCCGATTGTTGCACCTTTGCCTTTCTAGGGGGCTTTTCACCCTTATAACGCCATCCCATTGATTCGCGCTTGCTTTGTGGGTCATAATACAAGATCATAGTTTCATCACCAGTCACTAGCCGCTCGATCACAGTCTTTGAATTTTCGCCACAAAGATCCAAAAACTCCGAAGCGCAGCGCACTCTTTCCTGTCTCTGTACCGCTGAAGGAAGTTTCGGTACCCATCTAGCACTCACTTTTTTCATGTGAAGCTGTTCATGGATCGCACGATGACGTACTTTTAGTCAGCCCAAGCCTAGCTGCAATTTCTCTAATCTTCAAACGGCGGTCACTCAGAACCTCCTCTTCGATAAGAGCAATCGTTTCGGGAGTGAGCACTTCCACAGGTCGACCGTCGTGGCAAATGTTTTCGACGGTTTCTCTCCCGAGGCGAAACTCTTTCACCCAATTTTTCACTGTGCTATAGGAGGGGGCAGACTCCTTATACACCTCATCCAATCGTTCTTTTATTTGGGCAGGGTATAAACCTTCTTTAAACAAAAACTTTATGACACTTCGATACTCAGTTTTTGACATTTTGAAAAATACGCGACTCTCGTTATGCTAATGCCTGCTAAACTAAGACTAAGCATTTCATGTCGATGCGTGTTTCTTATATTAAGTGCACGATAAACGTACTATTTAATGCAACACAACATGTAGCGACATGTCGCGTAGAACTATATCAGGCCAGTTCATTATGGGACCGACCTCGTAAATGATTAGGTAAGTATTCAACTGTCTGTATGTATAATATACATTGTATATTCAAATAAATGCGTAAAAACACACCAGATTTCTGTATACGATAGAAATTTTAAATATGTTCAAGTAAGTTTCGGTTTCGGTTTCGGTTTCGGCCGAAACTAAGAGCAAGGCCGAAAGTTCGGTTTCGGTTTCGGTTTCGGCTGAAAAACCTGTTTCGGTCGGACACTAATTATAATATGTTTGAAAAACAAACTTTTCTATTTCCATACGCCCAGTTAGTTTTTGAACACATACTAAGTGTTTTATGAAAGCATCTTATCAGATCAAGTAAATTTTTGAACGCGTGCGTAGTGTCCGTGATCTTTCGGCTAAGGGGAATCCCTGTCACATATCTATACGAGCCGAGCCGAACAAATTCAAACAGTTGAACGTCAAGTTACAACACTGTTTATGGTGGTTGATTGCGTTTGCGAGTAATCAGCGTTAATAAAATAAGTAATTTTTTAGTGAAATCATATGTTATCGTAGTGGAAATTAACAATTTGCAAGTTTTTCTCAAACACTGAAGGGAGGGGGCGCCACTATCAAGGTTTTGCCCCGGTTCGAAAAAATCGTAGATCCGGGGCTGACTGGGAGAAGCGCGCCATCAAGCGCTATGGCTCCAGAACTGGAGAGACCGCCGAAATCGCAGAACAATAATTATATTCAGTTTTGGTTCTGCTAATTTTCAAGCCAACATTCTCCAGCTTCTGTTGCCTTTTCTCCAATGTGCTCTGGATCTCAGATTCATCTTCACCGACTAGAACAATGTCATCGCAAACAGCATGCACCAGGGTGCCTCCTTCTATATACATATTTCCTCCGTCAGAGCGTCCATAATCAACAGGAAGAGGTAAGGAGCTAATCCCTGGTGCAAGCCTACAGCCACACGGAACTCGTCGGTATTGCCAGCAGCCAACCGGACGTAGGTACGAGATTGACTATACATAGCACGAATTAACTCTACATACTTCCAGAGAAAGGTCTGGCCTTTCTCTTTCCAGGCCCACCACAGCACATCCCGGGTACTCCCTTTCTTCTCCTAAAATTGTTTGTCCCAAAATCATTATCCATTATACGTTTGCTATAAACTTCAGTAAGCACAATGTTCAAACTTCGAAATTTTGTTTTACATAATTATCTTTACTTCTAAAACTATTCTGTCATAATATCGAGATAATTGAATCTCCTAATTTTGCATGAAATAAAATCATAAATGTATTATATGGATTATTCTGAATTTTCGTTTATAATAAAATTGTTAGTCCTAAAACATTTGCTAAAATTAGGTTTTAGGAACAGAAACCAGAATCGAATCGCTGTAAATCCGACTCCAGGCATCTTGTCTACCCTACCCCTAAATTACACTTAGAATCGCGTAGGCGCGTAGTGGCGAGGCGGCCCGCGGGCTGAGGAGCAGGAGGCTGCGAGCGAACTGCCGCGGCTGCGGCTGGCCGGCTTAGCGGAAGCCGTCTGCGACGATTAGCATGCGTGGGACCGCCGGAAACCCGCAGCAGGGCCAGAGCCGTGACAGAAACCATACCTGCTGCATGTTACATGCTAGCTTGCATGCATGCTTGTATGCTGCATGCTTGCTTGCATGCTGCATGCATACTTGATTGATTCTGTTACGAGCTTGGGGTTCGTGACAATAAAAACTGCCGATTTAATAACCAAAAAAATGACACTACTCACCAACACTAATTACAACTCAAACAGACTAATTAAGAAACACAACTGCACTTACTGATCACTCTTAAGTCGCACTCGAATATCGCCTTCGATGTTATCGCTCGTATCGCTTATTCAAAACTATCTGTCTCGCGGCTCGCGCCCGCCTTATGTAGTCCCACAGAGCTACTCTATAAACATCTAGTATGTTCGAGTACATAGCGGTCCCGACACTCCCGACTGACTCGACCTCGATAGTTCTCGGAATTACTATGTGTTCGTTATCGAAAATTATTATAGCTACGAGTGCAATATGTCGCGGAACTGTAGTGGTTGTTGTGCGGATATTACAGCTGGCATGCTGTTTATTAAGTGCACTAAAATGAGCTGCAACAAAGTATACGATTTGAAGTGTATTGGAATACGTGCAGAGGAATTTGAAACTTGGATAAATGATTATAAAGAAAAGTGGGTATGCCCTGAGTGCGTTTGTTCACAACCGAAGCCTATTCGCAGTGCGGATACTCCCGCAACTCCTGGATCTGGAGTTAAGAACACCTTTGCCAGCTGCAGTAATGTTAAGCGCGGCAATCGCTTGAAGACCACCGAACAACCGATGGTAGCAGATACAGAGAGTAACCTAATGGAATTTATTAAGGAGTTTCGATCTGAGGTACTGTTAAGCTTTGAAGTACAAACTGAGGCAATTAAGAACCTGCAAGAAATATGCAATTGCACGGGAAATGAGCTACGAGAATTGCGTGCGTACGTACAAGTACTCGAAGAAAAAGTTGATCGGGTAGTTTCATTAGAAAAACAACTTAATGAACAACTTACACGAAATCAACATCTAGAACAACAAGTTAGCAATTTTAAAATGTCGATGCCAATGGAACAGACCGAAATTACAAAAGACATGGAGGTAGAAAAGAAGAAAGATAGTACAGGACCTGCTCGAACACTTGCCGCGGCCACTAAACAAAACCAAAATCGGGTAGTTGGAAATGAATTTCTGTCAAAAGAGTGTGTGGCCACGAAACCATCTAACAAAGAAGAAATCGAGAAAAGTGCAGTCGCAAAGGAGATAAACAGACCAGAAAATAGAAGGAATCAGTTTGCAAAACTTGCAGAAACAGAGGTGTTAGCAACTCAAAAGGAAGGAAACTGGATAGAAGTAAATAAGAAAAAAAGTAGATATCCAAACACTGAAGTAAAAAGAGGTGGGAGCACGAGTGCAGTAGACATAAAGGAAACTGAACGTAAAAAGTTTTTGCATGTATGGCGCCTTTGTAAGGAAACTACGGTAGAAAAATTGGAAAAATACGTGAAGAATATATGTGGATCGTCAGTACCAGTCACGGTAGAAGTAATAAGACATAAGACTGAAAGGGATTATGCTTCTTTTATCATTGGTGTACCTGAAAGCAGTTATAATACCTTATCTCAATCGGAAAATTGGGCCGTGAACATTGAATTCTGTGAATGGGTGTGGTTTCGTACCAAAAAACCATAAAATAACTAGCACAGTTATTGAGATTTACTACCAAAACGTGAGGTTTGCGTACATAATTGGAAGAGTTCTATGCAGGTGTGTCATCTTCGGAAGCAGGTTTGTTCGCCATTACTGAAACAGGCTGCAACAAATCAATTCAGGACGCAGAAATAGTGCCACCTGGTTATACAATACTGCGCTGCGATCGCGCGGATGGGCGAAAGCAGGGCGGCGCGTGTCTCGTGGCCACACCGCGTTTAGAACTGCGTCGAGTGTCCAGCCCGAGTGACGTCAACATAGACACGGTAATTATGTCTTTATACTGTGACATAGATGATAAGGTGTTCGAACTGGTTTGTGCTACCGTTTATTTACATAGTAGACTTTTATTTTTATTGTGTGTTATTTACATTCCGCCAAACAGTTGTGAGACTGAGTATATGATATTGTTTAGGATTATAGAACAGCTGTGTAGTAAATATAGTGATATCGTCGTAATTGGTGATTTCAATATGCAGTCTTGTTCGATAAACGTATGTAATTATTTTGAATACTTTTTATCATATTGTGGATTTACTCAGTGCAACACGGTCGTTAATTGTAATAATCGAAGTTTGGATTTAGTGTTAAGTACGCTTCCGAAGGGAGAGAGTGTGAATGTGCGCGTGGCGGGGGTGCCCCTCGTGCCTGTGGATGCGTACCATCCGCCGCTTGACGTGTTGGTCGAACTGCGGGCGCGCCGGGTTGCGAATCCACTGGCGAACGAGTCGAGTACTTTACCCACCGGTTGGAATTTTAATAAAGCTGATTTTTTAATATTGTACTCATCAATAGCGGCAATAGATTGGACTGACATTTATGATCTTGATTTGGAAAATAGTTTAAATTATTTTTATGAAACAATTAATGCGACAATAGATGACTGTGTTCCCAGAAAACGGCGAAGTGAGGTAAGCTCGGAGTATATTTATCCCGAGTTTTACACTGCTGAAATAATTCGCAACATACGTTTTAAGGCCATTCTCCACAAACGGTACAAGGCAAGTAAGAGCCAGGATGATTACGAGGCGTTTGCTCTGTGTAGGGCTAAAGTAAAACA
Organism: Luperina nickerlii; assembly: GCA_963855955.1. Classification (NCBI taxonomy): domain Eukaryota; kingdom Metazoa; phylum Arthropoda; class Insecta; order Lepidoptera; family Noctuidae; genus Luperina; species Luperina nickerlii. Next base: position 24,205,073 of record OY979672.1, on the reverse strand, counting down.
GTTGATTAAATTAGCGGAAGAACAACATAGCAACAGGGTTCAAAATCAACTGAAAAAAGACCCAAGATCATTTTGGAACTACGTAAATTCCAAAAGGGGTAGTCGAAGTCCAAAAAGGATGTTAAAAAACAGGGAGGTTTTGTCTGCTGAGCAATGTGTGAAAGAGTTTGCGGAGTACTTTCACTCAGTTTATAGCGCGAGGGAGCCCGAGTTGAATGTTGCTGCGGCAATAGAAGGGGCGGGTGGCGAGAATGGAGCGGCGTGCATTCACCTGCAGGAATTGCAGCTGAAGGATGTGCAAACTGCGCTTGGTCAACTTAAGCCAAAGAGATCTGCGGGACTGGATGGTATTCCGCCTTACATACTCCGAGACTGTAGATCTGTACTGGCTGCACCGTTGCTCCATATCTTCAACAGCTGTCTGAAGGCGGCCGTGTTTCCAGAGAGATGGAAAACCACTCGTGTCGTGCCGGTACCGAAAGGAGGTTCAAGTAAGGACAATGTTAGTGGGTACAGACCTATTGCAGTACTGTCGTCACCGGCTAAAGTGTTGGAGTGCGCTATCCATAACAGCATTTTTATGCAGGTGAGAACGCAACTCTCGGATGCACAGCACGGGTTAAGACCAATGAGGAGCACCACTAGTAACCTACTGAGTTACATGGCTCATGTGTTGCAGATTGTAGACGGTGGGGGCCAAGCTGACGCTGCTTACTTCGATTTCAAAAAAGCATTTGACCTGGTCGATAATGACGTGTTGCTCAAGAAGATAGCAGGCGTTGGTTTCACTCCGCACCTACTTCATTTCTTTGCCAGTTACATGAGGGATAGGCAGCAATACGTAGAGTACGAGGGACACAAGTCTGAGCCGTACTTTACGTGGTCAGGGGTAAGCCAAGGGACTAACCTCGGACCTCTGCAATTTATAATTAGGTAAACGATTTGCCCGAAGTCGTTAAGGAGGCAAATTGTTTATTATTTGCAGACGACCTTAAGTTATCCATGGCAGTGAGGGGTGATGAGGACTGTGAACGCTTACAGAAGGCCATAGATAGCGTAGTTACTTGGAGCAAGGAAAACCTTTTGCAATTCAACGCCCAAAAGTGTGTCACCATCGCTTTCTCGCGTGCACGTAGTCCTATTGTGCATGATTACAGCATTGATGGGATGCCGATGATCAGGGTTACAGAGGTTAGGGACTTAGGAGTTAGTCTTAACGCGGGGCTAGCGTTTCGTGATCACATAGTCAATTGCTGTAAAAAGGCCTACAGAAATTTGGGGTTTATTATGCGTACTGTTCGTGGTTTCACAAATATTACGGCGGTTATCGCATTATATAACACTTTGGTGAGAAGCCAATTAGAATGCAACGCAGTCATCTGGGCCCCACATGAGACTAAATATAGTCTCATGTTGGAGCGAATACAAAATAAATTTGCTAGATTTTTATATTTGAGGCTCTATGGAGTATATCCTTTTTACCCGCTTATACCCTTTGGAATGGGAGACTAGAATCAATTCTATTTGTTGTAATTTTTGACGTTCAAAAGTGCCTTTAATGTGCCTATTTGAAATAAATGCTTTGACTTTGACTTTATGTATCCAACCTTGTTTATATTAGGCATGGTTGGATACAATGAGCTGAGAGTTAGGCGTGAGTTTGCACTTGTCTCTTATTTATTTTAAGTAATTAGAGGCAAGATTCATAACGCCGACATATTAGGGTTGGTGTGTTTGAGTGTGCCCGACAGATATGTGTGGCGGCGACGGCGGCCTCAGCTGCTGGCTATACCTCGTGGTCGCACTAATCTGTTAAATCAGGCGCCCCTGACGCGGGCGCTTCGCACCCTTAACCTTGTAGCAGAGGAGATAGACGTTTTTGCGTGTACACTGAGTGAATTCACAAGGATAACCATATATGTAATAAGTTTTAGAAAATAAGTTTTTAAGTTTGCTTCACTGTTGCATTGGGTTTTACCTGTAAAAATAGTTGTAAGTGAGGATATAAATAAATAAATAAAATAAATAAATACTAGTACTTAGAAAAAGGTCAAGTAGGGTCAAGGCCTAGTACCAAGGTACTAGTTCCGCTACCCGATACTAGATGGCGCTAGTGGTAACTAATGTCGCCATGTATCAAGCATTATTTGTGGCGCGCAACAATTCCATGCTGCAGGATTGCTATTAGGATAAATAAAACTTAAATAATTTCAATTTAGGACTTGATAACTTTTATTGAAAACGGTTTAAAGTCTTTTGTAAATTATTTACTGTAATATTTATGAAAAACAAATTTAGGGCATATTGTATTTAGGGATTTCAATTTTATGGCATGTGATATTATTATTATCTTACACCTTCTCCAGATTCAATGAACACCATGAGCAAGTTTTTGTGTGCACGTCTGTACTTCTCGCACAATTGAAGGAGTGCAAAAGTGGCGTCCATTGTTCCTCGACCTGGCATAAACCCAAACTGATTCGGGGTAATCTCACTCCCATCTCGCAGTCTTTTCTCTATTACTTTCTCCCATATCTTCATACTATGTGATATGAGCTTTATCCCTCGATAGTTGTTGCAGTCCTGTAAATCACCCTTATTCTTAAAGATAGACTAGCGAACTATTGCACCATTCTTGTGGGATCCTTCCTTCGTGCAACAACTTATTGAAGAATAAAGTCCGCCACATACATCCATCTTCTTTTAAACACTTCCATACTTCTACTGGTATATCATCTCGGCCTAGTCTTTCCATTTTTCATACTATGAACTGCCTTTCTTACTTCATCCATTCTTACTTCATGCATCCTCTCCATAATTGGTGAGGGAAATTACCCTCACCAAACCCATATTTACCTGTACCAGTGTGTGTTATGGCGACCTTGCCAGGATTGTCCTCGGGTTTTGCTTTTAAATTTTTTCCACCTCCAAAGTATAATTGCCACGAAAGTCGATTAATTAGACATTGGATCCAGAACACACTTTTTGGGCATTAAGTTCGTACAATATGCTAAATAAATCATTATACTATTGTCAGGCGGCAGCCAATCTGACTACTTATTCTATACTTCCCATACGAGCCCCAAACATCTTATGGCGACCTTGCCAGGATTGTCCTCGGGTTTTGCTTTTAAATATTTTCCACCTCCAAAGTATAATTGCCACGAAAGTCGATTAATTAGACATTGGATCCAGAACACACTTTTTGGGCATTAAGTTCGTACAAGATGTGCCGCTCATCGGTGGAAAAAGATGAGGTATTCATCACTCAAAATTAAGCGGGCAGCAACGAGGCCACCATGAAGGATGTTGGTCAGCACATGGAGCGGAAGCAGTCATGCTAGCGAAGGAGGCGGCGGGACGGCTGAGGGAGAGAGCCTACCGTCCCAGCCGCCGCGGGAGACGCTCCGGGCGTCGGGAGCCGCGCGACGACTCCCGGCCACCGTAGGCGGGGGCCTGCGGGCGGAGAGTAATGGGTAGCTCACCGTCCGATCAGGACCAGGCCCGTGCCGGACGGCGCGTACGTGTTCCACGCGCGCCTCAAAGAGATGTCAGCATGAATTGAAGGGGCCCGATAGGGCCGAAGCCTGCCGGGCCAGCGGGATTGTCCGAAAGGGTTACCGCTGGCCCGGAACATAAAGGGCTAAGGAAGGAACACGGGTGGGTTTTAGTCAGTAAGAGTCTGACACTCCCTTCCGCTCCACCCAGAGCGGGAGGAGTCATTTGATGATTTCCCATCCTGAAAAAAAAAAAAAAGCACATGGAGCGGATGAATATTGTGATGTTCGCACTGCTGGGTATATTCACAATTGCAGTAGCCTACTTTGTGGTGCGATTGTACAAACGGTGCCATCTGCAGTGAATCCAGGAGAAGATTGGTCTCAATGATATGCTACGTATCCGGGCTTCTATCCGAGGACACAATAACGCCGAATCTACAGCCTAAATAACCGTAAGTTACCTGCCAAAATGATTTGAAAGTGTTTTCTTAGCTTTGGTGATCATTTATTTTTATTTTTGTGTGCGTTTAAATCTCTCGCGAGTGAATAAATTAATAAAGTGATTAACTATGGACATTGCAACTAAGAAATAATAAGTAAGTAATATTTAAATAAAAAAATAGAATGGGCGTCATATTTCGTTACGTTCGTTGGTTTTCTCTTGCTTTTGTAATCCGGTTGAGCTCCTTCTGGCCTCTAGGGCTGTCCAGTGAGTCATACAATTTCTCCTGCGCCTTAGCCCTCGAAACTGCTACCGCCTTTTTTGCCTTTCTCTTCCATTATTTATAAACCTTCTTCTTATCTTCTTTCAAACCATCATACCCATTTTCTACACCCTGCCATTCTTTAAACGCAATTTTCTTTTCTTTAGGCATCTTTTGCACGTCTTCGTTCCATCACCATGTATCCTTTTCTATCATATCTTTCCCTTTCGATTCTCCAAACACATGTTTTGCCACTCTACTCATACAATCCGCCATCTCTTTCCAACTCATATTTTTCATTCACAGATTTTTCTTCCATATCCTGCATTTTAATCATTTTATTTAGCACTTGACTCTTAAGAGGGCTATCACAAGGTTTTCTTGTTTAAAGCGTTTGACTCGAGTTTAATTAGTTAGTTTTTCGTTTTTTATGTGTGATTATGGGTTAACTAAAGCCACAAGGTTAAAAAAAACATGCCCGAGAAAGTTTGATTCCGTCTTTTGGAAGTGTATTAAATAAATATTCCAGTTTGTTTACATAAATAAGTAAAAAACTTGTTTCTGCAAAGGCTGTTTCAGAAAATTTTACTTTTGGGCATCTCGCGATGCCCTGTTACATCGAAGATAATAATAGTTTAATAATTTATAAAAATGTCAACGGTACAACTGTATCTTCTGTTTTTTCATGCATAAATCAATTTATTATGTTTCATACAGTAATACATCAAAAATAATTCCGTAAAACAGAGAGTTAATGATAATTTTTCGCCTTAAATTATATTTTTGATCTATGAATATTTAATAGAAATTCAAATAAAAAGTATTTAATAACAAAGGTTACTTTGTCACCTTGCTAGAAAAAAAAATTACTCTAATTTAAAGTAAAATAATATTTTTAAAGAATTGTGTATGCAATGCTATTTATCAATTATATAAATCTCGGGACGCGCGGTCTTAGCTTTAGTCAGTCCGCGCCCAGGGCTTTCAGAGGGAAGACGTATCACTCGCTCGCTGTTGCCGTCACGTGGTCTCGCTCGCCAATTCGACAAGAATAAAGCGCGACCAACACTTCTTAATACAAGTGGTTTTTTTTTATTAGATAAGATCTGATTGTAATGCATAAGTATTTTTCTATGATATTCCAACGCGAATATGTATATCCTGTATTATAGAAACAAACATACGTAAATATAAGGTCCCATTAAAATAGATGGACAAACTTTTAGAAATCATTCAGACCACCAAAATAAGGACGATGGTAAAAAATAAACCAGAAAAACGCATAGGTAATTACAAGAAAAATAATCAGCTAACAAAAATACTAATGTGCCGACAATTTATTATTTTAGGTCAAAATAAAATCACTTTAATCAGTGTTTTTTGTTGCTTGGATATCTTTAGTTAGACGTACTGACCGCTGTGTTAAAATTTGTCCATCTATTTTAATGGGACCCTCCCTGGTATACTTGTTGTTTTCTTCTTTTTTTCTGGTTATTTTTAACCGACTTCAAAAAAGGAGGAGGTTCTCAATTCGACGGTATGTTTTTTTTTTGTGTGTTTGTTACGCGATTACTCCGCCAAATGTGGACCGATATTCAAAATTCTTTTTTTGTTCGAAAGGAGATAGTTCTGAAGTGGTCCCATAGTCACCAAGTCAGGATCTGATGATTGGATCATGGAGAAATCGAGGGCAACCCTCAAATTTTATGGGCCCAAACATCGTTTTTCGCAAATCTTATGAAGTAATTTAAGTACTTGCGTATGGTGATCATCATCTCATGTAGCTGAGCTGATGATGGAAGGTACGACTCCTTAACAGTAAGGAGTAGGCATCGACTGATTAAGTAAATTATTTTTTTTTTTTGATGTTTGGAAGGGCGTTTGCCATTTTGGTGTCGTGATCATCAGGTCAGGAGGTGATGGACTAACCATAGACGATAGAAATCTTTAAAAATCGACAGCACATGTCTCGCGATTACTGCGATTGTTTGTGTATGCATAGTTTAAGCCATACCATAACATAACATTACGCTAGTTTGCTTTTAAGGGCGATTACGACTAGCTTGTCGCATAATATCTAATCGAGTCGCTCTGGATTCGGCAGATTCATTGGATAGACGCTCGTATTGCACGTGTAGACGACGGGAACTTTGATTCTCGGTTTCTTTTGATAAGCGCTCCTGAATCAAACCGAGACGATGAGAACGTTGCTCCTCGGTCTCGTGAGACAAACGTTCATGAATGATATCAAGACGATGAGAACGTTGCTCTTGAGTCTCGTTTGATAATCGTTCACGAATCAAATTGAGCCGCTGAGCATGACTTTCTGGACTCTCATTAAGCCTTGATAATCTCGTGTTTGCTCTCTTCTGAGAAAGTCTATACGCTCGCTGCTCATCACTCTCATTTAAAATGTTTCTAGTATTTCTTTCCCTACTTTTCTTTAAACGTTCTTCCTTTTCGTCGTTACTTTCTTCCAAACGGCGCTGTCTCATTTGAGCAGCGTGTTTAGTAGGCCTACCCATATTATACAAAATTAATTTTCTTTCTATTAAAAATTGAAAAAAGAAACTTCAAACTATGAATTATGTACAAACTTAAACTAAAAACTAGAAAATAAAATTATTTAAAAAAAAAAACAAAAACCGACTTCAAAAACCTAATAAACACTAAAAACTTAAAAATAATATTAAATTGAAACTATAATTAAGAATAATTTAACCTAAATAACCTTACCTAACTTTAATCTACACTATATTCTACAATTTAACAGTTTTTGGAGTCGGTGCCAAGCCCGCACTCACAAAATATTAACCAAAAAAAAGGTACTAGATCAGCAAAAAATATTAACAATCAACAAAACAAACTGAAAAAAAAAATTACAACACAAGACAGAATATCAACAGAAGACGGAGTTGTTTTTGTTCGGATAGTGGCGCGCTCTTGCGGACGAAATGTGAAACTCGTAGGTAATACAATTTGATCTTCATAGGTTTCTCGGTAACGAAATCATGTCGCGATTCAGAATACGGTACAACGCCATCTATCGAGCGCTAACTAAAACTTTTAACAGCTTTGTAAAAATATTAGTACCTAATAATAATTATGATATTAATTTACTCTAGTAAACTATTGTAATAAAAATTAAGGGAGAATATTTTATGGCCCAATTAGATAGATACACTTGGCTTGGCACCGACTCCAAAAACTGTTAAATTGTAGAATATAGTGTAGATTAAAGTTAGGTAAGGTTATTTAGGTTAAATTATTCTTAATTATAGTTTCAATTTAATATTATTTTTAAGTTTTTAGTGTTTATTAGGTTTTTGAAGTCGGTTTTTGTTTTTTTTTTTTCAAATCAAATCAAATCATTTATTTTTGCAAACATGGGTAATTAGTACATAGATGTTTTCTTAATATAAAGCCTCCATATTCTACCAACTCATGGGCAATATGCAAATAATATTAGATTCTAAAATTAAACAGAAATTCTATTGATACCGAATAAATAATTATAAATGTTAGATCATTGGAATTACAAAAAGAATTACAGAATTGAATTACAAAAATGTTAAAAAAAATAAAGCATGTCAAAATGTCAATAGAATAAAAAATGTCAAAATAGGAACCTGTTTGTCAATCAGTGCAGAGATTTATCATTAAGGAAGTATCAATTTTGTAATAAGTTTTTTCAATTAATATTTGGTTTAGTGCCCTTTTAAATTTGAATACAGTCATATTTTTTATAACATCAGGTACTTTATTATAAATGCGTGGGGCAATACCAAAAAAACTTTTCTACATAAGTGCGGTTTTACATTTCACTTGGCATAGTTTATGTACATATTGAGTCCGTATCGGATTTTTTCGAACTGCTGACAATTTTACAAACAACTGTGGATTGTTTTTTACAAATAGAGCTGTTTCCAGAATGTATAAACAAGGAAATGTTAAAATTTTTAATGATTTAAAATAGGATAAACAGCTATCTGTTGTTTTAAAACCACACATTGACCTTATACATCGCTTCTGCACCCTAAATACCAGTTCCATATTGGTAGACCACCCCCAGAAAATAATGCCGTACCGCAAAACCGAAGCAACCAGTCCATGGTATGCTGATAAAAGAGCCTGAGAGTTGACTTTTTTAGAAAGTTGATGGAGAGCATACGCGGATTTGCTAAGTTTTTTGCATACAACTTCGACATGGGGTTTCCATGTGAGTTTGCTGTCAATCACTATACCCAAAAATCTCGCCTGATTCTCTTCTTCAATATTACAGCCTTGGTAAGCAATATTAACATTTGGGTTTTTACTTCGTTGATGAAATTGCATTATTTTCGTCTTACTTAGGTTTATTACTAAATTATTATTACTTAGCCAGTTAATTATGTCATGCAAACATGTATTTATGTCCTGCTCGTAATTATTATGATTTGTACACTTAATTACAGCTGTACTCTCATCCGCAAAGAGAACCATTTTATTCGATGTTACTTTCGGGAGATCGTTAATATATATTAAAAAAAGTGGCGGCCCCAGTACACTACCCTGTGGAACGCCATATTTAACTTGTCTTGCTTTTGATGTATATGTTGCAGTCAAAACTCTTAACCAGTCAAAAGTACTATTGACTAGCAAAATCAGTCAAAAGTACTTTTGACTAAATAGGTTGGTCAAAAGTGGTTTTGACTGAAAATTATTGGTTATTAGTACTTTTGACTGCAAATTTGCGGTTAAAAGTACTTTTGACTGACGCTCTTCGTCAAAAGTAGTTTTAACTGCAATAAAGCATCAGTCAAAAGGTATAATGTTCATTTGATGTAATGTTCCCACCCCGAGGTTCGGTTTTGTTAGGTTACTTTAAACCCTTTCCACAGAAATAGGAGCCCCGCGAAGCGGGGCTCCGTCGACATTGGATGCAAGAGCGATTGAATGAGAATACAAATACCTTTAGGTACCTAATATCATATTAAACAGGCAAATTAGTGCATTTGAAAATTCGGTCAAATAATATTATTTTAAAGAAATATTTATGCTAAATAAAAATCTACCAATTAATTATTCGGTCAAATGAATAATTATACGAAATGACTTTATTGTAACTAAAATTAGCCGGACCGATTTTCGAAAAAACGTTGTTATACCAAACAAGGGTGAATCTAAAAAAGATATATCAATAATGTCGTAGATTTCCTCAGCCGGCAATATTATCGACCATCTTAACTTTTTAAGAGTTTTGACTGATACAACCAGTCAAAACCACTTTTGACGGAATCACTTAGTCAAAAGTACTTTTAACCAGCTCCATTGGGCAAAAGTACTTTTAACTGTTATTTTAGTCAAAAGTATTATTGACTAAAGCATACGGTCAAAAGTACTTTTGACTGATTTTGCTAGTCAATAGTACTTTTGACTGGTTAAGAGTTTTGACTGCAACATATATATAGTTTCTATTTTACTTTTTGGACAAATCCTAGAAATTTCGGTGTATTGCACTCCGTTACTTAAGTACGATTTTAGTAACTTAAGGATGTTCCCTCTTACACCGTAACTATGTAGCTTGTGTAGCAGAATTTTATGGTCCACATAGTCAAAGGCCTTGGTCATATCAGTATAAATAGCACAGACTGGATTTTTCCTATCTACAGATGACATGATGTTTGTTAATAGGTCGAATAGTGCCATATTAACGGTAGTATTCTTACGGAATCCCTTTTGTTCATGGCAAAATAATTGTTATTTTTCGAAATAAGTGTAAAGAGAGTTACAGATAACTTTTCAAAAATTTTGGAAAATACGGGAATTTTTGCTATAGGTCTATAGTTTTTTTAAATTTGTTTTGTCTTCTTTTTTGTGTAAGGGTTTTATTATAACTTTTTTGAGCTTGTTTGGGAATGTGCCACTAGCAATACACAAGTTAATTATATGTGCTAATGGAGGTGCTATTACTTCTTTAGTGAATTTTATGACCTTTGTAGAAACGCCATTGTATCCAACAGTGTTTGTGTTTTTTAGGCTAGAAATTATTTTTATAATGTCGTCAGTTGTAACAGGTTGCATGAATAAGGAATTTAATGTCTGATTGTTTAAATTAATATTATTTAACGTGATGTCAGTTTTAGTAGTTGACGTTAATGGAGAAAGATCACCCGGATCTATAGTAACGATGGGAGTCCCACAGGGCTCAATTCTTGGTCCTTTCTTGTTTCTTATTTATATTAATGACTTGCCGTACCTCATAAAGGATAATCATGATATAGTGTTGTTTGCAGATGACACTTCACTTTTGTTTAAACTTAAACGCCAGCAGTTGGATACTGAAGATGTAAATAGCGCGATCTCGAAAGTAGTCCACTGGTTCAATGTTAATAATTTGCTTCTAAATGAGAAGAAAACCAAATGCATTAAGTTTACGCTACCCCACGTTAGGCAGGTGAAAACTAATGTGTTGATAAAGGGCGAGGAATTGAATCCTGAAGACAGCACAGTATTCTTGGGCATAACTTTGGATGCTAAGCTTCAGTGGGGTCCACATATAGATAAATTGTCAAAAAAGCTAAGTTCCGCAGCATACGCTGTTAGAAAAATTCGTAATTTAACTGATATAGAGACTGCCCGTTTAGTGTACTTTAGATATTTTCATAGTGTAATGTCGTAGGGTATTCTATTGTGGGGAAATGCCGCCGATATTCAGACTATCTTTGTTTTGCAGAAGCGTGCTGTTCGATCAATTTATAAATTAAGTCCGAGATACTCTCTCAGAGACAAATTTAAAGAGATTAATGTAATGACTGTGCCTTCTCAGTATATTTATGAAAATCTTTTATATGCCCATAAAAATATAAAATTGTTCAAAAAATACAGTGATATCCATAATATAAATACTAGAAACAAACACAAATTTGTTGTACCTGCAACAAGGCTCAAGAAAATAGGTGGCTCGTTCGCTCATGCCAATGTATACGCTTTTATAATAAACTACCAAGCCACGTTCAAGATCTTAGCCTTAATAAATTTAAATTATTAATTAAACGTAAGTTGTGCAAGAAAGCTTTTTATACTGTTAAAGATTATATTGAGGATAAAAAGGCTTGGGATTGAGCTGCTTCCAATTTATGCATTTTGAGTGTTTTTGTTGTTCTTTTGTTGTTTTTTTTTTATATAATATACATATTGACATTAATATATTTTTTTTAAAACAATGACATTTGCTTACTTGTAAAGTATTACATTATTTTAATTTTTGTGAATATGAAGACGATGTGGGTCATTATTTTATTCATTTTATATTTTTTATTATTCTCTCCATGGTCTGGCAGTTTGAGTAATTTTTGTGGCCTACCCAAATGTCCTTTCTTTGGTATTGTTCGTCGGATCGTTGAGCTCCTTAAGTCTTGAGTTGAGCTGCACGATTTCTGACAAATGCGTGCACTGACTGGACAGGTCCTCTCAATCTGTGTGGTTCTTTCCTCAAAAGACCATCTCAGACATCGACCTACATGGTCTTCATATAACCTGACCAAGATTATGTCTGGACTTTAAAAGAGACTATGACCTCTGAGTTTGTTTCGGCCTTTCTTCTCAGAGTAGTCAGATAGGAAACGCCGACCTCATCTAGTTTAAAAAATATGATTGACGTGTAAAAGTGTTTGTACAAACCTACTTACAAAAATAAAATCATTTATCATTTATCATAGTATTATTTTCAATTTCGTCAATAAGATAATTGTTAATTTCATTTGCAATGTCTGTGGGGTGTGTAAACGACAGATTACCTCTGTTTATGCACATAATTGGCTCCTGTGGCAAACACAGTTTAGTTTTATTTATTATTTGCCAGGTAGCCTTCGATTTGTTTTCAGCTGTATTGATAAAATTATTATTTCGTGCTCTTTGTGTTAGCTTGATAATTTTTCTGTAAAGTTTTGTATAGTTTTTAAGAACTTTTTTATTCAGTGAGTCCGAATTTAACCTATATGCCCAAAGCAACTGCCTTTGCTTTTTGCTACATATTTTTATTCCTCGAGATATCCATTTAGTTTCTTTATTGGTTTTGATGGTTATCATTTTTTCCGGAAAACATAATTTATAAAAAAGAGAAAAATCATCCATAAAATTATCAAACGCTTTATTTGCGTCTTGTGCATCAAAAACTTGTACAAAACACAAACAGCTAAGATGGGTTTTAAAAGTTATTAAATTATTCATGCTTATGTCCTGCTTTTCAGTTTTCCAGTACTGTAGCTTACATGTTTTTTTTATAGGTATTTTAATTATTTGAGATGTGTGATGATCCGATAGGACCAGATCTACAACTTCAGCCACGCAGTCTTTCCTGTAGTGTTGTGTGCAAAATTATCGATACAGGTGTGACTACTCAATCTTGTGGGAGTATAAAGAGCTAGTTTTAGATTGAACTTCATAAGAAAAATTTCTAAGTCTAATGTAGCCTTGTTTTTTTTTAAAACATCAACATTAAAATCTCCACACAGGATAACATTTTTATTTGATGAACTAAAAACTTTTGTTAAAATATAATCTAATTTTTCATAAAATATTTCGTAATTAGACTTAGGAATTCTATATATACAAATAATAATAATTGAATGAGCTATTATCGCTACAGCGCAGCATTCAAAAAATCCCGAAACTGATTGTTTCGATATGTCCGGTAGTTCTTTGAACTGCAAACCTGCTCTAACGAAAATACACGCTCCTCCTCTCTTTGTATCTCTAGAGAAGAAAGCAGCTGGACAAAAAATTGGAATGTGAAAAAATTCCTCGTAACCGGTTTGCATGAAATGCTCTGTGATACAAATAACATCTATAATAGTTCCTCTGTCAGACAATTCCACCAGCTTTACAGTCAGACTGTCAGCTTTATTCATCAGCCCAGCTATGTTCTGATGTAGAATGGTAAGATATTTAAAGAAAAAACTGAGAATTTACTTGTTGCGAATCTGTAGATAAACTATTTTTATTTTGCGGGTGGCAGTTAGCCTCCGAGTGCGTAGCAGTTAAGGCAGATTTAGACAGATCCAGTGACTGGCGCCGAAATCGAGACAAGCCAGCGCTGACCCGAAAAAAAACCCGTGTAAATTGATTTCAAGTCAATCCAGTGGCGGGAAGTCAGCGCCGGCTTGTAAATTCGCACACGAATATTTAGAAGCCAGTCTAGGCGCGGGCACTGGCGCCGATAACTGACTTGTGCACTGACCCTGTCTAAAATTGCCTTTAGGTTGTTTAGGCCAGATATAAGGTCTTGCAAATCTGATACAACCGTCTCTAAACCATAGTTATTTAGAGTGCCATATTTTTTATTATAAGTTTCGTAATCATAAGGCAGATTAAGATTTGAGTCTATTAAGTATGCATAGTTACATGTATTTATATCAAAATAAAGAAGGTTATTAAACATTTCTATACTGCTGTTAAACATTATGTTGGAATCTGTCATATATTTAAAGGTGGGTAAACAAATTATGAAGTTTGTGTGATGCAATGGTAACAATTTTTCTCTCACAAACATGACAAGTCCTAAATAGTTATTCGTTTTGCGAAAGTCTTCTTCGCCAATATAAATAACACAATAATCTGAGTGAGTTAAGTTTTGTACTTTGCCCTCAATGTTGTCAAGAATTTGCTTCAACCCACATGTAGGTTTACGATAGTGACAGATTTCAAAGTTACACAGATTAGTACTTTCGGCAATTGTATAAAGTCTGTTTGACGTTTCGCTGCTTATTAAGCATATTTTGTGTTTCGTAGAAGGATGCTCATGCTCTACAGTTGTTTTAGTTTGTTTGTTTTTATTTTTGTGAGATGGACTTACGCTGCTGCTGACGCTTTTAGTTGTATTAAGTGTGTTCGTCGGTAAAGAATCGTCTTTTTCAATTGTCTGGATGGTCTGAGTTTGTTTTGTCTTTTTTTAGGGGTCATTAATGTGGTCTTCGCTTTATGTTTTCTTGGACTGTTAACAATCTTTTTGTAGATGTCGTTTTTTTTATTAAATTCTTCATTTAATTTCTTTAGTTGGCTATTTTCTAATGATAATATCTCTATTTCTCTATGAGCAGTAGTAAGTTGAGATGTTAGTCTCGTAACCTCATCTTTTAATATTTTTAATTGCGGAACGTCTTCGTCTTCAGATATATCAGGCATACTATTCGTCGTACAGTTCAAAGTTTGTGATAAAATGTCGCTTTCGTCATCATTTGGTTCCGATCGTGTGCGCGTTCGCCGGAAAGTTATATTCTCCAAGAAATTCATTCTTAAGTAAAGTTCAAACTTTCAAAAATAACTGTGTGGAAGCGAGATTTGAGCTTGGGTCTCGGTGATTCAATCGTTTCAATATCACAGTCTTGCCACTAGACCAAACGACACTTAGTAAATTAGTTGAAATACTGGAATAGGTGCGGTCGCTGTATGTATTTATTAATTTCTTTCTCTCTCAATAGATGTCTCTAAACACAATTTTAATTCAGTAATAGTTCTAAATCTACTGTAGCAACATTGTTTAGAGGTTGGTAACAATTATCTTAGTTCTTGAAATACGACTTAAGATGGCATTGTCGTCAATCCGTTTCAAATAAAAAACGACTTTTTGATTGTTACATATTACTTAAATCCGTGTATTTTTTTAAAAGTTATTCAAGTCGACGTCTAATGTTTTAAGTCAGATTGTCGTAGTATGTTATAGTACGTAAACAAACTTACGACGTAAATATTCAAGTCACTGTATGTGAACTATAACTATTAAATTAGTTGTTAGTGCACTTCACCCATTGATAACACTGTCATGGTTAGTTTATATGACTAGCTTCTTTTTGATGTGCATTACACAGTTTGTACTTGACTTTAACTATTTTTTTGAGTTTTAATAATAGGAGCACGAATCACTGTTATATTTACTTGCCAGCGCCACCTAGCGGTCTTTTTAATTAAATTAATTATTTTCAGACATAAGTAGTTGCAGTGTGGACTGGTACTCAATACCAACTAAAAGTAATAAAAGTTTTCAAAAAAAAATTCAGAAACACTACAGAAGCTGCTACTTGAAAACTGCTATTACACATTAGACCTGTTTCTGAAGGACAAATTTAATTAATCATAATTTTGGAATTATTATTATGATATTATTTAATTTTATTTTATCATAATGCAATCGTAATTTTTGATAATTTTAATCTCTGCTGACATTGTATTTTTTTTTTGACATTTGGACTATGTATTTTAATTTAATTCATTTTGACGACTGTAATATTGCTGACATTGTTTTATCTTTCTGTACTATTTTATTAAACTTTTGACAATTCTTAGCTGTTCACATTGTGAGTTTAAGAGATTTTTCACAATTAATTTAATTTCGATCATAGCATCACTATTTTGTATGCCTGTCGGCGGAACATAGGTTGGACCAAACACTATACAGGGTGTCCCAGAACTCAACGTCAAGCCGAAACGAGGTGACAGGATTGATCGTAACCATCACGAGAAAAATCTGAAAAAAAATCTATCCCGTGCAGTTTGAAAATTATGGGCATTTTAAGAAAAACCTAGAAATTTGATCAAACTGTAACATTTTTCGGTTATTGTGGTTATTCTTTTTTATTTTTGTTCATTTGAACTTTGGAAACGTAATCCTAAATAACATTTCTAGAATGCCAATAAAAAATAATGACACAATTGCCTCAAGTTTCCGAGAATTGAGACTATTCGTTAAACTACGAATTTAAAATTTTCAAGATTCGTCGACTTTGATAGGCCCTCCTTTAAAAAAAATGTACTAAAGTGCCTTGGCAAGTGGCATTAAAAAGTTGGCGCATTTAATCAGAATTCTAAAATGGTACAATACTTGTTAGTTCCATACAATAAAAAAGAGTAAAAAAATTAAAACCTCAAGTAACCCGATTTTTGCTATCTCAATTAAAATGTTTTTGATTCGCACAAGCTCTAGGTAGGTTCTTAATTTTAAGGCAAAATGATGAGAGAGATGGACAGTGGGTATGTTTGCCATGAGTGAGCGAGACAGATAGTGACGCCACTTTTATTAAAGTGAAAAAAGTGAAAAAAAGTTTGTAAAATAATGAAAAATCTTGATCTAGTTTAATTTAGGTTTGTGGGAATAAAAGTAAGATAGAGATATAACGTTTTTTATTACAATGAATAAGCCCATTGAGAACGTAGCCGACCTGCATGAACGCATTTCTCAAGCAGCTGAGGAGATCAACTCTCGAAGATATGCCCGACTAATAAGTAGATCTTTTTTAAGAAGATGTAGGGCTTGTATTGAGGCTGATGGTAAACAATTTGAACACTTATTGTAATAAAAATGTTATTTCTCTATCTGACTTTTATTCCAACAAACCTAAATTAAACTAGATCAAGATTTTTCATTATTTTACTAACTTTTTTCACTTTTTTCACTTTTCACAAAAGTGGCGTCACTATCGGTCTCGCTCACTCATGGCAAACATACCCACTATCCATCTCTCTCATCATTTTGCCTTAAAATTAAGAACCTACCTAGAGCTTGTGCGAATCATAAACATTTTAACTGAGATAGCAAAAATCGGGTTACTTAAGGTTTTAATTTTTTTACTCTTTTTTATTGTATGGAACTAACAAGTATTGAACCATTTTAGAATTCTGATTAAATGCGCCAACTTTTAATACCACTTGCCAAGGCACTCTAGTACATTTTTTTTAAAGGAGGGCCTATCAAAGTCGACGAATCTTGAAAATTTTAAATTCGTAGTTTAACGAATAGTCTCAATTCTCGGAAACTTGAGGCAATCCTGTCATTATTTTTTATTGGGATTCTAGAAATGTTATTTTGGATTACGTTTCCAAAGTTTAAATGAACAAAAATAAAAAAGAATAACCACAATAACCGAGAAATGGTACAGTTTGATCAAATTTCTAGGTTTTTCTTAAAATGCCCATAATTTTCAAATTGCATGGGATAGATTTTTTTTTATATTTTTCTCGTGATGGTTATGATCAATCCTGTCACCCCGTTTCGGCTTGACGTTGAGTTCTGGGACACCCTGTATATACATAAGATCATTGTACCCTGTGTTCACAAAAATAAATGAATTTTGAATGATAATTATTTCTGGGGGCGTAAAAAGGCCACTTTGGCCGAATCATAAAAAGATAACATTATGAATCATAATATGGCGAAACCAGTCCGTTTTTTTTTTCGCTGCACTTCGTAGGTATAATCAAAGAGATTGGGATTGGATTTGGATTGGATTGATTGGTATTTTAGCATAGACAAAAAAAAATTACTGAAAAATCCTTCACCAATAGGATTTAACACGATTAACTTAACAGTTAATTGTCCATTATAATTCATAATGTTATCCTTTTATGATTCTGCCAAAGTGGCCGTTTTAGGCTCCCTGGAACCTGAAAATACCAAAACCAGAAAAAAACTAGTTTTATTAGGAGTACGTGCTTCTTGAAATCATAGATTCGAGGAAACCACGGTCTATGCCACTTCAGAGAATATTATTTTTACAATTATTATCGTACTGTTTCTTTTTGGTTCCGTACCTAAAGGGTGCCAACGGGACCCTATTACTAAGCCTCCGCTGTCCGTCCGTCCGTCTGTCTGTCAGTGTCTCATGAACCGTTATAGGCAGATAGGTAGTTGAAAATATCGAAAATGAGGTTAGAAAAAAAAATAATTGTATATTCTATTGCCGATGTGATTTTTTCAGCGCATATTATTTCGGTGGTGCGAGACCCTTCGTGTGCGAGTCCGACTCGCACTTGGCCGTTTTTTTTTTACTGAAAGATATCTGTGCTGCTGGGGCGTTTGTTGCGCCACTTCTTCTTGCCAGCGAAAGCACTAGGAAATGGTGAAGGCCGGGCGTTTTTGGGGACTGTCTTATGTAATTTTGACGTTCGAAAAGTGTAGATTCTCAGCCTAGTTTGAATAAAATGACTTTGATTTGTCTTTTTTACTTTCTTTTAACTTTTTTATCAAAATTGTAGAAACAACATCACATTGCACTTTTTTCTATAAATAAGTACTTACTTAAATGTTAACCTACCTGCTGAATAAATTACATACAGAAAGTATCGGTGCAATTCCTTTCTTAGAAACTGGCAACGCGCAAGTAATGCTTCTGGCATGGCAAGCGTCTATAGGTTGCGGTAACTACACAGCATCAAGCGGGCCGCATGCTAGTTTGCCACATTAGTGGTATAAAAAGTCTATACTATAGATAAACTGCTGTTCTAGGTAAAATTCATTGGTACAAATAATATTTCATGAACTATGTATAATAACGGTAGGTAATTTAATTTATTTCGAAAACAAAGTAGCAAAGGCTGTTGGTTTGTTCCTGGCATGCGATGATGCGACGCATAGCGGTTTGTATGTGTGCGTAGCGTACCTCATTACACGCACACGTGCGCATCCGCTGCCGCGCGCCGTCGAATTTACCTAAAACTGAGCACTTCGATTTTGTAATAGCGCTCTTAAACTTACTGGCATTTCTCTTTTTCTATCATACGCCATCTGGTTTTGGGTGGGCTGGACGAAACAATGACTTTAACCTCCATTATCACTATAATGGAGGTTAAAGTTAAAAGTGTCAAGACTTATCCTACAACATAGACTCACTAGTCATGTTGTGGGTCTTGACACTTTGCCGCCGCGGGAGAAGACGCTCCGGGCGCACTATGGGCCCGATCCGTGCGTACCGTCTCAAAAATCTGTAACTTTTATGTTAATTGAAATAAATAGCTCAAATTTGGCACGTAGTATCTCGAATATATATACAATCCAATTATTAAACATGTTTTGTCAAATGTTGAATTGAAAATATTTAAAAAATAAAACAAAAATAGAAATGTATTTCTTTAATATTAAACCATAGTTTGTTTAGCTAATTCAATTTCAATTTTACAGTTTTATGATATTACTACTATATAATATATTTTTTATTATATATAAATCTAAAATTTTATTAAATAACAAATATAATATAATAATTAATTCCAAAAACCTATATTTTTTAATTAATGTAATACCTATTTCTACTTAAATATCCAAAAGGTTCTTGGCTTCGTCTAACAATTCCTTGGAAATAGTCACTGATGGTTTTCTGATACTTGATACATAAGGATCTGATGTAAATAGCAGACCATGAAATACGTCTTGATTCGTTGCTGATCTAGAGCATTTTCTTGCGTGATACAATCTGACTTTTTTGTAATCTTTATTTCGAGATTCTTGGGCATCTTCAGATAAATTACCTATAGGCAGAACAGCAAAATGTCTAATTATACTTTCTAAAATAATCATATAATTGAAGAATTAGAGGTCAAAAATAATCTAATTGTTCAAAAATCTCATCAATCACAACTTAAAATATTTTTTGAAATATTTTGTATTTCCCCCATTTGGGATTTTTCAATTTATTTCAAGGGGGGCAGATTCGGGCAGGATTTTTTTTTTTGCCCTGACTTCTGTATAAGTTGCTCTATGTAACACTACCAAAATTACGTCATGGGTAGACACGGCTAACTGTCAAAAGTCTATTTGAAGTTTCTAATAAGGTTAAAATATTAGGCCCCGAAATAAAAATTCTATTCCTTTCCAGTTTTCACAAAAAGCTTCACTTCTCCAAATTATTCATTTCGCTTGGTTTAGCCCCACACACTGTACACACAGCTCCAGAACTTGTGTCAGTTAAAACTTGTGTAACTTTTCCATCCACCATAGTTAGGAATAGCTCATGCCTTATTTCAATGACCTGTTCATCCTTGTGTATCTTTGAAGTTCGCAAATTTTCAATTTGACCCCTAATATCACCAACCACTGATCGGGTTTTCTCAGGGGTTTCTTTAGCAAATTCCATCAGGATTGGTCGGCAATAACGAATAGAAGAACAAGCCGGGTTTTTCCAAATAACTTCATTCGTTTCTGCGTCAGTCAGCTTTATCGGTACCAAAGACGCTATAAATAAATTTGCATCTGAGACTAAGTCACTCTCATCTGTTAAAACTTGTTTATACTCACTTTGTCCCGATGAACCATCACATCCCCACTTGGTAAATTAACCACCATTTCCTCCCTACATGAGAAACTTGTAATTTACACAGTGACAATAAAACATTAATTTCATCTGTCTTGAAGATAAAAAAAAAATATTACCCAGTACTCCCACTTTACCTAAATTTTTTGTAAATAGATAATATTATTGAAGAATTAGAGGTCAAAAATAATCTAATTGTTCAAAAATCGCATCAATCACAACTTCAAATATTTTTTGAAATATTTTGTATTTTCCCCCCATCTGGGATTTTTTGATTTATTTCAAGGGGGGCAGATTCGGGCAGAATTTTTTTTTTGCCCTGACTTCTGTGTAAGTTGCTCTATGTAACACTACCAAAATTACGTCATGGGTAGACACGGCTAACTGTCAAAAGTCTATTTGAAGTTTTTAATAAGGTTAATATATTAGGCCCCGAAATAAAAATTCTATACCTTTGCAGTTTTCACAAAAAGCTTCACTTAAATTATTTTTAATTAGAGTACTTCCTAACGATTCTAACCATATATCACACTTACACATTTGCTGTGAAATTAATGAAAATATGACCATGCGAACTGGAGGAATCTAGACACGCGGCAGCGTGTCAAGCCAAGTTCAAGCAAAGGAACTGGCTAGCCAGCGCCGAGTGTAATATTACACGAACCACTTTGTGCCACTTTTGACCCTTCTATAACTCAAAACCTCTTTAATGTATACACATAAAACTAAGTGTGTTTAATTATATCCATAAGGACATGTAGAAGCCCAAATTTCATGAAGCTAGCTCAAACGGTTATAAAGATATGAAGGTCAAAAAGTCGCGAATTTTAGTACTCACTGACTGACTGACATATAGTACCTAAATCTAACCTACTTCCAGATGACCTAGAAGGATGAAATTTGGAATCCAGCTCGGTAATTGTGTGTAAGCGTAGGAAAAAATCAAAAAAAAAAAAAGTCAAAAAATAAAAAAGTCGAAAAATAAGTGGTGCCCCCGTACAAAAAATTTGTAATATGCGCTAAACAACCGGCCAACGGTATGTCGTCGGCGGCGCGCGGCACCATATACACAGAACAGAAGTAAATATACATAAAAGCGCTCCCGAGCAACACATAAACATAGGCACCGCTTACGAATACCGATTTAGTTATTTATTGTTTTATTACATTTATGTACTTCCTGCTTCTTTCTCAACGATGAATTAAATGATTGTCATACTGTAACCACAATCGTTCTTCGTGCCTAAACCAGTAACAGTATAAAAGTGAAGTACATATATGAGATTCCATGAACAAATAAATACTTTATAATAATAATAATAATAAGAAGAACGTGAGAATAACTCGATTATGTCTGCCTCTCAAAATGGATGTAGGAATGGGTACCGCGGTATTAAGGAGCTACTCCTCATAGACATGGCCATTAGCCAACAGGTTCGTCGATCCCGCAAGGATCTGTCCACGTGTTGGATAGATTACAAGAAGGCCTACGACTCGGCGACAAAATTTATTTGAGTTATAGCTGGAATAGTCCAGATATAAATTATTCCTTTTAAATCTAACCTACTTTAAGATCTCACATTTTTAAATAACAGCAATTGTTATAGGTATCCAATAAAGCAAAGAAATAGAGTTTAATACTTGTTCATAATGTTATTTTGTTCCTATAAATACATATTTCGATTTTGCATAAAACTTGGCACTCATTTAGATCTCCATTCTTTTTGCGACGAAGCCCACAGCCAAGCATAAATTTTGTATTGAACTTGGCTCTCCTTTTTTACATTTATGTTTTTGGTGGGATTGTGTTCTACATAATTCACTTAATTTTAACCGTCAACTTGCAAGCCTTAGTCTAATAGTAAAAACTTAGAAATAATAGATTTAAACTACTACATAATATACATTGGACATTTAGTTAGACGTGTGCATTAACGAAATATTCAATATCGAACATTATGAAAACCTATTTTTGAGACGGTACGCACGGTTTGAGCCCATAGTGGGGCGTCGGGAGCCGCGCGACGACTCCCGGCCACCGTAGGTGCGGGCCTGCGGGCGGTGAGTAATGGGTAACTCACCGTCCGATCAGGACCAGGCCCGTGCCGGATGGCGCGTACGTGTTCCACGCGCGCCTCAAAGAGATGTCAGGTTCAACTGAAGGGGCCCGTCAGGGCCGAAGCCTGCCGGGTCAGCGGGATTGTCCGAAAGGGTTACCGCTGGCCCGGAACATAAAGGGCTAAGGAAGGAACACGGATGGGTTTTAGTCAGTAAGAGTCTGACACTCCCCTCCGCTCCACCCAGAGCGGGAGGGGTCATTTGATGATTTCCCATCCTGAAAAAAAAAAAAAAAGTTGACACTTTTAAGGCTGTTTCGTCTTACCAGCAAGGAGTCGATTTGTGTCGCGTGGCGGCCACTTTTCTAAGTTATAAGATGCTCATTTTGTTTTTGGAACTACGTATTTGTTATTGCCAGGTCGAAGGCCGATGCAGCAGTGCCTCACCATGAGTGTTATGGTCTCCGTATCCCCAACCGCCATGCACTCTCTCATACCCATCCTTCTGGTTTCTTACATGCCCGTTAAAATCGACCCCCCCCCCCACATACACTTTTTCACTATCTTGCACATCCAACATCACACAGTCGAAGTCCTTCCAGAACTTCTACTTCACTATCTTCACACCCTGACTGGGGTGTATGTATACACACTAACTATATTAACCACCAAACTCTCCACAATCACTTTAACAGCTATCACTCTATTACTCACTCGTTTTACATCCACCACACATTCTTCCAACTGACTATACAAAACTATACCCAACCCACACCATTTGGCTTGCCATCGCTTCCTCAATAATAAAACTTATATCCTTCTCCTATCTCTCTAGCCTTCGCACCCTTCCACTTCGTCTCTTGCAGACACGCAATGTTCAGTCGTCGCCTTTTCCTCTGCCCGTCATCGTACCTACAACTACATTCCAGCTCGCACATCTCAATTCACATTCAATTCATTCCTTTGTACAGTTTCTATATTTATGTCTGTAATTTATATGGTGTTCATAATAAAGAGTATTCTATTCTATTTCAATTCAACTTCTCTCACACTCCGAGCTTGCGTCTTACGTCGCACCCGCCCGTTCTGGTGCGACAACACTTGTCCATTTCCCACAGAAGCCGGGTGCTGCCCCTGCACGTCGCCTGGGGATGCCCTAGCCCTATCGCGCATCATACCTTTTCTATTCATGTTGCTTTAGGTTTCGGCAAAGTTTAACAGCCGGCCGCCCGCCTGACACCAACTATCCTTGGTAATGCTTTTGTTGGTGGTTTACTAGCCACCGCGCGAAATTAAATGGATATCCCACCATTTGTCGGTCGTCTGGTAAGCAATTTGGGGAGTCTAGTTGTTCTACGCTCCCCTTTACGTTTACACCCCTGGTCGCTTCAACGTGACATTTTGAAATTCGTTGATACTCGCGGTTTATGTTTGTGGACGTTTACCCAAAAACCATACGGAAGGAGTTTTACGCGATAAATCACTTTTCCGAAACAAGGATGAATGTCACACTTTTTAAACGCCATTTTGTGTTTTGTAAATAAATGATAATAATCTTCAATGTCAGATCGCTTTTCCAAGGGCGAAGTAGACGGAGACGTAACGCATTAGCATTTAACTCAGGATGGATGAAATGGCGACATGTCACAGAATCAAATTGCGGCCGGCCCACGGATGCCCCTCACGTTAAAGAGGAAAATCTACAAGTCTGTGAAAACACCTCTTACTTTATGGATCGGAATGCTGGGCCGTGAAGAAGACAAATGTAAAACGATTGCTTGTAGTTGTAGCAGTTGTAGCGGAGATGAGAATGTTAAGGTGGATGTCTGGTGGAGCGACAAGACTGGATAAAGTAAGAAATTAGTATATCAGAGGAAGTTTGAATTTCCTTTTCCTTCCGCCAAACGTTCCCTTCTTCCCTTTCCAAGGTGATTGAGGCCCGTACATAAATAGTTATCTACCTTGTACACCAAAGCTTGCTTCGATACGGTTAGTCACGAAATTTTGATGGCCATTCTGTGGCATCTTATGGTCGCTAGCACCGCGGTGCATGTCTTTGGGGAATCCTCCATGAGTTGGTGTGACTTGGGAAACATGGAGACTTGGGTTACACAAGGGAGCATTATTTCCCCTCTTCCGTTTCCCATTTATTAACCTCTTGACTTCCGAGCTTCCTCCATAAGTTGGTGTGACTTGGAAAACTTGGAAACTTGGGTTACACAAGGTAGCATTATTTCCCCTCTTCCGTTTCTCGTTTATTAACCTCTTGACTTCCGAGCTTTAGTATGCGTTTCATCTATGTTTATGCTGTTGACTTACACCGAGGATCCGAGGATGATACATAGATCAAAAAGGTTCGCAAAAGCTTATCGTAAGATTTATATTTTCACGTCTTTCGAGAGCCCAAAACATTCACTTCTTTGAGGTCTGTGCTGAATTAGGTGTCAAAGCCAGGCTTTTGAGAGGCATTAAGTTCGCGCAAATGCACTATCTGCGTTGACCCGCGTAAAGTGAGTTGCGAAAGCAATGCACGTGTGGCGCGATGTCGCGACTCGACTCAATTTGTTATTGTTTTGAAGTTTTGAATAATTTGATAATTGGTTTTATTGTTTAAAAAAATGATTGATTGTGGCGATGTCATTCCATATGATTTTGTTAATGGTTAATGAATATAATGTTCTTAAAATCATTGTGTGAATTCGGAAACTGTCATCGAAAAGGTAGGTACGTAAATACATTGAGTTTTCTGCAAGTTTTCTGTCAATTAATAACTCTTTACTCCACCGTAACCAATCTTAACTGTAGGTACTTCTCGGAAATAAAAACAAGTATTTTTGACAGTGAAGAAGACAGATTAAAATAGGTACCTACTCATTCGATTATTTAGTAGGTATGAGTATGACAAAAATAGGTAGCGGCCCATGTTAAAATTTTCAATTGACTTAAAAATGTAATTCATAAAATAAATCGTAAGTACGAGAAAAGAACATTAAATCGATAATTTGGAGGCCATCTAGTGCATTTTGAATGAACAAATTTGCGAAATCAATTAAGGACAAAAACGTCCGGCTAAGCACTATGGCACAGTATAAAGACATACAGTATTGTATCTCGGCCGTAACCTTGAATTAAATGCCTACAGCCGCGCGGTACGTAAACATGCGATAGGGCTGCCCGCCTCCAGCATTTTAATTACATTTGCCTACTTTGTGTTTCCATTTAGTTTTGTTATTGTATTTTACTGTGTGTACATAAATAATAAAATAATTCATCATTTCGAATTAACCATTTATTTAACATTAATCTGATTACAGTTTATTTCTATGAAAACTTGTTCATGTGTATTTTTAAACAAATTATGTTAAATTATTATTTCGTTTATTTATTTACTTTACTTATTTAATCACATTTTTAAATATTTCTTAAAATATAAAAATAAGTAAAAAAAACATTTAAAAATATAAAAAAATAGTTTTCCGCCGGTGTCGGGACCAGGGTCCAAGCTACCGGTGGTTAGGGCTCCAGAGACAGGAACCTCCTCACAATGCGAGCCGTATCGAGGAGTACTGCCTTCTGAATCAGGCCCTTGATCCAACCGCCTAACGCGAGCCTCGATAGATGTTGATCGAGGCTTTCGGCTATAAGACCATTGGCCGACACGACAATCGGCATAATGATAGCCGAGCTCACATTCCACATGTCAACAACCTCGTGTGCTAAGTCGAGATATTTAATTTGTTTCTCTTTCTCAGCTTTCACGAGGTTACCGTCATGTGGAATGGTAACATCGACAATCATTGTGCGGCGCGCTAATCGATCTATCACCACTATATTAGGCTTATTGGCAACAATAGTCCTGTCAGTAATGATAGATCGATCCCAGTACAACGTGACATGGTCATTTTCAAGAACTGGGTCGGGCACATACTTGTAATACGGTACCTCAGAATCCACAAGCTTATATTTCAAAGCAAGTTGCTGGTGAATAATCCTGGCCACTTGGTTATGCCTGTGCAAGTACTCGCCGTTAGCCAGACGAGAACAACCAGAGACAATATGTCTGATAGACTCACCCGGACGGTGGCATGCCCGACACACGTCAACCGTCCCGTCCTTCATAATATGTCTCCGATAGTTATTCGTCAAGATAACTTCGTCCATAATTGCACAGACGAAACCTTCAGTTTCCCCGAAAAGGTCACCAAAACGTAGCCAGGATACGGACGCTAAGAAATCTACACCGGGCTCATGAAGAGCCCGATAGAAGCGCCCGTGAAGCTCCTTGCTTTGCCATACCTTCTTGCGGTCATCAGTAGAAAGTACTACAGGTTTGCGCCAGTTCTCTTTAGCCATGGAGAGCGGGGTGAGCCCCTTGTCCACTGCGACCACATCACGGTGCATACCCACTTCGGTATTTAAAAAATATTCCCTGAGACTGCATACCTCACGGTTGTGGAGGGTCTTCGCATTTAAAAAGCCTCGACCCCCGCACTTCCGCGGGATATACAGTCTCATCACCGATGATCGTGGGTGATGCATCCGGTTTGCGGTCAGTAGTGTACGGACCCTTCTATCCAGGGCGTCGAGTTCGGTCTGAGTCCATTTGAGTATGCCAAAAGAGTACATCAAAACCGGCATGACCCAACCGTTGAAGGCGCGCACCTTATTTCCGCCCGAAAGAAGACTATTTAATACCTTCTTCAGGCGACAAAAGAAGCGCTCCTTCAACGATTGCTTCATGTCAGTATCGTTGATGCCTAACGCTTCCGACATACCCAAATACTTATAGTTTTCGGATAAGGAGAGGGATCTGAGGCCGATGGAATCCGAGAGTTGAATTTCCTCGGATTCCATAATCTCCCCTCGCTTTACATGCATGACTGCACATTTGTCCACACCAAATTCCATCCTGATGGCGCTACTGAAAGTTTCAGTTACCTTCAGTAGCTCCATCAGACGTAATTTGTTGGGGGCAAAGAGTTTCAAATCATCCATGTAAAGGAGGTGAGATATGACCTGACCACCTCTCCTCAACCGATAGCCTAGACCTGAATCCTCCAGTAGTGTACTTAGAGGATTCAGGGCTAAGCAGAACCAAAGTGGACTCAAACTGTCGCCCTGAAATATTCCCCGTTTAATCCATACAGGCTCATCACTTCCCTGGATCTGTCGACATCCTGGATAACGAAGGACCGTCTTCCATTGCCCCATACACGACTCAAGGAAGGTGCGTAGAGTTGCATGTATCTTGTACAACTCCAGCACCCTCATGAGCCATGTATGTGGCACCGAGTCGTAGGCCTTCTTGTAATCTATCCAACATGTGGACAGATCCTTGCGGGATCGACGAACCTGTTGGCTAATGGCCATGTCTATAAGGAGTGGCTCCTTAGTACTGCGGGACCCGTTCCTACATCCATTTTGAGAGGCAGACATAATCGAGTTATTCTCAATGTGTGTATTAATTTTCACTCTCAAAATTGATGTAAGAAGCTTATAAACCGTCGACAAACACGTGATCGGTCTATAATTCTTGGGTTCCGCGGGACTACCTGATTTATGGAGCAGGTGGGTGACGCCTGTTGTTAGAAACTGCGGTAGCGACCCAGACTCTAAGGATGACTGGAACTGCGATGCCAAGCAAGTGTGTGAACTAATTAGCCATTTAAGCCAAAAGTTGTGCAGTCCGTC
Source organism: Luperina nickerlii (assembly GCA_963855955.1). Taxonomy (NCBI): domain Eukaryota; kingdom Metazoa; phylum Arthropoda; class Insecta; order Lepidoptera; family Noctuidae; genus Luperina; species Luperina nickerlii. The sequence goes on along the minus strand of OY979672.1, from coordinate 24,177,063 downwards.
CGGTCCCGGTGATTTCCAATTCGGTAACGGACGGACCGCTCTGGCAACATCTGATGGCGTAATTAGGACTGTATCCATTTCTGGTATAGTCTCACACACTCGCTTGACATCCTGCATCCAGTCAGCCTCAGTGTGACTGACGGGCACCGACCAGATGCTGCACCAGAACGCATTTGTGGCGGCATCATCCGGGCGGCATACATCTGTCACATTTTGTTCAGGTCGCTCCCAAGCTCTATACACTCACCTTTCATCACTCTGGAACATGCGATTCTGCGTGTATCGATCAATCCGCCGTTTATACCGCCGAATTCGACTCGCCCATGCACAAACTTTTTGCTTCAGGAAGTCGATGCGCTCTGTGACACAGGATATGTATTCTCGAGGGCTGATTCCAGTCCCCGAGAATGCCTGTCTCACAAAGCGCATCACTCGTGGTCGTGTATTGCCCTCCCTGAAGCTGTATAGTTTGCCGATGAGTAATTATTATTATTATTATAGTTAAATCAAACGTTCAAGAACTACAAATAAAATTCAAAATTTGTATATTAATGTTTTTTTAATCTTTCCTATCATCGTCCTATCCTTAACAGAATAACACAGATTGGAGGAAGTTAACTAGCAAACATGTATAATATAAAAATTATAATTAAAATAATCTGTTCATTGAAGTAATAAACATATTTAAATTAATGAGTGCAAATAAAAGCAAATTTATCAATTAAATTGTAGATTTCATTTCACTCCTTCCTCCTTTCTTTCCTCCTTCTTTCCTCCTTCTCCTTCATTCATACAAAATATTAGTAATTCAATAAAAATAATTAAATTTTATTCATAAAAGTATGCAATCATTTCATTAATGTTTTGTTATGATGTTGTCACGTTAAACTATCGTCCGTAAATTGACTTAACAGACAACCAATTTTTTTCTAGTATTATTCATACACACAGTACAATAAACAACTATTATTAATAATAAAAACCACGTCTTTACTTGGAATTATACAAACTAACAAAACACACATGCCCTGAGGTTTTAACACCAGCGTACCTACCGTTTAATGATTCATGAACCGCCTATAACTACCTACCTCACTCGTGTTTATCACTTTCCTTTACTCTATTCACTTCATTTATTAATCCAGACATCTTTTTTCGGGAGATAAAATGAAATACTTATCCATTAAAAAGACACACATTATGTACCTACCTACAAGTAAAATTATTTTATAGTCTTACCTTTCAGAGTTTCCAGGTAATCTAAAAAAAGTTATCTCTGGATGCGTTATTGACGAATTCATGCAACCAAAAACAGCACAATATAGCCTACTCGTCATATTAAATATGTACTTGAACTTATTTTTAGTGAAAAAATCGCGCGGTTATTGTTAAAAAAAACAACACACCGTCCGTTCGTCACTGCGGCACAGTCGCGACTGTCTGCATGCCGAGCGCATGCCGTGGTCGAGGCGCGTAGGTATAGCTCGCGTTTCGTCCGTTTGTATGAAGACGACATACTGTATGGATATTATTACCGTGACTGTGGTTATGCGCATTCACCCATCGCGTGTCTAATTAGCAGACACAATAGAATTTAATTGTTCTTATGTCGCACTGTGTAACATAAGACATTCGAGAAGTTAATATAGATGGCACTTATGACAATTACGTACTGATGCTTGAAATATGCCTGCTCTTCGTATTTGAATGGTATTTTTATCAAAATTATAATAATGATGTTAGTACTACTAACAACTATTAACAACAAGAAAATCAGCCAATCAAAAATCTGTAGGCTTGCTCTAATTTTGACCCTAGGCACGCCGTTGCTATTGCGATAGTGAATATTGTAATTACGAATGTGTGTCGTAAGGAGCTGACCGAATTTTTATATTTGGAGCGTGAAATGAGCAAGGGTTGGCGACCGTGGTGTGCTGTGCACATCCAAGATCGATGTCAGTATTAACGCGCACTCCTACAATGCCTGCGCTGCGTCAATGCATTGTATACGTTCAACCCATAGATAGAAAATCGACCCTTGCATGGGATATGGTTTTCACCTTGCCATACCAAAGCATTATCAATGCTTTAGGCACAAAATACACTCTAGGGCTCGGTTTCTATTTATATTATGATCTCATACAAAAAGATTGTGCGCCGGTTCGGCGAATAATGGAAAAACAGCATGTTTTAGATGAGAAGAAGTTACTGTGCAATTGCTACTTTCTACCGACAGACAGTTAGTTGACTTGGAGATGGCCAAGGTCGCCTTGCTACATCAATGACCATTGTGTAATGTACACAAAGCGAGAGAGGACGATTGCGTCATAGCGATGAAACGGTTGCGCTAGTCGCTGGTAATACTGGCATTGCGGACAAATATAAACATTATTACAACATACGTCAAGTTGCAAGTGCCTTTTTGCTGTAGGTAATCATTTCAGTTCACTTAAAATCACTCGGTAACTGCTGAGCTAAGGCGCCACAGCACTACAAGGCGATACAATCTCGATGGAAAACTCGCAGTTGAACCGTTGGGCGTTGTTGTGGTGAAATTCATTTTGCGAAATTAGTTTAAGCTATGTTTCAGAAGTGGTTTGTCGGCGTGGGGTGGCAGTGCGAAGCACAAATGTCAAGGGCGCGCTGCCGGCGCCGTACACCACCGCACACCCGCGGCTGGCAAGGGGGCGTCCATAAATTACGTGAGATGTTTAAGGGGGGAGGGGGTCGAGTCAAATCTCATCTAATCTTACGTTGGAGAGGGGGGGGGGGTCTCGGCAAATATCAAGCAATTTTTTTTCTGATTGAAACAAACACAAATTATACTATTTTGGTCCATTTAATCCAGATTATACATGCTTAAAGATTTAATCTTAAGCGTATATCGTAATACGATTAAGATCATTCAATAATTCGTTCGAAAGAAAATAATTTCATTCATACTTCGACGTTATACATCTACTGACTGTCAAACCACCATATTTGTGTAAATAAAAGCACAAAGCAATTTTTTTTTCTTTTTATAATAACAATCCAACGCGTTTACGTAAGAAACCCACATTTTGAAAAATCTCACGTGAGATTGGGGGATGGGGGAGGGGGTTGAATAAATCTCACGACATCTCACCACGGGTGGAGGGAGGGACAGAAAATTAAAAAAAACACCTCACGTAACTTATGGACGCCCGCCCCCCAACGGTGCGGCGCAAGTGACATCACCTTACATCTCCGTGACACAGCGCACGCCGGCAGCCCGGCACGCGCCCCGTGCTGCTCGTGGTGGCGGACACCGCGCGACCGCATTTGTGCATCTCTAGACCTTTTCTATGCATATCCAAGACACTGAAGCCAACTGTGTCACGAATAGTTAGTTTTAGAATTACTACGGATTTTATGTGAACCTACATTCGTAAGGAGGATGAGTGAAGCTCTCTACTCGCTCGTTCTAGTGAACTACGTAAAATAATGTCTATTAAAAATTACAAGGTTTATTTTTTATTTATTTTTGACATAATATTTTTATAATTTAGCATGATACAAAGTGTTAATAAATAAACCCGACATACTTTAACGAGATGCTTTCACAGACATATTGGCTAGACGACGCAAATGTATATACACTTGCCTCGTCTAGCCAACATGTCTGTGGCCCTGAAGGAAGTCCTTTCTACTCCCTTTTTACACGCAAAGTATATACTTCGCGTGTAAAAACGGAGTAGAAAGGACTTACTTCAGCGCCATTTCCATTAAGTCCGCGCTCGAACGTTCTCGATGCCAGACGTCAAACGAAAACTAAAAAATGCCAAATTGTGCGTTATTGAGATGTAAAAATTGCACAAAAAATTTAAACGAGATAATGGAAACGTTTCCTTTCATAGTTAAATCATTTTGTTGTTAAATTGTGTTTTTTATTGCGGAATCAATTATTTTATGTTCATTGTGGTTTTACAATGAAAATATGTAACTGAGTGTATTTCGAAAAAATTATAATACATTGCCGTTTTTAGTTATAAGGCTGTAGGTATTGAAGGCAAAGACTATATAACCACTTGACTGCGCATACTGTGCCCCGACCTTCGAAACGATTGGCTACGGTACTAGTAACCATTTTAGTTGTGTCCAAGTGTTAGACCTGTTTGCACGCTAAATTAATACAAATTATATAACTTTTTATGCAATTATAACGCATCAAAATGCCTTCATGCGCGGTGAAGTGGTGTGGGAAACATTCCAAGACATCTAGTTACAAAAAGAATGGCATAACTGTTTATCGGTAAGTAAACAGTACGAAAAATTATGTTTGATTTCATCAGATTATGAACCACCGCAGGGTTTATCTAAAATGGTCGCTGGGTAAACGAGCACATTTTTCAGTCGCGCGTTGGTCTTTTGAAAAAGTCTCGTTTTGTATTAGACAATTCTAATGCTGCTATCCCTTTCTTTCCCTTTGTGTATTTATAGTAAAAAATAGTGTGTTTAGCTGAAAGTTGATACTTATCGAAAATAATAAAATTAATACAATTTTTGTTCAATTCACTTAATACAGTTATATACAATTTTTGTTCAATTCACTTAATACAGTACAGTTCGTCGGTATTTTTTTATATTATTATTTCCTTTATTTATTTTTAAACAAACTTATTATATTTTTAAATATTCTTTACAAAAAAAAAACAATAAAAAAACATTTAAAAATATAAAAAATTGTAGCCCACCGGTATCGGGAACAGGGTCCAAGCTACCTGCGGTCAGGGCTCCAGAGAAAGGAACCTCCTAACGATACGAGCCGTGTCCAGGAGTACCGCTCTCTGCATCAAGCCCTTGACCCAGCTGCCTAACGAGAGCCTCCTCAGGTGTTGGTCGAGGCTCTTGGCAATTAAGCCATTGGCAGTAATGACTATCGGCACAATGATCGCTGAGTCCACACCCCACATGTCGACAACCTCGCGAGCCAAGTCAAGATACTTGATTTGCTTATCTTTCTCGGCTTTCACGAGGTTCTCGTCATGCGGGACGGCTATGTCAACAATCATTGCGCGCCGCTCTGATCGATCCACCACCACTATATCAGGCTTATTAGCTATAATAGTCCTGTCAGTGATGATGGATTGATCCCAGTACAGTGTGATATGGCCATTTTCGAGAACTGGGTCGGGCGCATACCTGTAGTACGGCACCTCCGATTCCACAAGGTTGTATTGCAGAGCAAGTTGCTGATGGATAATCCTGGCTACAAGGTTGTGTTTATGCAAATATTCTCCGTTAGCAAGACGAGAACACCCGGAGATAATGTGACGGATTGATTCGCCCGGACGGTGGCATGCCCGACATATTATGTCAACCGTACCGTCCTTCACAATAAATCTCCGGTAGTTATTCGTCATCATAACTTCGTCCATAATTGCACAGACAAACCCTTCGGTTTCTCCGAAGAGTTCCCCGGAACGTAGCCAGGCTACGGACGCTAGGAAGTCTACATCGGGCCCATGTAGGGCTCGGAAAAAGCGTCCGTGAAGTTCCTTACTCTGCCATACCTCCATGCGGTCGTTAGTGTCAAGCACTACAGGTTTGCGCCAGTTCTCTTTAGCCAAGGAGAGCGCGGTAAGGCCCTTGTCCACTGCCACAACATCTCGATGCATCCCCACGTCGGCTTCTAGGAAATATTCCCTGAGACTGCATATCTCACGATTGTGAAGAGTCTTAGCATTTAAGAAGCCTCGACCTCCACACTTTCGTGGGATATACAGTCTCATAACCGAAGAACGTGGGTGATGCATTCGATATGCCGTCAACAATGTACGGACCCGCCTATCCAGGGCGTCTAGCTCTGTTTGACTCCATTTGAGTATGCCCAAAGAGTACATCAAAACCGGCATGACCCAACCGTTGAAGGCACGCACTTTATTTCCGCCTGATAAAAGACTATTAAATACTTTTCTCAGGCGGCCAAAGAAGCGCTCCTTCAACGATTGTTTCATGTCGGTAACGTTGATGCCCAGTGTTCTGACATACCCAAATACTTATAGGTTTCGGTTGCTGAGAGGGATCTAAGATTTATGGAATCTGTGAGCTGGGTTCCCACAGATTCCACAATCCCCCCTCGCTTTACATGCATGACCGCACATTTGTCCACACCGAATTCCATCCTGATGGCGCTACTGAAAGTTTCAGTGACCTTCAATAGCTCCATCAGTTGCAAATGGGGCAAAGAGTTTCAGGTCATTTATGTAAAGGAGGTGAGATTAACCTGACCACCTCTCTTCAACCGATAGCCTAGACCTGAATCCTCCAGCAGCGTGCTAAGAGGATTCAAGGCTAAGCAGAACCAAAGTTGACTCAAACTGTCGCCCTGAAATATACCCCGCTCTATCCTTATCGGCTCACTATTCCTCTGGATTTGCCGACATCCTGGATAGCGAAGGACTGTCCTCCATTGCCCCATACACGACATCAGGAAGGTGCGCAGGGTTGCATCAATTTTATACAACTCTAGCACCCTCATGAGCCATGTATGTGGCACCGTGTCATAGGCCTTCTTATAGTCTATCCAACATGTCGACAGATCCTTTCGGGAACGGCGAGCCTGTTGGCTAATGGCCATATCAATGAGGAGTAGCTCCTTAGTACCACGGGACCCGTTCCTACATCCATTTTGAGAAGCAGACATAACAGAATTCTCGTTAATATGTTTATTTATTTTAGCTCTCAAAATGGAGGTAAGAACTTTATAGACCGTTGGAAGACACGTAATCGGTCTATAATTTTTGGGTTCCGCAGTACTACCCGATTTATGGAGCAGGTGAGTTATTCCAGTCGTCAGGAACTCTGGTAGCGACCCTGACTCGTAAGGCTGACCGGAATAGGGCTGCCAAGCAAGCATGCGACATTGTGAACCATTTAATCCAGAAGTTGTGCAGTCCGTCTGGCCCTGGTGATTTCCAATTTGGCAACGGACGAACTGCTACATCTTGGGGGCTGATCGTTATTGCCCCCATTTCTGTTATTGCATCGCATGCTCGCTCGACGTCCCGAGTCCACTCACCCTCGGTATGACTGACAGGTACCGACCAGATGTTACGCCAAAATGAACACATGGCGTTATCATCCGGTAGGCACATGTCAGTCACACCTTGGTCCGGTCGCTCCCATGCCCTGTAGACCCACCTTTCATCGCTTTGGAAGGTGCGATTTAGAGTGTACCGTTCCACCCGACGCTTATACCTACGAATACGGTTTGCCCATGCATACACTTTCTGCTTCCAGAAGTCGATGCGCTCTGTGACACGGGACATGTAGTCTTGAGGACTTATTATCAGTCCCCGCAAACGCCCGCCTCACAAAGCGCATCACTCGAGGGCGATTGTTGCCCTCCCGGAAGCAGATTAGTTTGCCGATGGACGCACTGGCCCCAGCAATGCGTCGTTCAATCCTACACTGCCATGCCGGTACGGCTGGTTTCGGTCGTGTAGTTCTGTCATCCGGAAATTTGACATGAGCTACACGACATGCCGTTACAGCCACGCAATAGAGGATTGAATGAGCATCGGTGAGGTTTTCGCAGTTATCAAAATAGCTTGACAACTGCGAATCCAGAACAGCCACCAGCGCCCTATTTCTGTTATGCATGGGCAAACGAGGTAAGCGTGGTCTGAGTTCGGGTGTCATGAACCGATATTCTCTGATCGCACCCTCCAAAGTACTCCTCATTTCCTCACTGCACTGGATACTTACGTTAGTAACTATATCATTACTCACGTCGTTTACACCAATAAATGGTGTGGTAGACTGTGGTGGTGCCACAGCCTGCGACGGCGTAGCAATGACATGGCTACTCTGCATTACAGTCCGCAAGCGATCAAGCACGGTGTCATCCAACATGCGATTACGCTGAATGACTCGTACCTGATCCGACAGTCGTTGTGCCGATACGTTGACAGCCGGCTCAAGTACCTGAAACAGAGAGAGCATCCGAACACGGTACGCGGTCAGGTTGTTTCCTCCCTCTGTAGCCCCATAGTATGAGCGCATGACGTTATCGTTGATGGATTGCGTCCATCGCAGGCGCTGCACACTTCCGCCGGGAGCTGGGACCCTATCAGAGGCCGGTGGGCCTCGAAGTCCTAAACCGTCCGGCGGCCGGCGTCCTCCCCGTCGACGTGATGGCGACGTGATCGGTGATGGCGTCGTGGGCGGAGAGAAATACTCGTCGCTCGAGCTCGACGCAACTGCCGCGGCCGGTGTCGTCACAGCGCTCACAATGGGGCTGGGTACCGGCGGCGGCGAGGCGGAGCTGGTAGGCGTGCACGTCTTGCGGCTGATCTTGTCAACATTTGTTTGATTTTATTTTATCGGAGGTGACATGACATATGTCACCTCCGATTCGGCAGTTTTTGGTTAAAGTGTCTTGTTATATTATGGTTCATTGTAACTCCTTTAATGATATTGAAATTGACGATTTGGGTTATGCGCCGCCGCCGCGCCGGGAGCGCGCGGCCGGCGGCAGAACAATCTAGAGACTCGTCATCTCAACATCGCGAAACGAACCGGGCCTTCCGCCATTTCCATTTTTATACCAATGTACTATTGTAGTTTTTAATCTTTGTCATTCTTCTTAATTATACCATATTAACCGATACAGTCCGCTTTCATTGAAGAGACCCCAAACATTGGTCCTTCGAGCCGGATCCTCCTCACAGAAGAAAGAAAATAAGAATAATGAGAAAGATAAAAATAAAATTACTTGTCCGTTATGTTCTCAAACTCATTATCTTTATTCATGTGTGGCTTTTAAGAAATTAACAGTAGAAGAAAGAGTACAAAAAGCAAAAGAGTTCAAAGTATGTATGAATTGCTTACGGGGTGGCCATATAGAAAAGCGTTGTAGATTTACACGCTGTAAGTACTGTAAAAACCGTCATAATACCTTGTTACATTTAGATGACCCAGAGACTCAAGTACAGAACCCAATGCCTAGTCTCTCCACTAATAATGTGTCACTTTCAGCAGATATACAGCCTACTTCTCAGACACATGTTTTACTATCCATAGCTGTGGTGAGGGTGGTGAACGATAAAGGCGAAAGGTACAACGCCAGAATTCTTCTCGACAGCGGGAGTACAGCCAACTTCATCACTGACAAGCTGTGCAGTAGCATGGGATTGTCTCGAGTTGGTACTACCTCCAGGGTAACAGGTATAAATAGTTTGACCAGTAACAGTACACATTCTTGCAACCTCACTATAGAGTCTACATATGAACATTATTCCTTTAACATAACTTGTCTCATTCTACCTGAGATCACAAGGAGATTACCAGCATCCTATATAAATACTGATAACATAACAATTCCTTCAGGGTTATTTTTAGCGGATCCATCGTTTAATATCCCATCAGACATTGATATTCTGTTAGGAGCTGAACTATTCTGGGATGTTATTCAGGCCAATCACATCAATCTGGGAAAAAATCTACCAAAGTTGTGTGAGAGTAAATTAGGGTGGTTAATCTCGGGTACTGTACCTGCTAGCCTGCATAAACAGACACATGTTTGTAATTTTTCTAATGTAATTACTAGTCCAGACCTGAATAAGTTTTGGGAACTTGATACAATATCACCCAAGCATTGTTTTTCTGCAGAGGAACGTGCTTGTGAGGAAAGTTTTAAATTAAATACTGTCCGTGGTTCAAATGTCCAGTTTATTGTTACTATGCCACTTAAGGAAGATCCTAGCGTTCTAGGCGACTCATACGCTGCGGCTAAACGTAGATTTTTATCTTTAGAAAAACGTTTTCAACGCGATTCAATTTATAAAAGCATGTACATCGACTTTATGAATGAATATGAAACATTAGGTCATATGACTGAGGATAGAGACTTATCAGTTAATAATAAAAATAATATTAATTATTTCATGCCACATCATGGGGTTTTACGAGAATCCAGTAAAACTACAAAGTTGCGAACAGTCTTTGATGCATCAGCAAAGTCAACATCAGGATTGTCACTAAATGACATCCAATATGTAGGTCCCACTGTACAGAATGATCTACTCTCAATCTTACTGAGATTCAGACAACATAAATATGTAATCACAGGGGATATCGAAAAAATGTATAGAGCTGTGGAGTTAAATCCCAGCCAACGACCATTGCAACGCATTTTATTTAGGAAAGACCCATCAGAGCCACTCAGAACATACACATTAAACACAGTCACATATGGAACGGCGTCTGCGCCTTATCTAGCAACCGAGTGCCTAGTGAGCCTGGCAGAGGCCACAGACAATCAGCATGTCAAGAGTAGTATTCAACGGGATTTTTACGTAGACGATCTTTTATGCGGAAAAGATACTATAGAGGGCGCCGTCGAGCTTTGTCAGAATATAAAAAATATATTAAGCTCAGCTAATTTTAATCTAAGAAAATTTCAGTCAAACAGTGCTCAAATTCTAAAAAAGATAGTAGATGTAAAAGATGACACTTGCCTTGATTTAGATTTGTCTAATAATTACACATCAAAGACCTTGGGATTACTATGGAATTGCAAATTAGATATTTTATCATTTTCCATTAATATTGAGACACACAAAACAACAAAAAGACACATTTTATCTATAACTAGCGACCCGCCCCGGCTTCGCACGGAAACATTATTATTATTATTATACATATAAACCTTCCTCTTGAATCACTCTATCTATTAAAAAAAACCGCATCAAAATCCGTTGCGTAGTTTCAAAGATTTAAGCATACAAAGGGACATAGGGACATAGGGACAGAGAAAGCGACTTTGTTTTATACTATGTAGTGATTAGCCAAAATTTTGACCCATTGGGGTTAATAGGTCCATGTGTTGTTGAAGCAAAAATTATAAAGCAAAAATTGTGGGTCCATAAATGTGACTGGGATGACAAGGTTCCTCAGGACATAGCAGATCAGTGGTCAAAATTTGTAGATGCGTTGAAACATTTAAATTCTTTGAACATTCCTAGATGGATAATATGTGACAACTGTAAAATTAATGAAATACACATATTTACAGATAGCAGTGAAAAGGCATACGGTGCTTGTGTCTATATACGCAGCATTGACAGCAGTAATGCAGTAACAGTACGCTTACTAGCTTCTAAAAATCGTGTAGCCCCCATCAAACCAACAACGATGCCCAGGTTAGAGCTATGTGGAGCGCTGGTAGGTGCAAGATTGTGTACAAAGGTCAAAGAGTCCCTTACTATACCAGTTAGCCGATGTGTCTTTTGGTGTGATTCAACAATTGTGTTGAGCTGGTTATCCGCACCATCGACACAACTCAAGCCTTTTGTCAGGCATCGTGTCAATGAGATACAGGAGACCACCCTTGGATCCGTATGGAACTATGTGCCAACACGAAACAATCCCGCGGTTCTAGTTTCTCGAGGGGTGAAGGCTGATCATATCAGCGACTCCTGTCTATGGTGGGCAGGCCCTTCTTTTTTATTGCAAGATGTCAGTGACCAAAACCGCCCAACGACATTTCTAAACAAGACTTGCCTGAACTAACTTGTTATGTAACTCAGTCCAACAATAGTCATATTCAGAGTCAAACATTAATACAACAATTAATTCATAAATATTCAGATTTCAATCGTTTGCAAAGAATTGTGGCTTATATCAAAAGGTACATTCATAATTTAAAAAATAAAGATAACAAGTTAGTACCCAAGTAACATTTTAGGTCATTTTAGGTTTTAGAAAGGTTTTGAAAAGGTTCTAGAACCTTTCAAAACCTTTTCAAAACCTTTCTAGAACCTAAAATGTTACTTGGGTAGGGTGGCTGTCTAATCAGGAAATTCAGTCTTCATTAAAATGTATTTTACGTAATGCACAATTTGAAATCTTTCCAGATGAATATTCTATTTTGAAATCAGAAAAATCCCTGCCTCATAAAATCGTCTCATATCTTTATCACCCTTTTTAGACTCAGACGGTATTATTCGAGTAGGAGGCAGGTTAAATAATTCTCCTTACGATTACAACGTGAAACATCCTATACTCCTGTGCAGTAAGCATCATTTAACTAAAATCTTGTTTGAAACTGTTCACAGAAAGCTGTTACACGCTGGGCCTCAGTTGCTCTTGGCAAACATTAGGCAAAACTATTGGCCTTTGGGGGGAAGAAATTTATCTAGAGTTACTGTTCAAAAATGTGTTGTGTGCTTTAGGCATAAAGCTCAAAATGTACAACCAATAATGGGGCAACTTCCAAGTTCACGAAGTAAGCTTGAATTTCCATTCTTGAATTCAAGTGTTGACTATGCAGGGCCAATACTGATAGCTGACCGGAAGGGAAGAGGCTGCAGGCTTATAAAGTCCTACATATGTATTTTTGTCTGCCTCGCTATCAAGGCTGTTCACCTGGAGCTTATCACGGATCTGACCAAGGAAGCATACTTGGCTGCTTTAAATAGATTCATTGCGCGCCGTGGCAAGCCTCGCAGCATATTGTCCGACAACGGAACAACCTTTGTCGGTTCTTGTAATCAACTTCGTACTTTCTTGCAGAACTCAAACATTGCATATGATGTCGCACAAGAAGGAATTGAATTCAACTTTGTGCCAGCCTACTCTCCTCATTTCAATGGCGTAGCTGAGGCCGCCGTGCGATCGACTAAGCATCATTTAAAGAGACTGCTTACTCTTACTCACTTCACGTACGAAGAGATGGCTACTTGTCTAACCCAAATAGAGGCTATTCTCAATTCCCGACCACTTACTCCTTGGCTCCTTGCTCTTCTGATCCACTTGATTTCTGTGCCTTAACACCTTCCCACTTTTTAATAGGATGATTACTCACGTCCGTTCCGCATCCACAGATGACTGACAGCGAAGATATCAGCCGGCTCGAGCGATTCCAAAGGGTGGAATACATCAAGCAGCACTTTTGGACAAGGTTTCACACTGAGTATATTTATCTGCTACAGCAAAAAACGAAGTGGTCGACGACATCGGGAGACATCAAGGTGGGGAGCCTCGTCCTGGTGAAGGATAAGGCGCTCCCACCTCTCTGCTGGTTGCTGGGTCGCGTCGTACAGACGTACCCGGAATCCGACAGCGTAGCGAGAGTCGCCGAATTGAAAACTAAGAAGGGGACAATTCGGCGGGCCTTCAACAACATCTGCCCGCTGCCACTTTCTTGAAGACTCCTTCAACCCGGGGAGCATGTTCACGCGCGAACGCACCCAAACATTGTGCGGGGAGGCGAGGCGCGGGACGTCAAGGCTGCGCCATTCGCCGCCGCCGCCGCGCCGGGAGCGCGCGGCCGGCGGCAGAACAATCTAGAGACTCGTCATCTCAACATCGCGAAACGAACCGAGCCTTCCGCCATTTCCATTTTTATACCAATGTACTATTGTAGTTTTTAATCTTTGTCATTCTTCTTAATTATACCATATTAATCGATACAGTCCGCTTTCATTGAAGAGACCCCAAACAGTCACGTACCTATATTAATCTGATTTTGATAAGCCGCGTAATAAAGAAACGTTTACCACATGCTTGCTTTTTTATAAATCCGCTAGTATGCTTGATTGTTTATAAAAAAGCAAGCACGTGGTAAACGTTTCTTTATTACATTTTTATTCTTTTTTTAATTTTGACTCAGTTTAGTCGTATTTAATAGTTACGAAATTTCATTTTCGCGGCTTATTAAACTCAGATTAATATAGGTACGTGACATTGAAACATTTCATTTCATAATTGGATTGAAGGAGGAGAATATTGATTGGATCAAGGATGTAAAATTTTGATAAATAAATAATTGTTTTCTTTCTGCTAAGTTGCAAATGATGATGGATTGTTTTATTTATTTCATTTAAATAGATTTATTTGTCATAAAACCAAGCAAACCCGTGATTTTGACAAGAACTTTATCATAAACCCAAACTAGTTCAGGTTTTTGATCAAAAATCTGGATTGTTACAGGTTTATGATTAAATTGAGTTTAAAATGTGTCATCTTCCGGTTTTTAATCAAAAACCTAATTTTATGAAAAACCTGCGACATATACAATACGTGCCACGAAAGATGAGACTTGACATACCACGTGGTTTGACTTGCGCAGTACACGATTTTAGGTATCTTTAGCGGTATGAGGTCTGAGTGCGGGACGGGACCGGACGTCATAGGGGCGTCGGAAAGAGCGGGGGAGGCGGGGTCAAATCTCATCTTTCGTGGCGCGCATTGTACCTATAGTCAACCGCACAATGATCTGTGTTGCAACAACGTGTTTCCATTTTGTATGTCGTATTACGTATCTATGAGGGATTTATAATTATTAACGATTATATTAAAGCTGATTATGTAGTGTCACATAATTTTGATTTGATGGCGTTTTAGATATATAAGTGTCATTCCACAGTCAGGTGATAATGTTGTTACGTATATGGGATAAATATGTTTATTTATAGCCAAATACCATCAGATAATTTGTGCACATTCGATGTTTACAGTTATATCTTTATGCGGTTTACTATACTAACACACTTTATCTGAATCTATGTACCTATAAGCAAATTACTCGTAAGAAAATTATTTATCTGTGATTTAAAATTTAATATTTTTTTACACAATATTATACTTAATACTAATCTGTGATTTTTTGTGATGCGAATTTACTAAATATATGTTAGACTTAGATGAAAAACTGATATGTGATTTAAATAATAATTACTACAAAACGTGCAAATAATTTCTAATATTTATAGGTAGGAACTTTGATCTGTGATTTGAAGCGATAATTACTTTAAGAATTAAAATTAAGGGAAAAAAAATAATAATTTCCACATCAACAAGCGGTTGCATTTATTATAGTCACAAGGTGCATCTAATATATTTTTTAATTAGCCCCCAAAACTTTTGAACGCGACTGTACGGACAACAGCTTAGGTATAATACGTCCAATAAAGAAGGTCATCGATATACGAATCCGTCGCTTTTTAGTAGTCATTCAAATTTGGTCGGATAACCAGCCGTTGCTTACATATTTTGGTTTTTTGTTAATATTTACTTAATGCGAAACATTCCAAGCTGAATATTTTCACCATATATTTTTGACTAAAGGCACATGATTTTGGTTTACACCTACACATCTCGGATTGAGCCGGTTCCTTGTATTTTGCCGTCAAAGTTAGGACACCATCGTTTTGACTTTTAGCAAAAACGCATGCATGAATAGTTTTGAAACTTTGTATGGTTATTACTAGCGTCAAGAAGGACCGAATACAGTTTTCAGCGAACTTGTTTCTTGTCTAATTTAGGCGCTGCGATGTTTTTTCGGGTTTTCATAAAACCGCTATAACTTGAAAACTATAAATATTTTCTTAAAACTAATTGGGGCACTAAGGGGCACACATTAAGAGCTACTCGTGTATGTTTACTCTACAGGGGCACATGCAATGGTTGTAGAGATATACGATTCATCAAAACGTTACTCCAGCAGGAAATGCAATATCTCGAAAACCTGAAGGGGCACAGATTTTTTTTTGGGGGCACATTTTGGCACACATATAAGCTCTCTGGCCATGCACAATTTTTCTCTCTCCGACCATTCGTTTAGAATTTTCCTGCTAGAAAAACGTTACCCCAGCAGGAATCGTTTTTTCCGTTTTTTTCCAAAACGACAGGGGGCACACATTTTTTATTTGGGGGCACATTTACAGCAGATAGGGCACAAATTATACGTTCTACTCCTATAACTCTAGGAGACACTTTCTTGCTGGGGTAACGTACACAACTTTTAATTAGGATTAGTGAACCACCACGCAGCATTGAATTTCGATTAAAACAACTGGCCACACTGTAATTGTCATAGTTAATTAACATTTCAGAATCTTTTAACCAATGCTTAGTTATACAAATAATGTCAAACATTGTTTTTGTTCTAAAAACAACTCAATTTCCAATTGTTTGGAAGAAAAACCTTGAATATTTTGATGAAATAATTTCAAGGATTTCCTCTTAGCCCCTTTTCTAGAGTTTACTATTTTAGTGCTAGAAAATACCTTTTTGTTATTAAGTGTAACTATGCTGTTAGTGGTAGGTACCTTCTGTTGTCTTACAAACTAGTTTAAATTATCTGAGCTAACCACCTTAACATTAGTACTATTACTAATTGTGGTGCTAATTATGGATGACTTCGACATACTAATTATGTCTGGGTTAATATTAAGTGCTAATAGCCTAGCTATTTGACGTCTAAAACTAATGGGCAGATACACAGTATCCCTAGTCGACCTTAACTTAACAACAAAAATGTTGGTATCAAAAAATATAAACTTGTCACTATAGTGACTAACTATGAAATGCATGTAATTATTTAACATGTGAATGTAGTTGTTTTGTCTGTTTGACAAGTGCTCAACAAGGGACTGGTAGACCTGAGTATAATTATGGTTTTAATGTCAACTCGATACGTGATAAAGGGTCTTGACAGACAGACAGACAGATGGACAACAAAGTGATCCTATAAGGTTTCCGTGTTTTCCTTTTGAGGTACGGAACCCTAAAAAAGGGTTTTAATCTATTACTGAAAAAAAATATTGAGTTGCTGAAAAGATAGGAATTGGATCGATTTTTAGGGTTCCGTACCTCAAAAGGAAAAAACGGAACCCTTATAGGATCACTTTGTTGTCCGTCTGTCCGTCCGTCCGTCTGTCAAGACCCTTTTTCTCAGGAACGCGTGAAGGTATGAAGCTGAAATTTATATCAATTACTCAGGTCTACTGTCCCTTGAAGCTGTGAAAAAATCAAACTTCTAAGCCAACGCAATCAAAAGATACAGCCGTTTATGCCGCAAATTTTCGACACTTGCAAGGGAATCAAAACCTACAGGGTGCTTCCCGTGAACTCAGTATCTTGAAATTTGGTACGAAGCAACGTCTTATAGCATAGATAAAGGAAAAATTACGAAAACCATAAATTTTTAGTTACATCACATAATATTTTTTTTTTTTATAATTTTAAACTTACTACCCATTTCCTCATAAACGCGTAGAGGTATTAAATTGAAATTCTTACCAAATACTCAGGTCTATAATACCTTTAAGCTGTAACAAAATCAAACTTCTATGTCAACGCAATCAAAAGAAACAGCAATTTAAGCTGCATATTTTGAAACTCGCAAGTACTCGCAAGGGAATCAAAACCTAAAGGGTACTTCCAGTCGACCTAGAATCTTGAAATTTGGCTTGAAGCAACGTTTTATAGCACACATAAAGGAAAAATTCCGAAAACCTTAAATTTTTAGTTACATTACAAAATATATATTTATTTTTTAATAAATATAAACTTATTACTTTTTTCCTCATGAACGCGTAGAGCTATCAAGTTGAAATTCGGGTTAGGGGGCAACTGGCCTCTGGTCCGCGGCCCACATTACACGGAGTAGGAACAGTAGTGGAAACTTGGCCGAATCCTGGGCCAGAATACCATGGGAAAAAGTATCGTAGTCATATCAAATACTTAGATCTAATTGCCTTTAATCCGTGAAAAAAAAAAAATTCTAAGTCAACGCAAAAACGCAAAACGCAAAAGTACAACCATTGATACCGCATATTTTGAAACTCGCAACTACACGCAAGGGAATTAAAACCTAAAGACCACTTCCCGTTGACATAGAATCTCGAAATTTGGTAAGAAGCAATAGCTTACAGCACAGAGAGCAAAGAGATCTTTGTCTTAAATTTATGCTCCTCCATCTTTCCCCATTGTAATGTTATGAATTTCATTTTGCAATGAAAATACCATAGTTATGACACGATTGTCGTAATGAACGAACTTTGTAAACCTTGCAGGTTTGTACGGAACCCTCGGTGCGCGAGTCCGACTCGCACTTGGCCGGTTTTTTCATAAATTTTTGACTTTTCATTTTAAATTGAACCAAGTAAATTTTATTGATTACCTTAATTCCTCATCAAGATATTACGTTCTGTTATCTACAGTCAGCCAAGTCATATTGTTGTGTTCTCCACAAATGGTGTAAGAAGTCTTCGAAGTTGTAGAACCAGTTACAAAGGACTTCTTTTTTTTGAGGATGGGAAATCATCAAATGACCCCTCCCGCTCTGGGTGGAGCGGAAGGGAGTGTCAGACTCTTACTGACTAAGTAAGACCCAGCCGTGTTCCTTCCTTAGCCCTTTTCCGAGCCAGCGGTAACCCTTTCGGACAATCCCGCTGACCCGGCAGGCTTCGGCCCTGACGGGCCCCTCCGTATGATGCTGACATCTCTTTGAGGCGCGCGTGGAACACGTACGCGCCGTCCGGCACAGGCCTGGTCCTGATCGGACGGTGAGCTACCCATTACTCACCGCCCGCAGGCCCGCGCCTACGGTGGCCGGGAGTCGTCGCGCGGCTCCCGACGCCCGGAGCGTCTCCCGCGGCGGCTGGGACGGGAGGCTCTCTCCCTCAACCGTCCCGCCGCCTCCTTCGCTAGCATGACTGCTTCGCAGAAGGAGGCGACTGCCCCCCACTCCCTCTCGCCCCGGACCATGGCTTGAACCAGGCCCGAACGCGAGAGGTCGCTGCCGCTGCCGATCGCCTCAACGAGGACACGGCGGCAGGGATTGAAAAGGTTCCGGTTGCTAGAACCCGAACCGGAACCGGAACCTAAATTAGAACCTTTATTTTACCGGTTCTTTAGCGGTACGAGTACGAGACCGAACGAGTTCATACGATGCCGCTCAGCGCAGGACAATAGCGACAAGATAGGATATTTTGTAAGAGGAGAGAGGGGTACATTGCATTTGTAGATCATTCGCATCATTCGTTGCATGAACAACGCGTGCGCCCTATATTTGTTTCATTGTTTGATTTATATTATACATTCGTGTACTCGTCTGTTGTACAATGACCTCTTAAGGGGCTTACAAGACCTAAACGCAAGTTTTCGAAACAATAAAAGTATATGATAGACTACAGTAAAAAAAATCAGAAAAATATATGATATTCTTCAGGATATATGCTAGATAGATAGTGTGGTGAAAACATAATACAACTAATTTGATACGATAGAAAAAAATCATGAAGATGCCTCTAAAAATTTTCTTTTTACAATAAAATCCATACTAAAATACATACAATCATTCTGATTTTTTGTCAGATTATTCTACAAGCAACATACTAAAATACTAGTGTTTTAATTTTTTTGTCCAAACAATAGATTCTTTGTAAATCGCATATTCTTATTTTCGAACAAAATACGTGCGCATGTGTACGTAAACGCTGTGTAGCGACACTGCCGGCCGAGGCCTGATGCTATACGGACGTGTCGCTCTTTTCGCCGCAATATTTCCGCCAAGATTGTTATGTTTTTGTAAAGTTTTATTTGTAAATTCATTGTTTATTATTATTTGCATAATCTTCTTTGCGTACATATTTTTATTTCGTGTAAATATAAAATACTTTGAAGTTAAAATAGCGTAACCTTGTTATCAATTATCATTTATTGTAAATATGAAGTGAAAAATTCCGTTCGGACTACAAAACGTTCATATAAAACGCTGAACATATTATATATATATATATATACGAAATTAAAAAATAAGAGCATTTTATTATTATTGAATATTTATTTTTTTAACAATAAAACTATGAATTTAGAAACGTCTAAGATAGTGCAGTCATGACGCATATACGCATAAGCTCAACTTTTTCGACTACATTCGTAACTGTTACGTTAGCGTATGAGGCCGATGTGTAGATTTGTATTCAAGAGTCCCCGGGTTCGATTCCCAGGGATTCTCTAACCGAAGTTTTCTTTTTAAATGTATTTTGAATTTATATATATTATGTATTTATTATTTTTTTTATAAATAATAATTAAAACGTCTACAATGTAATTATCTTTCACAGGAGAAACACAGTCGTAAATATCAACACGGAAGTTATTTCTAATGCGAAACTACAATTAAAAAAAAAACTAAAAGCACCTAACTTATTGATATTGGGCATAACGAAATAACAAATTCATCTAAAAATTGCGATGAAAATTTATTATCACAAGCAAGATTTTGGTTTTTATTATTATTGATTTCGTTTATAATAAATAGATTCATAATATTATGTATGAATGTTAGGTACCTATCTTTGAGGCTGTTTACACATTATGCCGCAGCTGCAGCGGCACCGCCACTGCCGCGGCGCCGCTGCATCAGTCACCCTTGGATTTGTATGATGATGAACACACGGCGCCGCGGCGGAGGCGACGAGTTTTGATAAAACCGTAGCAATACTCGCCGCCGAATCATGCTGCCGCCGCCGTGGCGCCGCCGTGTGCAAGGGTTCATGCAAATCCAAGGGCAACCAATACAGCGGCACCGCGGCGGCGGCGGCGCCGCTGTATTATATAATTTTTTTTTATAATGTACTACAGTCGCGCGGTACGTAAACACGCGATAACCCCTCCCGCCTACAGTATTTTAATTTCATCAACCTACTTGAGTTTCTTTCTAGTTTTGTGACTGTACCTACAGTCACAAAACTAGAAAGAAACTATCAAGAAGTTAAAAAAAATATTTACCTATAGGTATAGGTAAATATTTTTTTTAACCGACTTCTAAGAATGAAGAGGTTGTCAATTCGGATGTTTCTATTTTTTTTATGTATGTTCGGACATAACTCCGTCATAAAAATATGTAGATGGATTTGCAAAATTCTTTTTTTGTTCAAAAGAGGTTTATTCCGAAATGGTCCCATTTAAATTTCGTAAAGATCTGATGATGAGTTTCGGAGACAAACAACGGAACTCTTCAATACATGCCAGTTTACCCAATCTCACAACATAACATCACGCCTATACCCTTTAAAGGGGTAGGCAGATGTGTTCAATAGCTTCCTGTCACTGATATTAACATAGCAATTAGTGTTATATGAATTTGGGCGGGGTAGGTACAACTAAAAAGTGAAAAATAAAACTTTTTTACAAAAAAAAAACAACCGACTTCCAAAAAAAATACTACAAAGTGAAAAATAAAGTCTTTAATTTCGGAAGTCGGTGTCAAAAAACGAAAATGCAGATCCAACGACACCGACTTCCAAAATTAAAGTTAATTACTTTGTGTTGTTTTTTTTTGAAGTCCGTTTTTTTTTTTTTTTGTAAAAAAGACTTTTCATTTATAAAATAGAAACACGTTGTGAATGGAATAGAAAGAATTCAATAAAAATACATGGTCTTTTTGATCAATAGATTTAATTAAAAAAACTTATGGACGAATTCAAACAACCAAAAACAGCACAATATAGTCTCTTTGCCATATTATTAAGTAAGTACTTGTACTTATTTCAATGAATATTTGTCACAAATTGCACGCTTACTGCTTACGAAACCGTCACACCGTCCGGCGTCCACTCGTCACTGCGGAGCATTCGAGACTGTTTGTTAACCGAGTGTAAACCGAAATCGAGGCGCGTAGGTATGATTCGCGTTCCGACCGTTTTTATGAAGATAGAATACTGTATAGATAAAAATACCGTGGCGGGCGGTGCGCGGCGGGGCGCTGCCGCAGACACGGCATAATGTGTAAAAGGCCTTACTTACTTGACAAAGGAGAATGGGTAGACCGTACCCAGACACAAAGTTAATTGCAGCATTATGAACTATGTTGATCTTTATTGCCCCCATGGAGTAGTTTGCTTAATTAATCCTAAGACAGCATGTCTGAATTCACTTGGAGAAAAAAGTTATGTGAGGAAATTGAATTGATTTATTAAAAGGAAATATTTAACCTATCCTTTCAAAACTTATTGACCTGCTAATGATGGACACTTTTTGAAATTAATGAACCTCTAAAAACTTTTTGCGCTTCTAATGATGCACTTTTTTTAAATTATTGAGCCTCCTTTTAACTTAATTTAAAATAATTAAAAACGTAATTTAAAATCTTCTATTTTTTTCATTTTATTATTGATGAATGGGCGGCCCGCTTTTGACCTCGATCACGCCTGATGGAAAGCGATAGATGATAAGTGATGATATGTGATGTTATTTTTTTTATAGATTGGAAACAGTGGTACCACAGGAAGATCACGATTGTGAAGTTATTGATAAAAGTACATATTCATCTAAACGTGTACTAGAAGAAATAACGGGATAAGAGCTTGACCCACCTCTTTTAGTTTTAACGTAACTCCAGAAAAACTTCGGATTATTTTTGAGTTCGTTTTCCAATCGATTCATATAATTGTTGTAACAAAGTTTTGCTAGGTCATTACAGCGCTTAGTTATAATCTGCAGTTCAATTCTGTCTAAAGGGTTTTTGTAAATATTGTGGCGATTTCTGATCTTATTTTTGCAATTAAGTAATTTGATTAGATCTCGATTGAACCATGGTGGAAATTTACTTTTTTTTGGCACTCGCTTAGTTATAAATTTTTCTATACCTTCCTGAATAACGTCATAAAATACCTCCACCATCTCATTAACTGCCTGCTGTGCTTCAAGTAACTCATCCCAGTCAGTTTCACTCAAATATTTCCGAATTGGTATGTAACTCGTTTTTCGGAAATTAGGCCTACCGCAGGTAGTGTTATATGGGAGTTTAGCTTCCTTATTTAGAGAAATCACGATATCGAGGGGTGAATGATGCTGGTCAATATTAGCAATCGGATCCTCACTTTGACTCACTCTACACAATGAATGGTTACATAGTATAAGATCTAAAATGCGGCTTGAAGCATTACATACATTGTTAAATTGATTAAGCCTATTAACATACGTGAAATCTATCAAAGTTTGACTTAAATTGGACAACTTAAGGCATTTATCAGAATTATTGACTATACTTCAATCGATATCACCGATATTGAAATCACCTGCGATGCAGACATATGATAAGTTTAACTGTTCAAACACTGCATTACATTTGTCCAAAAAGTGTTCCAAGTACGAGATACGTACAGGTGGTGGCAGGTATACAGAACAGAGAGCTGCCCGACGTACAGATCGAGCCGCAGGTAGATCTAAAATTACCCAAAGGTCTTCACAATTACTTTCAAATTGTTCTGCTCGTTTGGAAATTATAGATTTTTTTACGGCTATCAAAACACCCCCACCTTCTTTACTACTCTGTAGACAAGAACTTTCTCTGTCCCTTCTGTATACAATGTATCTGTCGTCGAACAGCTCGCTGCTCAGTACGGTATTATTAAGCCAAGTCTCTGTAAAAATGATAATGTCATAGTTATTACAGCATACATTATGAAAGATGATAATATGCGTTTTTGTTCTCACGCCTCTACAATTCTGGTAATAAATTTGTAAATTATCGAATTTTGTATTATATTCAAGTTACAATTACATGTATTTTTAATTTAAATATAAAGTATGTTTTTTTTCACGTCAACTTATTTAGGGACTCTAGATTCTTAATGAGGATATGTTCTGACCCATCACTTTTCCTGACGAAGATTCTACCATTTCTAACCCAGACGAATTGATATCCTTTTTCTTTTGCTTGAAGTCTAGTAGCAGCATGCAGCGCTTTGTTAGAAGGAGACAAATGTTCTTGCACATATATTGGCTTCTTTTCACCAGCCAGTCCAAGGTCCGCTGTATTTAGTTTTTCGATGTTATTCTTGCCTTTATTGTAGTTAATGACAGAAGCCAAGAGCAGGTCACGAGTTCTTGGGGAGGCCAATTGGACTACGATAGAGCGCGGGCGGGCACTAGAATTTTGTAGTTTGGCTACACGGGTGCAATGATGGATATCGGTGTCGCTCAACTTGCATCCAACGACTGATCCTAGTTGCTTAACGACTGTATAGAGATTCTCCTGTTTATTTTCGGGCAAACAATGAACTTCAAGGTAAGTCGAACGTGCCTGTTGCTCCAAATAGTTGATTCGCTGGCCCATATCCGCCACTGACCTCTTAAGGTTAGTATTTTCTGTCTCTAATGCCCGGTTTCTGAGGTACTTTTGTCAGTGGTTTATCTATCCATTAGCGCTATTGGTTCGACAACTTGTGGAAGTGCGTTTCCGAACACCGCAATGTAAGATAAACTCCGTTTAAACTCAAGTTAACTTAACTGACCAATGTTCGCCGTTTATCGGTTCCATAACTATACTTTGACGTTGCATTTCATAGAAAACTACATCAAAAACGTGTGTTATGCCCGGTTTCTGAGGTACGAATTTTATGTACGAAGGTATGAAATTAAATGACGTGTGAAAGATAAAATATTAAAATATTTATATACATATTATAATTATACAGTAAAGAATACAATGAGTGTTAGCATCATTGTCGATCATATAGTGAAATTCATTAGCCACTTCGATAGGAAGCATCATTATTCTTTCAGTAAAATTTTGATACCATGCTATTTTGCAAAATAATGAATAAAACACTAACCATTGGAAAGACAAACAGACTTTTAACTTAAAATGAAACGGCAAAGCAAAAATAATACTACACAAAAACAATGAACTGCTGAGTTAAGGTTTCTTTAAAAAAAAATGACAATGATGTCGTTCAAACATCTGCCGTAAACTGCTCATAAATAACATTTTTTTACGCGAACCCGTATACAGACCCCTAGTTATCGGTTTCATAGTTATTGAATGGTTTGTTGCGTGTCCAGAAACGCAGTGACAGTTAACCGACGTTTATCTTATGCATAACTTTATTGAATCCATAGTTAATGAGAGTTTATCTGGGGACTTCAGAAACCGGGCATTAAGTCTTTTACCG
The DNA here is from genome assembly GCA_963855955.1 of Luperina nickerlii. Classification (NCBI taxonomy): domain Eukaryota; kingdom Metazoa; phylum Arthropoda; class Insecta; order Lepidoptera; family Noctuidae; genus Luperina; species Luperina nickerlii. Next base: position 24,152,344 of record OY979672.1, on the reverse strand, counting down.
AGACTTTCAAAGCCCTATGTTCAGACTGATATTCTTCAAACTCCTGTATGTGAAAATTCAATGACGCCGTCATCTCCGTAAGTTCTTTCTTAATCGGTTCAAGCTCTTTATTTACGACATTGAGTATTGTATTGTTTATTTGACGAAGCATAGAAGCGAATTCAGCCTGTATTACTTCCTGGAGGATATCGCGTACATCATCACGAGTCACAAAGGTTGCTTCAGGGGGCGAGTTCAAAGCAGGTCTCTTGTTCCCCCTAGAGGTGGAGACATTACGGGTTGGAGTATATTCCTTTTTGGAGGTATTCGAGATGTGACTCCCGCAATTAGAACACCTCCATTTACAGTAGACATCCGTGTCCTCGGAAACTTCCGGAAGAGACAGGCACTCAAAATGATACAATTTATTGCATTTGGAACAATTAATCGATTTTTTTCCATCCTTGCTGTCTTCATTAGCACAGCATCCCCATAACAATGTTGACGAAGCCATTCCAATTAATAGTCAGTCTCACAACAATTCCAATGCCGAAATAATTATTAAAAAGAAAAAAATGTATACTGTTCCAAGCACACTATTAAAGACCCCTTCAATCTTTGTTGGTAAAAGTGCACTCTAATAAAGGCCCTGCGCAATACAACGAGCGAACTAACAGCGAGCTCGCGAGAAGAACGTCGTATGCGCCGTGCTATCTGCGGCGCTTACGCGTTTTATTATAACTGGTGAATTACTCCTGACGGTAGATGAATAACTATTTTGATACGTTTTTTGTCTAGAATTGATACACAAAGCACTAAGTCACTTATTAATTGTAGTCGGATTGTTGTTATTGATATTATTCACACGATCAGCACTTTTAACGACACTTTAGAGCACTTTTGACGCGTACCAACAATATTTTCTTAGGAGCAGTTCGAATGGGTAGTTACTCGTACAACGTATAATTTATTATTGCCGACTTTCAAAAAAAAAAACACTACAAAGCTACAACCGACGATACCGACTTCCGAAATTAAAGTTATTTTTCACTTTGTAGTGGTTTATTTTGGAAGTCGGTTGTTTTTTTTTTTTTTTGTAAAAACAGTTTTTATTTATCACTTTTCAGTTGTCCCTACCTACCCCACACAAATTCATATAACACTACTTGCTATGTGAATATCAGCGACAGGAAGCTATTAAACACATCTGCCTACCACTTTTAAGGGTACAGGCGTGATGTTATGTTGTGTGATTGCGTAAATAATGCATACAAATGCGATAGCAGCGATCGCGGTTGATTTGCTGGCATTTATTGAAGAGTTCCGTTGTCTGTCTCCGAAACTCATCATCAGATCTTTACGAAATTTAAATGTGACCCTTTCGAAACAAACCTCTTTCGAACAAAAAAAGAATTTTGCAAATCCGTCTATTTATGATGGAGGTCGTCTATATAGGACCCGAACATAAATAAAAAAAATAATAATAAACAAATCCGAATTGAGAACCTCCTCCTTTTTAGAAATCGGTTAATAATTTTGTTGTCATAACTACTTGTTTCCGCGTCATCTATTGGAATACTCGGGCGTAATCGTAAATCGTATGCTGTATGTCATAATTGTGATGGGCGTCGTCGTTAGATGGCGTACGCGTCGATTGTGTATATGTGTGCATGCGTTTCTCAAGGAAACTTAGCTCTACTAGTCCTCTTAAGAGGTTGTTGGTGTTTTTCCATTAACCCTGTATATTCAATAAATAAAGGAGATGATAATATCTAAGTGAATACAATACGATTAAACTTACCTTTGTCCATTTTATATTAATTTATTAACAGTAACTGTAGATTATAGTATAAACAACTAATAATAATTACTGTCAATATTTGCTGACACTGTACAGACTACACTGAATGTTTGCTGACTTCTACTCACCAATAATTCGAAGGCTAACTGAAAGAAAAGATACGCTAGCCACGCGTCAAACATTATCCCTTCTTTCTTAGAGAACCTTTAAATCGGATGTTACGGAACCGGTATATTGGAACCTTTATTTGGAACCGGTACTATGGAACCAGAACCAAACCGGAACCTGAACCGGAACCGTACCGAAAAGAAGAACCTTTTTAAGAACCGAAATGAAGAACCGGAACTCAAATTCGTACCGGTTTTCAATCCCTGCACGGCGGTGCTCCGTCCAAGCGGGGCAGACCTCCACCGTGTCCTCTGGGCGATCCTGGCAATAGTGAGTTACAAAGGGCTGCTCCCGGTCTTTTGTTTCAGGTACCTACCGGACTATCCACCAGGCTTGCGTGCTATTAGGCATCAGCCGCATAGAATCTTTGGGAGTTCGAGACCGGCAGGTCGGTTTTGCTCCGCGTCACACGATCGTCGTGTCACCTCCGATTCTGTCGAGGCGTGCTACGCTTTGAGGTTGTGGTTCGTCAGGAATTCGGGATCGACTTGTTATTTAAACCAGCACACATAACATTTTAATACTAGTTGATCTTTAACCAGGATTATTTCTAGCGGGATAACTTAATTATGTTCATCTTTATTATGATTCTTTTGAAAGTTACGTAATTTAGTGGTCACGAATCTAAAACTGATTACAATCGACTCCCTAGTTCGGAAACTAAATGCGTAGGTAACAAAGATTTACCATCCGATGTACCTTAAGATTTCTCGTAATCTCTTTTCATTTAAGTAGACCAAATTACCAGTTCCGCAACTGTTTTAATGATATTTGATTTTACCTAATTATAGTTTTTTAATATAAATCTGATATTATATAATTATATAATATTATGTCATCACCACTGCTCTCAAAACGGTGAAGGAAAACATCGTGAGGAAACAGGCGGCATGCGGCATGTCTCAGAATTAAAAATTTGAAGACATGTGACATTTACCAACCCGCACTTTGCACGCGTGGTGGACTACGGCCCACTCCCTCTCACAGAGCGGAGGCCTGTGTGACCCGTGTCCCAGCAGTCCCAGCAGTGGGAACATTATAGGCTGACTATGCTATGCTTATAGTTTTGATGCGATTCCTTTTTAAATATCAATAAACTATGATACGTGTTCAAGTGGTGAATTTTCATTTCTTATTTGGCTACAGAACGTATGCACTGTATGATTGGTTAACTGCTACATTCGAGCCATGTCCTAAGCAACTAGATGCTATTCTAACTGACAAGCCAAGAAGCCATTGATTGCCAATCGGCATTCAAGTTTTCAAACGTCCGTCCTAAACAGGCTGGATCTTCTTTTACAGATATTAGAAAAATCCTGATGGTCGTATTAAGGGCGTATTGCTCGAAACGCATCAAATGAAACGTCTATCGATATCATTTATTACGAATGCTTCATGCTCTTCTCTATATTTCATCGTTGATGCATTTCGAGGAATAAAATTATAATATTTTTATTAATATTATTTTTTTTTTCAAGGAATATTTTTGGTGCATTTCGAGGAATACCCCGTATTAAGTATTTCGATAATCTTTCTTTAACTGACCGGATTATTATCCAGTATTTTGTCCTAGTATTTTCGCAATATCGATTTTTCCAATTACGTACCTATTGGTGAGGCGACGCACCTAAACGCGAGCGGTACGCAATAAATGAGTCCGTGTAAAGTAGGAGCGCAGGCGGACAGCACGGGACTTACCAGAGGCAGTCCAGCATGATAGAGACATGCACGTGGCGCCCGCGGGGCTGCACTCACCTGCAACAAACAAACACCAGTCATTGACAGGACTGCGCAAAGCGCAACGTACGCACTGCAACGTGGGGGCGCGGCGCAGCGGCAGATCCGCATATCGATCATGCGTCTCAGCCACTGGTCGAACGACCCACATAAAGGCTCCTGCAAACAGGCGCGACACGCGATAAATATGCGCGCAACACAAAGGCACCGCAAGTCGCGCAACGAGCAGTGCCTTTGTGTCACGCGCGATTCGCGTCGCGCGTCGCGCCTGTTTGTAGGAGCCTTAACGCTATATTTAGTAGAAATATTTAAATATAGTAAATGCCTCGTTGATATAGTGGCTGTTACGTACCGTTCTCTAGAGGATAGGTATTACCTACTGCATTCAGTCATATAGGTAGGAATTTTGGATAGTTTTTTCACCCCACAACTAGTAAGTACTCAGGCCTTTGAGTAGTAATAAAAGGGTTGTGATTTGATTAACTTATCGGCTTGCTTATCGTCTATTCGCCGAGCAATCCGATTGGTCTACGAAGGGCGATAGTGGCGCCGCTCTTCCGTGTGTATTTTTGTACGAACTAATCGTCTCGAATCGAATAATAACGTGCTCCGCGCGCTATAAACAGTTTTCTTGCCTTCTGTGATTTTGTGCTACAACCCCCTCAAGATACGAACAATAACATTAACCAACACCTGTGGAATATATGTGTAGTCAAGTTTAGCTGGATTTAAGACGCCTGGACACGACGCCGACCCCTTGGTGCGCGAGGCAGTGGACGGGAGTTTGCTGGTAAGCTTTTTCAAATCCACAACCCATAATTTACTACACATAAGTGTTTTGGTCCATACGAGCCGGATTTATTTCTATGTACTTGTTATGGGGTCGTTTTTCCTAGTGTTCTTTGATCATATCTTCATAATTCATTTTGCGTCGTCACGCGTCCAAAATGGCGGAGTTAATTCAACAAGATATTTTCGAACGCGAGATCATTCTTGATGATCTCCAACGTACATTACAGTTCATAGATTCAGACGAACAACAGTTTAGGTCACGCTCAAAAGAGTTAACTTTACAACAAAGAAAGTTCTTCAAACTTCAGGCCAAAATAGAAAAAGTCCTAATCAAGTCCAATACCTTTGACAAGGAGGAACAACTACAGATTCGTAACAATTTTAACGATTGTTATTATGCAATTAGTGTTCACTTAGACAAACTTAAAGAAGAGGATAATGAGCGTAAACGAAGAATGTCGTCAAGTACGTCGATGAATAATTCAGTAGTACACGTTCCAATAAATCCTAATCATAATAATTGTGCAAGTAGATTACCCATTCCTCCAATGCCTACCTTCTCAGGGGAGACCACGGATTGGCCCCCATTTTACGATTTGTTTCGTTCATTAGTACACGGCAAAAATACTTACACGGATACAGAGAAGTTTCGTTATCTATTACTGTCATTAAAAAATGAACCCTATAGCCTTATTAAATCTATACCAATTACAGACGAAAACTATAGTGTTGCATGGGATATTTTGGTTTCTCGGTATAACAACAAACGGGCTATCGCCACAAAACATCTCGAAAAAATATTAGAAATTGAACCTAGTACCGAGAGAATGACTCAAAGTTTAAGAAATTTACTCAATGTTTATCAAGAAAACATCAAGGCATTGCAGGCGATGCAGTTTCCGATAGATCAATGGAGTTTCATATTAGTGACGATTTTATTACGTAAAATTCCGTCTGGTATTCGAAAACGTTTCGAATTATCATTAGCCAAACCATCGGATATACCCAACATAAATACATTGATAAATTTCTTGGAACGCGAGTTAGCCGCAAACGAATTCTCCTCTTACCCACAAAATAAAAATAATAATCTTGAAAAGGTAGGTACTTCTCGGACTTCGGCGACGACACCATCGCGCGGTTACGAAGGCCCGCGACGCGCGCTCGCAGCCAACGTCACTTCATCAAGTTTGAATAATAATACCGACTTACAGTCTATCAAACAAAAGAATGTAAAAAACGATTGTTTATGTTGTGATGCTCAACATACGTTGACAAAATGTTCCAAATTTCTTAATTTATCTCCCCGTGATAGGTATTCTTTTATTCAAAACAAAAACGTTTGTTTCAATTGTTTACATGTCGGTCATGATTTAAAACAATGCAAATCCAACTTTGTGTGTCGTTCATGTCATAAACGACATCATTCATTAATTCATTTCGAAAAGTCTCACAGTTTATCAGTTGTTAATGAAGTCGATATTAGTGATAATGCTATTTCACTTACTGTGAACGAAACGAAAGAGACAGCGGTTCCCAGTACCTCGCACGCCGCCGCATTGACTACGGTAAATCATGCGTGGCGCGGTCGCACGAACGATTCGCAAACCATTGCTCCGTCGGTTAGTGCAAGTACGGTACTCTTATGTACGGCACTCATCAATGTTCATGTTGGCCCACAAAAACATACAGTTCGGTGTATTATTGATACAGGGAGTCAAGCGACTTTTATTACCGAGGCTTGTGTGCAGCGGTTAGGTTTACACCGTAGGCAAGCGCACGTTCCAGTGTTCGGTATCGGCGGGTCCGAAGTCACAGCTGTTTTACCAAAGGGTGTAGTATCGTGTCATATCACTCCTACGCACGGGGAGCAACCTTCAATTTCAGTTGATGCATTAATTTTATCTAATCTTATTTCACGTATGCCATGTGTGACGTTGCCTTATACGGGGTGGTCACATATACAGAATTTAAATTTAGCTGATCCTAAGTTTTATCTTCCACAATCAGTGGAAATGCTTCTAGGTGCGGATATACTATCCCAAGTTCTATTAGGTCACGTGATCAAGGGTCCACCCGGGTCACCGATGGCTATGAACAGTATCTTTGGTTATTTATTGATGGGTGATGTTTCATGCAACCAAAATACACCTACTTCAGTTCAAGTATGCCTCAGTAGTTTTAGCTCATCATACGATGACGGCATCAGTCTACGACGATTCTGGGAATTGGAGTCTCTTCCGGAAAAGAGAATCCTAAGTCCCGACGAAGTGTTGTGTGAATCTATATACGTAAATTCACATACTCGCGATGAAGCTGGGCGGTATGTTGTTCCACTTCCTTTCAAACCTAATGCTCCCGCCCTCGGCGAATCACGGGATACGGCGGTATCCAGGTTTAGAAAATTAGAGTATCGTTTAGAACGTAATCCTCAGCTTAAGGTCGAGTATCATGCGTGCCTCCAGGAGTACTTGGAACTCGGTCACATGGAGCCAGTTGATATACATACTTCGTTAGCTACTACTAGCTATTACATTCCGCACCACTGCGTGGTCAAAGAGTCTAGCGAGACTACTCGCACTCGCGTCGTCTTTGACGCGAGTTGTAAAACTTCAAATGGAATATCACTTAATGATGTTCTACTGACTGGTCCGAAATTGCACCAGGATATAGTAGACGTTTTACTGGGTTTTCGTGTCCATGCTATTGCTTTCACTGCTGACATTAAGCAGATGTACAGAAACATTAAATTACAACAATCCGATTGGGATTTTCAACGCATTGTGTGGCGTAAATCACCTACTGAACCGTTGCTTGATTATCGATTGCAAACCGTCACCTTTGGTGTTAGCTCATCACCGTACTTAGCCCTTCGTACTATTCAACAGTTGGCTCATGACGAAGCCGCTAACTTCCCGTTAGGTTCTAAAGTTCTCCAGGACCAGGTTTTCGTTGATGACATTGTCACCGGAGCAGGCGATGTAAAGAAGGCACTCGTTTTACAGCGTGAGTTGGTAGGTATTTGTTCGTCAGCCGGTTTCGAGCTACGTAAGTGGCAGAGCAGTTCGCCAGCGTTACTCGCTGCTTTACAAACGTCAGTCTGTCAGGGCGAGCGGCCTGATAACGTTTCTTTCGCTCTGATGGAGAATGACAAACAAATAAAGGTTTTAGGACTTCAGTGGAATCCTAAATCTGATACCTTCACGTTCAGTGTTCAAGCAACTACGGGTAAAATTACAAAACGGTCTATACTATCACAAATAGCCAAAATTTATGACCCTATGGGATGGTTATCTCCCGTAACTATTTACGCGAAACATCTCATTCAGTTGTTATGGATGTCAGGGGTCGACTGGGATGAGTCACCTCCTGTAGATATTATAAATGCTTGGTCTAATTTTCTTAATGAGTTACCATTATTATCAAATTTTCAAATTCCACGTTTTGTTTTTGCAAACGTGAATGTAATTCAAATTCACGGGTTCTCCGATGCTTCCGAGCGGGCTTATGCCGCGTGTGTTTACGCCCGTATATCCGATAATAGTGACAACGTTAAAACATTTCTTCTTCTCGCAAAAACGCGTGTAGCACCTATAAAACCGGTTCTTACGATCCCGCGACTTGAGTTGTGCGCGGCTGTTTTGTTATCACGGTTGATTGATAAAGTTAGAAGTGTGTATGATAACCACATAAACTGTGAACATGTGTATGCTTGGACCGATTCATCCATCGTGTTAGCGTGGCTTCGTTCTCCACCACACGAGTGGAAAACATTCGTTTCTAATCGCACTAGTGAAATCTTATCCCGGCTTCCGACTAATAGTTGGAGACATGTTCCATCAGCTGACAATCCAGCTGACGCACCTTCTCGAGGAATGCTTCCTACAAGTTTTATACAAAATGAGATGTGGCTCCATGGGCCCTGGTGGGTCGCGCGTGATTCTAGTTTTTGGCCAAGTCCCAAGAAAATACCCGTAGTCACTGAAGACAAACGTAATCTACCGTTGTCTATAGTATCAAACTCTTCCACCTCGGCACCATCTGATGTGGCCGAGTATATTACAAGATTTTCTACTCTAGGTAAACTTGTTAGAATAACAGCACTATTATTCCGATTCTATAATAAATGTAAGAAGAGTCACATTTCCTATTCAAAATACATAACCGTATCAGAGTTTAATTTTTGTTTAGATCGACTTATCCATTTAGTTCAACATTCATGCTTTTACGAAGACATTAAAAATATTTCACTTGGAAAATATCCATCAGTTAAGTTACGTCGACTCAACCCTTTCATGGATAACAAAAATAATTTGCGTGTAGGTGGGCGGATTCACAAATCACTTTTACCGTTTGTTTCCAAACACCAATTGATTCTGCCTAAGAAACATCATCTTACAAATTTAATCATTGATCATACACATATCACGCATCTACATGCTGGTCCACAATCCGTGCAATACATTCTACTTCAAAATTATTGGATAATGTCTAGTCGTGACGCTATACGTACGCGCTTACATCGCTGCGTTCGTTGTTTTCGTGCTCGTCCCGTGAATCCGCAACCATGCATGGGTCCGCTACCGGCCGTCAGAGTGCGCCCCGAGCGGCCATTTCTAAAAACCTCTGTTGATTTCGCGGGTCCGTTTTACGTTCGGGCAAATAAAGTTCGAAATGCGAAAATTATAAAATGTTATGTAGCTGTTTTTGTGTGTATGTCCGTCAAGGCTATACATCTCGAACTTGTGTCCGAGTTGTCAACTGAAGCCTTTTTGGCAACTTTGCGACGCTTCACGTCCCGTAGAGGTTTATGCACCGACATTTACTCTGATTGTGGAAGGAACTTTGTTGGTTGTAATAATTATTTACAAGAATTGTATAAATTTTTACGTAATGATTCTGTTCAAGCCACTCTTAATGGTAAGGTTTTAGAACAAGGCATCACTTGGCATTTTCAACCTCCCTATGCCTCACATTTTGGTGGCCTTTTCGAATCCGGTGTTAAAAGTTTCAAACATCATTTACATCGAGTCCTCGGTACGCAAACTCAAACTTATGATGAGATGCACACTCTTCTTTGTCAAATTGAAGCGGTACTCAATTCACGTCCACTTTGTTTATTAAGTGCAGATCCATTAGATCCGTTACCCATAACACCATCGCACTTTTTAATAGGAGGTCCGTTGACGGCATTACCAGATATTTCACTATTCGAGAATGTTCCAAATCGACTCACTAGATGGCGTAGGGTACAACAATGTGTGCAACACTTTTGGAAACGTTGGAGTCGCGAATATTTACACGAGATTCAACAACGTAATAAATGGTTCCGAGATCGCGGCTCGCAACTCCGTGAAGGTATTATTGTCGTTGTACGAGATGATAATTTGCCACCATTACAGTGGAGACTGGCTCGTGTCCATGCTCTTCACCCGGGTTCCGACAATGTTACTCGTGTCGTAACTTTACAAATGGGCAAAACTTTTGTGAAACGCTCAGTAGTTAAAATATGTCCTTTGCCCTTAGAATAATTATTTTGTAAGTTTTAGTTAATATTGTTGCGAATCTTAGTTAGGGAATCTATCGTAATCGTAGTTTTAATTAATTTTTTTTAAGTTTCATGCTTTCGTAGCATTTTTCATTCCTCTTTCGAGTGAAACATTCTTATTATATTTTTAACTTAAGGTTAAAAGAAATGCATTCTTTTAAGGCGAGCGGCATGTTACGTACCGTTCTCTAGAGGATAGGTATTACCTACTGCATTCAGTCATATAGGTAGGAATTTTGGATAGTTTTTTCACCCCACAACTAGTAAGTACTCAGGCCTTTGAGTAGTAATAAAAGGGTTGTGATTTGATTAACTTATCGGCTTGCTTATCGTCTATTCGCCGAGCAATCCGATTGGTCTACGAAGGGCGATAGTGGCGCCGCTCTTCCGTGTGTATTTTTGTACGAACTAATCGTCTCGAATCGAATAATAACGTGCTCCGCGCGCTATAAACAGTTTTCTTGCCTTCTGTGATTTTGTGCTACAACCCCCTCAAGATACGAACAATAACATTAACCAACACCTGTGGAATATATGTGTAGTCAAGTTTAGCTGGATTTAAGACGCCTGGACACGACGCCGACCCCTTGGTGCGCGAGGCAGTGGACGGGAGTTTGCTGGTAAGCTTTTTCAAATCCACAACCCATAATTTACTACACAGTGGCCTTGAGCGCTACTGCAAGCATGAGGGAACCTGAGTTTGATTCCCGGGTCGAGCAGTGTTCAGTAGCAGCCAGGAGTCTGGATTGGATGTTGTTGACAATAGGCTCGCCCTCTATAACATGGCACTTAAACACAACTGGCTCAATGTGGGGTACCTACTATAGGTACACCTCTGCGCAACCCTTCGGGGAATGCAGGCGTGATGTCATGTTATAATACAGTTGTCATATCTTGAACTTGCTGACTGTTATACATATACCAGTTCAAGCTGTCATATCCTGAACTTGCCGACTGTTATATACCAGTTATACAAGCTGTCATATCTTTAACTTGCTGACTTTTTAGGGAGTTTAACAGCGTGTAGTTTTTTGTACTTACTTAGGTAGGTACTTCTGCGATATTGTGTAAAATTGCAATAATTCAAATAACATCTGAAACACGTAAGAATTCGCCACTCGTAATGAATTCTGGAAATATGTTTATTTAATTCTAAGTATTAATTTCATCAAAGAGAACACTTGGCAAAATTATAATAATAGTACCTATAAAAAATTTGGAAAATGCTAAAAGTGCAAGATTTGATCATATAAAAATCATAGATATAGATATCGTAATATATTAGTTAGTTTTTTATTTATTTTAATTAAACTACTTTGAATAAAAGAGCCATTTTCAATAGGGTTCCTCCTATGAGTACAGCTACAATGACTTCAGGTTTCACACTTGATTGACGGAAACATTTTAGAAATATTTTGATGTTTTTAGGGTTCCGTACCTCAAAAGTAAAAACGGTACCCTTATAAGATCACTTCGTTGCCCGTCTGTCTGTCCGTCAGTCGAGACCCTTTTTCACAGGAACGCGTGGAATTATCAAGTTGAATCTGTCGGTTGAACATAACATTGATTTGTCCTGTGTTGAGCTAGATATACATATTATAGTGGGTGTTTACAGACCCCCAAATTATCAAAACTACTCCATATTTATGATAAATGATTTTATTTTTGTAAGTAGGTTTGCACAAACACTTTTACACGTCAATCATATTTTTTAAACTAGATGAGGTCGGCGTTTTCTATCCGACTACTCTGAGAAGAAAGGCCGAAACAAACTCAGAGGTCATAGTCTCTTTTAAAGCCCAGACATCAATCTTGGTCACGTTATATGAAGACCATGTAGGTCGATGTCTGAGATGGTCTTTTGAGGAAAGAACCACACAGATTGAGAGGACCTGTCGAGCCAGTGCACGCATTTGTCAGAAACCGTGCAGCTCAACTCAAGACTTAAGGAGCTCAACGATTCGACGAACAATACCAAAGAAAGGACATTTGGGTAGGCCACATAAATTACTCAAACTGCCAGACCATGGAGAGAAAAATAAAAAAAATATAAAATGAATAAATGAATGACCCACATCGTCTTCACATTCACAATAATTTAAATAATGTAATACTTTACAAAGTAAGCAAAAATCATTGTTTAAAAAAAAAAACATTAATGTCTATATGTGTATTATAAAAAAAAAACATGTGTGCAATTCACACGTGGTACAAATGAAACCTTCAAAAACACTGTATAATGCTTCCTATCTCATTTTCTTAATACGCAGGCGCGCACACACGTACTAAGACAAGTAAGACACGTACAACGCTCGGACCCAAGCGTCGTGCGTAGCACGTACCACCACTACCAGCGTATTAGGTTTCCATCCATCCAACCATCCATCTATCCATCCATCCCATCCATCCATCACCATCACCATCACAATCACCATCACAATCACCATCACAATCGCCATCACAATCACCATCACAATCACAATCACCATCACCATCATCGTCATCATCCTCATAAATTAGTAGCATAGGATTAAATGTGATGTCATTTGTAATAATAAAAAACAAAAACACTGTATAATGCTTCCATCTCATTTTCTCCCACGTTAAATCTTATATGTCTCTTTTTACTGTTGCTTTTTCGTTTCACAAAATTTCAAATCACAACGATGCTAAAGAAGTTTTCACTTCAAAAACATAAACACTCAAAATGCATAAATTGGAAGCAGCTCAATCCCAAGCCTTTTTGTCCTCAATATAATCTTTAACAGTATAAAGGCTTTCTTGTACAACTTACGTTTAATTAATGATTTAAGTTTATTAAGGCTTAGATCTTGAACGTGTCTTGGTAGTTTATTATAAAAGCGTATACATTGGCATCTAAACGAGCCACCTATTTTCTTGAGCCTTGTTGTAGGTACAACAAATTTGTGTTTGTTACTAGTATTTATATTATGGATATCACTGTATTTTTTGAACAATTTTATATTTTTATGGGATTTTCATAAATATACTGAGAAGGCACAGTCATTACATTAATCTCTTTAAATTTGTCTCTGAGAGAGTATCTCGGACTTAATTTATAAATTGATCGAACAGCACGCTTCTGCAAAACAAAGATAGTCTGAATATCGGCGGCATTTCCCCACAATAGAATACCCTACGACATTACACTATGAAAATATCTAAAGTACACTAAACGTGCAGTCTCTATATCAGTTAAATTACGAATTTTTCTAACAGCGTATGCTATGGAACTTGGTTTTTTTGACAATTTATCTATATGTGGACCCCACTGAAGCTTAGCATCCAAAGTTATGCCCAAGAATACTGTGCTGTCTTCAGGATTCAATTCCTCGCCCTTTATCAACACATTAGTTTTCACCTGCCTAACGTGGGGTAGCGTAAACTTAATGCATTTGGTGTTTTTCTCGTTTAGAAGCAAATTATTAGCATTGAACCAGTGGACTACTTTCGAAATCGCGCTATTTACATCGTCAGTAACCAACTGCTGACGTTTAAGTTTAAACAAAAGTCAAGTGTCATCTGCAAACAACACTATATCATGATTATCCTTTATGAGGTACGGCAAGTCATTAATATAAATAAGAAACAAGAAAGGACCAAGAATTGAGCCCTGTGGGACTCCCATCGTTACTATAGATCCGGGTGATCTTTCTCCATTAACGTCAACGCTCTGAATCCTTTTACTCAAGTATGAAGTAAGAAGACTCAGAGCAGTATTCCGGATCCCGTAGTGGTGGAGTTTCCTGATTAACGTTTCGTGAAAAACGCAATCGAATGCCTTGGACAAATCACAAAAGTAGCCCAAGGCATCGCATTTATCTTCCCATGCATTATAAATATGTCCTAAAAGTTCAACACACAACATCAGTAGTTGAACGACCCCTTGTAAAACCGAACTGTTTGCTATGTAATAATTTATGTTTATTAAAAAATCTTTGTATTTGGTCTAAAATTAATTACTCAAAAATTTTACTAAAGGCAGGTAGTACAGAAATAGGTCTATAATTTGTGGGGTCTGATGTAAGTTACCTGATTTAAACAAAGGTATTATTTTACTATGTTTCATAAGGTCAGGAAACTCCCCATTGTCAATACAACTATTAAAGATAACAGCAAGAGTAGGTGCTACAATGTCAATAATAGACTTAGCAACTTCTACAGAATTATCCCATAGATCTGCAGTCTTTTTTACATTTACTGTGTGAAAGGTTTTAATTATATCTCGACATGTAACGTGACGTGGATACCGCGAGACTGGTCTATTTTAGTTACTTCCATAGCATCATGTCTTACGGTATTTTGCTGTGGGGACGGGCTGCAGATATTGATTCTATCTTCATTCTGCAAAAGCGGGCTGTCAGAGCCATCTACAAGCTCAGTAGACGCGAATCTCTACGGGAACTGTTTAAAAAAATTAACATCATGACGGTTCCTTGTCAATATATATATGAAAACATTATGTACGTTCGAAAAAATCTACACCTTTTTAGTAAGATAAGTGACAGGCATAATTTTAACACTAGAAATAGGGACAAATTAGATCAACCGCGTTTCAGATTGTCTAAAGTAAAAACTACTTTTATGGGTTACTGTGTAAAATGTTATAATAAAATACCACTCGATATTCATCAACTAAATGAGAAGAAATTTAAAACTTGCATTAAACGCACATATGTAGACAAGCATATTATAAGTTGGATGATTATATCGTTGATAAAAATGCTTGACTTAATGCTGGTCCTGCTCCACAGGCACTTGGGCTCACTAGTTAAATTTCAATAATTGGAAGAGGTGCTTCCCTTTTTAGGGTTCCGTAGTCAACTAGGAACCCTTATAGTTTCGCCATGTCTGTCTGTCCGTCTGTCCGTCCTCGCTTAATCTCTGTGACCGTTAGCACTAGAAAGCTGAAATTTGGTACCAATATGTATATCAATCACGCCGACAAAGTGGTAAAATAAAAATTGGAAAAAAATGTTTTATTAGGGTAGCCCCCCTATATGTAAAGTAGGAAGTGATTTTTTTTTAAATTTC
The DNA here is from genome assembly GCA_963855955.1 of Luperina nickerlii. Classification (NCBI taxonomy): domain Eukaryota; kingdom Metazoa; phylum Arthropoda; class Insecta; order Lepidoptera; family Noctuidae; genus Luperina; species Luperina nickerlii. Next base: position 24,137,264 of record OY979672.1, on the reverse strand, counting down.
AACCCTAACGTGTGATATATTGTTGGAAAGGTATTTAAAAATGAATAGGGGTTTACTAAAATCATTTTTTGATAATGCCAATAATTTCGGAAATAATCGCTCCAAAAGTAAAAAACAATGTGTCCCCCCCCCTCTAACTTTTGAACCATAAGTTTAAAAAATATGAAAAAAATCTGCAAAGTAGAACTTTATAAGGACTTTCTAGGAAAATTATTTTGAACTTGATGGAAACAACAGTTTTTGTACAAAAAAGACAAAAAGTTGTACAAAATAATTTCTGGACTAAGTTTGTAGTATAATCGTATGTGCAAGCATTTTTTTAACTTCTTTTACATATTTTATTATCCTGAACGTATCCCTTTGTGTTCGCGCTAAAAACCGTCGCGAGTTGGAGCGCCTGCCGCGGAACGTGCAATGATGCACGCTCCGTGTTCGCGCACGTACCCATTACCGGGAGCAGTTGCAGGAGCGCGGAGCGCTGCTGGAGCGCGAACATAATGGATACCCACCTTTAAACTTATAAGTGGGAACACTTATTATGACGGACGGGAAACTACGGAACCCTACACTGAGCGTGGCCCGACACGCTCTTGGCCGGTTTTCTTTGTGTTTCTGACATTAAGAACATATTTTTTTTTTTTTTGTTTTATTCAATAAGTCTTAATTGTTGAATACCTACTTCGTTATTAAATAATATCTCTTCCTATTTGGTAGTAAAATTCAATTAATCTCTTAAATAAATTACAAACTATAGTTTTGTATAATTTAGAAGCATTTTTAAAATTTTGTAAATGTAAGAACCATGTTTCCGTTTATTATGATTTTCTTGATGTTGACTTAAAAGAGCATGGCAGTTGAGAACGTGTCATGCTCACTTAAATGTCTCATCGATGGTGGCGCGTGTGTTGGACCATTCGGTTCCCTACAAAATGGTTGAGCTAGATGGTGCTGACCCACGCGTCATGTTCGTGAACGGGCGCCGTCGGTTGAGACTGGTCTACTCTTAACTGCCAAGGCTTATTTTTAATCTTATATTTTGAAATGTTTCTTCTATTGTCTTTTTTTTTACATTGTTCTCACATATAGAAGCAACAATAATAATGTATCCAGGATTTTGTATATTTAAAAGAGTGTCCATGGAGTTTCTTGCCCGTTCTTCTCCATAGAGATCTACGTTTTGGAATGGGCGACTAGCTTCAACTTTCTGACTAACTGACAGACTATTTAAATTTTGACAATTCAAAAGTGCCTGTACAAGGTTTAATTGAAATAAATGCTTTGAGTTTGAGTTTAATATATTCAAAATGAAAATCCGAATCGCAACCATTAACATTTTCCTTAAGCAAAGACTCAGCAACAGAAGGTGATGAGTTTAGGGATTTAGTAGTTGAAACGGGAATATCTGAAAAGAAATTTTCAAATGCCTCGGCTACTTGTGAGTCTGATTTTATTATGTTGTCATTAATAGACAGGCTGTAGTTAGTATCTCGGTTTGATTTGAGTCAGTAATGGAAGATGTTCTAGCAAAACTTGGAACTGGTAAAAAGTCGCTAATTATCTGTGGTGACTTCACCATTAATATCTTAGAGAATACGAGCCCCGATGCAAAATAGTTCGTTTAGTATGGAAAGTAGTGCGAAGCGTAAAATATAGAAAGTATATATTGGTAAAATAATTAAGAACGTTTAATAAAAAGTAAACCACAATTTGAGGAACATTTTAAAGTTTATTTTAACATAACTGAAATACTTTCATGACTTTACATAGCATATATTTTTTTAAATATTCTAAAAAACCTAACGCAAAAGTATTCCTCTACCCTTGTCACTCACGCAAAATAGTTCGTCTACCACTTAGTTGTGTCGCCGTTGCTCTCAATGATAGCTTTAATGCGAAGAGGCATGGTTGCAATGCAACCAACGCTGCACACTCCTCAGGCGTAATTGACTCCCAGACAGCCAAGAGTTTAGCCTTTAAGTCGCTCTTCGATCTTGATGGATTTTTACAGAGAACTTTTTTCATTTTCCACCATAGGGTTTCAATCGGCAACAAGTCCGGGCTGTTAGATGGCCATTCGATTGTAGGGATGCTTTTCGCCAGTAGCCACGTCTTTGTTGTCCTTGCAGTATGGCAGGAAGCACCATCCTGTCGAAAAATGAAGGAATCTTGATGCTTAAGTGACGGAATAGAGGGGCAGTAAATTCTCTTCCAAAAGATTTTGATACCTTGCAGCATTGATAGAACCATCCACAAACTGCATACCACCAACACCTTGTGCAGACATGCAGCCCCATATCATAAGAGACGCCGGAAACTTCACTTTGCGTTTGAGACAATCAGTATGAAATGCCTCAATTTTGTTCCGAATCAATTTTTCCCTTCATCGCCGACTGTCACTTCAAATTTGGACTCGTCACTCCAAATGATACAACGCCGTTACGCCAGTGATCGGAAGTCCAATTTAAATGATCACGAGTCAACTTCAACTTCTTTTTCTTTTGTACAGCTGCAGTCAACAGGGGTTTCTCCTTAGCGGTGTAAAATCCGTAACCCATTCTTTTTAGGACTCTTTTGCAAGTATCAACTGAGACGTCTTTGTGAATCATGTCCATCCATTGCACCGTGAGTTCTCCAGCTCGAGCACGACGATCATTTTTGATAATTTTCTTCAGGATTCTGTTTTCTACTGCACTTGTGATGCGTGGTCGACCAGTTTTCTTCAAACAAGAAGTTGTTCTATTCTTTTTATAGTGCTGAATGATATATTGAACTGTAGACCTGGGAAGTATCAAGTCTTTAGATATTTGGTAACTTGATTTGCCAACATCGACCCCACAAACTATTCGCTTTCGAAGCTCTTCACACACGGGTTTGCCACGACCCATTGTTATTTGAAAACTAATGAAAAAAACTGAAATTTTCAGAATTTATACTGTCTCACTTGACAAATGACTTACTTTCACCAATTTGAATTACTTTTACAAATTTAAATTATGCAACATAATTTTACAAAGAAGGAATAATCTTATTTAATTCACCGATAGACGAACTATTTTGCTTATAACTTCTTCAAATTTAAAACAGGATATGTATAAATTTAAAATGCTAAAATAGTTTATTGGTCCATAATTAAAAAATGGCATAACGTCGTTGAAGTTCTAACACCACGTAAGTCATTTTTGGCGGTTTTGACATTTTGATGCCATTCGCTAGAGAATTTGGGTTAAATAACTGTTTTTTGTAAATAGTTACTGTTTCTACATTAAATAGAACTATAATTAAGTATACACAAATAGTAAATTTGTATTATTATAGTATCTATAAAACATGCAGTTTTTTCTCTCTCCTGAAAAGTTGCTATTTTTGACTTCCGTGGTGTTAGAACTTCAACGACGATAAGTAACGCGACATGTGATAGTAGAACAGCTTAATATTTTATATAGATATGCAAAAATAATGAAGTTAGAAAAAATCTCACTGAGAAAATTTCACATTAGACGAACTATTTTGCATCGGGGCTCATAGTTCAAATAGTAGTCGATTATTAAGTTTCTTTAAATCCTTCAATTTGTCAAATGTGTTTTCAGAACCAACCTTCATAACTATAAATTCTGCTTAGCCATAGTAAACTATCTCCCTTCTGATCACAGCGGTAAAGCCGTTGTGTTCAAGTCCAATACACTATTACAAAAAATTCATATACAAACTAGACAAATAACACCAAGCAATCTATATAGATTTAATAATAACTTAATTAGTAAGTTAGGTGTACCAACCAGGCCATATTAAAAACAATGTGCCTAAATGAATTATATTATTTAGTACCGGAAAAAATAAGAAAAATGAATAACTTAGAATTTAATAGAACCTTAACCAATTGGCTTTGTGACAGATTTTTTTATTCAATAGATGATTTTTTAAATTTTAAACAGATATGATGTAAATAAATTAATGAAGACTTATTTAAATTGACATTATTTATAAATTAATCATTGATGAATTGTTGTAACCATGACATATAATTTTATTCCTAAAAATAGCTAATTTACTAACTACTTATTTTAATAATTATTTTTGTAATGTAATGAATGTTCCTAACTAATATTAATCGAAGCAAGACTGTAAATTCTATTATGTATGACAATGATGTGTATATTGTGTATGACTAATGACATCAAATGACATTATTATGCATGTACTAGAAATACGAGTGTTTGCACGACTTATACGTCGAATATAGTGAAACTAAAATTATTTTATCATATCATGTAAGCACCTATATTCTGGCAAATAAATTTCATTTCATTTTCATTTTTCATTTCATTAGAAGTTCTTAGCTATAGTGTGCAACCGAGTTCAATAACACTTTAAAAAAGAAAACTAAAACTATTATTTTTTGTTCAGTGACTGGACAACTAAGGGTATTAGGAAAAAGTAGGGAAAAATTGTTTTAGCTGTATGGCCATAAGCCTTATATTAACTCTGAAACTTTTAATAAATACGTTGCTTTACCACCTCATTGTTTATAGAATTGCTTAGAATGAGATTTCTTACCGACAAATTCCGATTTATTACTGCCCGTGCCCACACGTAACCGCTCGTTCAATAATTTTTACCGCCCATTTAATTATTTTCCTGCTCAATTATATATTCACTGATCCATTTCATTATTTGTTATTACTCATTTTTGTTTACTTTACTGCTTAGTTTTAACTGCTGAACTAGTTATTAAACGTGCCATTTATAATTTTTAACTTACCAAAACCGCTATTTACAACTGCCTTTTTAAATCAGTGCCTTTTCAAAATACCTGCAAGTTAGCTAAAGCCTTTTATATTAGCAACAAGATCAAATCAGCCGATAATAAAATAAAGACGGGATGGAAAATTATTAATGACGAAACCAACCGGAATAAAAGACAATAATGATTTCGCACTAGAGACTTCGCGTGATCTCATAAGCACTAACAACGAAGTTGCTCAAGAATTTGTAAATTTCTTTACCAGTATCCCACGTATAACTACTGAAATCTTTAATTCTTCGCCCTTGCGTTCTACTGATTTATTAAGAGCAAACGTTTCAACCTGCCAGATTGAATTTAAATTCAAGCATAATAAACCCTTTTAATAGTAATAAAAGCTTTCAAGCAAATCAAGATAAAACTAATCGAAGATATATGGGGAATGTCTATCAAAGTATGTACCTCTATTATTGAGACTATAGCGCCGTACTTACATAAGGACGCACAAATAAATTGATTAGCATTGAAAAATACTGTTGGAGTTGCTGAAGATTTTAAAATACTATTTTTGCATTATAGAAATTCAATCTCCTAGTATTGTATAATTGCATAGCATATGTGAGTACTATGTACTATAAAGCTTCCATTTACTGGGTACGCCTTTCATTGACTTGAATGTGCCCTGGCTGCTGAGAGTATGGTCATGCTCACTCAAATGTCTCGCTGATGGTGGCGCGTGGTTTGAATCATTTAGCTCCCTTCAAAATGGTTGAGCTTATAATGAAACAACTCGTTGGGCGGTTACGAAATGACAGACTATATTCAAAGTATTGCCAACATAAAGCAGTAAGGGTACGTTTTGATACACAGTCTTAACATCCCGACTTATCAAAACAAAGTTACAAACTAATCATCATATGTAATGAAATGATACAAACATTTTTCTTACATAATTGAAGATTATAGAAAATGTTCTAAGTATAATTTTAAGTTACAATTTTTACACCTAACATTTCCATGAACATGTAATGTTTAACACATCCTAAACTTTTTGTTAACAAATCAGCTGGCATTCTGGCTGTCTCCAAATACGTAAGTTTACAATTTTATTGTTCACACAGTCACGACAAAAATGATAGCGCACATCAATGTGTTTAGTGCGGTTGTGAAAAACATTATTCGCAGACAGTTTCAGTGCTCCCTGATTATCATTAAAAATTTTAACACTATATACATTATCAGATATTTCTAATAAAATATTACGCAAGTAAATTGCTTTAGTACATGCCTCTGTGATAGCCATGTACTCCGCTTCTGTGCTTAATAAAGCAACAGATTTTTGTTTTCTGGAAGACCATGAAATGGCACCACCACAGAGTACAAAGCACACGCCTGAGTATGACCTTCTGTCAACAATGTTGTTTCCCCAGTCAGCATAAACATATCCCACAAGTTCAGAGTTACCTTCCCTAGTGTATGTTAAACCCAAGCTTTTTGTCTTTTTTAAATATTTTAAAATTCTTTTGGCATACATCCAATGTTTATTATTAAAACTATTGTTAAACTGACTAAGGAAACTCACAGAATACATAATATCAGGTCTTGTTAACACAGCTAGATACATAAGACTACCAATTAACTGTTGATAAGGAATTTGCAAGTTACAATTTTCTTCTTTAGTAATATAAGGCTTATCCTCCATTGGAGTATCAAATGTTTTACTTTCAGTCATTTTAAACTTTATCAACAATTGGTTTATATAATTTTCCTGACTTAGTGTGATAACACCCTTATTTTTATCTACATTTACACTCATACCTAGACATTGCTTTACAACTCCCATGTCTTTGAGTTTTAAATTAGAAGATAAAACCTGTTTTAAATTTTCTGTTTCTAGGACATCATTAGAAAAAACAAAGAAATCATCAACGTACAGTGTAACAATTGTTTTACATCCATTATTATTTTTTGTATATAAACAAGACTCAATTTTAGAACGTTTATAACCCATACTTAATAAACAGTCATCAACCTTCTTGTACCAGGCCCTTGAGGATTGCTTGAGGCCATAAATTGCCTTTTTAAGCTTTAAAACTTTACCATTTGCTTGAGAATCAGGGAAACCTGGTTTTTGCATAAATATAGTTTCCTCAAGGTCCCCATTCAAAAAGGCAGTTGTGACATCAAGATGTGTTATATCTCAATTAAATTTTACAGCCAACGCAAACAAAAGTCTAAGTGTAGCATGACGCACTACTGGCGAAAATGTTTCATCGTAATCTACACCCTTTTTGAAGTGAAAACTTCTTTAGCGGCGCTGTGTACTTTTTTTGGAATGGGTAAAAACTTCTAAATTCGCGTCAGGTCACGTGACCCTGATCGTAAGATTCGTAAGACGTAAAACGAAAGACGCGCGTTGTTGAGGACAGCGCCATCTATGCACATCGGGAAGAACTACGAGGGCCTCGCGTACTAACTACGTAGTTCATCCAACAACGACGAGATGGCGCTGAACCACGGATATATAACTGACGACGAGCTCCATGGGCTTGCTTCTCTTACCACTGCCGCGACCAACACCACGAACTGAAGTCTATCCTGTGTGCTTATTTGTAAATCTGAATAAATTCCTTTCACGAGAAGAATAAACCAGTCACTTTGGTCATCATACCTGATTTGCAAAAAACCCTATAAAATAAGGAACACACCTTAACACGCGTGTTTTGTTTATAAGACGATTCACAAAATACACTCGTAATTGTTCAAGTTTTCACTTCTGTCGGCACTACCGGAGTGCCAGTTTTTTTTTTGCATAAACCCTTTGGCAACGAGCCTTGCACGGTGACGCACATTATTGTCACTGTCAAATTTCTTTTTTAATACCCATTTACACTTCACTACTGTACCACTCACTGGGATGTCGACCAATTCCCACGCATTACTATCTTCAAAACACTGAATTTCCTCACTCACAGCCTTTAACCACTGCTCCTTTTCAGGTCCTTTCAAAGCTTCTTCTAAACTCAGTCCACTGGCACCATCTAAGATTTCTTCAGTAATACACATGTTCGAGTACCCATACCGATCTGGCTTCCTTCTCTCTCTAACAGGTCTGGGAGACCTGTTTTTCAAAACCATCTCATCTTCACACTCCTCATACTCACTTGGTACAAATGTTGTATCGGTATCGTTTAGTTGTGAAGAAGTATAAGCCTCTGTATCGCTGCTTTCCTCGATATCCTCCTCAGTATCTGGCTATCTTTGAAATGATTCTTGAACTGGAATAGTAACTTCAGTGTTTTGTTCATGTTCCATAATTATAACATCCCTGCTGGTTGTCACAGTTTTATTCCTTGGATTATAAATCCTATAGCCTTTAACGTTATCTGGGTATCCAACCAAAATATGTTTCTCAGACTTCCTGTCCCATTTTTTTCTTTTTTCTTTTGGGACGTGTACCATAACTTAACTGCCAAATACTCTCAAATGGCTTAGATCTGGTTTTATTCCCGTCCACATTTCAAACGGTGTTTTTCCTGACAACCCCGATGCCACTGTGCGGTTCTGAAGATATACTGCAGTATTTGTGGCTTCGCCCCAGAACTCCTTTCCAAGACCTGAATCAAATAATAAGCATCTTGCCTTTTCTACGACAGTTCGGTTTGTCCTTTCGCATTAACCATTTTGCTCGGGGGTGTAGGGATTGGTTTTCTGATGATTAATACCCTCATTCTGTAAATATCAAATTCTCTGTTACAAAATTCAAGCCCATTATCACTTCTTAAGGTTTTAATTTTTTTATTTGTCTGGTTCTCTACCAGAGCTTTGAAGTTCTTAAAACACTTTAATGCTTGATTTTTATTTTGAAGAAAATAGACATAAATGAATCTTGTATAATCATCAACGAAAAGTAGGAAATATCTTGATCCACCCATTGACATAACCTCCATGGGTCCACAGAGGTCTGTGTGCACCAATGCTAGTGTTTCTGTACTTCTAGTACCAACATGACTAAATGGTAATCTGCTCTGCTTACCTTGGCAACATACTGAACATGAAGACTTAGATGTGTCACTCTTTTCTGATAGTTTGATGCCTTCCACAGCAGATGTCATTTGACTCAAATATTTGCTATTAACATGACCCAATCTGCGGTGCCATAATTCACTTGACACTGCAAATGCTGATGAAACATTATCAGGCATTATCAACTTGTACACTCCATTGGTTAAAACAGCTTGAGCTACCAACTGTCCATCCTTGTTGTAAACAATGCGACCATTTTCACTAAATGAAACTTGATTATTGTTTTTAATCAATTTGCTGACAGACAACAAGTTTGTTGTCAACTCTGGAACACAATGCACATCCTTGACAGGTACATCATATTCACAGTCATCTGTCTTTGTAACAATATTAATATCTCCTATGCAAGAAAACTTCAACTTATTGCTATTTGGAACGATAATTTCCTTTTCTTTTACACTTTGTCGATTCATAACCCAACTTTCCATGGCTGTTAAGAGGCGTATTACAAAAAAACGCGAAATTGGAAGATTTCGACGTTAAAATTGGATGTTTTACGTTCGTTGTATGAAATAACAATTACTTGGTAGAAATAGTTCGTTTTCTCTACTACAATAAACTCAGAACCGATTTTAGATAACTTATTTAATTATTTAGTAATAAGCTTTCTCCCGATGAATGTTTAGGCAAAAACTCACGGAGACATGATTTCGGAGTTCTAATTTGGAGATGCTACTGAATATCTACCATCAAAAAAATATATAATTAGCTCTCAAATATCCTATACTTCAATAATAATAGCATACAGTTTCGTTATATGCCTTTTATGTAAAGAAAAAAAAACTACGTAATTCAATTATCGACCGAAAAGGCTTCCAAACAAGCCCCGATATCTCCAAAGTCCTACATTACTTAGGCGTAAAATTTATACCAAAATAATCATCAACATTTGCTTAGAATATAGTATTATTTTTATTATTTAAATCGCTACTATTATTTTTTAATTAAATAAATAAAAATACTATATATTTCACTGCGCCGGCCATCTGCGATTAGTATCGCGCGAGCGCTTGTCGAGGTTGGACCTATGTCAGTTTATTTCCCGCGCGCCTTCGTTCCGATACTACCGTCACAGCTACCGTCGTGTGCGCCGATTGTCGCATAAACGCTGCAGCATTGCTTTTGTGTGCGTGTGAACTACGACCACAGTTTTTGATCTTTGACCGCAGTTTTTGCAGTAATCGATTATAATATCTACAGTTTTTTTTTTTATAATCATTTAATCTGCAATCAGCCCAGCAGCTTTAATCAGATGGGATGTTGTTTCTTCGACTTTAAGAAAGTGCACATCCTGTGATGTGTCATCTCTTTCTGTTTTTCAATGAGTTTCATATGGAAGCTAATCGCATTCTTTTCAGCCGATATAGGCAGTTGTTGGTGTTTATGAGCTGTGTAGCCAGATGGTTGCTGTGTCGCTCAAGGCGTTGTTTGTAGGTTACAGAGGAACTCTCTATTTCCTCCCTGACTGTAGGAATTTCCAGGTAATCATGCACTTCCGTGTTCCGCGTGAACCATGGCGCATTGGTGAGGATCTTTAACACTTTGTTCTGGTAACGCTGGAGAATTTCAACATTTGAGTGGCTCGCTGATCCCCAGAGTTGTATACCATATGTCCAAATCGGTTTCAGGATACACTTGTAAATAAGGACTTTATTTTCCAAGCTTAGCGTTGACTGTCTGCCTATCAGCCAGCACATATCTCCAAACTTTCTATTTGCCTGTTCTCTTTTGGCCTTTATATGGGCTCGCCAAGTGAGTCTCCTATCCAGGTGCATGCCTAAGTATTTTACTGTCGTGCCTGTTGGCAAGACAGCACCGTCTAGTGTAACTGGTGAACAGTCCCCTCTCTTTAGTGTGAACGTTATGTGGACCGATTTTGCGGGGCTTGCTCGGATTCTCCACTTTTGTAGCCATAGTCAAATTTCGTCCAGGCATTCTTGCAGTTTTGCGGATGCTGTGTTTGCATCCCTACTACAGGCGAGGACTGCAGTGTCATCTGCATAGGTTGCAGTCACAACATTATCTGTGGTGGGTAGATCAGCGGTGTATATTGTGTATAGGATGGGACCCAGCACCGAACCTTGGGGCACTCCTGCTTCTATTTTACAGATTGATGACAGAGAGTTCTCCCATTTGACCTGGAATAATCGGTTTTGCAGATAGGACTTCAGTAACATGTACGCAGTATTTGGTAAATGGAGCTTTAGCTTATACAACAGGCCCTTGTGCCACACGCGGTCAAAGGCCTGCTGTATATCAAGGAAGACAGCTGAGCAGTATTCTTTTCTCTCCAGCGCTTGCCGTATTGTCTGGGCTACTCGGTGTATTTGCTCTGTTGTCCCATGGTGTGCGCGGAAGCCGAATTGGTGGTCCGGTATAACTTTTTGTTCTTTTAGTACTGGAAGGAGGCGTTTTAGGACCAACTTCTCAAAGACTTTCGAAAGCAAGGGGAGAAGGCTTATGGGTCTATATGATGTAACCTCTGTAGGAGGCTTCCCCGGCTTGGCTATCATGTTGATGATGGATATTTTCCATAGCTCTGGGAAATACTGTAGTCTCAGTATTGCATTAAAAAGGATTGTCAGCAGAACGATGCCTTTTCTTGGTAGTTGTTTAAGTACTTCTGCCGTTATTAGATCAAAACCTGGTGCCTTTTTTCGTTTTAAATGCATGATAGTTTCTTTTATTTCCATCGTTGTCACCAGTCTCAATAGTGGAGACAGTTGTTGATCGCTGTTCAAGACTTCATCAATGTCCTGCTCGGTGTGTGTATTATCAGGTTCATTGTTCATCATTAGGTTTTTTGCAATTTGTTGGTCAGTATTAAGTTGTACGTTGATCTTGATTGTTAAGTCCAAAGAATAACTGTTTCATGAAATCATCATTCTTTGGAGTTACGTGGTCTTAGAGAGTTGTGTTGATGACTTTAATGATTATAATTCTGTAAATACATATTTGTTACGGCCGCGAATCATATTTTGATCGACGTACAACTTAATACTGACCAGCAATGAATTTCGCGGGCTACCCTGGCGCTTTCGCCTTAAGGGTGTTAAATTTAGCGATTCAGGTGTAACATTAAATCAAAATCATGACTGGTTTTACCAAATCCAAGGCCAGCTTCATATAGCAAATAAAAATGTCTGCATACTTGCCATATGGACTGGACCAGATTTTCCTATAAAAATTTTAAAAGTCTACAAAGACGACGAATTTTGGTCGTTAAACATGTTACCCAAATTACAAGCTTTTTACGAAAAATGTGTACTGCCAGAAGTTATCGACTCAAGAAAAGCTGGATCAATGCAAAGGCATTGATCGAGCTTTTCTTGAGTCGAAAAAAATAAAAATATTTCCCGCAAAGGCGGGAAATATTTTTCTGATGTAAAAATATGGTGTTTGACTGTACCAAATAATAAAAAAATACCTATTACATTTGGTTATTTTATTTATTAGAATAGGTTGCAACCATACTACTATATACAATTTATACAACTATGCTATCAACTGTAGATATTATAATCGATTACTGCATAACAATTAAAATATTTGTGAACATATTTCAACAGTTAAGTTCATAAATAATGAAAAATATAACAAAATAAATTCATAATAAAATTGAAATTACACGTAACAAAGTTTCCGCCCACTAAACTTCATCCTAAAAAAAACTTCAGTTACGGAAGATCAAGACCGTTTAGTCGCCATATCCACAGTATCATAGTGCGAGCGAGAAGCATGAAAGAAAGTATCGCTCGCGTAGTTTGCCGCGCTCGGTGCGTAAAATACCTAAATTTGCGTAACGCCGAAATGTAAAAGGGCTCTTAAATGAGTACTGGCTCCTGAGTCAATATACCACTCAGTTTTATTAAAATTTCCACTTAGGAAAACAGCACTGAATGCATGTTTGTTTTCTTACATTTTTGATACAACTCGACTGATTTTTATCATTATTCGTGCATTGGTTCTTGCAATTTCCCGGTTGTTTACACTAATAGCATCTGACATTTGTTTTCTTCGGTGCGCCATCTTGATTTCCTGTCACAGACTGCATAGACTTTTTGTTTTTAGCACCGCTAACTTCGTGATTTCCGGTGAGGGTTTCCATGTCTAATAATTTTACCTTAATGGCGTCCGATGTGATGGGAATGCCAGAATGCTCAATCGCCATAATCATGGGCGAATATTTTTCTGTCAATCCAGCTAGTAGTAAACATCCAATTCAACAGTCATCAATATTGAAACCAGTGCCGCTTAGTTTTTGTCCAGTTTCAATAATTTCTGTTACGTACGACGTCATCGAGCTGCTACTCTCTAAACGAATTGATATTAAATGGCGCAATAAACTGATTCTTCTAGAAAAGCCGGAATCATCAAATAACTGTTTTAGTTTCTGCCACAATTCTTTTGTCGTAGTCACGTTTTTGATATGCACATATAACGATGAGTCAATTATCATAATCAGTTTTGCTTTCGTTTTCGCGTCATCTGCGGGTGTTACTGCAGTTCCTGCTACTGGCTCGATGCAATGTTTCATACCCTCGAGCACGAGGAAATTTTCCGCGGCGAACGTCCATTCTGTATAATTTTCACGTCCTTTCAACTTAGGCACGTTGATAAGATAGTTCGTACCACTCATTTTCATTAAATGTTTTTACTGTAGCACGACACACTGTCTCTAAATACACAGTTTTAGACCGAATAACTGATTAATTTTACAATTTAAAGCGAAATATCTGGGCCCATAACCTATAATGAAACAACTCGTTGGGCGGTTACGAAATAACAGACTATATTGAAAGTATTGCCAACATAAAGCAGTTTTTTTTTTTTTTTTTTTTCAGGATGGGAAATCATCAAATGACTCCTCCCGCTCTGGGTGGAGCGGAAGGGAGTGTCAGACTCTTACTGAAGTAAGGGTACGTTTTGATACACAATCTTAACAGAGCTGAATGGTGCTATTACATGCGTCACGTTCGTGAACGGGCGCCGTCAGTAGGGACTTGTCATCTCTTTGCTGCCATGGCTTACTTTAATTTATTTATTTTTTTCATTATGGACGCTTTTACCGTTCTGCAACGTTCTCACATGCATAATTTTTAACATGAATGATGTAAACAAGACTTTGTAACCATATTATTTTGATTAAGACGGTCGACGTCAGGGGCACCCCGAGGTTCGGTTTGGTTAGGTTCCTTTAAACCCTGCAGACAGAAATAGGAGCCCCGCGCAGCGGGGCACCGTCCACCTGACGTCGCGTCGTTAGAAATAAAACGAGCGCGCAGTATTAATAAGTAATAAGTTAAGTAATAAAGACCTAATTCGCTTTTCGTATTAGTTTATGTTATAGAGTCTGTACCGTATACCTACTAATTTTGTGTATACCTACTTTAAAATTCTAATTGGTTGGGTTACCGACAATAATTTTGTTTCTTTCTTTTTAAAGAAAACGTTGCCCCACACTAGGAATTACTCCTGTATCGTGAGTGCGTTTACAAACATTTAAATTCACATACACAAACAGCCAAACCCGGAACAACTACCTGTTGGCAATACAAATATTTGTTCCGTGCGGGAATCGAACCCGCGACACGCAGCGCAGCAGTCAATCGCTCAGCCACTGCACCAACCGTGTCGTCAAAGTGTGTTTGCGGAGAAAAGTGTCACAGGTCCGTTCAGCACAACGTCTCGTCCCGCACTGATTTATTGGGCGTCGGAGGGGTGGCTACGCGATTTGCGAGTAGCGATTACGTAAAAAAATCCATAATAAATAATTAAGAAAGTTATTGGCAAAAATAAGCCGAAGGTCCCCTCGGCATTACTTAATATAATATATTGGTGGCAATTAAAAGATCCTGTGATTGATAGTTTAGGAGAAAAATGGTAGTAAGTTACAAAAACAGAGGTCACTTTGCGTATTTATTTATGATATTTAAAACATATTTTTATTGTTTTTGAAGCGAAGTGGAAATGCTTTATATTGTGTAGATTAATATATATTTTTTTTGAAAAAAATCTTGTAAGGGTTACGGAAAAAAACGGTTCTAATGTATCCCAAATGAAGCCCAATTCACATATATCCACGCCTTAACTGCTCCAAACTTAAACTATTGTTGGGGTATGGATCACCAAAATAATTAAGGACGATATTGGGGTTCCATGTACAATTATATCTAGGGAATGAAGGCTTCAACTTAAATACTCCCCTAAAGAATCTTTTGACACGTTCGTCTTGTCCCACATTATTTCCGGAAATAAGTGATAAAGCCGAACGGTGGTTGTTTAATGTTCCATACGTGGAACCATTTGTTAAACATTGAGACAAAAAGTCTAGCAAATCATGTACGGTCGAAACCCTTATCGTGACAGTATAACCACCACTGTTTAAAGCTAGAAGTATATTGCGTTTTTGTGCTCCCAGAAATAGATGACGTCATTACAGTTAATGCTGATTGCGGGATCTGCAATCGCGCGAAGGCTTCCCGGATAATATAGTCGCCGCCAGGGAAAGGTGGCGATGCAGAGGATGACTCTCCCTGAAATTAGATGATAACAGAAATTTATCCGGAGGAAATATCAATATTTCACTTACAGCAAGAGATCTGAATACTGGGAACCATGCCTGAGATGGCCAATGAGGCACTACAATTATACCGGTTGCCTCATCAGTAATAATCTTTTGCAGAACCTTTAGAATAAGTGAAAATGGTGGAAACGCATAAAAGAACATATTCCATTTAATAGTAAAAGCGTCCACGTTGTATGCATAGGGATCGCGCTTCCATGATATATATTTTTTACATTTAGCATTCGCTCTCGATGCAAATATGTCCATCTCCGGTTCACCAAATTTTGAAACAATAGTATTAAATGCTATAGAGTGCAATTCCCACTCAATGTCAATGTTTCTTGACTCTGCGTCTGCTTCAATATTCTGAGATGACGCTATGTAGGAAGCAAAAAGGAATATCTGCCTTCCTTCACACCACCTCCATATTCTACGGGCAATTTCATTGAGATGTGGGTATTGCACTCCACCAATTCTATTTATATAAGCGATCGCCGTAGTATTGTCAATGCGTAGGAGTATGTGACAATTAGTGACTTTGTTCGCAAAAGATTTAAGTCCGAAATAGGCTGCAAGGAGTTCCAAATAGTTAATATGACGAGAACGCTCGTCTTCCGTCCACGAACCACCTATACTTTCTCCCCCAGAGGCTGCACCCCAGCCGATACTAGATGCGTCACTGAAGATCTCTAATACAAATGACATTGGTCTGATGGGGTTACTCGTGTTTAAAATTGAAGACTTCCACCAAGTCAAATCAACGCGTAAACTATTTGGAACAGCCATCATCTTGTCATAATCGTCATTATCCAATAAGGCTAGATATTTTTCCCGCTCTAAAGATTTTGTATATAACCACCCGTACGCAACAGCCGGGCAAGCAGCTGTCAGAGTGCCTAGGTAGCGAGCAAAAGCACGAATAGTGATTCTTGTCACAGCTAGCATATTTTCGGTACGCGACAAGATGTCTCGTCTTTTCTTTAAAGGGAGCTCTAGGGTCATGTTTTTAGAGTTTAAAATAAAACCTAAAAATTGACAACATTGGCTTGGTACCAGTGAACTCTTCTCATAGTTTATTACAAATCCTAAGTTCACTAGGCACTTAATGCTTTCATTGATATTATTTAAGCATTCTTCATAACTGTCTCCGAAATAACAACTATCATCTAAATAGAATACTGATTTAAAACCTCGAGATCGCAAAAAAGTAGAAACTGGTTTCATAAGTTTTGTAAAAGCATGAGGAGCTGAACTCAATCCAAAAGGTAAAACCAAAAATTCGTACAGAATATTATCAAAATAAAATCTCAAAAACTTTACATGATTCTTGTGGATAGGTATCAAGAAGTATGCTTCTTTCAAGTCCAAGTTAACCATATAGCAGTTGAGTTTCATTAATTTGACAGCTGTCCTAACATCTTCCATCTTAAAATGGCTAACATCGACATATTTATTTAATTTCTTTAAATTTAGAATTAAACGTTTTTCACCATTACTTTTAGGAATGATAAAAATACTAGATACAAAATGATCGCGGGTAGGATTACATTTATGTATGACATTTGCTTGCAACAAACGATTCAATTCTTGTTTAATATAAAACCTGTCGTCTTTCGAGAAAGATGATTTTGGAATCATACCAGGATGTTGTACAGGATGCTTAAGAAAGGGAATTCTATAACCAGAAATGGTCTCAAGGATCGTTTTGCCATCAGTAACCTTTTTCCAAGCTTCAATATAATACCTTAAGCGACCAGCATGAGAGAATACCTGAGAAGTTACTGCTTCGTGTTCGTTGTGGCGGCCGCTTCCGCTTGCTTGTAGCGTGATGCAGGGTGCTGGTGAGGGGATGACGCTCGTGGAGCACGGGTCCTCACCGGTGCCTGGATTGTCCCGCGGTGGCGGTAGTTCGATCCTGGCTTGGTCCCGCCGCCGCGTCTCGGCTGCCCACGAACATAGCGGTTGTAAGGCTGGCGTGACGGCGGGCCTTTGTAGTTTAAAGTGCTCGTTTGAGCTGCAGACTGGATCAGCTTGCCTGTCTTCTGTATTCCCCGCGAAGATTTAATAAATTCTCCTAATTTCTCACCAAAAAGTTGACTGTCTCTCTTTCTATACCTAAAAGGCTCTAAAAATGTCTTATCTACCATTGGAGTGACAAGAGATCGTCTAGTCTCAGTTTCCAAGCAATGAGAATCCGACAACAGCTTTGTCGCGTCTGTAAGAAGACGAAGGATGTCGGCAGTGTCACTGGATTTGGTTAATATACCTGACATCGTCCTTCCTAAGATAGTCAGGACTCAGGACGCATCCAATTTGCGATTGCTTTTTCTGAATCCTTACGTCACGATTTTTTGCGGACTCATTTAGCATTGCAGTTATTTCGGGATTAAGCACTGGAGCTTTCAATAAGGGACAGTTTTTTGGAAGTAGATATTTTTTCATTAGTTCCTCTCGTGTTTCTTTTTTAAGGCCATCTTTAAGGATAGGATCCCATCGCTTTGATAAATCAGCTACAATATCTGGACCCCAATCGGCGGTTTCAGTTTCGAAATCCCCTAGAGCCCTTAAGAGTTCGGGATCTGCGATAGGAGGAACATCATCACCATTCGTATTAGCGTCATCGGCCGGCGCTGTCACACTCTGGGGGTCAGCTGGCTGTGATGCTCTTCCTCCCATTGTAAAAAGTTCAGGTGGCACGGGTGGCGCAGAGCGCTCAGAGGTGCCTGGCTCATCCACTGGCCTCGCTGAGTCAGCGGGTATGCCATCCGACGCCGCAGCTGTCGGCGTAGGCGAGCGGTCGACGAAGGGAGACGAAGGCCTAGACGCACCGCTGTCCGGTTCCAGATATTCTGGAACGATATTTTTTGGTTAATATCTCGTATTAACTCTAATAAAATACAATAGGTCAATATCTCGTATTGACTCTAAAAAAAAAGAAAACAATCGGTCAGTATCTCGTATTGACTCGAAAGTTTGATGTACCGTCTAACATTTCATGTTAGATCTAAGGTACCATTGTATAAAAAATTATAAAGGCCTTGTATTTTGCACTATAACAATGACCACTAAAATTATGTAAGTAGTAGGTAGGTACATACCTTCCATTGACACACGTCTAAGACGACTTCTTTTCTTCGTCAATTTTTGTTCATATTTCTTTAATTTTCTTCGATATTTATCTTCTTTAGTTTCTTCATGCCTCCTTTTTGGCATTTCTTAAGTTTTTTGAACTGTTTAACACCAATAAAATCCGAAACTTAAAAAAATCTTTTTTCACTATGTGCGGTAGCCGCGCGCGCACGGAAACGAATGAGGAATATTGTAGTAGGGTGATCAAGCGCCTAAGGAGATAGTGCTGTCTCTTTCTTTCCTATGGCGCTAAACTATGTGCGAGTGAGTCGAAGCGTAGCGGGGCTACTACTACAGGTGAACATTTAAATCTCGAAAGACGAAGACAGGATAATTGAGAGCATTTGCCACAGTTTGAGAGCCTTCTCTTATGGCCGCTGAAAGTCCCTCCATTTGTTCTACAGCTCGAGATAGGCCCTCGCTGTGACAGTTTCTGCTTCAACCCTCTTCCTCTCTATCTCTGTGAATCTCTCCCGATCTTGATCTAACGTAGTCCTTGATCAGGCACGCTGTCCCGGGGGCAGGCTGGTCCTTCCAGGACTATGTTCTCTTGCTGTTGTAACTGACAAATAAAATAAATAACATTAATGTAAGTAATTATATCATGAAAGATGGCATACGTAGTTTGAAAGAGTATTACCTCTCACAATCTCTTCATTTTGGTTGGGAGAAGCATGAGACTCCAATTCATTTGCATCTTCGGTTGGAATGATAATTTCCACTAGGATGTCATTCTGGCTTTGGCTCTGCAATTATAGAATAAGTACCTACTTCATTAGGAAGGTGTTTATCAAGTTTACAATTATGTCTTAAAATTTACAACTAAACTAACTTACTGTGGATGGAAATGGATTGGCAGCAACATGGCTGTCTCCTGCAGCAAATTGAAGGCCCCCCATCACTGCTACCAGGCGTTGGTCGATGGGTGTTAAGGCGTGGATATATGTGAATTGGGCTTCATTTGGGATACATTAGAACCGTTTTTTTCCGTAACCCTTACAAGAATTTTTTCCAAAAAAATTTATATATTAATCTACACAATATAAAGCATGTCCTCTTCGCTTCAAAAAAAATAAAAATATATTTGAAATATCATAAATAAATACGCAAAGTGACCTCTGTTTTTGTAACTTACTACCATTTTTCTACTAAACTATCAATCACAGGATCTTTTAATTGCCACCAATATATTATATTAAGTAATGCCGAGGGGACCTTCGGCTTATTTTTGCCAATAACTTTCTTATTTATTTATTATGGATGTTTTTACGTAATCGCTACTCGCAAATCGCGTAGCCATCCCTCCGGCGCCCAATAAATCAGTGCGGGACGAGACGCTGTGCTGAACGGACCTGTGACACTTTTCTCCGCAAACACACTTTGACGACACGGTGGGCGCAGTGGCTGAGCGATTGACTGCTGCGCTGCGTGTCGCGGGTTCGATTCCCGCACGGTACAAATATTTGTATTGCCTACAGGTAGTTGTTCCGGGTCTGGCTGTTTGTGTATGTGAATTTAAATGTTTGTAAACGCACCCACGATACAGGAGTAATTCCTAGTGTTCAACGTTTTCTTTAAAAAGAAAGAAACAAAATTATTGTCGGTAGCCCAACCAATTAGAATTTTTTTGGTTTTATATAATTGTAGTGTGTGTAAATATTAGGTTATTTTAGTGTTTAATTAGGTATACCGTTGTAAATAATAATTACTAGTTGTCGTTAATTCTTATTGAAAATAGCATACCTACACGAGGAGATTACAAAGAATAAAACACTAGGTACCTACTTAATATTTTATGATAATGAAAAAAAATGCACTGTCCTTCAAAACTTTGTTGATACCATACTTATACTATAGAATGGCAAAATTTTAAAGTAGGTATACACAAAATTAGTAGGTATACGGTACAGACTCTATAACATAAACTAATACGAAAAGCGAATTAGGTCTTTATTACTTAACCATAAACGGTGAAAACGAAATTTTTTTCTAAACTAGGTAAGTGCGCAGTTTACTAAAATTATTCTGAGAATCCATTGCACAATCGAATTACACGTTTAAAGGCTCGTACACACAGGCGCGACGCGACACGCGACACAAAGGCACCGCAAGCATAGTATAAAGAGGGGAAGTAGGTTATCTCCGGCCCAATCCGCGATATAATTGCCTACTGTCTCAGGGTCGTTACTTTTAGCTAAATTTTAATTCAGTGCCTATAAATTGGCAAGGGTCGGGAAGTTGTATTTTTTACTTGTATTGTCTGGGTACAGGGTTTGTGAGGTCGGATTTACCTAAACGATGATGAAACTTTTCACGATGAAAGAAAGAGCGACGGGCCAGCAGACGGGCGGCGCGAGGCGGTGATGAGCACGAGAAAACGATCAATGGCAAATCAATTGACAGATCAAAAGTACCTAATGCATTCTAGTGGGAAAGTGGGTCTACCTACTTCCTCTGTCTGATATAAAACTAATACTTACAACAAAAACTAAATAATTAGGTATCTCATCATCAAGTAAAAATGATATGCTAGAACTTGCAAGCTGCAACTTGCTTACCTTTCCTGTTCAATAGGTAATCTGAATAGAGACAATGGGCATTGTTCATATTTTTTTAAATGTTGTAATTGAAAAACCATTTCGAGGAATAGCGTTACTGATTATTACGGACTAATTAATTTTGAAAAATATTCATATGTTATTGATATTTTTGATAAAATACGATTGACCTTCTTTGCCCTTCAAATTACGTACGACTTTGGCCGTACAGTTTTGTATCGTTGCCTCAGAAAATAAAAAGTAAGAGGCGAGTATTGTCTACAATCTGTCAAATGTCAAATTATTGTAAATATGTCAAAAATATAAACATTCTTGTTTATATCTCATTGTTACATTACATACATTGTTTCAACACTCGACAATATTTAATATACTGGAAGAGTTATGGAATACAGGAAGTGCTTTGTTCCAACTTGCAGCAATAATAGTAATAATGTCGCCGCGTGCGTTATTATTCTATTTCTAAATCGCCGCGTCGATTGTTCTAGTGACCATAGAGAGTAGTATATTCCTTGGAGGACACTTACACATAAAAAAACCATTTGTAAATAAATACGCTAAGCTAGGATTCAATTATTTAAGACGTCTATTCGGCCTATTGACACTTTGACAGATGTGACATTGTTGACGTTGTGTTGACAGATTAAATTGTTTTATTATGTACTAGTAAGGCAACGGCACTTAATCTTTATGCCACTGGATGACGTCACGTACCTTAAAAACTTAAAATAATTAAATAATTTTTATTAAAATAACTATTGATCCAATCATCAAAATATTCAAATTAGTTTCTCAAAATGCTCTAAATTTACAAAAAATAAAATAAAATATAATGGTTAGAAATTTTGGACAATCCCCATTCTGGAATGACTTATTAAGACACCCTCAAACACACAGCAATACGTTCTCCTGCGATTATCACACATTTTTCATTCATTTACTGGTGCCGAAAAGCCGTGACGCGCGAAGTTCATGCGGTGTTAGCCCCGGCTGGCGCACTGAGAAACGGGTCGAGATTTTGTTAAGTGCGCGTGCGGCGACGCATAGATACTATGACGCACACATACAAGCCGCGCGCGGTGCGTTTGTATGAAGACAACTTACTTCCCCTCTTTATACTATGCCGCAAGTCGCGCAACGAGCGGTGCCTTTGTGTCGCGCGCGATTCGTGTCGCGCGTCGCGCCTGTTTGTAGGAGCCTTAACTTTATAAAAATAAAGTCGTATTTCGGTCCAATATTTTCATAGAAAAGAGCACCTCGCAACTAATAATGAACTCTATTTCGACGGGAGAAACGTTTTATTATTCTGTTCGTATTGTCTGCCTTTGTAGAAGCCGCTAGCCACCGCCAATCCGCCATTGTCACACAAAAATGTTTTGAAGGGCACTATTATTTTATAAATCATTTATGGTTGATATTTCGGTATTATGAACGTAAAACTATGTCAACAAAAAGTATGAAATTAACGAACATGGATGTTAAACATTTTGTCAATTTTATTTTTATAAAGTTTGTGTAGATATCTACAACATTATTTTTAGGATATGCGAAACCTGAATATAGTTTGTTCAGAATCAGTAACTGAATCGATTCCAATAATTTTTACACCCATGTTATATTTTGTTCCAAAAATATTTTAATTAAATTTTATCACAATATAATCATTAATTAATTACAATACAATCACTGTACGATTAGGTATCATCCAATGAGTTCATCAATAGCCCTTTACGTTTCAGGGTCACGGTTACCTGATAAGACAGTCCCACGACCCCGGCAGGCGTTTGGCCCTCTATGGGGGCTCCGTCAGATTGCTGAGAGCTCTTTGAGGCGCGCGAAGTACGTTATCGCGAAAGCTCTTTACTGCAAAGTACGTTATCGCGAAAGTTCTTTACTGCGAAATACGTTATCGCGAAAGTCCTTGATTACGAAGTACGTTATCGCGAATGTTCATTATTGCGATGTACGTTATCGCGAAAGTTCTTTACTGCGATGTACGTTACTGCAAAAGTTTGTTATTGCAACGTAAGTTTGCAATAACAAACTTTCGCAGTAACGTACATCGCGGTAATGAACTTCGCAATGATAACGTACACTCAAATATTGTGTCAGTTTGGTGACAGCGGTTATTTTATGAATATCGACAGTTTCACTCTTTTTTTCTATTCCGTGATTGAACCCAACATTTTGCATTAAACAATCGTTGTTTGTTTACAGCTCCACTGCCAATAAATAGCCTAGTTTTAATAGATTTTTTTTTATCATTGTTCCTCTTAAACAAAGCACCTGCCATCCAATCTCTTCACCACCCTTGGTTGACTGGTAGAGAATGCCTAAGGCATTAAGTCCGCCTTTGTACCTTTTTGTGCGAAAAGTTTAAATAAATAAATTATTATCAGCCAGCGTACAACAAAAATCGGTGCATATAATAAATTATGGAGAAAACATGTATAATTTTGTTTTAAATAAACTCACGACTCAAGATATTACAGATTGAGGAAAGAAATTGGGTAATAGCAACAACTACATTTATTTATTACACTTACACAATGATCTTCGTGACTTTTCAGTTCTACTACCAAGAGTCCCCCAAGTACTCAAGAGTCACCACCTATTGAACATAGTTTGCAGCAAGATCGAAACCAAATAACAGATGATAAAGAAACAGAAGATATCAGGTTCTTTATGTTCTTTAACAATCTTGAGTGAAATAGATAGAACAGTTTGTTCCATTAACTTAAATTAATTTTATTTCAGACTAAAATCTATTGGTAGACGTATTGTAAATGTAAGCCATTTTTTTAAAGAACTACAGAATATAATTATCATCCCATGAGCCTTTGAATTGCGGCTTACAGTCAATTGAAATTATATCTGAACGACTGACAGGCCTAATGACTAAATTGACGCTGAAGTGTCGTTTATGCAATATGATTTTTGTAATCGATGGAAACGATAGTCCAGAAAAAATTAACCTAAATACATGTGGTGTGGTTGGTGCAATAGTTGCAGGATGTGGACACGATCAATTTCAAGAAATTACATCACATCTGGCCTAAAATGTACGACTATCATAAGAACATTTAAAACAAAAAAAAATAATAATTCATATATACATATTATGTTCCGTGATTTTTTTATTTTCCTTTAATTCTTCTGCAATAAGTTTTACCAATCTATACTAATATTATAAAGCTGAAGAGTTTGTTTGTTTGTTTGTTTGTTTGGTTGAACGCGCTAATCTTTGGAACTACCAGTCGGATTTGAAAAAATCTTTTTGCATTTGATAGCCCAATTCTTGAGGAAGGCTATAGGCTATATAACATCACGCTATGACCTTAAGGAGCCGAGCAAAAGGAAAGAAAGTCAGAAAGAACGCCAAGCAAAAACGAAGTAATAGCGCGGGCAGGCGATGCTATGCTACGGGGTGGGTCGGAGTAACAAGAAATTTCACGCGGACGAAGTCGCGGGCAGAAGCTAGTGTAATTATAAGTACCTAATAGATTTTTTCAACTAACAGTTTTAGTAGTCTGACAACGGTATAATTTTGTTGTCATGGTAACACAACAGCAACATCATAATACATTTTGTTAGTATAATAGAACCCTTCAAAATCACGCAAATTGGCGATGTTATAGGTAACCCGGTCTCGGAAGGATGGAGTCAGATTGACAGTTTTGGTAAATCTGACCGGTCCTTCCAGGTTCATAATGTCCCAGATTTTTTTAAAGTAGTAAATTTTATAGAGTAAATCAAGATATACAATGGTAACATGTAAATTAAACTTAAAACGCGTAAAAACTATAAATTATACAATATACATAATTATATTTTCCCTTGCTTTCGGTCTTGGACATTCAAAAGGTTTTACACCTCTGCTTTAGATACAGCTACTGGAAGCGATAGCAATAGATAGCATGCGGCGGGCGGCGAGGGCCGGGCGCCGGGCGCTGCGATGCAACATTATAGCACAAAATTATATTCGCGTTGCACGAAGTTATTGTTAGGGGTGGGGAGGCGCACGCGGGGGGCTTTGTCTTGGTAACGCCCACATGACCAAGGTCAATGGCGTAGATCCAGCTCTTAATACAGGTAAATTATCTGCAAACCCACCACATGTACGCCTCATCGACTGTGCATGCTCGCCACATGTCTTCTTTAGGGTATGCTTTTTGTCAGCCCAATAATTATTGTAACTGCTGGCTATTGTAAAGGCTGGGCTAAGGTACTGTACCTTAGCCCAGCCTTTACCATCTTTCTTTGCTCACCTGTAAGAACAATAAATGTTTGTATTGAGCAAGTGTTTAATATTAAAATTTAAAGGAATTACAATAAGTATTATTATTAGAATTGTGGCCTTACCTTGATATTTTCGTCTTCCTCGGTTGAATACTTGCCTCAAAGTAAAACTAACTTGAACTTGTGCATATAAACATACTTGAATACTTTCCAAACTAAACACTTGAGAACATTTTGATAACATTGCTTTGAAACTTTTGTTTATCGCAACAGTAATAATTATTCACACTTTTTATGGTTCTTTATACGTAATGTTAAATATTGTACGGTGGTACAGAAACCTTCGTGTGCGAGTCCAGCTCGCACTTGGTCGGTTTTATTATTCAAGTAGGAACTTATTTTAAGATTTTAGTTTAATTTTAAGTGGATGACAGATGACAAATGCGTGAGAAGTTTTTTTTTAATGTAACGTAGGCAATGACATACACAATGAGCCACTGCTGCCTAAATATTTAGTACTAAAATACATATAAATGCAAGCAAAGAACACTTAAATGATTATATATGTTAAAATAAATATCAGAATAGATTTATTAATAGATTTAAGGAGTTATTCATTATTTATAAATTTGGTAGTTTCGTTTTGATGTGTATGGCATTGGCCACCCCACGTGAATCAGTGTAGTCGAACGTGCAGTCGATTCCAATCTCAATCTCGATATCGTTCCAGAGTGCCAATTTTCTAAAGATTGGAATTTAAATTGGTTCGGATTGGAATACAATCGAGATTGGGATTGATTTCCAGAGTAAGCCTGCTGGACTTTATGACAAAAGGTGACGCAAGCCGAACCATACTGCTAGTTTAACTGCAGCATCGTATTTACTTGAGAAGAATGTGAATTATAAATTATACAGTGCAGCACCTCGAAAACGGAAGGTTTCGTCAGATACGAGCATGACATGTTGGTTTATTTTTTGTGCTAAAACGGCCATTAAAATAATTATTCATCACGCCCAACACTGATCATGCAATGTATTGAGCGTGCAGCGTGCCTGACTATTACAAACATGAAGGTAAATCGTATTTCCGAATCTCAGGGTATTTAAAATAGGAAATGGTATTTCACGCCACGGCACGCCACAGCCCACAATGGGATTCACTTCAGGTGCGTAAGTGCAAGCTACAGCCCACAATGGGATTCACTTCAGGTGCGTAAGTGCAAGCCACAGCCCACAATGGGATTCACTTCAGGTGCGTAAGTGCACGCCACAGCCCACAATGGATGACTTTCGTGAGACGTGTCTGGTTGCTATAGTTGTAGCTTGACAAACATCGTTCTCTTTCCGGTGTTGTTTGCCAGCCGTTGATTTGCCGCGTTGATTTGCCGCTTTCGCCACGGATCGTCAGTTGTGTCTATCACACACTGCCATTATTGTAGCGGCAATGGCGGTCTCATCGATATCTACAGAACACGCAATTTCTACATTGCGTATGGTGTACATAATAGAGATTATTCTATCTATACACGAAGTTATCACAAACTTTAATTAGACCAGCGTCTAGTATACCTGTCTTTTTCACTGCGATCACATCTCCGTGCAACCCGATCTGCCTACCATCACTTTTCCTCGCAGAAAATCTTAAAGCCCTCCGGAAGCTGTTTGGACCTGCATCTGCCTAGCGTGGACTATAAAATTATTTTTAAAAAAAAAACAAAAACCGACTTCAAAAACCTAATACACACTAAAAACTTAAAAATAATATTAAATTGAAACTATAATTAAGAATAATTTAACCTAAATAACCTTACCTAACTTTAATCTACACTATATTTTACAATTTAACAGGTTTTGGAGTCGGTGCCAAGCCAAGTGTATCTATCTAATTGGGCCATAAAATATTCTCCCTTAATTTTTATTACAATAGTTTACGAGAGTAAATTAATATCATATTATTAGGTACTGATATTTTTAAAAAGCTATTAAAAGTTTTAGTTAGCGCTCGATAGATGGCGTTGTACCGTATTCTGAATCGCGACATGATTTCGTTACCGAGAAACCTATGAAGATCAAATTGTATTACTTACGAGTTTCACATTTCGTCCGCAAGAGCGCGCTACTATCCGAACAAAAACAACTCCGTCTTCTGTTGATATTCTGTCTTGTGTTGTAATTTTTTTTTTTCAGTTTGTTTTGTTGATTGTTAATATTTTTTGCTGATATAGTACCTTTTTTTTGGTTAATATTTTGTGAGTGCGGGCTTGGCACCGACTCCAAAAACTGTTAAATTGTAAAATATAGTGTAGATTAAAGTTAGGTAAGGTTATTTAGGTTAAATTATTCTTAATTATAGTTTCAATTTAATATTATTTTTAAGTTTTTAGTGTTTATTAGGTTTTTGAAGTCGGTTTTTGTTTTTTTTTAAAAAATAATTTTATTTTCTAGTTTTTAGTTTAAGTTTGTACATAATTCATAGTTTGAAGTTTCTTTTTTCAATTTTTAATAGAAAGAAAATTAATTTTGTATAATATGGGTAGGCCTACTAAACGCGCTGCTCAAATGAGACAGCGCCGTTTGGAAGAAAGTAACGACGAAAAGGAAGAACGTTTAAAGAAAAGTAGGGAAAGAAATACTAGAAACATTTTAAATGAGAGTGATGAGCAGCGAGCGTATAGACTTTCTCAGAAGAGAGCAAACACGAGATTATCAAGGCTTAATGAGAGTCCAGAAAGTCATGCTCAGCGGCTCAATTTGATTCGTGAACGATTATCAAACGAGACTCAAGAGCAACGTTCTCATCGTCTTGATATCATTCATGAACGTTTGTTTCACGAGACCGAGGAGCAACGTTCTCATCGTCTCGGTTTGATTCAGGAGCGCTTATCAAACGAAACCGAGAATCAAAGTTCCCGTCGTCTACACGTGCAATATGAGCGTCTATCCAATTATCTGCCGAATCCAGAGCGACTCGATTAGATATTATGCGACAAGCTAGTCGTAATCGCCCTTAAAAGCAAACTGGCGTAATGTTATGTTATGGTATGGCTTAAACTATGCATACACAAACAATCACAGCAATCGCGAGACATGTGCTGTCGATTTTTAAAGATTTCTATCGTCTATGGTTAGTCCATCACCTCCTGACCTGATGATCACGAGACCAAAATGGCAAACGCCCTTCCAAACATCAAAAAAAAAAATAATTTACAAAATCAGTCGATGCCTACTCCTTACTGTTAAGGAGTCGTACCTTCCATCATCAGCTCAGCTACATGAGATGATGATCACCATATGCAAGTACTTAAATTACTTCAAAAGATTTGCGAAAAACGATGTTTGGGCCCATAAAATTTGAGGGTTGCCTTCGATTTCTCCATGATCCAATCATCAGATCCTGACTTGGTGACTATGGGACCACTTCAGAAGTATCTCCTTTCGAACAAAAAAAGAATTTTGGAAATCGGTCCACATTTGGCGGAGTAATCGCGTAACAAACACACAAAAAAAAAACATACCGTCGAATTGAGAACCTCCTCCTTTTTTGAAGTCGGTTAAAAAAGCCTTCGATTCGATCGAGACTTAAGCTACAGCCCAAATCTAGCGGTGTCAGATTTTACTATCGAAAATGCACCTATCCTTCTGCAGCGAGGTGTGAGTAACGAAATCGTTATCTCTCCAAAACTGTTCATCGCTGCACTGGTGGATGTCTAAGGTTCTGAACTGGAGAGGGCCTGTAGCCAACCTGTAGCGGTATCTACAATGCCACACGAGAACAATGCGTCATACTGACGTCACGCAAAATCCTGCATCTCGCAAGCAGAATTTACCGCGCAACTAGCATAGATACAACGGCCCGACATGAATCATCGGGCAGTTGCCCGCCAGACACAACAACCATCTGGTCGGAGGATCCTCCCTTTTCTATAGAGTATGAGTGAACTTACACCCTGTTCCTCATACCTCTATAGCCATAGCCCTCTCCAGGGATGCCTACAGCAATAATAAATAACATCAATAATAAATAAAAAATGATGAGTGCATCACTCACTTTCGGTTTGTCGACTGTATAGTAGTCATGGCTGAGGCTATGGTGAACCTCAATACAATCCTCGATGGCCTCAGTAGAGCAGAATAGAGCTTCCGAAAGAGTGGGTCTCAAAATAAACACGGACAAAACAAACAAGGGTCATGTCAAATGCCCATGTGACACTCACACACAATCATCCCCTTTCACGAAGATCGGAGACTACATTCGTAGTTGTTGACGAATATAATTATCTAGGACAAACAGTCCAGTTGAGAAATAGGTTCAGGAAACTAGCTAAGCAATATCTACTTGTCCCACAGTGTCACTAATGTCCTTGACCAATGAGTGTTGACCAGTGATGACTTATGGCACTGAAACGTACTCTCTCACAATGGGCATTAAAAGGCTGAGTCACCCAAAAGCCAATGAATCAAGAGATATGCAGGAGGATCAAGGTAACCGACAACCGACATAGCCCGAATAATTGCCAAATTGAAGTGGCAGTGGGCAGGGCACATTACTTGCAGAACGGTTGGGCGATGGAAGTGAAAGGTTCTGGAGTAGCGACCGGGTTCCGGAGCGCGCAGCGTTGGAAGGCCGGGCGGAACCATGAGCACGTATACGGTAAGCAAGCTGCCTGACAGCATCGCGAACCGAACTTTGCTTGTTAGAATTGCTACCTCATTTTATTTCGAGCCCCTAACGGGTCTCAACAGAGCAGCAGCGATGAAAAATTGATTGCATTAAACGTATGAAAATAAGAATTCCGCGGGTTTTCGGTTTAAACCGTTGGTCCCGGTTGTTATTTGTAGATCTTAGACAGTAGTTACGGATCAGAAGCCCGAAAGTCTTGACTAGCCACACTAGTCAGGTACCCTACGCATTAACGTTGTCGCTACAGTAATCGCAAGTCGGAGAATTTGGTCCGCCCGCCGTCATCTGTGCCGCCGTACAATGTCCGATGTCCGGCCAGATCAAATCGATCGTCTGTTAAAGTGCAGTGCTACTATTAAAGTTCACCAAATTAAATAAATCCGGAATACCTACCTACTGACACGCAAACACGAAGATTGCACAGACGCCTTATTTACAAATAAACTGCTAACTTTTCGTCAAACCGGTTGAATTTCAATGCCAACAGGTATTAAGGCATAACATTAGAGAACTGTGACCTAGTTATGTGCGAGTAGAAAAAATAAACGTCCATTGAGAATTGTATTTTTGTAGATATGGCTTTCATTTCGCTATAAGTTTAGTTGCATTCATCTAGATTTACCATTGTTGACCTATTTTTAACAAAAAAAAATTATGTAGATAATATACTTTATCATTTTCCTGCCCCTTCCACAATTTACTTGGAATCGGTGTAGTAATTATGTCTTATTCCTTAAAAATCTCTATTAGCTCGGTGATCAGGATCACTGATTGAGCGTGAGCGTTTACGCCATACGGCATTTCATTCAAACTTTCAAGCCCTTATTGAAGTGAAAACTTCTTTAGCGGCGCTGTGTACTTTTTTTGGAATGGGTAAAAACTTCTAAATTAGCGTCAGGTCACGTGACCCTGATCGAAAATTCGTAAGACGTAAAACGTCAGACGTAAAACGTAAGACGCGCGTTGTTGAGGACAGCGCCATCTATGCACATCGGGAAGAACTACGAGGGCCTCGCGTACTAACGTCAGACGTAAAACTTAAGACGCGCGTTGTTGAGGACAGCGCCATCTATGCACATCGGGAAGAACTACGAGGGCCTCGCGTACTAACTACGTAGTTCATCCAACAACGACGAGATGGCGTTGTAAATCTGAATAAATTCCTTTCACGAGAAGAATAAACCAGTCACTTTGGTCATCATACCTGATTTGCAAAAAACCTTATAAAATAAGGAACACACCTTAACACGCGTGTTTTGTTTATAAGACGATTCACAAAATACACTCGTAATTGTTCAAGTTTTCACTTCTGTCGGCACTACCGGAGTGCCAGTGTTTTTTTCGAAATGAATGAACCGATTTCAATGAAACTTCATACGCATAAGAAGGATACAAAGGTCTAAAAAGTTAGTAGAGAACATTTTCGAAATGTCTAATTTAAAAAAAGATAACTGGAATTCTGTTTCTATGGAAAATTTAAAATCGGTCTAATTTGGCTGTAACGCTATTTTTCGAAAATGTTCTTTTTAGACCTTTGTATCCTGCTTATGCGTATGAAGTTTCATTAAAATCGGTTCATGTATTTCGAAAAATTAGGGCTCGAAAGTTTGTATGAAATGCCGTACGGCGTAAACGCTCTTAAGCCGTTGGTCCGGATTGTTATTTGTAAATCTTACACAGTCGTTACTGGTAGTCAGACGCTCGAAAGTCTTGACTTGGAGTCTTACCAAGAGTATCTTATTATATACTCAAAGCTTTAGGCCAATAAGCCAATACTGGGTTGGATGGTTGGAGGTAAGATAGGCAGGCACTCCATAAATCATAATAATATAAAATACTGATATACAGCTGCATTCTGTTAGACTGGAGGCCAACCCCAACAAAGTTGATTGTTAGACAAGATGATGTTTATGGATAGATAGCTAAGCCTATAAACTTGCAAAATAACCATGAAGTATAATGCAATTTCCCATTGAAGCGTGGTTCAAAAAACCCATACATGCGGCCCAGAGAGGCGACCAATGGTAAGTGATAATGATAATTGTGATAAACGATGACCAAAAAATATGTCCCGGCAAAAAAGGTAGATTTCAAATATAAATTGCAGGCGGCAAGAAGAACGATACGTTTTTGAATTACCTTAATAAGTACAAAGCGCGTGGAACATGGGAGGGACAGGGTATCGGTGTCGGCAGTAGCTACATTGTGTGGCACTTACGTACAGTGGTGAGCGAGCGAGCATGCGACTCACCTGCAACAGAAATGTTTCATTTTAGCATGTTGTTATTTTGTTTTAGGTACTCTCTAATTGTGAAGTGGTGGTTGCAAGCGAGGCTGCGGAGTGTGGTGTCCTTCTAGATTGTGTCCCCAGCTTGGGCGTCGGTCAAAGGGTTATTTATCGAGTTTATTCTAATGGATTTTCACAATTAGTAGCTCGGTGTCTGGATTTATGTTAAGTTAATGGAAATGGAAATGGGCATATTACGAAATAAAATGAAATGGAGTTATTTGAGTAAATAGGACATCGGAATCACTTTTTCACGTCATATTACAAATTATAAAATAAGCTAGATGAGGTCGGCGTTTCCTATCTGACTAACCCGAGAAGAAAGGCCGAAACAAACTCAGAGGTCAGCCTCTTTTAAAGTCTAGACATAATCTTGGTCAGATCATGTGAAGACCACGTAGATTGATGTCTGAAATGGTCCCTTTTTTTATTCAGGTTGGGAAATCATCAAATGACCCCTCGCGCTCTGGGTGGAGCGGAAGGGAGTGTCAGACTCTTACTGACTAAAACCCACCCGTGTTCCTTCGGTAGCCCTTTATGTTCCGGGCCAGTGGTAACCCTTTCGGACAATCCCGCTCGCCCGGCTGAAATGGTCCCTTGAGTCGTCTTATATGGTTTAACCTGTCTACCTCGGGTGACCACGGAACTCTTCATTAAATGCCAACAAATCAACCGCGATTGCTGCTATAGCTGATAGCATATGTATGCATTGTTTACGAAATCACACAACATAACATCACGCCTGTACCCTTTAAAGGGGGAGGCAGATGTGTTCAATAGCTATCACTGATGTTCACATAGGAAGTAGTGTTATATGAATTTGTTTGGGGCAGATAGGTACAAATAAAAAGTGAAAATTAAACATAGTCTACCCTACTCTATCCTATATAACAGGGGTGGCCAACCGGTCGATCGCGATCGACTGGTCGATCGCGACTATTAGACTAGTCGATCGTGGCAAGGAAAAAATATAAATACGTTGAATAGACTGCGCAACATACTTAATCACTAACTGCTGCACGCATCATCTTGTATCATTTTTCAATCGCCGTTCCGTCACGTTATTTATCGTCTCTTCTATGCAGCATAGCTCTCTTTTGTTTTCGGTGATAACAATAAGCGGGAAGCGTGTGGGACGCGGCAGTGGGGCGCGGACGGTTGTCACTCCGTCAGTTACTTGACGACAGACTTAAGGCCAGGATCTTCGAGCGTAGTAGGCATTTAGCGTTACCTCCGTCCTCGCGTTGCAAATGCCGCGAAAGCGCAGACGTTAAGAATTGTTTATTTTGCACTTGCCGATTCGCTGATAAGTTATGGACTCCTTGTGTACGGGAGAACCTTTATTACATATTTAAGAGATGTTAAAGACATACAAGTAAGACTGATAAAGTTTCTGGTCAGTAAAAATGTTAAAGATAAGTGCAACAAAGAGTATGATAAGTTATTTCCCATCTGTAAAATTATACCCATTGATAAAAAATTAGATTATTTGGTAGGTCTGGAATATTATTATAATGATGAATATAAAGTTAATGTTAAAAATAAATACAATACACGTAGGGTTAGAGAGAACAAACTGGTCCAACCACAGATAAAAAACTATTATGGTAAGAGAACATCTAAGTATTTGGTACCTAAAGTGTTTCATAAAATAGATTTATTAAGAGAAAATGTTAAAATTAGCAAAGGATCACTTAAAACGAAATTGAAAAACATTATACAGGATAGCAAACATTAACTAAATAAAGTCAATTCAAACTTATGTTTCAAATTAATATTATTTCAAGTTAAACAAATATCAACTGTATTTAAATGGTACTTAATTAAGTTAATCTCAGAGTGACTAGTACTATTGAAAACGTTGTAAAAATGTCTGAATATATGTAGTGTAATTTAACTATATTGTCTAGGGTTTAAAGTTATTTTGCCATAAACTCATATTTTGATTACATCTTTGGCAAAAAATCGTGAATGCAGATTACATTGTATAAGATTGAACCATATAAGTAGTAGGTATGTAATAAGGTGGTGCATTGTTATGTAAAAGAGTTAAGAAAAATTAACCGTAGAATGTTCTACTATACATCATTGCCTATTTTTTTATATATTTTTTGCGAGTAAAAGTTAAGTCTACTTCAAATAAGACTTGAAAAACGATTAAAAACTTCGCTGTTTTCGATTTGTTTGCGATTTTTTATGATCGAGTGAAGTTGTAAATATCGTGTTTTGAACCGTAGAATAATCAAGAATGTTAGTTAAACTATGCCATATATTTTTTTCAGATTAAAACAAAGAATATTTGATTGTTTAATGTTGAATCAAAAATAGGTCGATTCCGAGATTTCCGAGAGTCCTGGCCTTAAGGCTCGGCTCCTACAAATCTCGCGCTAAAATCGCGCGCGATTATATCGCGTGTCGCTCCTGTTTAAAGGAGCCTTATCGGAGTTACGAGTGGTTACGGGTTATATTTTCCCTCTACATAATTGTGTACTGAACTTTTTCATTTAAGACTTCAAGAAGTAGGTATGTAATTGGTAGATCGCACGGGGTGTCGTCAGTGAACAGTAGTAGATCTTAGGTCAACCCAAGTTGGTCACCCCTGCTATATAACAATGCTTATGATCAAGTTACAATTCTCACTTGTTCGATGTTCGGTGGTCGAAAAAGTGAAAAAAACCTCAGTTGTTCGATGATGCAACTCAATAATTGAAGTCTAGTCAAGTCAAGATAGCCAAGTATTTCTCAATATTGTAGTTATATTCATTGTACACATTACTAACCCTGAACGAATTTTCATAGCAATTTTTTTATAATTATGTTAGACTGTAAGGATGGCGTTCGGAAGCAAGCCATCTTTTTATACTTACTCAATTTAATCCTTATTTTGAGATACTTCTCTTTGCTGTAGGACGTGTGGGTTAATTTTGTATGGACCGTGCCCCTTCTTCTTTCATCTAAATCGGTTTAAACGTGAAGAAGAGGTAACAGACAGAAACACTTTCGCATTTATAATATTATAGCTTCCGCTCGCGACTTCGTCCGCGTGTTTCTTGTTACTCCGACCCACCCCGTCGCATCGCATCGCCTGCCCGCGCACTATTACTTCGTTTTTACTTAGCGTTCTGACTTTTTTTTTTTTTTGCTCAGCTCCTAAAGTTCATAGCGTGATGTTAAATAGCCTATAGCCTTCCTCAAGAATTGGGCTATCAAATGCAAAAAGAATTTTTCAAATCCGACTGGTAGTTCCAGAGATTAGCGCGTTCAACCAAACAAACAAACAAACTGTTCAGCTTTATAATATGTGGTCGTCCAAATCAAAAGGGACCTTATGGCGGAAATGAGTTATCTACAGAGCTGAAAACTACATAAATGTACCGAACTATAGAACCAAGAACCAACCTTCTAACCACTACCGTTATTTTTTTACGAATTTTTGAAATTCACTGATCGAAATTATAAGTTTCGAGAAAATCGCAATTTAAGTATGCCGTACAAAAAAGTTATGTTTTAGTGTGAAGTTATGTAACTGATGGTATACTTTGATTGACTATGATTATTACTAATGGAAATTCTTACAATCCTTGCATAAACTTGTTTGTTGTGGGAACTAGACCCGCCAACATAATGCATTATCAATGAGATGCAAAGTATCGATAATAGTATTAAAAATAAGTAAACCGCCTGTTTCTCACTAAACTTTTATCGTTTCTATATTGCTACTAATTACATAGATTTGCGAAAGGCCTTAGATGTAAATAAAAACAACACATAATTTAAAAAAAATAGTTTTTATTTACTAGCAAGAATTCTTATTTTTTATAAACTTTGAGATCTGACAGTAACAAAATCAACACTTAATCACTAAATAGGTTATACATAATTGGTTTAGATGCTAATAAAGCTAAGAGATCAATGATAACTGTTAGTTATGATCTTGTAAAGTTACATAGAGAACTGAACAATTTCTTCAAACAAATTAAAAAAGGGCCCTAATGGTGGGCACTAAACAATATTTTTTATTTTTAGCATGCATAATCTTTATTTTAGTGCAACATTCAAGATAACTTAAATTTTCTTTTTTTATTATCACAAGGTATGAAAATGTTACTTATTTAACAATTTTTTTTTTATTATCACAAGGTATGAAAATTCGTAACAAGTATATACGTAAAAAAGGGCCCTTAAGGCGGTCCGTTGCAGTCTGCTGACACTTATCTCTTAGTATAGTTAATTAATTTAAGTATTTTAATAAAGGTAAACAATCTTGATACGTTTTTGTCGAAAAATATATTTATGAAATAATTTATAGCCATTACAAGATAAAACAAAATGAAATAACAGATGTTATAATGAATTACTTTTGCTATTAGCCTTAGCCTATTTTAAAAATATATTTTATGATAAAAAACATACCTAACAAGATTGTTTACCTCTATTAAAAGTACCTAAACAAAATATGGACTACAATAGTGGGACCTTAGACCTAAGACGCATATACAAAGAATGCCGCATGCGGCGGCGTGCGACACTATCTAATGGCAGCTATACGCTACGCTGACGACACGCTAGTCCTGGCGCAGGGGAGGTCGCATCAGGCGGCGGCCGACGCGATGACACGCGGGGTTGCGATAGTCGTGGAGAGGATCCGGCAGTTGGGTCTCGAGGTGGCATTGCACAAGTCCGAGGCCATGTCGTTTCATGGGTTCCGGAATACGCCACCATCGGGATCCCAACTAACGGTAGGAGGGGTTCACATCGGCGTCGAGACGACGATGAAATACCTGGGTCTCATCCTCGACAGCCGGTGGAACTTAGTCGAGCATTTCCGACGTTTGGCTCCCAAACTGGAACGGGCCGGGGCCGCCTTCAAGCGGCTCCTGCCCAACCTGAGGGGGCTAAACGCCTCCTGCCGGAGGCTTTACGCGGGGGTCGTGCGGTCCATGGCCCTATACGGGGCCCCGGTGTGGGCGCGTTCACTGCGGCGGCGAGCCGCCCATTATCTGAACGCGCCCCAGAAGGTGGTAGCCGTTAGGCTGATCCGGGGGTACCGCACGATCTCGGGCGAGGCGGCAAGCCTCCTTGCCGGACTGCCGCCATGGGATCTGGAGGCGATAGTCCTCGCGCGCCTGTATGAGTGGCGCGCGGAGGCACTACGCCGGGGGGAAACTCCGCTTCCGCAGCAAATTGCGGCGGAGCGGACAGACCTCCGGCGCGATCTCATGGCGGCGACCTCTCGCGTCCGGGCCTGGTTCAAGCCATGGTCCGGGGCGAGAGGGAGTGGGGAGCAGTCGCCTCCTTCTGCGAAGCAGTCATGCTAGCGAAGGAGGCGGCGGGACGGCTGAGAGAGAGAGCCTCCCGTCCCAGCCGCCGCGGGAGACGCTCCGGGCGTCGGGAGCCGCGCGACTACTCCCGGCCACCTTAGGCGCGGGCGGAGAGCAATGGGTAGCTCACCGTCCGATCAGGACCAGGCCCGTGCCGGACAGCGCGTACGTGTTCCACGCGCGCCTCAAAGAGATGTCAGCACTAAACGAAGGGGCCCGTATTGGCCGAAGCCTGCCGGGTCAGCGGGATTGTCCGAAAGGGTTACCGCTGGCCCGGAACAAAGGGCGAAGGAAGGAACACGGGTGGGTTTTAGTCAGTAAGAGTCTGACACTCCCTATTCCGCTCCACCCAAAGCGGGAGGAGTCATTTGATGATTTCCCATCCTGAATGAATAGTTTAGTTTATACCTACCTTGCAATATTAAAATGTTGATATAATATATGGTTTGAATTACAAGAAAAACGATTTGTTAGGTCTTGCCGCGATAAGGTTCCTTTTTTACTAAACTTTAGATGAATACGAAACTTTTTTAAATTGACTTTTCGAAAAGTTGAACACATCTACATGTAGTAAATACAATCATCTTTTTAAAAATACAGTTAATAAAAAAACGATTTTTTTGAGGTATTTTACAAATTTATTAATATCTCGGAAACTAGTTACCGCCATAAGGTCCCTTTTGATTTGGACGACCACATATTAGTATAGTATAGATTAGTATGGATTACAATTGCCGGAGATATCGCGTAACAAACACACTAAATAATAAACAGTAGTATTGAGAACTTCCCCCTTTTTGAAGTCTGTTCAAAAATACGGCCATTTAAATGCGACATAATTTTGGATACTCGCGAATACATCAAAACTATAGGGTACTTCCCGTTGACCTAAAATTATGAAATTTGGCAAGAAGCAAGGTCTTACACTACAAGTACAGGAAAAAGTCCGAAAATTGATAATTTGTAGTTTTATCATATAATTTTTTTTATGCGTTTACAAATTTACATTTGTAGTTGGAGAATTGACCGTGACGTATATCGGAGTATGGAAGAACATGCTTCAACTAGCTTCAACTAGCTTCAACTTTCTGAATAACTGACAGACTATTTAATTTTGACAATTCAAAAGTTCCTGTACAAAGTTTAATTGAAATAAATGCTTTGAGTTTGACTTTGATGTTTTTCAACTACAATGTTAAGTTTGTCTTTGGGATACAGAACCTTTCATTGTGGTCCGACACCACTTGGCCGGTTTTTTATTTATAAATGATTCAATAGGTTAGGTATTATCTTTTGTGGTTAGATATCACAAATATATATTATATCTATATCTGTGTTAGCTGTTAGATATCGATCATGTTTCAAAGCCTGGTTTTCACGATTAACTAATCGGCGACATTTGGATATACCATTGGAATGTATTTAGTGCACATCTGGTCAAAAACCGGCCAAGTGCGTGTTGGATGATGTTGGATCACGCAGAATGAAAGATTCCGTAATTAATTTATCCCAAGAACAAACTTAACTTTTATAGTATTTATGCATACTTACACTTTACTTTCATCGCGCATAATACTATTTATCATCCTTTTTATTTGTTTATATGTTTACACTCAGCAAACCGATCTAAATACGATTCATTATCATAAAATAGCTGAAATAAAATACTTTTACTCAATTTTCATGTTGTGACACTAAATTGTCAAACTGTCAGTTACTTTTTGTCTTTCTGCTCAGTCTATGGATGGCTACTTTTTGGTTTATGTAGGTAATTTAAAATTATTTTTATCAATATGTTTAACTATTGTATTATAAAGATTATTACGATTGTTTAGTCTAAATACTTAACTTAATTTTAAATTATATTTATAAAATTCTTAACGCACTCGTGGATATGTCTTGGCCGACTACACTTGTCAGACGAGATGGTGGCTACATAGAAGAAAACTAATGTTTGGAAAAGGAAGACTACTTCGAAAACGAGCTCACGAGCGGCTGGAGGCATTCGAGTCTAGGGTCGGAGATGATAAGCATCAGAAAACTGCTTGGTTTTTGCTGTCACATTTTTAATTTACCCAGGGGATCCAGCTAAAGATCCCACCTGGGACTTCTACTCCGATCTTCGGAAGCTATCTACGTGCCTAAAGTCACTACTTGTCTCGCAAAGCTATCCTATGTCTGGCCCTGAGTTCTACACTGCCTTACTACAGAGCTGTCCTGGTGGATTCTGAGATCTGCACTGCCACCACTTCTACTACTTCAGAGCTGAACCTCGAAGTTGCTCTGGTAACGACCTGCTACCCTGACGCCTGTTCCCGTTCCTACAGTGCTGAGCTGATTCCAATCCATCTAAGTGTGTGAACTATAAAACTACAGAGAGTGCGTGCTAGATAGGTTTTTATAACTAGCTGTATTTTATATCTTTCCCTAAGTAAAATTTTATTGAACAAGTCTGCTTACCCTTGCTTATTTAATAGGAGCAAGTAGACTTGTTACACTTTCTAGTAACAAAATTATGTTCTCCCATACATTGCAACTACAAATTTAAGTTGGTCGACTATTACTCGTACTCGTAAACTTGTAAAGCCTACTACTTAGCTGTGACAGTTTTCCTTTTAATTTCGTTATACTACCACCGTAAACTTTTTCAAATATCCAAAAGCAACCATTTAGTTGGCAGGGGGGGATGGACACACTTGACTCTAACAAAAATTTGCACAAAGCTTAATATTTCACAAACGGAACCCCGAATCGAAAAATAGTTTCCACAAACCCGCAATATTTTTAAAAGACCTATCCAACGATACCCCACACCATGGGGTAGACGATAAAAAAAAAACCATCCCATAGGAGACGTTTCATTTTTGGCTAGCACTTGTACAATATATCAAAAAACGGGGAAAAATACCCTGAATTTAGGAAAAATATGAATCTGTGAATTTGAGAATAACCTTTGTGTACAAAGTTTTTCAATTATTGCCATTTGATAACGTTATGGCCAATATGGCGGCGTCCTGACAGCAAACATGCGTTCTGAAACCAGAATGGATCTGAAATGAGTGCGAAATTGTAAATACAAAAACATTAAATATAATTATAAAAAGGTATCACTGTATTATTAATTCTTCTATTACACCTATTTCTAATGTGTTATTAATGGACACATGTAAAAAAAATATATATCAATATAATATTTTGATAATAATATCCTAGTTCGCCAATCATCTACATGGCCAGTGTACTTCCGAACGTTTTATTTTGACATACACTGTCTGTTAATGCTATGGGACCTTGGGGACCCTTGGGGTACCTGACGTGTCGTGACGTCGTCATGAATGATTTACCGTTAACCAATATGGGTTAATCGACGGTCAAAAGGCTAACAATGAAGCAAAAACATAAAATATCCCGTTTTAGGTTACAATGACATTAACGTCATTGTTCTCTGTCATTGACTCAATAATGTCTCCATTTTACTCACAACAAATTTCAAACATTTTCAAATTTATTTTTGTACTAAAT
This sequence comes from Luperina nickerlii, assembly GCA_963855955.1. Lineage (NCBI taxonomy): Eukaryota > Metazoa > Arthropoda > Insecta > Lepidoptera > Noctuidae > Luperina > Luperina nickerlii. The sequence goes on along the minus strand of OY979672.1, from coordinate 24,096,132 downwards.
TAATACAAATTAATTCTATAAATCATTGCCTATTATATGTTTATTGATGTATTTCACAGATTTTCTGAAATGTACACTTCCCAGCCAAAGTTCCATACAAAAATGAAACTTCTCCTTTACGCGTAGAGGAGGTCTGTACCATTTTTTTTTTTTTACAATGTTTTTTTCTACCTATATGTCGGCGTGTGTAATAAATATATCCATGCCAAATTATAGCTTTCTAGTACTAAGGGCGGATTCGACCAAATGCCATGTTATACCAGAGTAACTAACCCTTGAATAATTTTACTCATTGGTCTTACTCTCGGATAACTTGGTTTGCGTTTTTCCATCATAAACATAGAGTAGCCAATACTGGGTATTGTTACTCTCGAGTTGATGAATGAAGTTCATTTATGAACTCGATGTTCATTCAATATACATGTAAGCCAACTAAAATGGAAATGCAATTGTTTTTAAAGCGGAACGTAAAATCTTACGTCCACATAATTTTGCCGGTTTATAATGGTGTCAATTTTACTGTCAATGAATGTTCACTCGGGTTGTCATTGTTAAGTGAGGTTATGTATGGTTTGTTTGGAGATCTTGATTGTGTTTGTTGTTGTAATTTGAAATAAATAATATGTCGTGTGGAAAAAGGAAACGTAGCCCAAATTGGTTACCTTCTGAGAAAAATTTGTTGGTAGAACTCGTAGAAAGTCATTTCAGTAAAGTAGAAAACAAAAAAACAGACGGTGTTACGATGAAGCAAAAACTTGCAGAATGGCAAATTATATCTCAAGAATATAACAGTCAAACAACAAACTGCTCGCGTTCAGCGGAGATGCTAAAGAATCAGTGGGAATATATGAAAAAAAATGCCAAAAAGGATGAGTCGTTCAACAGGATGCATAGAATCCAAACAGGTTAGTATTTGTCTTGTACCTTACCATTATTATTACTTGGTAGTAGGTAAAATACTTTGATGGTTTATTCTTCTTGTCATTCATTATTGAAACATCTTCACAACAATATCATGGACATGTTATGCTTATAATTTTACTTTTACGTACCTACTTAACTTTATTGTACTATTTTAGGTGGTGGACCAGCAAATCCAAGAAAGGAAGATCCCCTACATTTAAAGATCATATCTTTGATTAGGACAAGTGCTGTTGGGCTTTTCAACCATTTTGACAGCGATAATGTTATCCCAGAAAACATAGAAGTTGTTGATGAGGCTGAAATTATTTTGCCTGAGGACCCAGCATTATGCAATAAAGGTATACCTTACAGTTAAATTGTGCTTTGCTACTTCGATAACACAGTGCTGCACTAGTCAGTGGCACGGGGCCGCAATGAATGGGCCACCTTCCTCATCAACTTCCGAGCCAATGTCTTTGCTATGGACATGGATGGCCACACTGCCCAGGAACTGAAGCCCGGGAGGAGCTTTGACACAATTAACATTCTATTGTCTGTAATTTCTGGCCTGACAGGCTAAATTTGATTTCACTTACAAAATGTTATATTATTTGGTTACAGATCTTGAGACTACTAACATTGATGATTTTCAAAAGACTGGGGTTGACTCGAATGAAGTAGTAATACAGGTAAATTACATAACATCTGAAGCCACACTCTCTTCTCCTAAAGCACCTTTCAAACTGCTATATTTATTTATTACAAATAATCGTAAAAGCTTGAGAATAAAACTATGTTTATGAATGTCATTTATTTCTTCATTTTAGGATTGGAGTGATTATAACCCCCAACTTTTAAAAACTCCTGTGTCTACACCTCTTCAAGTTAATAATAATGACCAAGGAAAAATTAAAAAATCTTGGATTTCAAGAAGGCGACCTACATATGCACCTTCAACATCATCATTACAAAAATTGCATGAAAAGAAAATTGAAGCAATCGACTTCCAGAAGAGTGTTGCAGAGAATGAAACAGTTCATTTAAAGGAACTAAATGAAGTTGAATTACAAATAAAAAAGGAACAATTAAAGCAAGAAAAATTGAAGACACGTATTTTATTATTAGATTTAAGATTGAAGAAAAAGTTATTGAGAAATGAACAATAAAGTTTTTAAATATATTTTGTCGTAACTTTTTATTTTTTATCCTGTTTTAATAACTCTTGATCTCATGCAGGATTTGGCATCACTGCAATCAACTGGATCAATTGACAATATTTAAAAACTAAGCCCCCAAAAGAAACAATGAATAAAACAGTTATTATTTATTTTATAGAAGATTTCATTGTTACAACAAACTATGAAAATAATTAGCTATTAACATATTGCGAGCAAAATGACCAGTAGATTGCTGTGCTGATTCCAAGCTCTGCATTTGGCCAAGTTGTAAAAGTTCATCCCATGGAGCTGGCAATAGCACGTCTGGGTCATCAGGTGGAAGTTGTTCTCCTCGTCTGCGCAACATATTATGAAGTACTGCTGTAGCTATGATAACAGTTAGTGCTTTTTCCAATTTTATTCGCATCCCAAGTGCCAACACTGGGAATCGTCTTTTCCATACACCATAGGATCTTTCTACAGGATTTCTGGTACGAATTTGCGACTCATTGTAAAGTTGCTCAGATGGTGTCCTTGGGTTTTCTAATGGAGTCATGGTATAATTCTTTGCAGCATATCCTCCATCCACCACTAATAATGCATTGCCATAGCGACCAGTCTCAAAATACGCTTTTCGGACGCTATTATTAAATATAGTGCTGTCATGAGTTGATCCTGGCCATCTTGCGACTATGTCTGTTATTTCTAGATTGGCATTGCATATAGTTTGCACATTGATAGAGAAGTATCCTTTTCTATTTCTAAAAGTCTCGGCTTGTTCTCCTCCTACTTCTAGTCTCAGGGGTACAAATGTGAGGCGAATGTGCGTACAGTCCATGGCTCCAACTACTCTTGGAAAACGAGCTATTTTGTAAAATTCATCTTGCTCACGTCTTATTTCTTGAAGTGATTCAGGAAATCTTATGTACTCTGTATGCAATGCAGCTATTGCAGCACTCACTCTATGTACAATTTTGTTAGCTGTTGGAGTACTTACACCACAGTAGTCTCCAATACTTGTTTGTGTCCAGTTTGTTGCAAAAAATCTCAAAGTGGCCAGCAACTGATTTACTGGAGATATTGAAAAATTCCTGAAAGAAAAAAAAGAACTAGGTATAGATAACAATACTACTACATACCTATCATGATAATAAGCCCATGCTATTCATAAGCTTTTGGAAAAATTATATAGGTACCTAGGTAAGTAGGAACCTACTAGGTACATACCGGTTTGATGTATATTCCAGACGATGCTCGATTTTGGATAAAAGACACAAAGTCGCTTCTTTGGACAATCGAAACCTTATAGCAAAGTCACGGTCATCATAATTATCGAAGTAATTGTTCCTTTCTCTAATCCATCGTCGACGCCTTGGAATGTATTCTTCATCACTGTCAGAATCTTCGATCATATTTCTTAAACGTTGCATTATTATGAAAATATCCTTTCAAATCATAACTACCACAAGAAATTAATTATCCACATACGCTCAACTGTGAACCACAGACTCAAAAAGTTCTCAGGCTGTTGTGAACTTTTTCAACAAAGCATACGAAACGAAAACAGCTGTTAATGTGGCGGCCTCCATTACATTACTCTCGGATAACTTGTTTACTCGATGCATTTTGGCGGTATAGCGATTTACTCTCGGATAGACATTTATTCCGGGATTAAGATTTGGTAAAACGAAAAGTTCTCTAACTCTAGAGTAATTAGTGATTTTATTCCCAGAATAAGACTTATACAAGTTTGGTCGAATCGGCCCTGATAAGAGTCTCTGAGCTAAGCTGCGGACGGACGGACAGATGGTCACGGCAAAACTATAAGGGTTGCTTGTTGACTACGGAACCGTAAAAACGAGAACATTACTCATTTTTTGGTTAACTGTTATACCTCAAATAATTACGGAAAGTTATTAATTTGCAAAAAAAAGTCCATCATCAGCAGGTGAATACGTTTTAGAGGATAAGTTAAATATTTACTTTTATTGTATAATCCAAGTGAATTCAGACATGCTTTCTTAGGATTAATTAAAACTACTCCCACGAAGCCATACAAGATAGACATGGTTCATAATGCTCCAGTATTTTTTTTTCAGTTACCAGTCCGTTCAGAATTACCCATTGTCCTTTCATCCGCTATTTAACTGTAGTGAATTTGAAAAATTCTTCCTTAGTACTCATCTCTGTGATTTAAAGAGCTCTAGTTCAATATGTCATGCTTCTAGAGCCAGCGCCAGCGGTTTAGGCTTAGCGTTGTCTGTCGGTGAATGAAAGATAAGGAGGTCATGCATGCATGAACAGAATGTGTGCTTTGCGACGTCGACACATTACCTTGTCGAGGTTGTGAGCTGTTGAATGGTGTACGAGTTGCGTTGTTTTGATAATATAGCGACGAGTGTTTGTTGTGTTGTGTCGGCGCGCAAGTGGCACAATTAGCGGCGCGGCGGAGTCAAGTGGTGGCAATCACTGCGCACTGCTTCACAATCTGTACACTGATAGTCTGCTATCACTATAACTAGACTAGTGTTCCGCCTACAGCAGCTGTTGACGACGTGGGCAGTAGTGCTGTCTCTACACAAGCTGCTGTGGCGCAGGCTGCAATGTGAGCAGTGTTGCCTCTACTGACTGATTCGTTAGGCACAGAGACCAGTTTGTGCCTCGGATCCTTTTGGTCCTGACTGTCATACTAGAGTCCGGAAGTCTGACAACCTAGGGAAATGTTAGTAGGTACGGGTGGCACAAGCAGCGACGACCGTCCGTCGTCTTTATTGCACAAGTCAGATCACAGATGGCAGCGGTCCAAGAGGAAAGATTCTGCTGCAGACTTACAATGACTGTGGCGTTCCTCGGTTCCAGTAGCGGAAAATAAGTGGAAACTCATAAAGATGAAGACAATGCAGCTTTACTGAATGTTATTAACATAGCAATAAGTAGCGTGTGACGTCACGCAGGTGTAGTGAGTGATAACACGCGATAAGCGCGCCTCTCGGCCGCGATGCCGCTGCGCCGAAGTAGGCCGATGTAATCACCACCGCTACGTCAACACGCGGAAACAACAAACGCCACAAACCGGTATAGTTAGTCATTTGTACATTAATCGCTTACATAAGAAACAAATATGGCGCCCACTCGCCACTACGCATACATCTGTTTCTGAAAATCAAACTAGATAGCCTTGTTTATAGCAAGACTATACCTATACAATGCTTGCACTGAGTACTTGCTTGCAACGTTGGATTAATTCCTAACATTAAAAGACAGTGATCGGGTGCCGTTAATGCTTTGTTGTAATAAGTGGTGGTAGGTATTTCAGTGCAGAGCACTCTGTTTTATACCTCATAGGCCAAAAGACGGGGACACACCTGCAGAAGCACGAAACTGTGTCGTCGCCCGTCGGCGCCGGGCTCGGCGCGGGCGACGGCGGCACGCTGCGGTACTTGACGCGCAGCACGCGCCGGGCAGCGCGCGCGCTGCTGCGCCTCAGGATGCCCACCGGCCAGCGCGCGCCCGACCGCCCGCCGCTCTCCTCACAGCCTCCGCCGCCGCCAGCAGAGCTCATCCTGCGCACAAACGTCGCCACCACCATGCACCCCTCCTCGCACTGCACTCGACCCACTGACACCGCACTACGACCGCGGAGAGCGACACTATCCGCGTAGCGGGACCGCGATTCGAGAGTCTGTAGCGAAAGAAACGGCACTCACGTTTGCGCACCGCGGCCGACTGAAGGCGGCTGCGAGAGGACGCGCCGGCGCCGCGCGGTGACATCACGCCTTATCAGCACACCTGTGAGCGCGGGGACACCGCCGCACCGTCGCGCACCCGACACACCTCGCCGAAACGAGACTCCAAACAACTCTCGTGTTTACACTGCACAATGCACTGCTAACTGTAAACATCTTCCTTGACGCTGACGTTTCTTGTAACGAAATATCCTTCGAACACGCATTCACCTTCTATAATTTATAGTTCAGTAATTTGCACCCTAATTGCGTAACACACTTGTGGACGACGCACGCCTCAATTTCGGTATAGATAATTAGGTACTAGGTTTATAGATATTTATTTAAGTAAAAAATATATTTTACTAATGGGCAGCAGCGTTTTCTATACATTTCATCACAATAGCATACTGCGATCGCCAACCCGCGCCAAGCGTGGCGACTATGACAAACGGCCCCAAGAATGACAAGCACAATAAACACTTTGCCCCTAGTACCCGGCGGCCCGTGGCCCCCTTGGCTACGGTAGCGGCCAAGGCCACGGTGAGGCAAGGGGTGCTAAGAATCCCCGGAAGAGATCCAGCTACCACAATCACCGAAAACTGAACCTGGCAACATACAACACACGTACACTCCGGACCGACGAGATCACCGAACTCGAGGAAGAATTGAGCAGGTTACGATGGAGTATAGTGGGGTTATCTGAAGTCCGAAGAGAGGGGGGGACTCCATAATCCTCAAATCCGGAAACTTGCTCTATTTCCGGGAGGGCGAACAGCAGTCCCAAGGTGGTGTCGGGTTTATCGTTCATAAGTCCCTTGTGAGCAGCACCGTGGTGAAGATCGAGAGTGTATCGACCAGGTTGGCGTACCTTATACTCAGGATATCCAAAAGGTATTAGGTAGAGGAGCTCATCACGCCCCGACGTTGAAAGTGGAGACCATATATGAGGATATTTCCAGAGCCATGCATGGCTCTAAAACTCACTTTACCGTTGTCATGGGGGACTTTTAACGCAAAACTGGGTAAACGAAACGATGATGAGCTGCGAGTGCGGCAATATGGAGTTGGACGCCGGAACCACCGCGGCCACCTAGTGGCTAGTTTTATGGAGAAGGAAGGCCTCTTTATGATGTAGATCTAAGTATTTGATATCAATATCAACTTAATACCCCAACGCTTTCCTGAGAAAAAGGGTCAGACAGATGGACAACGGTGATCCTACAAGGGTTTAGATATTTCCTTTTGGGGTACCGAACCCTAAAAAGAAAAAGCACTTTCATCAAAATAGGAGTACATTTTAGTAGGAGTACATTATACTAGGTACTACTGATACTATAATCATGATCAAAACAAACTCAATAAATTGTTTTTTTAACGATCTTTCTTTCTGCCCAGCCTTTCCGCAACTATGTTAGGGTCGGCTTCTAGTCTAACCGGATGCAGCTGAATACCAGTATATTACATGGAGCGACTGCCTATCTGACCTCTACAACCTAGTTACGGGTAACACGATACCCCTTGGTAAGACTGATTGTCAGACTTTCTGTAACGACTGTCAAGTGTCAGAGATCCAAGAATGACAACTGGGACCAACGACTTAACGTGCTTTCCGAGGCAGGGAGGGGTCTCGGTAAGTAAGGTAGTCGCCCCATCCACGGACCGACCGTGGCAAGCGCAGCTTAACTGAACCTGATCGATCGGCCCGTGCGCCTGTTATCCACGAGCCCCTTGTTCTTTTTAACGATATGAAGACTTATCTAATCACATCCCTTACCTTAGGCTTTTTTACTTTGAGCTGATGAAATTAAGCATTTTTAGAATGACGACGTCATGAAGGTCATATTAAGGACGAACTCTATCAAAAATCTTAGAATATTTGTTGCACTGCAGTGATCGGCTAAAGCATAGCACTAGCTGCGCGCCGCGGCTTCACCCGCGTGAATGTCGATTCTGTGGGAATATCGGGATAAATAGTAGCCTATACATATGTATATGTTAATCCAGGGTGTCAGCTACATCCATACAAAATTTTATCAAATTTGGTCCAGCCGTTTGAGCGTGAAGAAGTAACAAACATATAAACACATACACACACACAAACACACCCCCACACTCACAAACTTTAGCCTTTATAATAATTAGTGTCATATAGTGTGATTTATTATTATTATCAGCAACCCTATTTCTCGTAATGGTTCCTCAATTTTACTATAGGTAGGTATTTAAACGGAATAAATTATGATCAATTAAATTCTTCAGTGTGTGAAAACATCTGTTTATTTTGTATACTACCAGGGCCGTCTTATACCTATTGGAGGCCCTGGGCACATAAGGGTCACGGGGCCCTTGTGTGGATAAGAGACAATAAGAGAAACTTACTAATACATATTTTTCATAACTGGGAGGTTAGGAACTTATTGTAAATCGCACTGCAAATAACTTATTTTGTCATTGAATCGGGTACCTACTAACTAATAATTCGTAGAATGCAACGATAGCTGCAAAGAATGTTTTTTATGAGACCCGGCCGGGGCCCCCGAAGATCGCGGGGCCCTGGGCACTTGCCCAGACTGCCCGATGTACAAGAGGGGCCTGTATACTACACGCTAAGCTTGAATTCAGTAAAGTCAAAGTCAAAGTCAAAGTCAAAGCATTTATTTCAAATAGGCACATTAAAGGCACTTTTGAACGTCAAAAATTACAACAAATAGAATTGATTCTAGTCGCCCATTCCAAAGGGTAGTTTTCGTATGGAGAAGAATGGGCAAGAAACTCCACCGTTACTCTTTTAAAATGTTTTACAATATTTTGTATACATTAATTATATCATAATAATATGTGAAGACGATGCACCTAAAATAAAATTACTATACCACAATAGGTAAAAGAATTAAAAATGAAACCATGACATATAAATTAATTATCTCATAGATGCATGGTGCTCACATATTTACAAACATGGTAAAAGTAAACGATTTTCATTTAAATAAAATAAAATAAAAATTACAAGTAATAAGTCAGGGTGTAAGTTAAAGTTATTACAGAATGTAAATCAATATCAAAAAAAGAATATATTTTACAATTAAATTAGCAACCAGTTTGATTTTGTCTAGACTCTAGATTGTCCTATGGAGCAGGACCAGCATGTTTCCAAGCGTTCTTATCTTGGATATAATCTTCTAATTTATAGTATGCTTGTTTACAAAGTGTACGTTTAATGTGAGTTTTAAATTTTCTTTCATTTAATTGCAATATATCACAAGGTATTTTATTGTAACATTTAACACAGTACCCCATAAAAGATGTGTGTACCTTGGCTAATCTGAAAAATGGTTGATGTATTTTATCTTTATTTCTAGTATTAAAATTATGTCTATCGCTTATTTTATTAAAAAGATGTAGATTTTTTCTTACATACATAATATTTTCATAAATAAATTGGCAAGGTACCGTCATAATATTAATCCTTTTAAAAAGTTCCCTGAGAGATTCGCGGCGACGTAGATTATAAATGGCTCTGACAGCTCTTTTTTGCAAAATAAAGATGGATTCAATGTCAGCAGCTCGACCCCATAGTAAAATGCCGTACGACATAATGCTGTGAAAGTAGCTGAAATAGACTAAACGTGCGGTTTCTACATCAGTTAACTGTCTTATCTTTCTAACAGCATAAGCGGCCGAGCTAAGCCGCCCCACAAGAGATGTTATGTGAGGTCCCCATTGCAATTTGTCGTCTACCGTGATTCCCAGAAAAACAGTTTGATCAACAAATTCCAGTTTTTCTCCATTCAATATGATGTCACATTCACTACTTCTAACATTAGGTAATTTAAATCTAATGCATTTGGTTTTCTTTTCATTTAGTACCAAATTATTTACCGTAAACCAATCTTGGACCTGAAGAATAGAGTTATTCACGTCGTCAAGATTTTGTGCCCGTCTGTCTATCTTAAAGATCAATGAGGTGTCATCTGCAAATAACACCATCTTCGGTTGATTTTGAAGTAATTGGGGTAAATCATTAATGTAAACTAAAAAGAGGAATGGACCCAATATCGAACCTTGAGGAACGCCCATTGCTATTTCAGACCCTAATGAGTTTACGCCGTTTACTTGAACTTTAAGCTTTCTATCTTTTAGGTATGACTTCAGTAAATCAAGAGCTAAATTCCTAATCCCATAATGCTCAAGTTTCAGCAAAAGTGTCTCATGGTTTACGCAATCGAACGCCTTAGAGAGGTCGCAAAAGATTCCAATGGCATCTTGTGCTTCTTCCCAGGCGTTAAAAATGTTCTTTATTAGGTTGACACCGGCGTCAGTGGTACAACGCCCTTTGGTGAAACCGTACTGGTGTTCATGAAAGATGGAATTTTTATTAAAATGGCGTAACATTTGATTGAGCATCAACTTTTCAAACACCTTACTGAGAACCGGCAGAATCGAGACAGGCCTAAAATTGTTGGGGTCTTTACTATCACCGGATTTGAACAAAGGAACTACTTTACTGTGTTTCATGAGATCTGGAAAGACTCCTTGGTCTACACTGATGTTAAATATGAAAGCTAAATAGGGCGCAATCGTTTCGATGATAGATCTACAAACTTTTACAGACATTCCCCAGAGATCTTCTGTTGATTTAATTTTAAGATCTTTAAAAGCTTTTATAACAGCCTGGGGGTTTGTATGTTGAAACCCAAATTCCGAAGGGCATGCCTCAACATTCTTTCTAAGTAAGTCAGCAGAAAGCGCGGGTGAGGAATTTAAAGCTTCAGTAGTTTTAATGGGAATATTAGCAAAAAAATTTTCAAATTCCTGAGCAATTTCTATATCTGAATTGACTTGAGTAACTTAGAATGACTTGAGTAACTTAGAATGTCATGTCATAGTCATGTTTAGTAACTAGAAACACAATGATGTCGTGAAAGAGTTAAAATTCCAATGTAACCAAATTTATTTATTTATTTATTTATTTATTTATCACAAACACAACTATCCTTACAGGCAATAATCCTAATGCGGTAGCGTGGTCTTTAGTTACATTCTAAATTACAATTAAAGTTACTAGTTATATATTAGCATAACATAATACAAACAATGTTACCTTTGTGAACTCATTCAGAGAGCAATAAAATAAATCTATCCTATCAGCAGTGTCATTCAGTGTATGCAAGGCACGCGTCAGCGGCGCTTTACTGAGCAGGTTGGTTCGCGAGCGTGGCACTGCTAACAACCGTGGCTGTCGGCGTCGCAATGCGTACTTATCCGGCACATTCATACATATCTCCTTCAAGACCCCAGCATTAAATACCTTACCGCGCAACAGCTTAAAAATGTACGTGGTAAGAGCCAGGTCCCTTCTTGTCTCCAGTTTGTTGTACCCAACCATGCCGATTACGAACAAGGTTGGGTACATCAACGGATAGAAGGGGTAGACCCCATAAAGTTTCATATATAAATACCTGCTGAATTTGTTCTGTATGCGCTCCAACATAAGACTATATTTAATCTCATGTGGAGCCCATATGACAGCATTACACTCCAGTTGAGTTCTTATCAGAGCATTATACAATGCTGTTACCGCTGTAATGCTTGTAAAACCCGATGCCCGACGGAGTATGAAACCCAGGCTCCTATATGATTTTTTGCAAACATTTATAATATGTTCACGAAATGTTAACTCGGTGTTCAGGCGCACCCCCAGATCGCGCACCTTTTCTACCCGCTCAATTGGCGTGTTATCTAACGCATACCCGTTATGATGTGGCACTCTCATTCTGCCAAAGGTTATAACCGAGCATTTTTTAACATTAAATTGCAGTTTATTCTTCCTGCTCCACTCTGCCACACTATCTATATCACGCTGCAACAGTGCATAGTCACTCAAATCTTTAATTGCCATTAGCAACTTAAGATCATCCGCGAATAATAGACAAGTGGCAACCCTGACAACCTCAGGCAAGTCATTTATCATAATAATAAAGTTCAAGGGACCTAGATTGCTTCCCTGGCTTACTCCTGACCTCGTGTAATAAGGCTCGGATTTATAACCAGCATATTCTACAAACTGCCGTCGATCTCTCAGGTAGTTAGCAAAGAACTGCAGTAATTTGGGAGTACAGCCGACTGCTGCCAGCTTCTCTAATAATATGTCGTTATCCACCAAATCGAACGCTTTTTTAAAGTCAAAATAGGCAGCGTCAACTTGCACTCCCGCATCAACATTTGGAACTACGTACGTCATAAAGTTCAGTAAATTACTGTTATAATTATAATTAATTTTATTTAGGACCTTGTACAAGTTGGCCGTCACGACATTTTTCTGGAAAACAGTTTTACAGTGTTAACCAAGTAAAAAAATTTAATGGTATATTGTGGATTTTGATTCGCAGGATCGTGCAAAAAAAAATAAACTTTAGAATTTCTTTCAACTTAGCACCCATTCAGATCTCAATTATTTTATTGGCGAAGCCGACAATCCCCAATATTGTGATCTCATAACCTTTACTTATCTCCACCATAAAAAGAAGGCTAGTCATGAAAACTATCCGTATGAAATGTTTCATGTGCACACCGCTGCGTACCTTTGTCACAATAAACACACACACACACACATATACACACACATTTTAGTATACACACACACACGTTTCGTTTCCGTTTTCACATATTTTAGTTTTCGAAATTCCGATTTATTTCTTTGATATTCCAATAATAATATACTGGCGAATAACCTACCTTTATGCAAAAGGAGACGGGCGAAAGTTCCTAGAAAGTTGGGCCTGATGTTACAGTAACAATTATTGCATTATTTTATTTATACACTAATACCATTTAAAAAAAACTAAATTATTTACAACTGCTCCATGGGAGAAAGAAAATATAGGATGATATTGGTTTGTTTGAAAACAACCTCTAACCTAAGGTTATACACTGAGCTCTCACGTAATACTTCGAGAAAATAACTATTTGCCTATATTGTTGACTAGAGTTAACCTGAATTTATTGTAGGACACATTGAAGATTCAGACGTTTTCCAACTAGATTCTAGAGGTAGCAGCAACGAACTTTCTTCTTCTTCTTTTTATGGCTTCCATAGACATGTTTATCTCAATGAACGAAGCGAATGATTTTTAGCCGGAAAGGTCACGCATACCTATTTGAATGGTGTGATAAGGGGTAAAATTTATCCATTATCACGGAAACCTTTTTTTTTTAATTCACGCCTTTTAATGTCACATTTATAATTATCTTGGTATGCGTGCTTACAAACTGCCGAAAGTATCGCGCATACCAAATTTTATTGAGTGAGTGAGGATTATACTGTTATAGATTTCACTTACTTGATGACATTTCTTTTAGAGTCTTTCTTCTACCTCTGGTCTCTTCCTTCAGTTTTTAACTATTTATTATACTAATTAATATGGAAAGAGGAAATACAGGAATTTTCTTATTTGGGTTGATTATATAATAAATGAAGGTTGATACAAAAAATATGTTCAATTCAAGTTTATATAATCAATAATCATCTACATCATTATCATTAAAATTATCATTTCTCTCTTCTTCTGATTCTTCGCTTTCTTCCTCATTCTGTTGGCAACTTAATATTTCCTCAACCTTTAACGGTGCCGATGGGCCAATGTACCACAATGGTTCGAGTTTACTGGATTAATTTACTTGACATCCACATTCTGTTGGATCATATAATGTACAAATTGGTTCAGTAGCATTTTGCCACATTGCATATACAAAAGTGGTGCGTAATATTTTTTCCATTAAAGTTTTCCAGCATGGTGATTTGAATTGAAATTTATCATACCTTTGTAAAAATTTTCTTTGTCGGTTGTACTTCCAAAAATTTTTAAGAATATGTAATTCAAATCTTGCAATATTAGGTTCATCAGTCTGTCGAGCTCTGCCGGGCTTCCATGATTTTACGGGTTGTGATTATACAGCAGCTTTTGTTCGTAAAGGAAAAATTAAAGCCTACAACCTCCTGTTAGAAAATGAAAAATATCAGAACATGTTCGAGCATTTAACAAATCCGGAAGACATAAATGATAAAGAAAAGACAGATTTAGTTCACAAGATTTACAAATGAAATGTATAACGTAAAAAATAATGATGTTAATATTGCAAGATTTGAATTATTCTTAAAATTTTTTGCAAGTACAGTCCGCTTCATAATAAAGGTACCCCTATTGGTAACGACATCGAACCTATTTAAGTTTTTTGTAACATAACGTAAATGGCGTGTTGGTCTAGTTTACACTGCGGCTTAGCAATGTGATGCTCTCGAGTTCAAATCCGCGGCTGAGGTTTTTTTTTATTTATTAACTTCATTATTTTTTTTAGTTTCTTTAGTAGGTGATTTTCGTTTATTATTATTAAGAAATCAAATGGAGGTTTGTAATAAAAGCTAGGTATTTTGCATAAACAATATTCATTTATTTTTCTAATTACATTTCTAGGACTTCATGGAATCCACTTCCTGATTGAATATACAGATTCCTGTCTGTGTTAAATTGGGGTTATTTACTTAGAATATTAACTAAACACAAAATAGATAAGTACCTTAGTTTGGTTTAGAACGTAGAACATTAGATAACGGTTCGTTTATAGATATTTCTAGAACCATAACTACAAAAATATTTATTTATTTAAAGTTGTGAAAACATAATTTTTTTATACTCTGTATGATCTTATCGGAAAAAAAGCCTGGTTAAAAAATGAAATGTTGTCATTTGTGCCTGTGAATTACAGAGGAAGAACCAACATGCTTAACTATAACAGTATAGCAATATACATCTTTCCCTTTTATTCTGATAACCCTTATTGAACACAATATTAGAAAAATATGTGAGGTCAGATATGAATCGTTAACACATTAATCGACTACTTGTAAACAAGAGTAACTGGATTGATAATAATAAAGGTTGTTTATTTTTGATTAACTACGAGATAATGATCCCACTGATTATGGAATGATATTGGGAATTATTAACACTTGCTCATATATGTTCCAATGTAATTTTATCAAATAAGTTACAGACTCAATCTGCCGAGTTGCCTGCATTCATAACGGATAGGATGGCCGTCACTGTCTATCATTTCTTGAAGTCAGCATTTGAACGCGTAGTTTTGAAGGGTGCCACTGAGTGAACTTTCACAATACATATTACGTTGTCGCTCCGATTCATTAGTGTAAGCAATCGGGCGAGGGCCTTGGTGATCACATTTCACATCACCCGTCGCTTGATAACTTTGTATCCATCTACGAACTGTTTTTCTCTGTAATGAAAATAATAATATTAGAAATACATAAAAAAAATCCAACTTGTAAGTAACAAGCAACATGCAGCATGCAGCTTGTATTGTTGCAACATGATTGCAACAATAAATAGGTATGTGTAAGAATAACGTAAATCTTACCGTTATGCTTATATCTCGTGCTATTTTATTTATGTTTTGTTCCTTTTCCCACAGAACAACAATTTTAGCCTTCAATAAAGTTGTTAATCGAACCATACCATCGATTAATAGAATCAACTGGTCAAAAATAAATTGGATAATATTACGATGAAGATAATTACACACAAGCGAATCGGTACGAAAATGAAACCATTTGAAAAGTAAAAATATCCTCAATCACAGTTTAGTAAATAAGGCGAAGAAGTATACTAAATTCAACCTTAACTCGCAGTTCATACAGCAGTTAAGTTTCTGAAGTAAAATGAGGGTAGTGCAACAATCGGAATCAACTCATTCTACTCAACCAAACAAGAAATCTATGCTAATTTCAACCTTATGTTTTAGTTAATTGAGGAGTTGCGTGTTGCATTTTGTAAAACAAGACGGTAAGGTGCTAGTATTAAATATAACACGGAAGTTGAAATTTAAACCTTAATATCTAGAAGATTAGACCGTTAATAACCTTGTTCGATAAAAGGAGTAATGCTATTCCAATTTTCGTTAAGGTTGATAACTGAGCCAATAGCCTAGTGGTATAAGGCACGGTCTAGTTGATCGGCTGGCGCCTGGTGAAGCAGGTTCGTATCTTAATCGCACGCAGTGTCTTTTTGTAAGTTATTCTTGGTATCTATACAGTTCGGCCAGAAGGTAGCCGATAAAATACCATATAAAATTATTAAATACTTGCAAATATTATTTGAGGCGGATCGGTGGATGCACGCGGGCAGAGATGGGTGCGGCGGCGGGGGAGGGAGCTGCTCAAGGCTCACGTGACACGCGGGCCCGGGCGTGCTCGGGCGATAATCTTTAAGTCTTGGTAGGGTACCTTTTCTCTGCAGCTGACTGTACAACCGACAAAGAAAAATTTTACAAAGGTATAATAAATTTCAATCCAAATAATATTCCACCATGCTGGAAAACTTTAACGGAAAAAATATTACGCACCACTTTTGTATATGCAATGTGGCAAAATGCTACTGAACCAATTTGTACATTATATGATCCAACAGAATGTGGATGTCAAGTAAATTAATCCAGTAAACTCGAACCATTGTGGTACATTGGCCCATCGGCACCGTTAAAGGTTGAGGAAATATTAAGTTGCCAACAGAATGAGGAAGAAAGCGAAGAATCAGAAGAAGAGAGAAATGATAATTTTAATGATAATGATGTAGATGATTATTGATTATATAAACTTGAATTGAACATATTTTTTGTATCAACCTTCATTTATTATATAATCAACCCAAATAAGAAAATTCCTGTATTTCCTCTTTCCATATTAATTAGTATAATAAATAGTTAAAAACTGAAGGAAGAGACAAGAGGTAGAAGAAAGACTAAAAGAAATGTCATCAAGTAAGTGAAATCTATAACAGTATAATCCTCACTCACTCAATAAAATTTGGTATGCGCGATACTTTCGGCAGTTTGTAAGCACGCATACCAAGATAATTATAAATGTGACATTAAAAGGCGTGAATTAAAAAAAAAGGTTTCCGTGATAATGGATAAATTTTACCCCTTATCACACCATTCAAATAGGTATGCGTGACCTTTCCGGCTAAAAATCATTGGTCGGCCGGATTTTTTCTTGTTGTTTGTATTTCACACAAAATTCTATACATATAAGATTGATCAAAATCCGTGATGACGGAAAAAAATTATGGAAATTTAATAATAAATAATTTAATTAAAATATTTCCGGCCAATCAAATCCACGCCGACGAAGCAAATCTTGTTCGTCTAAACGTTAACTTTTATTTTTTATTAAAAATACTAGAATCCGGGATCACGGAGCTTTCAGAATTGGTGCCTCCAGGACTATTATGCTTGAAGTTCCCGCAATGTGGGACGGAAGATGACTTCTTCGGCTTCTTCCACGTAATAAGAACGTCGCCGTAAGTGCCATAAGCTTGTCGTCGTAATAAAACCACAAATGAAAGGAATTAAAAAAAAACTTGCACAATTTTTGTCGCCTTAAGGCTCGTACACACAGGCGCGACGCGACACGCGACACAAAGGCACCGCTCGTTGCGCGACTTGCGGTGCCTTTGTGTCGCGTGTCGCGTCGCGCCTGTGTGTACGAGCCTTTATATTAATACAAATAATCATCAATTTTTTATCCTATTAGTCATGAGCATATTAAGTATAAACGTGAAAGACGTTAACATTGGATGTTTGGCGGTAACTTCGTAATCTTTATTTATCGATTTTTTTTTACATTTTGTTTTTCTGTTGCACAATAAGTGTAAAAGTATGATGTCATCATAATCATCATCATCATAATCAGCCTATAATGTTCCCACTGCTGGGACACAGGCCTCCTCTCGGTGAGAGGAAGTGGGCCGTAGGTAATCCACCACGCGGGCCCGGTGCGGGTTGGCAGATGTCACATGACTTCGAATTTTTGGTTCTAGGACATGCCGGTTTCCTCACGATGTTTTCCTTCACCGTTTTGAGAGCAGTGGTAATGTAATAATTTACACAAAGTAAAGCGCCTGTCTGGGTTCGAACTTACGACCTACAACTCGTAAGTCGCGGCCGTTACCACTTGGCCACCACTGCTCTTGTATGATGTATGATGTAGTTACGGCTATGTGAACTTGGCACCCGACTTTGGAAAATAAAATTTTTGATGGATTTTTCGGAAGATTTCGGTTAGTAATGGATAGTAGTGAACCTATTTTCGTTAGTAGTAATGCTAAAACAAATAAAAAAATACATCCCCCGAAATTCGAAAAATCTGTTATTTCCGAATGTTTCTCATAGATAAACGTTGGTAGGGGATTTTTGTTTTTTTTTCTGGATGGGAAATCATCAAATGACTCCTCCCGCTCTGGGTGGAGCGGAAGAGAGTGTCAGACTCTTACTGACTAAAACCCACCCGTGTTCCTTCCTTCGCCCTTTATGTTCCGGGCCAGCGGTAACCCTTTCGGACAATCCCGCTGAGTTGGTAGGGGATTGTAGTGCAATTTGGCGTCATTTTTACCGAATAATTCTCGTAGAAAAGAAGATACGATTACTACAAACGGTAGAATTGACAGAGGGACGTTCGTAGAGGTTAGTAGTGAAAAATTTTTTGATAGCAGTTGAAAAAAAAATGACTAGAATTGATAACTCAAGAAAAACTTTTTTGGCGCCATTTTTACTGAATAATTCTCGTTCAAAAGGACATACGATTACTGCAAACGGTAGAATTGACAGAGGGACGTTCGTAGAGGTTACTAGCAGGGGCGGTACCTTCATAGAAGCCGAAAAGCCCGGCTTTCAATCAAACGTAAGCCTAACAAAAAAAAAAACTAAACAAGTAGGGGAGAGGTGTGTCAATAGTAACAAAAAGAAAACAATTCTTAATAATATTTTAATTAACAATCACAGCGCAATCATTTTTGGTCACAATATAGTTGAGTTATCTAATTATAAAATCAAATATAGTAAACAACAAAAACGTCGATTAAATACTAGGAAATGGCACTTAATGAGATCAACTAATAGTGTTACAATTGCTGCACTAAGAGGGTCAATTGTAACAGCAATGAGAGTCAATTGTAACATATAGAAATCGTCAACAATAAAAAAATAAATTTAACAAAATCTTGACAGCAGTTCACTCTAAACATCAAAAAAGAACTTAAAACACTTAAAACAATATATAAAAATTTAACAGTCATACTGACAATCAGTAACACAAAAAGGGGATCATTTTTTGCACAGCTGGAGTGTGCCCATTTATGGCAGTCCCTGCATTGCAACCAATCTTCTCTACTGGTTTTATAATGTTCAAAACAGACTATACAATAGTTATTATCTTCGTCTGCACCATCTGTGTCTTCATTTATATCTTCTTCTGCCTCATTATTTTCAGTTCTTTCAGTATTTTTTAGTAAATTTTTTCCTTGCTTGCTTAGGTTCTAAATTTCTTAATTTTGGTATCTTTTTGTCATTAATCTTTCTTTGCTTTGCCTCCAACTCTTCCTTCTCTGGCGTATCAGTATATATCGCACTTTTCCCTTTAGATCTCCCAGTCTTAGATTTGACTCGAGGTGGTGCTTTTGGAAGCGGGATCAAATCTACTAGTGAAGACCTATGTGGCGATGTATGATTAGAGAGGTCTGGTGTTAGTTGAGCTGACGTCTGGGGCAAAATCTGATATGATTTCGAAAGTGCTGAAGGGTAGGGAAGGGGAAGGTGCTGTAGGGATACATTGTTAATCCGTTACAATTGCGCCTCCTTGTTTTGTTACTTTTGCACCACTACTGCCATTTTGCATTAAAGATTTATTTAACAAAAATCTATGGTAAATTTAAACAAATTACATACCTTCACTTCTAGATTGGATGGTAGATTATCCTAAAATAACCACTGAACTATTATAAAACTGTTATATTTAATTAAGATAACAAAAACTGTGAAGAAAAATAAATTTACATAACTTGCTATAATACAAATTATCTTCAACTGACAGCACACGCGCGAACTGTTTTACCTATAAGTTCGGTCGGTAAAACAGCACCAAATAAAGCTTCGATTGCCATGTAAAGCTATCGCTACTGAACGACAGATTTCGTTGAAACAACATTGTTACAATTGCCTCCCTGTAACAATTGACACACCTCTCCCTTAACCTTGTAAATTATAAAATTAACCAACTCAATAATGTCGCAAGAATTGATAAGAATAATAAAAAATAAACTCCGCGCGTCCCGGCCGCCCGTTATACGTACGATGCAAGGTTGCCAGGTTTACATGCTCAAAGAATAATATTTCAATTCCGCGCAGTTTTCATTACGCGCATCGTTGCCAAACATCTCCAATGCCGCTTCGCTAGAACGCAAAAACAAAAATCGTCCCGTCTCGCTCGCACGAGCTGGCTTCAGATTAGGCTTCTACACCTCCGACTATTTGTATAGAAATTGTTCACGTTGTTGATAACATTAGTATGTACTCATTCCGAAAATTGTACTGATTTTAAAGCATGGCTTTGGATTTTTTATGAATGAAACGTGTAACGATGCGTGTGTGTGTAAATAGTAAGAGCGCTGCGCGAATCACTGCGCAGAGCTCGAATTTCTCTATAATGTTAATGATGATGCAATTTCAAATTACTTTAAATTTGTTTTGAGCGGTTACGGTACTGGTGCATTTTTTTGCTTTGATTTATTTTTTCATTTTCTGTGAAGTTAAGTGTTGTGATTAGTTTTAGCGGTGATTACCTTTGTTTTAAAGTTATTAAAAAGTTTCTTATCATTAAAATGAATTCGGAAATGCATGCAATTGTTCCTTGTGATGGATTAAAGTGTGTGCAATCGTTACGCGGACAGGTAAATACTTTGAGTTTTACAGACAAATATAATCTCATTACTTCACCTAAACCTACCCCTGATTTGAGTATTTCTCTGAAATCTAAATCACGTAATAGGCATTTTTCTCAATCAGCGTACAATACTCATTGGATTGTAGGCTGCTCTCATATCAACAAATTATTCTGTTGGTGTTGCATATTTTTCTTAAAAGAAAAAACCGCTTGGAATACATCAGGTTACGATGATGTTTGTGGTAAAGAAGCGAAGAATGAAGAGTTATGGCTGTTCGCATTGTGAGTAATTCAAATTATAATAAATATTATCAACATCGTAAACAATTGTGTAGTTAGAAATCAATCAATTATTTGTGCGCCATCTAGTGGCCACTCGGCCAGATTGTAATATTTTGCGTATAGCATTAGCGACTGTTGCGGGTGAGTGAAATATGAACTAACTCGAAGAGCTTTGTTATGCCAATAATGTTAATAGATGGCTCTTATACGTCTTATCATATTTTACGCGAAACGGATAGGTAACTCGAAAATTAAAAGATACGATTTTGTAAAGGATTACCAATACTCTTACGGTCTTATTCATAATAAGTTATGGAACATCTAAAGGCTTGCTAAAGTCTCGGTGTCAAAAATTGGTATTCATAAACGCATTTTAGCACTAAAACGTTCTTTAAACCTACTATAAAGTTATGAGACCCAGAACCCTACTTTAACAGTACTTTAAGGAAAAAATGGCCGACTTTACATCAGCTGATTAATAAGAGTGACATTTGACGTACAATGTAACATGTGCAAAAAGTCAGTTTCGTAAACAATCTTACTTCGAGGAGCTGCAGTTGTATTTAATTTATTTTGCACTTCTGTTTAACCAATTTAGTTTATTTATTATTATATACCTACAATGCAAAATAGAAGCGAGGAAGAATATAACGAAGCACATATAGCAACAAGAAATACTGTGAGACGCTGCTGCTTTGGACTGTGGAAACAACGCGTTAATGTTTTTTACATGGCATACATGCAAACTAGGAAATGTGAAAACAACCATAGTGGCTAGAGCAGTACTTTACAATATTGCTGTTGACCATGGAGACATGCAGTTAGAAGGTAGAAATATCATGAATATCATACAAAGTCACCCTAAGAAGTTCAAGGGGAAATGCAAATGCTATTTTACAAACTTTCAGGGAAACATTTCGCCGAGGTAGCCCCACTTTACCAGGTCAGGGATTTCCGTGTGGATCACGAAGTTTATACCCTGCAGGAAGATGCTCCAGTAGGATGCAGCAGTAGGGTGTGGTTGTGAAGCTATGTCGCAAACCATACTCCACCCCCTGTCCTACCCTATGTGTCCCAAAACATGCAGTCAAAGTAACCTCTGCACTGCCACTAACGACGTTGTGAAAGTGGCAGTTTTGGGCCAAGAAGATCTAAAATACAGTCGTCCCCACAACACGAAGAAGATAAAGAGGAGTCATTTTAGAGAGTAGTTCATTAATAAAAAGCTTATATACAAATATCTGTTTAATTTATTTATTTTTATAATACTCTAAACTTTAATTCGGCTTCTAGAACTTGTGCTAGCAGAACAACATTTTTAAAATGTATCTTTTCATTTGCCATCTACGAGTATGCCATCTCTTCTGTAGGCCGTTTCAGTTTCTGCTATTTGTAGTGAAGCACCATCCTTACTAGTCCTACTGTCCTGAAACATAAAATTAATGTTAAAATTCTTTCTCTTCATTATCTTCAAAATACTAAAATAATTAAAGAAATAGTGGCATAAAAATAACTAATATTACTAGTAATTATTAGTTATTGTTATGGCGGTGTTTTTTTACAAACAAAATAAAGAGTTTTGTACAGGTAAACGAAGTTCTTGACATGCTTACTCAGGAACTTTGTAACTTATTAGTAAATTGGATGGGCACCTAATTCGTAAATCATGCCAGGCCGCCACTTTTTCGCGTTTGTTTCGGTCAGTATCAGTGTTTTTATTTTCTATCTTCTTCTTAGTGCGCCCAGAATTTGGCTACTTGTTTGGCGCCATAATCAGCGTCCACCTTCATTTTCTATTATGGAGACCTTTTCCCTGACCAATTCTTATAAAAAGATCTAAGGAAAAGCAAGCATAGGTTTAAGAAATTAAGAATGTTTACAAAACAAAACTTACTTTGAACACTTTTTAGCTGTAACAGTACACACCTCATCGTCCTCCAACCAATATTCACTTCTTTGCCCTTTATGGAACTAGTCACCGGTCTTAATTCCATTTCTTATAGGTACAAAAAAATATTCGAAGGTTTTCGCTCGCCTGACAATGAAATATAATATCAAATTCATTGACATAAAAGACGAAACTGTAGACAATAAATTAGTTTTCCATACGTCTTATTGTCTATGGTCACAAATTATTCAGTGCGTAGGCAGATATTCTCGTTTGACGATTCAATATGTTAGCCAATTTGTTGGATGACTTCATTATAATGGCAACATTTATATTTATATTGAAGTTAAAGGACATTTTAGTTATGGAACGTTTATGAAGCGTTTATGAATACAAAATTTTATCGAACGTTTTAAAGGCTTATTGAGCATTTTAACTAAAGTATGTTTTAAACCTTCTATAAGCTTTTTTTTATGAATAAGACCGTTAGTATTTAATTTATAAAAGAAAAAAATAGTGCTATTAAAAACATTTATTTTAATAGATATTAGCAAAAACCCACAAATACAAATATTAGTAAGAACTAAAACGACTCAGTCGGTAGGCACAACTTTGACAGGCGATACGGTAGGTTTTTTTTTTTTAAGAATTATGGCTTGCCCTATGTTTGACCCCTAGGCACGCCACTGGTTACTAGTGGAAGAACTTTTGAAAGTAGTTGAAGAAAAAGTTGATTAGAAGTGATAAACTCAAGAAAAACTTTTTTGGCGCCAGTTTACTGAATAATTCTCGTTTAAAAGGACAAAACTGACTTTTCGAATTTCGAGGGATGTAATTTTTTTTTGTCATTACTACTAACGAAAATAGGTTTACTACTATCTACTACTTACCGAAATCTTCCGAAAAATCCCTTCCTAAATTTTTTTTTTCAAAGTCGGGTGCCAAGTTCACACAGCCTGTAGTTACTCATATATTATTTTTAATTTATACATAAGTCTCAGATCTAAGTCAATTTCAGTTTTATGAAAAATCTTATTGAAATTCACGTTTGGCGTTACAAAATTTTCCAAAAATGTAAACAACAATGGCCGCTCGAAATCGTCTATGGTTTAGTTATGGAGCAGCAGTATGAATTTTACGTTTTGGTGCCATTCGATGTTACGATCTTTTGGGTGTATTTTTTGGGGTTGATAAATGGAATAACTAACTAGGTACCTCCCCAGCAAAAGACCTGCACGTTCAAATTTGACAAAGTTAAATAACAGCTTTTTCTATTTGTGCAAAAACATTTTATAATGTGGTATTTCGACAGGTATCGATATACAAGAAGATTTAAGTAAGGTTTGTTTTCGTCTAGTTAGCTCGGAGGTTTTAAGATCGCTTGAAGCGGATGTGATTGTAGTTTCAATTCTTAAAAACAGTTTTTTTTTTTTGACATTCGGTATTAATTAAACGGGGACGTTGGGCAATATGTTGGTTCAAATACACGTCAAGCAATGCTTTGAAAGTATTTGTTATCAATTGTAACAAATTCAAAGTTATAGCAGTATAATATTTTAAAACTTGAGGGGACCTAAGACCTACGACATTATAGGAAAGGAAAAAAATGGAAGTGTATATAATAATCCAGTCAAAATAGACAAAAATAAGTCGTAACTTAGACAAAATTCGCATAGAGCTGAAAATTGGCAGAGATGTTAAATACATCATTATAAATGAAATGTCAAAAATCCCCTTCGATCCTACTTCTGCAAAAAAAATTATTCAAGGTCAAAAGTACAAAATTAAGGTTTTTTCCATTTTTCTCGAAAACAGTAAGTATTATCGTGAAAATAGATCAGACAAAAGTTGTAGATCATACAATTCTCTACAAAAATGGTCCAGTCACTTTTTCTCTTACGACTCACCATTCGTGAGATATCGCGGTTTTAATCATTAGAAATTTCATATTTTACATAATATGCACACATTTCCGCACCACCTATGAGGTAATGTACTTAGTACATTTTTTCTAACGTGGTTTCCCCAGTATGTGATGGAGATAGCCCTTCAATTAACTCCCCTTGACTTGTACATACAGCAGGAAGCGGCGCTAGCCGCCATCAGGCTAATGCATCTGGGCATATGGGGCAAAAACATTACCAGTCCACACGCTAAAATCCTGGACCGGGCGATTGAGTACCAGCCTCTCATCGCTGCCCCGTGTGACAGAACACCAAACCAACCGATGTTCAACAAGAACTACATTATACAAACAGTTCAGGAAGAAAGGGATCAGTCAGGAGTTAATGAAGTGCGCGTTTATACAGACGGCTCTAAAACACAAAACGGTTCAGGTGCTGGCGTACACTCCCTTGACCTAAATATTAACACACATACGAGTAGTTCGATCTTTCAATGCGAATGTGTTGCCTTAACACAAGCTGCAACAGCAGTAAAGCGCTTAGGCATCCGGAACTTTGGCATTAAATTCCTATCCGACAGCCTATCTGTGCTCAAAGCTTTAGGAAGCAAACAAACTAACAATAAGCTAATTTTTGAGTGCCATCTAGCTCTGGAGAGTTTATCGACGTCTAATCGTATTACTCTCCAGTGGATCCAAGGGCACAGTGAATCTCTGGGCAATGATGCTGCAGATGAACTTGCGAAGAGAGGCTCTGATATGAGGGTGCTAGGCCCGTACCCACTTCTCCCTTTGCCTTTCTCACAATTTCGTTCGTGGATTCGCCAAAGATCGGCCGAACTTCATAACAACAGATGGTCACGGGCAACAGACTGTAGGTAGACAGTCAAAATTGGCTTTACCAATGATACACCCGCGATTAACCAAAAAACTTCTCAGCCTGAGTACCTTAGAATAATAATAGGTACAATTACGGGCCACAACCTCCTTAACAAACATCTTTTCATCATAGGCGCCACGGACAGCCCCTTTGCAGGGGCTGCCTTTATGCCGAGGAATCAGCCGCCCACGTCATCCTGGATTGCGAGGCCGTGGCTTCTCAACGTGCAGAAATCCTCGGAACAATGAGGTCGCTCCGCGAAGCCTGTGAAGCTCCCAGGAAGCTTCTGTGCTTCTGGGCGGAGCTAGGCTAGCTCTGTTAGCCAGAATCCCCACGCACAACGCGAATGCGGGAAAGGGAGTCCCATCATCATCATCATTCCCCAGTAGGTATACTCTACGATCTATTGTAATAAAGAAAGTTTGATCAGATCGTATCCTTTTAATTGAAAGAATCCTCGTAGTAATATTGCTAATGAGTAAAGTGGAATAGATTGTTTTTTCCACATGTCATTATATAAGATAATTGTCTAATTCTACTTCGACAATTATTTCTTCGTCTTTATTTTCTTCTTCTTGCAGAAGTTCACTGTTCTAAGAAAAGGGATGCATCAATTGTCTCCTCATTAATATCATAAATATCTTCATCTGTTGTATTTCTTTCAATATAACATGTAGAAAAACAACCTATTCCACTTTGATCATTAGCAATATTACTATTCCTGCAATTAATAGGATACGATCTGATCAAACTTTCTTTATAACAATAGATCGTGGAGTATACCTACTGGGGAAACCACGTTAAAAAAATGCGCCAAGTACATTATTACCTCATAGGTGGTGCGGAAATGTGTGCATATTATGTAAAATAGGAATTTTCTAATGATTAAAACCGCGATATCTCACGAATGGTGAGACGTAAGAGAAAAGTGACTGGACCATTTTTGTAGAGAATTGTATGATCTACAACTTTTGTCTGATCTATTTTCACGATAATACTTACTGTTTTCGAGAAAAATGGAAAAAACCTTAATTTTGTACTTTTGACCTTGAATAATTTTTTTTGCAGAAGTAGGATCGAAGGGGATTTTTGACATTTTATTTATAATGATGTATATAACGTCTCTGCCAATTTTCAGCTCTATGCGAATTTTGGCTAAGTCAAATGTCTATTTTGACTGGACTATAAGAAGAAAAAAGACCGCATCTTTATCGAGTAAAACGCGGCCTAGCTCCAACAGCATCTTGAAATTCCTAGCTGAGCGAGGCAGAATTCTTGTCAGTATAATTAAATACATTTACTTAATAGTTTTTTTGAATAAAGGAGTATTAAATACTCCTTGTAGAAATAATCGATATTTTTTTAGTCAATCACTTGCATTTCAATGAAAAGATAAATTTAGACGAGACAAAAAAGGATGTCAGACGTTTGACATTTGTAAAAAATCAAAATCAATCCCAGTTTTCGCTTTTATTGTTAAATATAATAGAATATATTTTAAAAGTTTAGATAATACGTGTATCCTATTTAGTGTGAATTTAATCAGTGACACGCAGATATCACGTTCAATTCCCAAGCAAGTTCACTGTTATTGCTTTTGGCAAGTCTAGGAGAGTCTTGGTATAGGCTAGTTTGGTTACTTCCCGCTCTTAAGTATATCATATATTTTTTATATGGAAAACACACGAAAGGATTCCTCTACAAACTTCTTTAAACATACGGTATTTTTAGGATTTGAGCAAAGTAATCCCCTTAAGGTGGAACTAGTCTCGGACTCGTGAGCATAGGGTTGCCAGGCGTGTCAGGGTTTTTGGTTGCGTGTCCGGCAAAATCGGACGGTGTCCGGCCTATCCGCCTTTTATTAGGCTTTGTAAATTTGAGCAACGCGCGCGCGTCTCGCCCCCGCCACTTTTCATCACCGGGGTGGTGATAAAAAGTCTAATCGCTTCTTCGCCACAAAAAAGCTTTATTTTACTTTTAAGGGTGTCCGGCTTTTTGAACCAAATCTCTGGTTAAACTGGCCGGTCTGTCCGGTTTTTCGGTTGTAAGACCTGGCAACCCTAGATGGGCATGGCCTTTGCACGCTGTCTCACCTGGCATCGTGTCCGACAGAGATAGTTTAGTGATGAGCGGTTAGGCGCTAGTTTACACGCACAACATCTAGTTCGCACGCACACAAACACCGTTCCGAAATAAAACGAAAATCAAGTTTATTGAACACTTCTATAATTAAGCTTTGTCGGTACGGATTTTGTTTTGAAGATTTTACACTTCTCTTATTACTTATTTACACCCAAAGTTACGTTAAAATTAGCAAGAAAAACGAATATTTCTTGGTTCATCGCTTTTTAATGGCTTTTTTTGCTATTCTGTTTCGGTACAGACACAATTAATAATAAGAAAAAACGATATTATGTTTAACTTTGGATGTACACTGTACAGAGTCAAACAGTGGAGTAATACCCTCCCGAAAGATGGAAAAAATATCGACTATTGCCACCTTAAAAGGTATTTCATTCCGACTTGCTAGACAAACATTGTGATAGCTCGGCTAATATGCATGATATAAATATAACTTATAGCCTACAAGCTATCAGGAATAATGTAGCTTTCAGATTTTTGAAGAATTTTAAATGTACATTTCATTTTAATTGTAACAAAAGTACAGCTACTAAATAAAAATTGAATTAAATTAAATTTACTTGATTTATTTCTATATACAATCTATCTATCGATCTATTTATTTACAATCTATCTATCTATCAATCTATTTATTTATTTTATATATATATAAAACATCATTTAATACAATATATGAATGATTTAGTAGAGGTATACAAGGTATGCACCGAGATTCACGGTTGCCCTTGTATTATAGTATGTATGCCTGAGCGCTGGGTGCTCTCCGCCCTCTATCTCGAGAAGGGTTGAGCGTACAGAAAAAAAGTTAAGACAAAAGTTGTGGCAAATTTTCGTATCTTTAATTTTCATAAGTGGTCTTGAGATCATTGGATCCATAGAAACAAAGATAATCGCGGAAAACCGATTTTCGTGACCTTTAACCTCCAATAACTTACGACGCAGACACGAGATACTATGAGACTTGAGACAACTCTCAGAATGCCAAAACGAGTTTTCAGCTTATTATCTTAAATTCCGAGGATGAAACCTTTTTTTGTCTAAAGTGACTGGACTATAATATTGTGCTATGTTATATATGTGTGCATGGGCTGCGTCCCTGCCCTGCCCTATTCTATAGATTAAACAGTGTGCTTTTAGCTGTCAGTGGTTTCACTTGTGTCCCTACGTACCTACATAACAGTGGCGACGAGTTTACCCACAATCGTACAAATAAATCCTTTGTTGAAAAATGGCCCAGTCATTTTGTGGTATTTTATCAACTTTCGATCATAATGTCAATGAGTGGAAGACATACAAAGGTCGTATTACGCAGTGGTTCATCGCAAATAACATCGATGCGAAAAATGATGCGGCGGGAACCAGGAGGCGAGCGATACTACTCAGCGCACTCAATGATAGTACCTACAAGTTAGCAGCTGACTTAGCCCTGCCCAAAGACGTTCAAGAGGTGCCCTATGAGGATCTAGTGACGTTATTGGATAACCACTTCACTCCAAAACGTTGCGGGTTCAGCGAGCGGCACAACTTTTACGCAGCAACGCAGCAGCCAGGAGAGACATATACGCAATGGGCAGCAAGGTTACTGTGGAGGAGGCGTTGCGTGATCGATTTGTGATGGGGATGGTAGCGGGTCCTGAACGGGAGAAACTGTTTGCGCGGGATTTGGAGACCTTAACCTTGGCGATGGCGGTGGAGCTAGCAGAGAGCGTCAGATGCGCGCGCGCAGGCGCCGCCGCTACTGCTTCTACATCAACTGATCAAGTACAGGTGTTTAAGATCGCGAAAGGACAAAAAAGTGCCAACCCGATTAATAGTGCCGAGAAAGAAAAGTGTTCGGTGTGCGGTCGTGCTAACCATAAGTCGTCTCAATGTCGGTTCGCAAAGTATAAGTGTAAAAAGTGCAACACAGTAGGGCATTTGCGTAGAATGTGCAATAAAATTAACTACGTGGTAACGGGGGATGTGAGCGAGGACGATGATGGTAAGTCTCTTTATAACATTTGTTCAGCCCGGGGGGAACCCATGACAGAAAAGGTCACAATAAATGGCCAGAATATAGTATTTCAAATAGATAGTGGATCAGCAGTGACAGTCATATCTGAGGGTACATACAAAAGTTGTTTGCGGGTATACCATTGCATACATCTCACAAAAAGTTTTATAGTTACACGGGAAACAAGATGCAGTGTGTAGGTTTTGTGCGTTTAGCAATAACATTTAACATATGTACAGCGCACACACACACTTGATGTATTTGTTATACGTCACGGCGGCCCACCGCTGCTAGGCCGCGATTTCATATCAATTTTTAAATTAAAATTAACTCGAGTTAATTTTCTAAATGATAGTGAAAGTGCATTTGAGCGGTTGCAAGTACGGTTCCCAGAAGTATTTTCAGACAAGCTGGGCGCATTCAAAAACTATAAAGTAAAATTAAAACTAAAAGATGATGCAAGCAAAACCGGTATTTTTTAAAGCGCGTCCCATTGCATTTGCTTTGCGCGACAAAGTCGATAAGGAGATACAACGATTACTAAACCTAGGAGTGTTAAAACCGGTTAAACATTCAGATTATGCATCACCTATTGTGCCCGTACTCAAACGTGATGGTTCTGTCAGATTATGTGCGGATTATTCAGTGACAATTAACAAACAATTAGTAATAGAACAATATCCTTTGCCGTGGTTCACGAATTATTCTCAAAATTACACGGTGGCCAGCAGTTTTCGAAAATTGATTTGTCCATGGCCTACAATCAATTTCAGCTTGATGATGAGTCACAAAACATAACCTGTATTAACACTCCACGGGGATTGTTCAAATACACACGTCTTGTATTCGGGTTGTCGAGCGCACCGTCTATTTTGCAGCGCGCGATGGAAACCGTGTTGTCCGGATTAGACGGAGTGTTATGCCTGTTAGATGACGTGTTAATAACGGCAGAAACTGAAGATTTGCATATAGAAAAACTACACATAGTACTTAAAAGACTCCAAGACGCAGGACTAACATTGCGAAAAGACAAATGTGATTTTTTTAAAGACGAAATAAATTACTTACACTATTTGCGCTGTAGCATGGTGCGGGTGACAGTTTCAGTAACATTTCGTTTCACTCTTGAAAGTTGCCGCGATTTACAATTTATGACTTAATATTTCAGTTGTACCACATTCGTAATATATTAAATAATTAATAACTGTAGTAAATTAAATTAAACCCAACCAGAATGTTCTAATCAAGAAATAAAATCAAATTGAATGAAAAATTAAGCAAAGTGTTATGCGTATAACGTAACGCCATAGACGTATTTAGTGATGGGATGTACTGCTACGATGGATAGTCGATATTTTTTATAATAAAAAACGTATATTGTGCGTAGGTCAATTTTTATTTTTAAAAGGTCTAATTATACAACAGAACATTTATAGGGTAAGGTTGCTTAAAAGGTTGCTAAAAAAAAATACATGTTATTCGTCTAAACTCATATCAGAGTCAGGAACATCTGAATTGTCACTCAATTCATCATCTGAATCTGTGACGGATATTATTAACGATGACTCAATTATGTTGTCAATATGTATGTCACGATCCCAATCAGACATAATGTCCCTTTTTGTTTTATTCACGACCTTCGACCAGTCTTCAGGTTGAACATTGTTGATGGCCTCTTGTAATAGGGCCAACATCTTATTTGCCGTAAATGGCGGCGAAGTATTATTTCTTGCGGCGTAACCTAAAAATAAACGAACTTATAAAAAAAAGTATTCAAATAATCATCAATCAGCCTAATCTAGTATCTGGTAATGTTTTTAAACTAGGTACATGCTACGATCGGAAAGCTGATTTTTTTATAAAGCTTCAAAATGGGAATTGAAATTAAAAGCATACCTTTTATTTGGGCCCAAATCAGCTCAATAGCGTTATACTGGCAATGGTAGGGTGGTAGTCGAAGGACCTGGTGGCCTTTTTCTTTTGCCATCTCGTCCAGAGCATAGGTAGGAGTTGGTGGCTTATGGCGTCGGACTAAGGCAATAAGCTCCGTCTTTAACATTTTTATATCTGCTGTAACTCCGTTTTCACTCAGCCACTTCACCAACTCGCTTTTGCGGTTGGATTGGTTTGGGGGTTTATTAACTTGCACCGAATGGTAGGGTGCGTTGTCCATTATTATGGTCATAGGCTCTTTTAAATTGTTTAATAGACCTATGAACCAATCTTTAAATTTTTCGTAATTCATCTCCTCATGATACTCCGTAGTTTTTTTTGACTTAAAAGCCAGCAAACAATCAGGGACGAATCCACTTGCTGTACCTGCGTGACAAATAATAAGGCGTTCGCCTTTGCCTTCCGGCACTTTGGTACACGATTGTGCCGTATCGTCGGTCCAACTTTTACCCACTGTGTGGTTGGCGTTTAGCCACGTTTCATCCAAAAAGACAACTTTGCTCCAATCACTTATGTTTTTGGCCTTCCTTAAAAATCTACATCTTGCTAGGGCAATGTCAGTCCTATCCATAATAATCTTTCTTTTGTTAACTTTTTTGTAAACAAAGCCAATATCTTTTATAACTTGCCGTAGCGAAGTAATACCTCCTTTGAACAAGTCAGCTTCTTTTAATGATTTTAGAAGCTTGAGCAATGTGGGTAGCTCCATTCTTCTATAATAATCATAAATATGATTTCTAATAGCAACCTTAGCAAAATCATCCAAATCTGTGATTGGCTTCACCTTGGTCCGCTTTTTGTTGGGTGTCGATAATTTATTTTCAAACATCCCATCTTGGCCAATTTTCTCACGTGTTATACGCGAAACAGTATTGCGGCCAATATCAAGAGCTTCGGCTACTCGTTCTACAATATGATTCAATGGTAACAACGGTCCATTATTTTGTTGTTCTCTTTCAAAGTAGTCTCGGAGGCGAACAACAAGCTCCCTGGCCTGACTACCCAAAACAGTTTTTTTTGTATGCTTAGGCATGGTAATAACAACAAACTCAACAAACTTATAACAAATAACAATTTAACAAAAATGAAAACAAACAATGAAATCGTAATACGTGTCACATTAAGTCACAATATAACGCGCTTGCACTCGTACTCGCACTCACAGCATCGCACGGGTAAACAACATGGCCGCCGCGCCGATGCACCATAGAGCAAAAATGTTGTCACGAAAAAAAAAACATAAACCCGATTTTGATTATTTTATATAAGTACAAAGATAATTATGTAGCCATAAAACATTTATATTGACAAGTTTATACACGTAGCACACACGTAGTTACACTGCACAACTGAATAATACACTAATTTTCATAACAATATTAAAGAGAACTAGATTCACGCTGCGAGTATCGTTAGCGATAAAAATGAATTGCATAACCTCACATCCCTACGTGGTACTGACAAATGTCAACGTCATACGGGCAACTGTCACCCGCACCATGCTACAGCGCAAATAGTGTAGGGTATGTTATCAACAAGAACGGGCTAAAGTAAGATCCGTCTAAAGTGCAAGCTATTGTAGACGCTCCCGTTCCTACTAATGTAAACACCTTACAATCATATCTAGGACTTGTTAACTACTATCGGAATTTCGTTCCTCGGGCATCAAGCATACTCCCGTTCCTACTAATGTAAACACCTTACAATCATATCTAGGACTTGTTAACTACTATCGGAATTTCGTTCCTCGGGCATCAAGCATACTTAGTCCTTTGTATGATCTATTAAAGAAAGGAGTTAAGTGGCATTGGACAGCAAAGCATCAGAATGCATTCAATGAAGTAAAAAAATGTTTAACGTCGGAACAAGTTTTAACACATTTTGACCCTAATTCTAAAATAATATTAACAGTGGATGCTTCTCCATACGGGTTAGGCGCAATTTTATCGCAAGTAGGTAGTGACATGTTAGAACGACCCATATCATTCGCGTCCCGCACACTCGCGTCAGCCGAGAAACGATACTCGCAAATACAGAAAGAAGCCACAGCGATTATATTTGGTGTGAAGCGATTTCATCAATATTTATATGGTCGATCCGAACCGTTTACGTTACGTACCGACCACAAACCCTTAATTTCTATTTTTGGTCCCTATCAAGGCATTCCAGAGGTATCGGCAAACAGGCTACAAAGATATGCAATGTTTTTAAGCGCGTATAATGAGGGTTTTCGTGAAAATTTACGACACCAGTTGGCACCACTGTGACAAGAGGTCTTCCAATATAAAATATATGATGACGTTCATCATTCGATTCATTCATTCGTTCATCATTCAGTCATGACTAAAGAAAATATAGGCTCTTTGACAGATGCCTGGACCTGACGTGTCAGTGCTGCCACCTAGCGAACGTCATTTCAGAAAACCCTCATTACACGATCGAGTACGTTCGAAGTGCCAATAATAACGCCGATTATTTGTCACGAGCGAGTTTACGCCACGAGCAGGAACAGGCAGAGGAGCGGGAGGACAGCGACAGCGGCACACACGCGGCGCCTATCGACCGAGCTACTTATGTTAACTTTGTAGTTGAAGGCAGTCTGCCAGTGACACTGGACGAATTGCGCAAAGAAACGGCCGAGGACATCATTTTAGCGAAAGTAATTAACCACATTCATCAAGGTTGGCCTAGACGATTATTGTCGGATTTAAGTATAAAGCCCTATTATTTGTGTAGGACACAATTGTCAAATGAAAATGGTTGTGTAATGAGAGGACATAAGGTTGTTATCCCGGAAACGTTGCGCCCAAAACTTTTACACGAGTTACATAATTCTCATGTGGGTATCATGAAAACCAAAGCTGAGGCAAGGTCACGATTTTGGTTCCCAGGGGTAGACGCGGCATTGGAGGCAATGATCAACTCGTGTGATATCTGTCAACAGCTGCGCCCGTCCCCGCCGCGAACGCCGATTGCTCCGAGGCGGTACCCGCCAGTGCCATTCTATTTTTTCCTAGGCCCGTTAAATAATCAGATGTTGTTCGTGGTAGTAGACGCGCACACCAAATGGGTGGAGTTGTACGATGTTACTATGTCTACAACTTCCACAAACGTCATAGGAAAATTATACGATTTCATGTCCAAGTACGGCCTACCCCACACAATAGTAAGTGACAATGGGACCGCATTTACTTCATTCGAATTTAGGAATTTCTGTACAAGAAACGGCATCGACCATCTGACGTCACCAGCCTACAATCCAGAAAGTAACGGACAAGCGGAAAGTTTTGTCAAATTGTAAAAAAAGGCATTAAATGAATCATGTGTTATCTCATCGTGCAATAAAAGTGATTGCAAGTTAAAAATATTAAAATACCTTTTCGACTATAGGAATTCTGTTCATTCTGTCACAGGGTTCTCACCAGCTGAGCTAGTCTTTGGCCGCAAGTTGAGGTCACGCTTAGATATAATCAATCCGAAAACGCCAGCGGCCTCTCTCACAACCCCCACTAATAATGTTAATCGTCAACAGTGTTCGCAAATTAAATCATGTGGAAGATATAATAATCAAGTGTTCAAGTCAGGTGATGAGATACTGTACAAAAAGTTTTTAAATAGTCATACATTCCGTTGGTGCAGAGGTATTATAAAAAAAAGACTGGGTAAAGTACTTTATCTTATACAGGATTTGAGTTCATCGTGTGATGTGAAAAAAACATAACAAGCAAATAATGTTATATAAAGGTGGCAAGGGTAATGTTTCACAACAGCCGCACCACCATTATGACTGACGACTTTGATAACCGTCATAGCGAGTCGCCAACTGGCAACCCTCAGCCACAGAGTCCCACAGGGGAGGACACCAATGAGGCAAATCAGCAATCGCTACCGTCTGCAGACGCAGATACAGTGTCGGATCCGGTTTCAAGGAATCCGGACAGACTGTTGAGAAACATTCCCAGGGTGGATTACAAACCTTTCTTATAACTCGGTACCTGTGTAGGTATTTGTTAATTACTAACATTTATGCTCAAATAAGGGGAGGAAATGTTATATATGTGTGCATGGGCTGCGTCCCTGCCCTGCCCTATTCTATGGATTAAACAGTGTGCTTTTAGCTGTCAGTGGTTTCACTTGTGTCCCTACGTACCTACATAACATGCTACATGATTTTGCTTCTTGCCATTCATGAGTCTAGGTCAAAGGGAAGTACCCTATAATTTTTGATTCTCTTGAGTGTCGAAATATACGTTTTTTGCGGCATAAACGGCCATATCTTTTTTTACGTTAACTTAGGTGTTTGATTTTTTCAGATTTTTTTTTCTGACGATGGGAAATCATCAAATGACCCCTCTCGCTCTGGGTGGAGCGGAAGGGAGTGTCAGACTCTTACTGACTAAAACCCACCCGTGTTCCTTCCTTAGCCCTTTATGTTCCGAGCCAGCGGTAACCCTTTCGGACAATTCCGCTGACCCGGCAGGCTTCGTCCCTGACGGGCCCCTCCGAATGATGCTGACATCTCTTTGAGGCGCGCGTGGAACACGTACGCGCCGTCCGGCACGGGCCTGGTCCTGATCGGACGGTGAGCTACCCATTACTCACCGCCCGCAGGCCCGCGCCTACAATAAACTCTTCAGCTTTATAATATTAGTATAGATAATATTATAAACTCATAATGATATACAGCCTTGGCCAAAAGTATTAGGCACCCTACAAATGATTGCATTACACACATTTGGGATGAAAAATAAAACTAATTTTGTTGTCTGTGTTTATATATTGATTAAAACAATACAAAATATTAATATTTAGTGGGTCCACCCTTCGCTTTTATCACCGCAGCAATCCTTTGGGGCATACTGCGTACGAGCTTTGTGCACTCATCAGGACTTATGGCATCCCACTCACTTGTTAAGGCATTTTTTAACGCTGCCTTTGATGTAATGCTATGCTCCCGTATCTTGCGCTTCAGTATACCCCAAAGATGCTCGATGGGGTTCAGATCTGGAGACTGCGCCGGCCAGTCCAGCAAGACAATGCTGTTATTTCTAAACCAAGCCATCGTGGTCGCCGATTTATGACATGGAGCATTATCTTGCTGGAATTTGACGCCGTCTAAGTTGGTGCCACCGAAAATACGCACCAACGAAGGCATCAACACAGTTTCTAGCACATTGATGTACTTTTCACTGTTCATGCGGCCTTCGCAAACAAACATTTCGCCAACCCCATCGGCAGCCATGCAGCCCCAGATCATAATGCTGCCGCCTCCGTGTTTGACGGTAGGTACCACACAATCTGGATGGTATTCCTCGCCGACACGCCGCCTCACAAACGTCACACCCGGCGTTCCGAATACCTAAAATCATTTAAAAAAAAACACCCATGTTAGATTGGTTGTAATTCTTACAAAAGTTAATGAAATAATTAGTAATTGTTGTTGTTGTTTTATACCGATGATATAAAAACTTACCTCAAAGTTCGATTCGTCGGACCATACAACATTGGACCAATCTTCTTCGGTATAATGTTGGTGTCGTAGAGCCCATTCTAAGCGGATCTTTTTGTTATTGTCGGATAACAGAGGCTTCTTCCTGGCTTTACAGCCTCTTAAGCCCGCTTCTGTGAGTCTTCTCCTTGCCGTTCGAGAACTAATCGGCTTTCCAATGTTCTCCGATAGAGCCGCAGCGAGTTCAGAAGAAGTTTTTTTGCGGTCCTTGAGAGAGTCACGAATCAGTTTTCTGTCCTGACGCTCAGTAGTGACACGTTTTCTACCCGTTTTCACTCTGTTTGTGTGAGAACCAGTCTCCGCGAACCTTTTAAGAGCAGATTGCACCGCACATCGAGAACATTTTACCAACTTGGCGATCTCTACCTGGGATTTGCCCTCTTCGTGTAGAATCTGGATTTTTATCCGTTTTTCTATACAAAGTTCACTTTGTTTAGGCATTTCGTAAAATAGACAGCCTCTACTTGACAAATAAATAACACACACTAGCTTCTTGACACCATGAACAGCGAAAGAAGACTGAGAAAAAAAAAGAAATATTTGTCATTAAATGCCATTTCCCACTAATTGCGGACCAGGTGTTTTATGGCACGTCAAAATTGCTTATTTATGGTTTTAAATAACATTTGTATTCACCTCATGGGCTATTGTTTAACAGATAGCTTTGTTTTTGCTATACTTTATTAGTAGCACGTGTTTTATGGGGGTGCCTAATACTTTTGGCCAAGGCTGTATAATATCATTACAAATAATGTTCTTTGGAATTAAACCCTAATAAATAACCACTAACGGTTGTAGACATTATGTCGCATTATTGATTATTGGTCCAATGTAATGTAATAATAAAAGCTTGTAATAAGACGTAGTCAACGGGGCCCCTATTTTTGTCTACAGTGTTTAAAGGAACCTAACAAGAAGGAGATGACGGGGGCTCAAGTGAGCGAGCGAACGAGCAATCGCAATCGAATGCTTTGGACAAATCACAAAAGATGCCCAAGGCATCGCATTTATCGTCCCATGCAATATAAGTATGTCCTAAAAGTTCAACACATCATCACATCAGTAGTTGAACGACCCCTTATAAAACCGAACTGTTTGCTATGTAATAATTTATGTTTATTAAAAAATCTTTGCAATTGGTCTAAAATTAATTTCTCAAAAAATTTTCTAAAGGCAGACAGTACATAAATAGGTGTATAATTTGTGGGGTCTGATGTACTACCTGATTTAAACAAAGGTATTATTTAACTATTTTTCATAAGGTCAGGAAACTCCCCATTGTCAATACAACTATTAAAGATAAGAGCTAGAGTAGGTGCTAATAGACTTAGTTACTTCTATAGAATTACGCCACAGATCTGCAGTCTTTTTTACATTTAAAGTGTGAAAGGTTTTAATTATATCTCTACAGGTAATATATTAAAAACGAAATTCCGAATCGCAACCATTAATATTTTCCTTAAGCAATGACTCAGCAACAGAAGGTGATGAGTTTAGTCATTTAGTCTTTAGGTAATTTATTATAAATCTGGGCTCCTCCTCCTTCGTACAGAATGCTATTTTTCCGTAGTTTGTTCTACGTGGTTCCAAACGGATATCATTTGCCTGTCTAGTATTACGTTTGTGGTGGTCTATATTTTTGGTAAATGTTATTTGTGAGTGAATATCCTTTGTTATAATTTTTTTAATCAGGATGTAGGTGTTATAACTTTGTGATAAATTCATTAGTCCAGTTTCCTTATAAAATTTTTGGTCGGTGTTAGGTAATCATATCGAAATAACGTTTTAATCAATTTATTTTGTGATCTCTGTAGCTTACTTAAGTTGCTTCTACCTGCTGATCCCCATACTTCAATTAAGTAATCCGGATGAGGCTTGACCAAGGAGTTATAGATTGTGTACCGCACATGTCTGGGCAAGCATCGAGATATGGGCCGTAGGGCAGCTGATAGGGATAATAGTTTGCTTTGAATTTTTTCTATATGCGGCTTCCATGTTAGTTCACTGTCAAGTAGTAGGCCCAGAGATTTCTGAGTTTGTTTTGTTTATTATTTCACCGTTAATTGTTAATGGACTATAGGTACCTATTTTTTTTTTTTTTGTTTTGTAATAGTATCTGCAGTCAGCCTTTCGGCTATAAACAAATGTGTTGTTTGTTAATGGCGTGGCTATGCAGAGCTCCAGTGAGCCCCGCACATATGGTGCTTAATTACTTGTTCAGCTCGAGGATGTGGTGCCTTTTGAGGCGCTTGGTGATATTTGCATGAAGCAGGTCTACGGCCAACTGATTTGGATGGTTTTTGAGTCTATCCTTGTATGCATTTTCTACCATCAGTATATTCTGCTTTACTGTGTTTACTTTTAATAGCTCGTGGATTTCTGCATTGGTGATGAACCATGGGGCATTGGAAATTGACTTCAGAATTGAATTTTGTAGTCGTTGCACTATGTTGATGTTTGAACCTGAGGCACTACCCCATAGCTGCATCCCATAGGTCCATATTGGCTGTATCACGGCTTTGTAAACCAGTAACTTGTTCTGGAGTGAGACTTTTAAGACTTTCTTCCCAGCAACCAGTACAAATTCCTAAAAGTGATATTAGCTTGGTCTCTTTTGGCTTTGATGTGGGTTTTCCAAGTTAGTCGCCTGTCCAAGTGCACACCCAGGTACTTGACAACGTCTTTGTGTGGCAAGTCATTGCTTCCCAGCTTGACCGCAGGGCAATCACCTTTTCTAAGTGTGAATGTCACTTGTGTTGATTTTGATACGCTTGCAGTAATTCTCCACTCCTCAAGCCAACCATCTATAAGTCTAGTGCCTCTGGCAGTTTCCTCGAAGCTT
This sequence comes from Luperina nickerlii, assembly GCA_963855955.1. Lineage (NCBI taxonomy): Eukaryota > Metazoa > Arthropoda > Insecta > Lepidoptera > Noctuidae > Luperina > Luperina nickerlii. Next base: position 24,056,164 of record OY979672.1, on the reverse strand, counting down.
CTATTGGGTCTTTGTTGCTGGTTATAATGGCTGAGTCATCGGCAAAAGTAGCAGTTGTAACATTTGCAATTTGTGGTATATCTACTGTAAAAATAGTGTAGAGAACGGGACCCAGAACAGAGCCTTGTGGAACCCCTGCTCTTATTTCATGGAGCTCAGAGTAGCTATCCTCTTCTCTTACTTGGAACATGCGATCTGTTAGATAGGATTCGAGAAGTCTATAGTAACTGTGAGGTAGGTATGTTTTAATTTTGAAGAGTAGGCCCTTATGCCATACACGGTCAAATGCCTGTTGCACATCTAAGAATGCAGAAGCGCAATATTCTCCTAGCTCAAGTGATTGACGTATTTTGTTACATACTCGATGAACTTGCTCTATTGTGGAATGCCTCTCATGGAACCTAAACTGATGATCAGGTATCACGTTTTTCTGTGCTAGTAGTGGTTTAAGCCGGTGTAAGATTAACTTTTCCAACAATTTTGACTTGATGGGCAACAGGCTGATTGGTCTATACGAAGTGATCTCATTATCTGGTTTTCCATGCTTGTATATCATTTTAATTTGTGATACTTTCCACTGTGAAGGGAAATAGCCCACTCTTAGGATTGCATTATACAGCACTGTTAGAAAAACAATAGCCCTCCTTGGCAACTCGACTAGTACTTTCTTTGTAATAAGATCATACCCAGGTGCTTTCTTGTCTTTGAGTTTTTTTATCTGTGTCATTACTTCCTGAGGTGTCATTGGTTTGGGTGGCAGCTCCATTTGGAAGTCTTGTTTCAGGGTTTCATCTATATTTGAGTCTTTGTCACTGCTCTGGTTCCTCGGTTCATTTGGGACAAATACAGCAGCTAGGTGTTTAGCGAACGCGTTTGCTTTTTGCTCACTCGTTCTTGCCCATTGATTAATTATTGTTCAGTTTTAGAGGAGGTTTCACTTCTTGGGGCTGGTCATATTTTCTTGTAAATTTCCATAAGGAATAATTCGTGGCAGATGTGGCTGCTAGGCTTTCTAGTTGTGCTTCCAGGGTGAGGTCTTCTGCTTCTTTGAGTGCCGATTTAAGCAATTTTGACATTTTATTGTACTTTTTCTTGTCATCGAGGTGTTTGCTTGTGTGCCATACCCTGCGAAGTCTCCTTTTTTTCAGTACCATAGCCTTTAGTTCCTTAGGCAGATTTGGAGTTTTAATTTTTCTGTCAATTTCGGGTGTACATTTCCAACAGGCTTCTTGGACTAATTTAGTGAAGTATTCAGTAGCTTCATCAATGTCATTTTCTGTTCTAAGCCTAATATTTAATTTTATATTATTTTCCAAGTAGTGTCGGAAGTCATTCCAGTCGGTTTTATTGTTGTAAAGAGAAGTAGGTTTATCGAAGTTGATCACGGTGGTGCTGACGGTCATAATTATCGGCGTGTTAGAAGATCCATCAAGGCAGGACTCAGTGTGACAATAATGTCGGGACATTCCCCGCACAATAAACAAGTCTATTATGTCCGGCCTCTTGTTCGGATCTGTTCAACAGATCCGAACAAGAGGCCGGACAGAACCAACGCACTGGCCAACAGATTCTGTTGGCCAGTGCGTTGGTTCTTTTGTTGACAGTGTGATGAGATTTGTGCTGTCAATTGACTTTTTAAGTTCCCTTCCGCGGGTTGTTACTAGTCTTGATCCCCAATGAGTGTGCTTTGAGTTCCAGTCTCCCCCTGCTATGAAGCGTCCGCCCAAAGTTGAGAAGTACTGGGTGAACATATTCTCACTTATCTTGTGTTTAGGCGGACAATAAACAGAAGATATATTAAAATACCCTGCCTTGTCTTTGATAGCAACAGTTGCAGCTTGTATGTGTTCCGATTGGTAGCCTGGTAAAGGATGGAGGAGGAGGAGGAAGCCTGGTGTTTGATAGTTTTCTTAACTAGAATGGCTGAGCCGCGGCGTGTGATGTGCCATCTGGGTGGTTTGTGCTATATATATTAAAGCCTGGAACTATTATGGAACTTCGTGATGTAAAGTGTGTCTCTGATATCAGAACGATGTCAAGATTGTGTAGCTTTATTAGCATTTCTAGCTCTCGCTTGTTAGGAAAGGTAAAAAGTAAAAAGATTTTTTGTTTTTTGATGTGAAAATAATATAATTTGTTTTTGAAGCATTTACGGTCAGCAAATTGAGTCGAGCCAAGTGTGTAGGATGTCCAAATCATGTTGTGCTTCATTCATAACTACATCTATCGAGTCACCAAAATAGAACAGGCCAGTATCGTCAGCGTACAAAGTAATTTCTCCCTTTAGCCCAATTTCATGTATACTATTTATATAAATTAGGAATAGTAATGGGCCCAAAATTGAGCCTTGGGGCACGCCACTGGTAATAAGTCTAGGTGTGCTTTGATGGTTACCGATTTTAACAATTTGGGTCCTATTTGTAAGATATTATTTGAAAATATCGTACGCTGTATCTGTAACACCCAAATCCTACAGTTTTTGTAATAGTATTTCATGGCTGGCGGTATCAATTGCCTGTTTTAGATCAATGAATATTCCTAGACCAATTTTTCGATTATCGATATTGATCCTTATTTTTGTCACTAGGTCCACAGTCGCAGAGATAGTATTGGACTTTGGTCTGAAGACGTTTTTTTTTTTTTAATAGAAAGTCAGTGACAGTTAGAAATTGGTTTTTTGAAGTGAAAACTTCTTTAGCGGCGCTGTGTACTTTTTTTGGAATGGGTAAAAACTTCTAAACTGGCGTCAGGTCACGTGACCCTGATCGAAAATTCGTAAGACGTAAAACGTAAGACAGCGCCATCTATGCACATCGGGAAGAACTACGAGGGCCTCGCGTACTAACTACGTAGTTCATCCAACAACGACGAGATGGCGCTGAACCACGGATATATAACATTTTGTTTATAAGACGATTCACAAAATACACTCGTAATTGTTCAAGTTTTCACTTCTGTCGGCACTACCGGAGTGCCAGTGTTTTTTTTTTTCAGTATGGGATATCATCAAATGACCCCTCCCGCTCTGGGTGGAGCGGAAGAGAGTGTCAGACTCTTACTGACTAAAACCCACCCGTGTTCCTTACTTTGCCCTTTATGTTCCAGGCCAGCGGTAACCCTTTCGGACAATCCCGCTGACCCGGCAGGCTTCGGCCCTAACGGGCCCCTTCGGTTGATGCTGACATCTCTTTGAGGCGTGCGTGGAACACGTAAGCGCCGTCCGGCACGGACCTGGTCCTGATCGGACGGTGAGCTACCCATTACTCTCCGCCCGCAGGCCCGCGCCTACGGTGGCCGGGAGTCGTCGCGCGGCTGCCGACGCCCGGAGCGTCTCCCGCGGCGGCTGGGACGAGAGGCTCTCTCCCTCAGCCGTCCCGCCGCCTCCTTCGCTAGCATGACCGCTTCGCAGGAGGCGACTGCCCCCCACTCCCTCTCGCCCCGGACCATGGCTCGAACCAGGCCCGGACACGAGAGGTCGACGCCGCTGCCGATCGCCTCAACGAGGACACGGCGGTGCTCCGCCCAAGCGGGGCAGACCTCCACCGTATGCTCCACCGTGTCCTCTGGGCGATCCTGGCAATGGTGACACCCGGGCGTTTCCTCCCGCCTGATTATGTGCAGGAACCTCCCGAAACTTCCGTGTCCAGTGAGGACCTGCGTCAGGCGGTAGGTGAGGGCGCCGTGACGCCTCTCTAGCCACTCCTCAAAGAGGGGTCTTACCGCCGCTATCGCGACGTGCCCTAGTTAGAAATTGGTTTAGACGGTTATATAGATAAATGATAAATGATTTTATTTTTGTAAGTAGGTTTACACAAACACTTTTACACGTCAATCATATTTTTTAAACTAGGTGAGGTCGGCGTTTCCTATCTGACTACTCTGAGAAGAAAGGCCGAAACAAACTCAGAGGTCATAGTCTCTTTTTAAGTCCAGACATAATCTTGGTCAGGTTATATGAAGACCATGTAGGTCGATGTCTGAGATGGTCTTTTGAGGAAAGAACTACACAGATTGAGAGGACCTGTCCAGTCAGTGCACGCATTTGTCAGAAATCGTGCAGCTCAACTCAAGACTTAAGGAGCTCAACGATCCAACGAACAATACTGTTGTATGTAATTATCATACATTGAGGGTAGCCTCATAATAATGTAATATACCGCATACCGTCAGTTGAATAAATTAGTCATTATCTAGCAAGATCGTGTTTCACTTCATGGTGACAGCGGTGGGTTTTTCATAAAAGGGGAAGATGTTGTATGTAATTATCATACATTGAGGGTAGCCTCATAATAATGTAATATACCGCATACCGTCAGTTGAATAAATTAGTCATTATCTAGCAAGATCGTGTTTCACTTCAAATACCAAAGAAAGGGCATTTGGGTAGACCACATAAATTACTCAAACTGCCAGACCATGGAGAGGATTATAAAAAAATTATAAAATGAATAAAATAAATGACCCACATCGTCTTCACATTCACAATAATTAAAATAATGTAATACTTTACAAAGTAAGCAAATATCATTGTTTTTAAAAAAAAAATATTAATGTCAATTTGTATATTATAATATGTATAAAAAAAAGAACAACAAAAACATTCAAAATGCATAAATTGGAAGCAGCTCAATCCCAAGCCTTTTTATCCTCAATATAATCTTTAACAGTATAAAAGGCTTTCTTGCACAACTTACGTTTAATTAATAATTTAAATTTATTAAGGCTTAGATCTTGAACGTGGCTTGGTAGTTTATTATAAAAGCGAACATCTCGTCGTCGTCGTCGTCGTCATCGTTTGGCATCTGAACGAGCCACTAGAACTTTTTCATAGACTTTAGATAGTACTGATAGCACGCTAATAGGTCTATAATTACTTGGATCCATTTTGCTTCCCGATTTAAATATGGAACTTAATTTCGCACGTTTAAGAGAATTAGGAAAATATCCTTCGTTTGAGCATTTATTGATGCAATTTGTTAGGATTTTTGTTATTAAATCTTTAACACATTTTATAGTTTTCATGTTAATCCCATCCAAACCAGAACTAGTGTTTGTTTTTAGCTGATTTAGTATTTTTATTACTTCATTTGTACTAGTTGGATTTAGTTTTGATAATTGATCATGGTTTGTTTTAAGTTTACTAATTATTAGAGTCCGCAATGCGTAGTTATTAGAGTTTTTTGGTATTTTGTTAGCTAGCTGGCTTCCTATTGTTGAGAAAAAAGAATTAAAACACTCACAAATTTCTCTGATGTCTGTAGTTTCACCCGAAACGGTATTAATCTTTAATGGGCCATAGCTGATTTCCGTTTTGTTTTTCGAGTCTGTTAATTAATTGCCACATTCTTAAAGGATCCCCCTTAGTCTTCGAAAGATTTACTATAGTACCTATTTTTAGCATTTTGGATGTTGATGAATGTAGTATTTCTTTTATGTGTAAATTGTTGTTTCAGGAGATATCATCAGGTGTTTGTTTTAGTTTTTGCCATACGAAGTTTCTTTTATTTATCAGGGTAACGAGGTTGCTATTTATCCATTCCTTGCATTATGTATTTAGTATCTTGGTTTTTTGTGTCTTGTTTATAGATATTGCACCCAGTAGTGTAGCTTCTAGGTCATCATGGTCAGAGATATGCTTGGTTTCCATAATATCTCCTACGGTTGTGTATAATTTTGAATAATTTACCGGCTCATACTCTACACGTTGTGTACATTCAGGCTGTCCTATTTATCTCAAGATATATTTGTTTATGGTCAGAGGCTGAAGAATCAATAACTGTCATTTGATATGTGTTGTCTTGTAAGCTGGTAGCCACATGATGTACAATATTCTTAAGTGATTTTATTTAATATTTTATATTATTTTCCTGTAGCATTTGCTTATATTCTTTAACAGATTTTTCAGTGTTGAGCAGGTTCAGGTTTAGGTCACCGAAAATAACAGTTCGTTTTCTCTTTGAAAGCTGATGATTATAGTTCTCAAGAAATTTGGACGTATTTGCTGCTGGTTGTTTATATATAGCCCCTATATCCAGAGCGAGTGTTTAGATGTACCCATAAGAAATGGTTTCCGTCTTCACACTATTCGTCCACAAACTTATGTTTGAAATCGGTGTGGATGTATATGGAAATGGATACACCACCACCTCGCGAATTTTATCTGTAGTTGTAGTAATGATTGATTTTATTATGTTGTCATCAATAGTCAGGCTGTAGTCAGTATTTCGGTTACTAGACCTTCCTGTTTCACTATTGGGTCAAAACCAAAATTTTGTACCATATCATAACAATTTCATGTCCACCGACTTTTCCTTATTCCTAACGAAATTCTGTACAATATAATGCTATTTTAAAAATTGGATTTTATAGCGGAATACTTCCCTAAATTCAATATTTAAGTTATTTGTTGGTGGTTCAGTGATATTTAAGAAATATTATGAAATGGAATGGAAAATACCGTATTATTCTCCTTCAAAAAACCTGTATCCAACTATCGATTTCAATGTTTCAAACCGAAAAAAACTTCGAAAAGGGTTTCATTTATTCAATAAAGTATTTATGATCCTAACCAGCATCATGAAGTGTGCGTAAAATCACTCAATATCTAGGCAACCTATATGTATTAATAATTATAAAAAATAAAAACAATGCGTCTCAAAACGATTTCATTTATGTTATTTCACTTATGTAACGCATTATTTTCTAATTAAATACTTTTTTAAAACTTACTACTGGCCACATTGACGGAAATGTCATGCCATTACACCACCAATCACTGCGTGATAGCCATATTGTTGTAGTGTCAAGGAAGTCAAAGGTTTGTGTTTAGAGTGGAAAAAAAAACATTTTTTGGATTTTCCTTGATAATTCCTAAAAAAATAACATGTAAGTATGTTTGATTTAAATCTTATTATCGGAAAACTATTTTGTTTGTGCTATTCAGTCGCTTAGGAGCTGTAATCATTAAGTGAATAGTGTGTCTTGAATTGAAATGAAACACTTCAAAAACATCGTCCATGTTTCCGTTATGTTACATTTATGTTACATTTTTATGTTACGTTACATAAAAATTGCATTAAGGTGTGTTCACAAACACAGGCATGTACTTTTTATAAGATATTTATTATCGTTAACAAATATTTTTATCTTTACAATATGTTTAGTTACCGGTTACCGATACTAACATCATTTATTTTATAATTATGGATTTATTTTAATAAAAAGATTTTGTAGAAAATTAATATTTTACTCAAGTATCGCCAAAACAATTATTATTAAGCCACATGCAGCCTTATAAAATGGCCGCCATTCGCGGGGTGTTGGGTTAGGAATTTTTATAAATATAGATTCGTCGATAAAAAATAATATAATAATATGCCCTTAAAGTATCGGTAACCGTTAACCAAACACATTGCAATTATATATAAAACAAATTCGGTTCAGTTATACAATTTATAACTAAAGAACCCCTGGACCGATTGGATTTGTCTTGTTCGTCGGGTTTGCTAGTTTATCATAATATCGGATTTAAAGAAACCTGTTAAACTCATACAGATTTTGTGTTTGGTTCACAGATAATATGTAATATGCCTTTATCGGCTGCAGAAAGGCAGAAAAGGTATCGAGAGCGGATTAAAAATAATTATAAAAAATACTGGACTGTTTTTTTCTTACATCATGAACATAGCCCTTATTTTCCTTTATGTTACTTTTATGTTACTGTGACATAAAAATAACATAAATGAAATGATCCAAAATTTTGGTTTTGACCCTATTAATAATATTCTAAGTCGTTTTAATTTCATTACTGCTGTTTTTAATCTTTGAACCAAATAACGTGACTTGGCCATATAACAAACTTTTTTTAATAATTTTTAATAATTCTACTTATATTTTTTATTTATTTGGAGTAGGTACACCATGCATTCTTAATACCATTGTTAACATCATCCTTTTTTTTTCTTTTTTTTATTATTACAATATAGGCAATGTCAACCCTACGCTCAACAGATAGGCTCACAACGACGGCGAAGTGCCAATAACTCCTAACTGACAAAGTCAAAAATTTACACATACTGGAAAAAAACGTTCAAAAATAGACACGTTGTTTTAGTTGGGAGGTTTATATTTCCACATTTTAATTTAATGCTGTTGCATCTAAAAATACACTAAGGCAATTTCACTAAAACATGCGAATAACGCCTTTAAATTCAAAACGAAAAAAAAGAAAATTTCTCAAAAAAAAATCAGTTAGGAGGTATTGGCACTTCGCCGTCGACAATATCTTTACAATCTTTAAATTTGAGCTGGTTACTTGCTAGAATTAATGAGCTACCATGTATAGCATTTATTCTGCTGAACGAACTACCAACCTGGTGATTATTAAAATTGAACAAGAAGTACAAGAACTGGTGGATTTTCAGCCAATGTTCTGTTATACACAGAATGTCAAGACTATTAAAATTCATAAATAATTCTACTTCTAAATCTTTATTCATAAATCCTTGAATATTTTGATGCACTAGGTTGATACTACATATTTACTGATTTTAAACTTTTTTTTTTTGAGTTATTTTTGCAATTCTGTACTTACATTATAGCTAGAGGTTGCCTCTATTGTCTTAATTTCTAATTTAAATTATTAGCAATGTCATTAACAGTGACCAAATTATTGGCAGAATTAATTATAATGTCATTGGATTGCTCAAAAGAAGCAAGTTGTTTAGCCAAATTTTTGGCTGTAATAGAAAAAAAAAATAAGATAGCAACACAGCTATCCGTCTTTTATAATAGTCAGAAAGATAGTAGGTGCATAACAATGTTATATCTGTCTTTTGTCAAATAGAAATTATTACTAACATAATTGTTAATATCAACTAAATGGAACATGTTATTATTAAATGTCAAGTTATACATTGTCATATTCATTTCAAATCTTAAGCTATTTTCTTCCTGTGGCTTTAGTGTGGGACGCAACGTGTGTCGATACTCTTGCACCATCCATCTTCCTGGCTCGGCATGCTGTGCTGGCGCTGCTGCTGCGGCTGCGGAAAACCTCAAGCGGCGAAAATATAATAACCTTATCGGAAATTATATTTTCGAGCCGTTTGGGGTTGAAACCCTAATAGGGAAGTGGGGTCCGAGTGCTCATGATCTTTTTAAAGAAATTTTGAAACGGCTGGTTGATACTTACCGTGACCCAAGGGCTGACTTTTACCTTGGCCAGAGGCTAAGCATCGCCATGCAACGTGGTAATGCCGCCAGTCTCTTCGGGATATTACCAGTCGACAACGATGCGGATGAATTTTTCGATGCTATTTTTTAGTTACATGATTATAGATTAGTTTGTCAAATGATGTTTTGATGTAATGAAATGTTTTCTTTCAATGGGCATTGTTCATATTTTTTTAAATGTTGTAATTGAAAAACCATTTCGAGGAATAGCGTTATTGATCATTACGGACTAATTAATTATGAAAAATAGTCATATTTTATTGATATTTTTGATAAAATACGATTGACCTTCTTTGCCCTTCAAATTACGTCGGCTTTGGCCGTACAGTTTTGTATCGTTACCTCAGAAAAAAAAAGTAAGATTGTCTACAAGCTGTCAAATTATTATAAATATGTCAAAAATATAAACATTCTTGTTTATATTACATTACATACATTATTTCAACACTCGACAATATTTAACATACTGGAAGAGTTATGGAATACAGGAAGTGCTTTGTTCCAACTTGCAGCAATAATAGTAAATTAGTAATAATGTCGCCACGTGCGTTATTATTCTATTTCTAAGTCGCCGCGTCGATTGTTCTAGTGACGATAGAGACTAGTATATTCCTTGGAGGACACTTACACATAAAAAAAAACCATTTGTAAATAAATACGCGAAGATAGGATTCGATTATTTAAGAAGTCTATTCGGCCTATTGACACTTTGACCGATGTGACAGTACTCTTTGGATTGATGACGTTGTGTTGACAGATTAAAATTTTAAATTATGTACTAGTCAGGCAACGGCACTTAATATTTATGCCACTGATGACGTCACCTCTTAAAATAATTCAATATTTTTTTTTTAAATAACTATTGAGCCAATCATCAAAATATTCAAATTAGTTTCTCAAAAAACTCTAAATTTTCAAAAAATAAAATAAAATCTAATGGTTAGAAATTTTGGACAATCCCCATTCAAATTATTTCAAATTATTTTATTAGTCACAATTTGTACAGGAATAGACTGTGACCCCCAAACTAGGCATTTGCCTGTATCTTGGGAGTTTAAGAGTTGAGTTAGAGGGAGTTTAAGAGTTTATCACGGGAATTAATTTGGCAAATGAGTTATCTACAGAAATAATAGTTTGTAAACTTTAACAAGTATAACTTTACCTAACATTATATTAAAAATGAAAATTTGTAATACTACATATTTTATCAAATGACAGGACACCCTTTATATATTTATGGCTAATTATTACACCAATAAATATTGTCTTAAAAAAACTTGCCAAGTGCAAGTCGGACTCATACACGACGGGTTCCGTACCACAAGGAAAAAACGCCGAAAAAAACACGTTTGTTGTAAGGGAGCCCCCCCTTTTTTTTTTGAGGATGGGAAATCATCATATTACTCCTCCCGCTCTGGGTGGAGCGGTAGGGAGTGTCAGACTCTTACTGACTAAAACCCACCCATGTTCCTTCCTTAGCCCTTTATGTTCCGGACCAGCGGTAACCCTTTCGGACAATCCCGCTGACCCGGCAGGCTTCGGTCCTTGCGGGCCCCTTCGTTTGATGCTGACATCTCTTTGAGGCGCGCGTGGAAACGTACGCCCCGTCCGGCACGGGCCTGGTCCTGATCGGACGGTGAGCTACCCATTACTCTCCGCCCGCAGGCCCGCGCCTATGGTGGCCGGGAGTCGTCGCGCGGCTCCCGACGCCCGGAGCGTCTCCCGTGGCGGCTGGGACGGGAGGCTCTCTCTCTTAGCCGTCCCGCCGCCTCCATCGCTAGCATGACTGCTTCGCAGAAGGAGGCGACTGCCCCCCACTCCCTCTCGCCCCGGACCATGGCTTGAACCAGGCCCGGACGCGAGAGTTCGCCGCCGCTGCCGATCGCCTCTACGAGGGCACGGCGGTGCTCCGCCCAAGCGGGGCAGACCTCCACCGTGTGCTCCACCGTGTCCTCTGGGCGATCCTGGCAATGGTGACACCCGGGCATTTCCTCCCGCCTGATTATGTGCAGGAACCTCCCGAAACTTCCGTGTCCGGTGAGGAACTGGCTCAGGCGGTAGGTGAGGGCGCCGTGACGCCTCTCTAGCCACTCCTCAAAGAGGGGTCTTATCGCCGCTATCGTGGCGTGCCCTGCGCTGGGTTGCGACAGTCGCTCTTTCCATGCCGCCATGAGATCGCGCCGGAGATCCGTCCGCTCCGCCGCAATTTGCTGCGGAAGCGGAGTTTCCCCCCGGCGTAGTCCCTCCGCGCGCCACTCATACAGGCGCGCGAGGACTATCGCCTCCAGATCCCATGGCGGCAGTCCGGCAAGGAGGCTTGCCGCCTCGCCCGAGATCGTGCGGTAGCCCCGGATCAGCCTTGCGGCTACCAGCTCAGAAGCTGTTAGCCGCAATGCTGATCCGGGGCTACCGCACGATCTTCATTCTTCTTCGGCCCATTATTTGAACGCGCCCCAGAGGGCGCGTTCAAATAATGGGCGGCTCGCCGCCGCAGTGAACGCGCCCACACCGGGGCCCCGTATAGGGCCATGGACCGCACGACCCCCGCGTAAAGCCTCCGGCAGGAGGCGTTTGGCCCCCTCAGGTTGGGCAGGAGCCGCTTGAAGGCGGTCCCGGCCCGTTCCAGTTTGGGAGCCAAACGTCGAAAATGCTCGACGAAGTGCCACCGGCTGTCGAGGACGAGACCCAGGTATTTCATCGTCGTTTCGACGCTGATGTGAACCCCTCCTAAAGTTAGTTGGGATCCCGATGGTGGCGTGTTCCGGGGCCCATGAAACGACATGGCCTCGGACTTGTGCAATGCCACCTCGAGACCCAACTGCCGGATCCTCTCCACGACTATCGCAACCCCGCGTGTCATCGCGTCGGCCGCCGCCTGATGCGACCTCCCCTGCGCCAGGACTAGTGTCGTCAGCGTAGCAAACCACGCTGACGCCTTCAGGGAGGTCGGCCCGCAGCACCCAGTCGTAACCGATGTCCCACAGGAGCGGCCCCAGAACCGATCCCTGCGGGACACCGCACGACATCTCTCGCCGGTTCCACTCCCCATCGCGACCAGGGTAGATGACGGCTCTGTCCGTCAAATACGCCTCGACTACGCGACGGAGGTAAGTCGGCACCCGGTGATACCGGAAGGGAGCCCCCTTAAATATTTATTTTATTCTGTTTTTAGTATTTTTGTTATAGCGGCAACAGAAATACATCATCTGTGAAAATTTCAACTGTCTAGCTATCACGGTTCATGAGATAAAGCTGGTGATAGACAGACAGTGGAGTCTTAGTGATAGGGTCCAGTTTTTACCCTTTGGCTATGGAACCCTAATAATGTATGTCATGTAACTCCAAATTATGCCAAAACAAATTAGACCAAAAATTATAGTAATGCCACAGTATAAAATCATACAGTAGGACGACCCCTTTGATCTCTGTTAAAATGCCGACATCGTCTAGAACTCTAGACAGTAACGCATCGGCCAGGGTTGTCACAAGATGATGATGATGATGGGACTCCCTTTTCCGCACTTAGACTCCCATTCGGTCCGTTGTGCGTGGGGATTCTGGCTAACCGAGCCAGCCTAGCTCCGCCCAAAAGCACAGAAGCTTCCTGGGAGCTTCACAGGCTTCGCGGAGCGACCTCATTGTTCCGAGGATTTCTGCACGTTGAGAAGCCACGGCCTCGCAATCCAGGATGACGTGGGCGGCTGATTCCTCGGCATCAAGGCAGCCCCTGCAGAGGGGGCTGTCCGTGGCGCCTATGTTGAAAAGATGTTTGTTAAGGAGGTTATGGCCCGTAATTGTGCCTATTATTATTCTAAGGTTATTTCTACTCAGACTGAGAAGTTTTTTGGTTAATCGCGGGTGTATCATTGGTAATGCCAATTTTGACTGTCTACAGTCTGTTGCCCGTGACCATCTGTTGTTATGGAGTTCGGTCGATCTTTGGCGAATCCATGCACGAAATTGTGAGAAAGGCAAAGGGAGAAGTGGGTACGGGCCTAACACCGTCATATCAGAGCCTCTCTTCGCAAGTTCATCTGCAGCATCATTGCCCAGAGATTCACTGTGCCCTTTGATCCACTGGAGAGTAATACGATTGGACGTCGATAAACTCTCCAGAGCTAGATGGCACTCAAAAATTAGTTTGTTGTTAGTTTGTTTGCTACCTAAAGCTTTAAACACAGATAGGCTGTCGGATAGGAATTTAATGCCGTAGTTCCGGATGCCTAAGCGCTTTACTGCTATTGCAGCTTGTGTTAAGGCAACACATTCGCATTGAAAGATCGAACTATGTGTGCCTAGTGGTATGTGAAAGTTAATATTGAGGTCAAGGGAGTGTACGCCAGCACCTGAACCGTTTTGTGTTTTAGAGCCGTCTGTATAAATGCGTACTTCGCTGACTCCTGACTGATCCCTTTCTTCCTGAACTGTTTGTATAATGTAGTTCTTGTTGAACATCGGTTGGTTTGGTGTTCTATCACACGGGGCAGCGATGAGAGGCTAATAGGTAATAGGTAATACGGGCTGGTGTCCGCAACTCCACGTCAATGCGCGTATTTTGCGTACGGGTGGGAAAATCGGTTATTCGATCCACCCCAGCTCCTCGAGGAAGGCCAGCAACGCCTTGATGTTGCTGACCGTCTCATGTAGGGTACCTGGGTTACCGAAGTACTTTGCCCTGTACGTGGCGACCACCGGGCAGTTTAGAAGCACATGTGCCGCTGTCTCGTCGTCCTCCATGCAGGCCCTGCACAGCGGACTGTCTGTCACTCCTATGACAAAGAGGTGTTTATTGAATGACCCGTGGCCAGTTAAAGCTGCAGTAACTATACGCAGCTCTTGTTTAGTTAGACGGAGAACCTGTTTCGTGAGGCGGCCATCCAATGTGGGAAGTGCTTCCCTGGCCTGCCTGCATTCGCCTTGGTCCGTCCATAGTTTGTTGTGTTGGTCTCTAGTGCGTTTCCTTACCAGAGTGCGTATATACCCGAAGGGGAGTGGCGCGATGGGCTCAGGTCCCACTGGTGCCATGCTCGACCCTCTTCTGGCAAGCTCGTCGGCTGCATCATTACCTAACGAGCCGCTGTGTCCTTTGACCCATTGAATGGTTATATTATTGAGGTTACCCACCTGGTTGAGGCGCTGGTGACACTCGTATATTAGCCCAGAGTCAACTGTATAACTGTTCAACGCTTGCAGAACAGCCATACTGTCCGAGAGTATGCGGATTGAGTGTTCCTTTACTTCCCTGGCCATAATGGCTGAAGCGGCCAGAGAGATGCCCAAGCATTCAGCCTGGAACACTGTGTTGTGGACCCCCAACGGTGCGGCTATACGTATGTTGAAGTCCTCCGAGAAGACTCCAGCACCTGTGCCACTACCTGTTTTGGATCCATCTGTGAAGATACGCAGCTCTGCAGGGCGCAGCCCTTCGCATCGGCGGTCCTCGTGAAGCTGGATCTTGTATTTTTTATCAAAGATAAATTGTTTGGGAACCCGGACATTTATGGCTTTCGTGATGGGGAACTCCTTATAGAGTCCCTCAAGCAGCATGGTGTGTGGTGTACTACTCTTGCCCCAGAGATTTAGTGTGTTAAGACGCACTGCCGCCATTGTCGCTTCCTGCTGTATGAACAGGTGGAGCGGTGGGATTCCCAGGATGGCTTCAACTGCTGCCGTCGGAGTAGTCCTCATGCAGACCGTAGTCGCCATGCAGGCTAGTCTTTGCATGCGTTGTAGTTTGTTTGAGGCTGTCACTAGCTTGGTGCGGGGCCACCAAACCACAGCTCCGTAGCTGATCATGGGGCGAATCACTGCAGTGTACAGCCAAAGTATAATTTTAGGGGATAGGCCCCACTTCTTACCTATCATTCTCCTGCACTGCCAAAAGGTTATGCAGGCCCTGTTCAGTTTGTTGTCCAGATGACTGCTCCAGTTTAACTTACTGTCTAGTGTTACTCCGAGGTACTTGACTTCGTTGGCCAACCGGAGCTCAGTATCGAACAGTTTGGGTAGGCGGAAAGGGCCTAAGGCTCGTTTATGGGTAAACATGACTAGTTCAGTCTTAGTGGGGTTCACTGAAAGGTCAAAATCCCTGCACCATCTCTCTACGATACGTAGCGCTTGCTGAGTGAGATTACATATAGTGCCCGTTACCTTCCCCGAAACCAGGATTGCAAGGTCGTCGGCGTAACCTACTGTGTAAAAGCGGTTGGCGTTGAGTTTGGTGATGAGGTCATTAATCACCAGATTCCACAGAAGGGGGGACAGGACCCCGCCCTGGGGGCAGCCTCTGGCTATCATAGCCTGCTGCTGCTCGCCTTCAAGGCGAACCACTCGTTTACTTAGCATGTTTGTGATCCAGTCCGTTAGTACCTGTTCAACTCCATGTCTGGAGAGGGCGCTGTTGATACTGGAGAAGTTGGTTTTGTCGAAGGCTCCTTCGATGTCTATGAAAGTGCCCAGACAGGTGCCTTTCTGATGCATCGCTTCCTCTATCTGGCTGACTACCAGATGAAGTGCGGATTCAGTCGATGAGAGGCTGATACTCAATCGCCCGGTCCAGGATTTTAGCGGGTTGTCACAAGTAAACAATATTTATGAAATTACTTATTTATTGCCGATCAAAATCTATAGCAGTATTATAATTAAAACAAATTAATATAATAATGAAAACAATTTTTAACCCACTCTTTACTGTATGTATTATTAAGAAGTTGAATGACAATAAAAAATGCAGATGAGGCGTATTCAAAAAGATTTAAAAATTGAACTGATGCAGACTTGATAACTAGTTACTGTGACACTGTACTGTACTGTAATCTTTTTTAAGTGAAGTTTTTAAATAAATAAATAACTCAGTTGTCAGTGCAACATCACGGTTCGGCAAAGGCTTGAATTCTGCCCATGACAGTTGTTTTTAAATTTCTTAAATTATCATCGTTTTAATTAGCTATATAAGTATAGTCAATGAATAAGAAATATTTCAGAAATTATAATGGTAACTGGTAATGATGTCAATAAAACTATGCCATATTTCATCTCACCAGTACAATATGGGCCATTTGGCATCAGAATCATGACGTCATTATCACTGGCCAGTATAATGATACACCCTACATTTTTAATAATTTGAAGTGTATGCACCATTTTAAATAAACATATAAAAACAAACACGCGTTAGCCCCAAATGATATAGCCCGATGATGACTAACATCGTTTTGTTCGCAGTTCAGGCTCGGCTTACCCGCGTCTCGCCCCTCACACCCCGCACGATTGCCCTGTCTAGACGTCTTCATTGGACGACTGTATGATTTTTAGACTGTGGTAATGCTAATCTATGCATTATGTCAAAGTATTATTATGCCAAAATATTATTATGCTAACAAAAATTATGCAAAAATGTTATGCCAAGAGGGGGATTCCCGGCAGGACTACTTAGTGAAAAACATCATAAGGAAACCAGCATGTCCTAAACCGAAAATTTAAAGATGTGACATGCACCAACCCGCAATGGGCCACAGTGATGGATTATGGCCCAGAGGCCTGTGTCCCAACAGTGGGGCCACTAAAGGCTGATGCTATGTTATGAGATTTTTCTTTCTGATTCAACTTTCAACTTAAATTACCTTTTGGTATTGTTAATTATAACATTGTGAAAAGATCTTATAAGAATAGAATAAAATACTTACTCTTTAATAAGTACACCATATAATTAAGATATAAATGTGGAAATTTTACAAATGGTGACACAACAGGCGGTCTTATGGCTAAGAGTGATGTAAGTAAGTAATACTAATACCATCTTTTGCCTGTCCATGTTACCATAAGGAGCATCGCCCGCATTCTGTCATACATTTATTGTTATTTTACTAACCTTATTTAATTCTTGATGATTAAGTTTATATAAGACATACTGTCTGCTTATGTACTTAAGACCAAGTTGGTTAAATCCAATACCTACTTTGTTTGTTTATTAGAAATGGATAGATAAGCAAATATATAGCAAGGCAAATCAGTCTGTTCGGCGGATTTTCAACGATTTGGGAAACCCGAGGGTTTAAAGTGTCAACTGGTACGTGCCATCTTACTGAAAACGCAGGCAACATTCGCGAATACATGACGGGTAGATAGCAATGCCTTACTAAAGGCACTATGGAGGTACCGAATGAAAAACATTGTGAAAGAAGCGTGCAGTGAACAACAAGTTTCGTATGAACAATGGCGTGCGGCCACTCACCCCATGAACCAGTCGACGGTGTCGCGCAGGTACTCCGGTAGTCGCTCCAGCTTGACGGATTCTCTCCGGCTTGCTTCTCAACCAAAAATAACAGCACTATAAAGCAATAATTGCCTCGATAAGTCCGCGCCTTAGCCACACAGAAATACTAGCTGTCTCATCACACAGCGCGATGATAACCGATAAATTACCACTAACTGTACTCTTTGAACGCGTTGAAATCTGATGTTAAGTAGAGCGTGTCGTCGTCGCAAAACCCTATCATTGGAAATTTTCACTACAAACGATCAAAGCAGCTGAGCCATAATCGCCATGTTGCGCAACTTACACAATTTATTTTTAGAATTAATATTGTTCGCCACTTTAGGTACATTCAATGTAAAGTTTTGCAAGCAAAGTTAACATTAACCGTTTTTTAAAGTTAATGTGTATTTTTATTGCACAAACAGAAACACTTCTAAATATAGTAAAATGATACACAAAAAACAGAGACAAGAAAAATAACATTCGTTTTTACTTTTTACTATAGCAACACTTTATTTTCTGTCAACAATTGTCATTTTATTTAGGCTGTGGCGTTTCCGAACGCACCAGGCGCTGTCAGGAGGATGAGCCAATGGGAGAGCGAAGGGACGATCCTTAACCCTTTCAGACCTACCGTGCACAATTGAGGACATAAAATTTTTGTAAAATTATCCTAATAAAATAAAAATTTACTTAACTAAAAACTGTTGTTGTCGTTTGCGAACATTATAAATCTTTAAAAAACATACCCCTAACGCCATTTATTAATACGTGTATGAAATAATTAGTCTGTTTCGGTCAGTCGCCGGCGAAAGTTTGAAGTGTGTAGGTAAGTGATTTATTTCCTTTATAATTTTCAAGTTATTTAGTAAGGTATGCCTTGAAATAAATATATATCGATAAGTTATGTTACAAAGGCAAAGAACATCGTATTTTACAAACAATTATTTTGTGTTTTGTATAATAAATTGCGAATATACGTTATGTCTACAAACGCGGACAATAGGTTTTGTTTGGATATTTTTTTCCAAACATTCATAGACATTTAGTGAATCCCTACCTAAAGTTATATGTACATATTTTCAAAAGGCGTATTATTTGATAAACGTGAAATACATTCATATAATAAATTTTGCATCGTATAATGTTTTTTTACAGGCCTATTTATGATCAAAAATCATGTTCTCGAGGGACGCTTTGAAATTTTTGGAACATGGACACCTGTCGGACTTGGAGTTGTCTTCGGATGATGAGGAAGTAGGAAATAATAGTAATATCCCGTGTACGAGACATGTTCGATTGGGTGCTGAATTGATAACACAGAACCAAAGAGAGTACACCCCACCTGACCCCTTCGATGAACATCAAGACGAAAATGAAGACGAAGGTATGTTAGCCAGCCAGTATGAGTGGCGCGCGGAGGCACTACGCCGGGGAGGAACCCCGCTTCCGCGGCAAATCACGGCGGAGCGGACGGACCTCCTCCGGCGCGATCTTATGGCGGCATGGAAAGAGCGACTGTCGCAACCCAGCGCAGGGCACGCCACGATAGCGGCGGTAAGACCCCTCTTTGAGGAGTGGCTAGAGAGGCGTCACGGCGCCCTCACCTACCGCCTGACGCAGGTCCTCACCGGACACGGATGTTTCGGGAGGTTCCTGCACATCATCAGGCGGGAAGAAACGCCCGGGTGTCACCATTGCCAGGATCGCCCAGAGGACACGGTGGAGCATACGGTGGAGATCTGCCCCGCTTGGGCGGAGTACCGCCGTGTCCTCGTAGAGGCGATCGGCAGGGGCAGCGACCTCTTGCGTCCCGGCCTGGTTCAAGCCATGGTCCGGGGCGAGAAGGAGTGGGGGCAGTCGCCTCCTTCTGCGAAGCAGTCATGCTAGCGAAGGAGGCGGCGGTACGGCTGAGGGAGATAGCCTCCCATCCCAGCCGCCGCGGGAGACGCTCCGGGCGTCGGGAGCCGCGCGACAACTCCCGGCCACCGTAGGCGCGGGCCTGCGGGCGGAGAGTAATGGGTAGCTCACCGTCCGATCAGGACCAGGCCCTTGCCGGACGGCGCGTACGTGTTCCACGCGCGCCTCAAAGAGATATCAGCATCATTTGAAGGGGCTCGTCAGGGCCGAAGCCTGCCGGGTCAGCGGGATTGTCCGAAAGGGTTACCGCTAGCCCGGAACATAAAGGGCTAAGGAAGGAACACGGGTGGGTTTTAGTCAGTAAGAGTCTGACACTCCCATCCGCTCCACTCAGAGCGGAAGGGGTCATTTGATGATTTCATGATTCAATTATCCAGTTTTGAAAATGTACTGGTTTTTTGTTTTGAAGAAGTTGAACTTAGTTTTGTAAAATTTTTTCATATTTTTTCTAATAAAAACCTTATAAAATGTTCATCTATTATTTTTTAACACATAGCCCCCACATTAGTTGTTATAATCACTTAGGCCGAATGTTCACATTTGGGGACATAAAAAAAACATCAATTTTCTCGGAAAATAATGAAAACATATCAGTTTTTTCAATATTTCCATACTCAATAGTACCTAATATAACATGAATAAAATCGGTTCCTACAAATTCCAAAAAACAAAAAATCAGGTCTGAAAGGGTTAAAAAAAAACCGTAGAAAAAAACAGACATTTGGTTTAATAGAATTAAGATATATTGTACTTGGTCAAGTAAAAAGGCTACCTCAATGTTATTATATTGTTTAGTGTATTAAATACCTAAATAAAAGCTGATCCTCCAAAAGGCCAACACACAAATCAGAAGGCAATTCTCGTAAAATGGACGGACGTTCAGTCGTTCACAGTCTGATTTCAGTCAATCTTTCAAAATTTATATTGTTATTTTTCCCCACATTTTTGACAAGTTTTTGGCATTTATTTGTCGCCGAGATGAGAAGATTTTGGACGCGGTAAACTATGAGAATTGGCCTATTTGGCCTTTAGGTTTGCTCCGATTCACCTCTAATGCTAAATACACAAGCAGCGACACGCTACAATAAAAATAAAAGTTCTCACACAGATTTTGAAATCGCTAGCGACAAATCTCAAATCGTTTATTGCAATCCGTAATGTAATTACAGGTGGTAAATAAAAAATACTAGAATCAATTATGGACCCTGTCGGGCACAGCAAATTTTTTAAGGGCCTTACTCTCGTTTAGTACCGTAACTCGGTCACTTTATGAAGCTTATAACTCATTAACGGTTTGGTTAGAAGGTCTGTAAAAAATATATTTTTGCTATAGATTCATGTACAGCATTTTTGAAACAGGGTTTTTTCATAAGGCTAATACTTTTGCCTTAAAAAAATATTTACCAAAACGCTATTTTGGCTAATATTTGCTTATAACTTCTAAACGGCTTTGATGTTTGGAAATATTTTTACATTGAAAAATTGATGGTTAGAAGTACTACATATTTGAAATAGCGTTTTTAAATCCATCAACAGTTGCAAAGACAATGCCCAATTTTGAGATAGAGGCTCAGAGGTGCTCTGCGCGGGCCAGCGTTGCCATTTACACGGCAATTGCCGTGTGTTGGCTGCAGCTCAGAAATGAAAAGGGTTCGCAACAAAAGAAACTAAACACAATAATTAAACACATACATATTTATTTCCTTTTCCACAATATCTGCGAAAACACTCGCGTATCTCCAAAATAAATAAATCCTGTACCTACTTACTTGCTAAGTTTTTAGAGTTTAAACGTTGCAACGACTTGTTACGCTTAAAACTCAAGAATCGACGTGTTCACCGCTCGGCGTCTCGAACAAGAAGCCCGGCTGTCAGTCCTCTGCCATAGAGGATGACAGTGAATGTCATCATGAACGAATGATTGATTGAGTGACTTACGAATATTAGTCGATTTAATAAGTAGGGTTACCAGATGCAAGCTAACAGCTCGGCCATCCTGTTCAAAGTGCGTCCTCGCGCTTACAATCTCATATAAATTGTTAGGAAAAGAGAAAAAACAAAAAAGAGAAAAAAAACATAATACAACACATTATTATCTAATCAACAAAAAAAAATAGATACTATTCAGTTACAGTTCATTATCCATAATAATAATCTTAAAGTATTTACAATATTTTATGATTAACATATAATTTAGAAAGTAATACTTTATTTTACTCACTATTTCTCTAAACTTTAACTCAATAAATCCTATCCTACAAATTTTCCTACTATCCTACTAATATTATAAATCCTACTTCCCAATCATATCCTACTAATCATACTATCCTACTATTATTATATCGCAAAAACCACTAAACGGACTTAGACGAAACTTGGCACACAGATAGTTTACAACCAGGATTAACACATGGGATACCTTTCATCCCAACATTTCCACGGGATCGAAACCTACGCGGGTGAAACCGCGAGGCGCAGCCAATAATTCATACTCTTAAAAAACAACATCATAATTAAACAATACAAATAATTTAATTTAACTCTCTACTTCATTCCGTTCCATACCAGTTTTATCATCGCGATTCTCATCATCACTACTTTCCAAGTTCCTAGTAAATGTTAGCCAAGGCTGTATTTTGTCTATAGCTACCACGGCTTCGTATCGACGGCCGTTTTTGCGTGTCATAGGGGTGTCCTCAATGACATACCTTTCATTGGGAAGCACTTTTACTATACGATATGGACCTTGGAATTTAACCACTAACTTTTGGGATTGGCCATCATGAGGAACTTGCCTCTCAACGCGCACTAAGTCTCCTATCTTATACGTTTTGGCCGATTTCCTGTGTCTATTAAACCTTTCTACATCTTTTAATTGCTGTGTCTTTATACTACAACTTGCCTTATCTCTTATGCTATTTAAATCTTCCGAATCAATAAAATTAGTGGTGTCGGATATAACGGGGTTTAAAATACCTTCTGTCCTACTAGTTATATTAAACCCAAATAATAATTCGGAAGGGCTCTTTTGGGTAGTCTTATGTACTGTGGTATTGATACCCACTTGAATATCATAAATATAGTCGTCCCAGGATTTGTCATCTTTGTTATGAGTACAAGTCGAAAGTGCATCTAAGATAGTCCTATTAAATCGTTCAACTTGCCCGTTTGCTCTGGGTGTTGCTACGGCGTTAACAATGTGTTTTATTCCGTATAGTGTTGTAAATTCATTAAACGATTTACTAGTGAAACTAGATCCTTTATCGGATATTAGCCGTGTGGGGACCCCGAAATAACTTGTGTGTTCTTTTATTACGCGTATACTAGTGAGGGACTTAGTATTTTTGACAGCATTTATATTTACAAATTTCGTGAAACTATCCACCAAGACCAGTAAATAACAGTTACCCCTCTTGCTCTTGATAAAAGGACCTAAGTGGTCGACGTGTACCGTATGGAAAGGGACACTGACTTTTTCAATCGGATGCAGTCCGCCTTCTCGTTTTCCACCAGGGGCCTTATGATGGGCACATTCTAAACACGACTGTACGTATTTTTTGACGAAACGACGCATTTTGGGAAACCAATAATGCTGTTGTATTCGCTGTAAGGTTTTGTCAAATCCGTAATGTCCTAAGTCGTCATGGTTACGTTTCAAAATCTGCCAACGTACACCCTTTGGGACCAACCACCTAATCTCGTCTCCTACCACACGATATATACGGCCGTTCTTAATTTTATAATTTTTATGAATGTCCATTACTAAATCCGCAGTTTTATCCTCTAATATAGTTTTAATCCTCTGTACCTCATCATCCGCGTCTTGCACGGTGGCAATCCAACCCTGATCGGAACTTTCAATAGTTAGGATGTCTAATACGTGTGTTTCGGCTTCGGGAGTCGCAACCGGTCCGCGACTCAGCGCATCAACATGCGTCATTCGGGAGCCGGGTCGGTATTCGATAGTACAATCGAACTCTTGTATTTGGACCCACCAACGTGCAACTCGCGGGATCAGATCGCGTTTTACGAATGTAGATCTTAAAGCGCTACAGTCACTATAAATTGTGAATGGTATCCCCAGCAGATATACCCTGAACCTACTTAAAGATGCTATTACTGCCAGGGTTTCAAGCTCATACGAATGCAACTTACGTTCATCGGGGCAAGTTTTACGGCTAAAGTACGAAACCGGATGAAATACGCCTAAAGAATCACTCTGTAATAGTATGCCTGCAAGACCATCTTTGCATGCGTCGGTGTGCAATTGTGTTACTGCTTTAGGGTCATATAAAGCCAATAATGGTCGTTGCGTAAGCAATGTTTTAACCAAGTTGAAAGATTCTTCTTGTTTACTACCCCAGGTCCAACCAACCTCCTTTTTCAATAGGTTCGTCAACGAGGAAGTTATTAAGGCATAATCTTTAATAAACCGCCTAAAGAAACCGGATAACCCTAAAAATTGTCTTAATTCGTGTATGTTTTGAGGTTTTGAAAATTTTGAGATAGCCTCTGTTTTCCTGCCACCCGGACGAATACCCGACGAGTTTACTTCGAACCCTAAAAAATCGATAGTATCTAGGAAGAAGTTACACTTACTGAGCTTGAGTGTTAAACCTCCTTGCTTCAAGAGTTGTAAAACTTCCTCTAGTCTATTCAAACCCTTAGAGACATCTTTACAAGGGATAAGAATATCGTCCATATAGACGATTGCATATTTGATTTTGGCGTCATGAAGAATTCTGTTAATCGTCCTTTGGAAGACAGAGGGCGCATTAACAAGACCAAATGGCATGCGGTTATACTCAAATTGCCCGTCTGGAGTAACAAAGGCTGTTTTATGACAGGACTCTTTACTAATCGGAATCTGGTAATAGCCTGACGCTAAATCAAGAGACGTGAATAATTGGTTGCCTGCCAGTTGGTCTAATTGGTCCTCGACACGTGGGAGGGGGTAATGGTCTTTTTTCGTCTTCCTATTTAGCGCTCGATAATCGACGCATAAGCGCTTTTCTCCCGTCTTCTTCTGGACTAAGACGATGGGGCTAGCATAAGGCGAAGAAGACTCCCTCACAATGCCACTATCTATCATCTCTTGAACCATGTCATTTACTAATGTTCTTTCGGCATGGGACAAACGATATGGTCGATATACGACAGGTTCGGTGTCTTCCAGTTCAATAACCATTTCTGTTACTTTAGTAAACCCGAGATATTTTAGGCCTTTAGATAAACAGTCTTGATATTTATTTAATAGCTGTTGTAACCGTAAGCGTTCCTCGTCATTAAGTTTTTCGCCACACTTAATTTGCTCATTGGAATCCACAGAATCAAAAGACATTTGACAGCAATTAAGAACTTCTGTAGAGTCTAAATATTCGCTTTTAACAGAACGAGTCAATAAAGAATCTTTAGAAATGTTTATTTCGCTTCCAGACACATTATAAACAAGTACCGAACCGTTTCCTTCCTTGATGTTATATTCGCCCGATAAAAGATAATATTGCTTTCCATCTACTTCCCTAAGGGACGCTCGTACATAAACATTACCACTAAAAGATGGCTCAGATTTGACTGGTATTACATGCAATGAAGACGGCGGAATCAAAATACTATCATCACACAGCAGGTGTATTTTTGAAGAATCTATTTTTTTAAATATTAATTTAGTTGGGGTTTTAGTAATTATAAGATCGGACATTTCAGTAAACGAGTGCCCCAAGAGAGCTGGATGACTCAGTACGTGATCTTCAACTACGTAAATGTCTATGACTTTTCTTATACCCTGAACTTCAACTTCGGCGGTTATGACGCCTAATGGAATAGTCAGGTTTGAACCTATACCTCTCAACACAGGTAGATTAGGTGGGCACTTTATGTCCATGGAAAGCTCGTTGGCTTTGCATAATGTAATAAGTGTACACTGGCTTCCTAAATCTATGTGGCATTTAACTGCTTTACCATTAATTTTAATGTCTAAAATGTATTTATCAATAGACCTATCAATTGTCAACTCTGATACCTGTTTCTCATTGTTATCTTTCGATTGGGTTTCGTTTTTAGAAGAATCAGTTTTTGTTTTGTTTCTATAACAGTTAGAAGCTTGATGACCTAGTCTGTCACATAACGAACATTTAATAGAGGGTTTATCGCACCTGAAACTGGGGTGACCAAGTTCGTTACAATTAAAACACCGTATGTGAGAATTCACCGTACCGGACTTCGGGTTCTGGGGCTGGACCCGAGATGTTGCATTAGCAGAGGCTTTACGATCGTTCCTATTTCTGATATTAGCTTCATACGCTTCTCTATTTTGACCGACTTTTACCGTTCGAAAATATTTTAAAATTTGTTCTGGTTCACTAAATTGAGCCGCTTGCGCACCTACTCTAATAGCACGATCATCTACTCCGTATAAGACACAATCGACTGCTTGTTTACCGTAAATTTTGCATCTATTTAATAAATTCAATTTCGCATAATAATAGTGCTCCAATGATTCACCGTACTTAACACGCTTAGCCAACATTTCCGTCAAGAGTTCGGCGTAGTCCTCGCGACAAGGGAATGATTCAATGAGCTTTTTCTTCCATTCGCCCCACGTATAAAGAAGAGAAGGTAAACCTTGGTACCAAGTTTTTGCTACCCCCGAAAGTTTAGGAAGTGCGTAGTGGATTATTTCCTTTTCAGACCAACCGTATATTTCCGCACATTCTTCTACTTTAGTAATCCATACTAACATAGTTTGCTCTTTACTTAGGGGATCAAAATCTGGCAAAACATTACTATTAAATGATAGCTTGGGCTTCTCCGAACTCTTGACGTTACTTATAATCGACAAAAATTTATCTAATAATTTATTTGTTTCGGATTCCCTATTCCTGTTCTGTCTAGGTTTATAAGCTCGGGTTGACTCACTGTTATCCGAGCTGTCGCTGCTCTGCTCCGTCCGCCTGGAGCCGCCCCTCCTTGCTCGTGACCTCCTTCTGTATTTCCTTGTCCTCTCGCGGCTTGTACCACCACGTAACGAACTGTCCGAATCCGTGATAATATTTCGCCTTTTCCGGTTCCTAGATGGATGCAGTCTCTTTTCTTCATTCCTTGCCACCATTCCGGTAGCAATCCGCTCCATCTCCTGGCTGTCCATATCCCTTCCTTTGCCCTCAAACCTTTGCTCACTCCTGCCCTCAAACCTGGGCTCGCTCCTGCCCTCAAACCTGGGCTCACTCCTGCCCTCAAACCTGGGCTCACTCCTGCCTTCAACCCTAGGCTCACTTCCGCCCTCAAACCTGGGCTCACTTCCGCCCTCAAACCTGGGCTCACTTCCGCCCTCAAACCTGGGCTCACTCCTGCCCTCAAACCTGGGCTCACTTCCGCCCTCAAACCTGGGCTCGTCATCCTTGCCCATATTAAATAACAACCCTTCCCCTCGGTTGTATCCAATACGAGTGTGTATCTGAAACTTAAATTTGAAAGCTTAGCGCATATTCGTATTTATACTATGATAACGGGTATCTATATTCTCAGTCTGTGTGGGTGAAAAGGGCTACCCAATAATGTATAAAAGAGAGAAACTATTAAAGTATGAATGTTTTTAATGCGTAAAAGTCTTTCGAATCATACCAGTAACGGTTATATTTATATACTCATTGTTATATTAAAATCGTTGTGGACGTGAAAAAAAGAAAATTATGAGAATTCTCTTCCGATCCCACTTCTGAACTGTTGGCTGCAGCTCAGAAATGAAAAGGGTTCGCAACAAAAGAAACTAAACACAATAATTAAACACATACATATTTATTTCCTTTTCCACAATATCTGCGAAAACACTCGCGTATCTCCAAAATAAATAAATCCTGTACTTACTTGCTAAGTTTTTAGAGTTTAAACGTTGCAACGACTTGTTACGCTTAAAACTCAAGAATCGACGTGTTCACCGCTCGGCGTCTCGAACAAGAAGCCCGGCTGTCAGTCCTCTGCCATAGAGGATGACAGTGAATGTCATCATGAACGAATGATTGATTGAGTGACTTACGAATATTAGTCGATTTAATAAGTAGGGTTACCAGATGCAAGCTAACACGTGTTACACGGCAATTTGGGTCTATTCACCAATAAAACACGGTACACGGCAATATGTTCATTGCCGTGTTCTAAAACACGGCAATCCAATGGTTACCAACTTTTTCCGATAATTTTATCGATAGTAGATAAGTCATTATATCGTACATCGTTGGACTACACTAGACGTAGTCATGACTATGAGCGGGGAAATCCCGACGCGCATTCGAGGTAGATTCGCGCACACTTTATTGTTTATGGTACTCAAAAACAAGAAATAAAATTATTACTTCTACTATAAATGGAACTTTACTAGCTAAGCACTTTATCCGATCCCAAGGAAATTGTGTAAATTTCAAACCGACAAAACAAATGATAGACAATATGAAAGAAAAAAATAAATATAAAATGAACAAAGATGAAGAAGAAATTTTGCATACGATAAGAAATTTGTATGATGACTGTGAAGAATAATATTTTATGTCATGTTTGATCTTACGTGTTAATTAAAAAAAAAAATGTACCCGGCAATTTTGTAGTTTTTATTCCAAAACACGGCAATCCAGATCCCAAAACACGGCAACTTAAAATTTCGAAATGACAACCCTGGCGCGGGCGCGGGCGGCAGTCGTGCATTAGCACTGAGACGGGGTGGCTGTGTCGCTCGCTGCTCCGCCCGGCTATCGATCGACTACGCGCGTTTGGCTGTGTTAGTGCAAATATTTATGAACGAATTGTATCAGTATGCATTTATAGACTAGCTCGCTGCAGAGGGCCCATTTCTATTGTCCGCGTGGACGCTTTATTAGTGGTGCCAGTTCTAAATACTGTTTTTGTTTATACTATTGTTTATTTTGTAAATATAAGATAATTTGTAAATAAATAAAAATACCAAAGCAAAGCAAGTCAAGAAAAATACTTTTTCTCTACGACGACGCACCGTTTTATAGATATTAGCGAAAAACTCAAAAGTGGGAATTTTTATACCCCCCACTCCGGCTCACCTCCTAGACGCGGGGACTTTTAGTATGTTTACTCCATAAGCACTCTGAGCAACTTTCTGAAAAAATCGCTCAGGGCCCAGCTCACGCACTCTTCACTTCTTTTTGGGTTATTCGTTGAGTGGACTAAACAGTATCTATCTATCTATACAAATAAATAAAATTGGAGTGTCTCTTTGTAATATTAAAACAACCGCTTCAGGCCATTTTATTTTGACTGTTTAGAATATAACTACTTACCCACAATTAAAAAAAAAATGTTTTCAAACACCTTAATTTATAAAAAATGAGCGTTCTTAGTTGTCAATCTACGAGTGTTTGCATTACTGAGTTTATTGATTACTACCTTCTCATATTCTTGTGCGGATTTATTTCTGTGACTGGGACTTTCACTAGCAGATAGGTGAATAAGGAGTAACTTAGGCTACTTTTATTTTAGAAAAAAAAAGAAAATCGGTTCCCACGAAAATAAATTAAAACCTATGAAATGAAATATTATTGAATAATATCCGATTCAAATAGGGAGGTTGTATACTGCGTTTATTTAGGTACTTTTTTTTTATAAGTGGATTCTATACGTGAAGATTCATTCCTTAATCTCCAATGAAATTGAATGAATAAATAATAAAATAATATAGTGTTTTTGTTTTAGCCCAAGGAAATCGTACACCAAATATTGTATATAAAAAGGCTAATACGAAAAACTCAAAATAAATAATAATTAAACTAAAAATGCAAAAAAGATCAAAAAGAACTAAATGGAGAAATATTAAATTAGAAGAATTTCATTAAAATTAGCATAGGTATTTCTTTACGTGGCGGTGAATAGACGACTTTTATGTATTTGAGGGGGTGAAGCAGATGAAATGGGATACGAAAGTCCCCGCCTACTGCGGGATGCACCGCGCGAATTTCGCCGATGCGCGACTTCCATTATATTTAGAAGCGTAATTTCGCGACTCGAATAAGATACACGATTGGCTCCGCGCTCTACTGTCCGGATTCTCACTGCGTAATCACCAGGTTCGAATCTCAGTGGACGCGTAATATGTTGTGCATGTCTTTTGTTTTGTTATTTTTTAATTATAATGTGCATATTTTTATTTTCTTATTTTTAATAATTCAATAAGTAATTGTTATTATAATAAAAACAATAATTTTTATTCCTATAGTTATTTTTCTTCTGAATCTAGAGTAATATAATAAAAATAAAATAAAAACGTCCACCAAGCTTGATTCGGAAGAAAAATAATATACCTACAGTGTGTTACAAAAGAGTGTAAGCAATAATACACAATATTTTGTAACACCATGTATAAGCTTACTCATGAAAAGTTTTCTCCGTTGGTTTATCTGCTGACGGATTGCTCGCCAACAGTTTCTTTTTACTATAAAGAAAAAACAATAAAATTGCATTATAATTGTTACAAAAATAAGAAAATCAACAAAAGTAATAATTACTGAAAATTTTCAAACAAGAAAATCGACAAAAAAGTAAAATAATAATTAAAAAAACATTTATATCCGGGTGTCATAAGGGTGTCAAATAAGAAAATCAACAAAAAACATATTGGAAGATGGGATTTGAACCCAAACGTGACTGATGCAGTGAAAACTTTAGTGATGCACGAGACCACTAGACCAATCGAGCCGTTGTAAAATATGTCGAAATTACGTGTCTATAGATAATCTATACAAACAAAATAAGGTGTGTACAGCTTGGCAAAAAAGAGTCTGACGCGGTGACAGTTGGAACTAATAACGATGATTGTGGCAACATTGCTTTACTTGTCAACTGCTAGTACATATTGTGTCAACAGTGCGTATATCCTAGCTGTTTTTAATAGATTTTTAAAAATTATCAACTTTCGTTGGATAATTAACTATTTAAAATGAATAAAACTATTCGAAGTAGTGGCAGAGCAGTGATTTACAGCGTCTTTTCGCGGTGTTTGGCCGAATCTCAAGCGGGACAAGTTTTGTCCGATATCGACAATGTTTATCAAAGAACTGCCGATTATGACAGGTATTTATGTACCCTAATTAAGTCATTGTACCTTAAATAAGTTTTTACAAATGTTTTCAATGCGTTTTTTTGTAGATATCCAGATTTAAGTAACTTTTAGTCTTGTTTACAGAAATTTAAAATTGAGGTTATGTTTTGTAGTTTTACAAGTTACGTATACGCCAACCTCCATAAATGATACTTGAAGATAATTAACATGGAATAGATAATAAAATACTGTATTATTTTTTTTTTGTTTTAGGTATATCTGTTAACACAGTAAGAAAAATTGTTGAGGAAGGTGAAAAAAATAATGGTATTTTCATTCTCAAACATTACTGCCGAAGACTGGAAGAATTCATGCAAGCATGTGATGAAAATAGAAAAAGAATATTATGACAGAGGTGTTACTATGTATGAACAGATAGAACGAATGGTAATAAATCTCAGAGATGACAGTAGCAGTAGCAGTGATTTATCAGAATTAGAATATGCTAGTGATTCTGAAGTTACAGGAAGCTCTAGCCAAAGTGTGAGCTTTTCTGGGATTGAATATTTAGATGGAAGTGTTTTCGATTCGTCCGATTGAATTTTTTGTATTGAAATAAAACTTCAAACAAAACGTGTTGTTTCATTATTCCTGTACCCAAACTATTATAGATTCCTAACAATCCCACAGTTAGATTGCCCTCGGGGGCATGATTATCTGTCTGTGGGTGCCTACTGTACCGCTTTCATGCAAGGCTTCAGCGCCCACTATTAACATTGAATAATACTGGACATTGAAGCCTTCCGTGGTGTTTGCGTAGTGTCCGAAGGACTGAACCACCCACTTGGAATTGGGATCATATCCCCAAAAATAACAAGTATCAAAAACAGTTGAGTCGTAGTATTTCGGGTTGCCACAGGAGCGATACTGGCGACCTCATTTATTCCACACTCTTTTTTGCCAAGCTGTACAAAAAAGTAGGTACTTACTTTACAACTTACATCATGTGTTTTTGTTTCGTCGAATAAGATCTCTTTATTGCCTTCAGTTTATTTTCTTGTTGGCCATTTCTTATACACTGATTGTTTATTTATACAACTTATGAGTAGAACCGAAACAGTACAAACATTTACACCAACAACATAACTTAGAAAAAACTAATCATAAAATAAAATATAATAAACAGCTTTCATCAACAAACAGATACGTAAGTAAATAATTTTTTCTGAGCAACGAGCGAAATGACATAAATCCATCAAGCAACGCGCCTCAGTTGTTGTGGCTAACGTTTTTGTGTAATAAAATAATATTGCGATTATAAATGGAGATGTGAGCTATTCTATCTTTCAAGTTGGATCAAACTGCACACGGTGTAAGTACAAATTTGATTAAAATCGGTTAAGTAGTTTAGGAGTCCATAGCACAGACAAACATCGTGACACGTAATTTATATATATTAAGATGGGTCACTGACTCACTGTCGCGTGTCGCTCCGCGTAGAAATGAAAGAGAAGCTAAAAAGACGCCGCGATGGCGGGCGCGACGTTTCGTTCGACTCGTTCGAGTTATTTATCATTAAATACAATTAATCCTTACAAATATCTTATTTCAATCGATGGTAAATAAAAACAACAGTTCCCTTTATTATTATATATTACATCACTGTTATTAATTTTATCAAGATTTGTTTATAAATAACACAGTTACAATTGCAACGATTTCAATTTTAATGGTTATTTTATGATTTTTTCTATCGAGAAAATTTACCGAAAACGTGTTTTGAACACAATGGTCCACTCATATGATCAAGATTAACATTTTTTTTTTGCTGTTCTAAAATGTATAAATTTGGCTAAAATAATGTTTTGCGAAGCCTATTTTGACTAAGTACAGCGCCTTAATAAGTTATCGTAAACTCTGCGAACTCAAAAATAACTTTTTTGTTAAAGTCCACGCGGACGAAGTCGCGGGTAACAGCTAGTACAAAATATATCAGCCTTGCATCCGCCATTCCCTTCTGGAATCGTAGGCAAAAATGGCGACCTACGTGGGGCATGTCTGCGCCTCTGCATATTGTTTGATCGTAGTTTTAGTGTAGCGCGCCACCGCACTCATTTTACGTATTCGGGAGTAGGGCGTCTAGCTCCGCCCACATGCACAAGGTCAGTGAGCCATCTATACACCTTAAGGAAGTAGAGAGAGGAAGAGCGCTTTATTAATTTTCCTTGCTAATAAGTTAGAATTATTTTATATCTTATTATTATCTTACTATTAGATTTTATATGCAGGTCTATCTATCAAAACAAATAGGTATGCGGAAGCACTGTACTATCTACCCGTACGTTTTTTCCTGTAGTTCACTTAATTCACCTGGGTCAATTCATCTAGGTGTATCACTACCTACTTGTTACATTTATAATTAAAAGTTCAGTCTATTTTTTAAGCAAACTTTATTCACCTATAATTTATATATAACTCTTATAACTAAATTGAAACTCACTTGCTATGTAAGTTGTTATGGCGAAAGCGCCAGGGTAGCCCGCAAAGTTCAATTTTTTTTACGTTTTTTGCAATTTGCTGGTCAGTATTAAGTTGTACGTTGATTAATATATGATTCGCCGCCGTAACAAATATGTATTTACAGAATTATAATCATTAAAGTCATTAACACAACTCTCTAAGATCAAGTAATCCCACAGAATTACTATTTCATGAAATCTTGACATTTTGGGATTATACTAACATAACAATTAGTATTACTGATTCTTATGATTATGATTCTGTAAATACATATTTGTTACGGTCGCGAATCATATTTTGATCGACGTACAACTTAATACCGACCAGCTAATTGCAAAAAACGTAAGAAAAATTGAATTTCGCGGGCTATGTTAGCGCTTCCCTCTTAAGGGCGTTCATGCCCTACACTAGCGCCACCACTGAAAAAAGAAAATTGAATTCATTAAAAAAATTAAAATGTTTTTCATCCAAGAACTCCAGTTATATTGTGTACTATTAATGTAACAGTTTGTGTACTGTGTAAGAAACTGCTGGAAAATGACCCACAGTAACTTGTCCATCCAGCAGACTTAGTTGGGCCTCTTGAATTTGATCATTTATTATTATTACACTATTAGATTTGCGTTGTTTTGATTTACGTTTCGAGTGAGCATCTTTTTTAAAGGCCACAATCAGGTCTGATAAGTTGCGGTTATATTTTTTTAATATTTTTACTCAACAAAGTGTGACACCCTTCAACGTAGGTAATTGTTTTGTTGGTTCGATGGCGCTCTCCAAAGATAGTCTTTTTAAAATATTTTAAAAATGGTTGCAAATATTCGTAATTGCTGAATGTTTGTTTTATGTATTACCAGCCTTCATAAATTTTGTCTTTTGATAACAAGGGATAGCCCGCGAAATTCAATTTTTTTTTAGGTTTTTTTGAATTTGCTGGTCAGTATTAAGTTGTACGTTGATTATTATATGAATCGCGGCCGTAAAAAATATGTGTTTACAGAATTATAATCATTAAAGTCATCAACACAACTCTCTAAGACCACGTAAGTCCAAAGAATAACTGTTTCATGAAATCATCATTCTTTGGACTTACGTGGTCTTAGAGAGTTGTGTTGATGACTTTAATGATTATAATTCTATAAACACATATTTCTTACGGCCGCGATTTATATATTAATCAACGTTCAACTTAATACTGACCAGCAAATTGCAAAAAATGTAAGAAACTTTGAATTTCGCGGGCTACCTTAGCGCTTCCCCCTTAAATATATTAATTGCTTTGGCTTTTCTTTTCAAGCATTCTTGTATTATGGAAATATAATCTTGGAAATGGTAATAACAACCTTGATTGTTATTTTATGAAAAACTGTAGATTGTTAAAAATCACTGGTATATTTCTGTGGCCTACAGTTATTTATTCTTGATTTCAGCATTTCAAATAAAATGAAGTATGCCTATTGGAAGCAGCCTTTTAATTAAATAATTTCAACATTAACTTATAGAAAGAATATAATTTTCATTTCCTATGACATCTTTCTAATTGACAAAGTACAAGAAGTAGAAGCACACTTCTTTTTAATATTTATGTCAAAGACAATATTATCCATAACACTCCCCCTCACGAAGATGACCTCTCGGTCTGAGTGACTCCTATTCCCATCATTTTTAATAACTTTAACAACCTTGGCTGTGGCAGCGCCTTCGTTAAAATATCTGCCTCCATATTTTCTGAGTCCTTCCCAACTAGCAAAGAGATCGTATAAGCAATTACTCTCACGACTATGAATCGAAAAACACTCGTATGAAAGATCCTATTATTTCAAAAAGCCGTTTAAAAGCAGCTGTCTAGATATTTTAGCCTTCAACGCTTTTTGACTCTATAAACATGTCTAGTAAACGTGTACTCGACGAATTCATATTGCACTTACTCGATGATTATATAAAGATATCTCTCGATCACCTTCATGCAACCGTAAGTCCTATGACAGCTCTTTGAAAGCAACTGAATTGCTAATTTGTCGTAAAACTAGCTTTTATAGCACTATCTTTCGACATGTATTTATTACAGCATAATTATAGAGTAAACGCTGTTTATTCGACAAAATAGCATCTCAGTTACTATACCGGCACTTAATGTCATATAATAGCTTTTTACAAGGCTTTCATTCCGCTTAATTTTTGAAGTTGAGAAAACGCTTTAAAATTATCTATTACAGCCCCAAATGTGCTCTAAACATCATTTGAAAGCCGTCTTACAGCATAATTGTGGTATGAAAGTTGAATAAAATCTATTACAGCACTGTAAACGCCATTTTGTTACAACAACAACCGTATTGTTTTTATTTTGTGAAAATCGATTATAATCGGTGGAAAAAAATTAAAAGAAGCGGAGGGTTCCGACGGAAAGTAAACAAGATTTATACACGATTGAAACAATGAACATCTACATTAGCAGTAACCACAGATGAAGAGCGATCAAATAATACAAGTGCGGGTTCTGTAGGAAATATTTACACTTCTACTGATTATGAAATTTGTAAGCCGTCAGCTAGTGAAGTGTGTTCTAATTTTGAAAATATCTCCGCTGATCAAGACTCTGATTCTTATAGTAGTGATAATGACAATTATAGTTCAGAGTCCGGGGATAGTGAAAATTTAAATGATGAGTTTCGTTTTAATTTTAAAGAGTGAGTGCTCCATTTCAATATTTCTCATGATGCCTTAAGAAAATTGACAACAATCTTTAATAAAAGAATTCCTAATTTACTGCCAAAAGATCCTCGGTCTATTTTGAATACGAATACATCAAAAATTAATGTATTAACTGTTGGCTCTGGATTTTACTGGCACAACGGATTAACAGAACCTTTGCAAAAATGTTTAGAAATTATTGATTGCAATTCTGATGTTTTTACTCTGCTTGTAAACATTGACGGCCTGCCAGTATACAATAGCTCAAAACATCAATTTTGGCCAACGTTGTGTAAAATACTAGAAATTCCGACACTGTCGCTACTAGTTGTCGGAATATATGCAGGTCAAGAAAAACCATCGGACTTAGATAAATATTTAGAACAGTTTGTGAGGGAAATGAGAGATCTTGAAAATGGTCTCAGAATTAAACCAAAAATATATTATATAATTATAATAATTTGAAAAAGTCACTCATATAATAAAAATCACTAAAATATTTTGTTTGTGTTTAATTTTCTTTTAAATTCCTCTGGAGTATTAATAACGTAATAAGTATTTTGATCTAATATTAAGGATTTAACATTTTGCGCTAAGGAACCCCAAACTAACTGCAATGGCGGTCCTAGAAGTCGTAAAGTTGAAACCTCATTTCTATTTCTCAGCTAAAAGCTGAGTGAATGCTTTGTGATGATAAATTAATTGCTATTAATGGCGAATTAGATAAACAATTAAATTAATACTATTTGTAATTCATTATTTACTAAGAAATCTTACGGCCCATGAAAATATTAACTAAAATGTAAGGAATATAGACGAAAAATTTAACCCCGCATAGGAAAGTAAACACCTTTGAGCTAACTTTAGTTCACGAATTGTCAATATGATTGTAAAATTGTATGGCACAAATAATATGGCAAAATTTAATACTTATATTAAATTTAACTATTTTATTTCTTTTCACAAACTATATAGTCTATGAATGCTGCTTGGTTGCATTCACACGATCAAAGAGTCGAGTGATTGCAACCGCACTGCTATATTACAATAAATTTATCGAATGAAAGAGCTTCTACCGACTTGGGAAAAGCTAATGTGTTGAAAAATGGCATACTGATGATTAATATAATACTAGTAACTTTCGAGTTGCGATTACTCTATATTCTTTCGACTATTTGGCTATTCAGACGATAATCTTACGGTATTTACATCACTTAAAGCAGAGAGAAGTGCGCCCAAATCGCGTTGAGAGAACGTGCACAGATCATTTACTCGACATTTTCTCACCACCAATAGCTGAAATAGTAACGTGCTGCTGGCATTTTTACGATATCTTTTGCTAATTGGGTTATAACGAATTGTCACTAATTTCTTTTCGATACATTCTCTTATAAAATGTTCTTTTATGTTAATGTGTTTTGACTTTTTTCCGGTAATCATAATGTTTGCTAATTTTTGTGCAGCCATATTATCATTGTAAATCAGGACTCTTTGTTGTGGCACTCCAAGGTCTTCTAGCAGGTGTTTCAAATGCAAAGCTTCCTTCGTTGCTTCTGTCATTGCCATGTATTCGGCTTCAGCCGTTGACAGTGCAACCACTCTCTGTTTCTTTGTCTCGTAACTAACTCTAACTAGACCAGCACCATACTTAAAAATATTACCGGTATATGATCGGCGATCGATAGTGCATGCCGCCCAGTCTGCGTCGGCCATACGCATAAGAACCGTTGACGTTCCTGTTTTCTTGTATCGTATACATATGTTTTTCGTTCCTTTTAGGTAACGTATGACTCTTTTTGCTGCTTGCCAGTGACTTTGGTCATAACAGTTGTTGTACTGGCTTAAATAAATTTCTGCAAACATGTCTGGTCTTGTTGCGACAGCTAGGTACAAATCAGTTTTTGATACGGAAAGTTGTCCTCTCATCATTCTCATTTTTCTCTGACTTTAGAGCTGGCTCCATTGGCGGACTAGAGCTATTCGCATTTGCCCCTCATTGAGATGAGCTAGTTTTCTATGCCATTGTTGCATTTAATTTGCTTCGCAGAGTCTAGCTTTTTCTTGTAAGTTTTCCTTCATTCATTTCTTTCTGCTCTTAATAGTATTTGACCATTAAACTTTACAGTTGCGTTTTTCTGTTTAAATAAAACTGTTGCACCTTTGTCTGTATTTTTTCCTACTGACAGTAGGTTTGTAGTTAGTGATGGTACATATAAAGCATCGGTCAGTAGCAGATCAGGTCTATCCTTGATGTTAAGTTTTGTTGAACCACGGCCTTCCATTTGTGCTGTACAGTTCTCTGATGCTAACTTTAACGATTTGCTCTCATTCTTATCAAGATTTCGGAATCTTTCTAATTCATATGTCATATGTGACGTGCAACCACTATCAAGACACCACATGTTTGATTTTTCTTTACTGTCATTTGTATGTTGACATGTTTCTTCAGAACAACAGATATTTGAAATGCTTTTATTGCATCGTTTTGGGGCTGACTGTCCTACTTTTGACCAGCATTCATTTGCTTTATGTCCTTTCTTTTTGCATTTATAACATTCAACAATAAAATTTTTGTTTCTTCTGCGTTGTCTACTATATAGCGCTGCTTGTTCAGAATTTTGTTCACTTGTACTAGCCATATTTCTTCTTGCTTCAGCTTCTTCGATAATTTTTATCTTTAATTTTTCAGGATTTGGTAGATCATCCCTGGATTCTATAGCAATTCGAAAATTTTCAAAAGATTGAGATAAACTATAGAGCATCATGATGCTAAGTAGATCTTTATTAATTTCTATGTCCATATCTGCAAGCTTATCGACGATGTCCATAAACTTGTTCAAGTGATCCACTACGTTATCGTCTTCTTTCATTTTTCTTAAGATTAATTCCTTCAAAAGACTTGCCTTTCGAGCAGGACCTTTGCTGGAGTAAATACCCTCGAGCGTGTCCCAGACATCTTTGCTAGTTTGACAGTTCATCACTTGTTTCAGTTCACTCGGTGAGATGATCAGAAATAATTCTGCTAGTGCCAAGACATCTTTTTCTAAATATTTATTTAGTTCGTCACCTTCACTAGTGGGTTTTATTTAGGGATGCCGCGATACGCCTTTTTGCCGATACGATACCGATACCGATACTCTTAAAAAAATATCGGCGATACCGATACCGATACCGATACGCTTACTGTATTCAAAAAGGAAGGTAGATTAAATAAAACACAATTAATCAATAGTTTTAGTAATCAAAATTAAAATTTATAAGATTTTTATGGAATTATCAATTGTCGAAATTTCAAAGTGATTCCATATACCTAGCACTTTTGTGTTTTGAAGTTGATATGACTACTATTTATTTTATTTGACTCAAACGACTAGTTATAAATGACATACAATACACAAACAATTACGATATGTAATTTTTAATCTTATTTGCATGGAAAAATACTACGCGCAACAACATTCAACCTAACGAAATGGGATAGATGTGCGAGTGCGAGGCCAAAGCGGGCGGGTGAAACAAAACACTGAATAAAGCGCGGGGTTTCCCCGAGCAAACTTAGTTCGTGCCTCGTTTGCAACGAAATAGACGGGACAACACGCGCGTTTACATTACATTTTTAAAGCGCGAAATTTGAAAAGTATCGTTGAATCGGCCATAAAAATATCGCCGATACCGATATATCGGCAAACCTGAAGTATCGCCGATATATCGGTATCGGTATCGGATTCATCCTTTTTTTATTGTTGCAGAGACGTAATTCCATAGGCCCTTTTTTAATAGAAGGGCTTTTGCATGTATTCGCCATGTGTCATAATTTTCCCTTTCCAGTGGTTCAATATGTATGTGACTCATTATTACTCACATTTGTTCTGGGCCCATAACCTATTACAGTGCAACCTCGATATAACAAATCGGAGGGGAACAAGAAAATATTCGTTATATCAAGTAATTCGTTGAACTGAGGTTTATTATGTTGAGGTTAGGTTGGTCTAAAATTCGTTATAAAGAGGTAAAAAATGATAACACATTTTTATCAAATTATTGTATGTATTTTCTATTTAAAAACAGGTAGGTAGGTAACAAAATGTTTTCTTACATTAGCGGCCTTTACACACACACTCTATCGCGCGTGAAACAGCAATCGTGCGCGAAAGAGCGCGCGTATAAAGTAAGTGAAAGAGAAAGGAAAAGACCACGCGCCGCGCTCAGCAGTCGTGCGCGCAATCGCGTTTCCTATGGTGGCCTGTTATTTATAATTCTTTCGCGCATGACAAGATGGCGGACATACGTACGTGGAGTAAAGAGTTAATATTGGAGTTGATTACACTATACAAGTCTTTTTCTTGCCTCTGGAAAATCAAGTCCGAAGAATATAAAAACAAAAATCTTAAAGACGAAGCTTATAAAAAAATAATTGACTTTTGTAAAGAAAAAGGTTTTCCTGACGCCAATCGTGATTTTGTGGTTAAGAAATTACAAAGCTTAAGGGGCTCGTTCCGAAAAGAGCTTAAGAAAGTTAC
Source organism: Luperina nickerlii (assembly GCA_963855955.1). Lineage (NCBI taxonomy): Eukaryota > Metazoa > Arthropoda > Insecta > Lepidoptera > Noctuidae > Luperina > Luperina nickerlii. The sequence goes on along the minus strand of OY979672.1, from coordinate 24,015,969 downwards.
AGACAGCCAGCGTAGTGGTAAAGGAACAGACGACGTGTACAAATCTTCCCTCTGGTACTTTGATTATATGCTCTTTACTAAGGACCAAAAAGTACCTACTAACAGCATATCTAACTTTGATGAAGATCTAGAGAATGACAGTATAAATGATGACAATTTTCATCAAAATGTTATTTCGTCTCATGAAGAAGGTAGAACAGAAAATATAGTTGAAGTTGGTGAACCTGAACAGCAAAATAAAGTCGTAAGTGAATATTGTGATTTTTATTTGTAGTAACAGTAAAGATTACACATTCATTTAAAGAACTTATACTAGATGCACCTAATTAAATTTTATTAATCTACTCTTTAAGCTCTTCCACTTGAGACCATACGATCTTGCCACTCAACACTTCCATCGGTATTAAAATATGTTTTATATTGGTCTCTGTTTCGTTTAGCTTCCAAACTCATTTGAACGGTAGAACGTCTTTGGAGATTAATTAATGGAATAGAATTTTCAAATCTCTCCTCATGTTGCATTGTGTCTGTAGTACCTAACTTCGCCCCTTGTGAGGCTAGAAATAGAATATATGTTACTGTGTTTACACAAATAATTGTGTAAAGTGCAAATAGCAAGCACAACGTAACAGATACTGTTGTGGCTTTTTATATTTATAGCAGTTTGTAATAATCTAAACCTTCCTGAAATTATTCCAAAGGCATTTTCTACTACATTACGAGCCCTTGATAGTCTGTAGTTATAAATCCTTTTTTCATAATCGAGTTCTCTCTGGGAAAATGGTTTAAGAAAGTTTGGTTCTAGTCCGAACGCTTCATCGCCCAAAACGACGAAGTTTAAGTTGTTGACGGTTTCATTGTTTTCTGGAAAATTTAGATCACCTAATTTCAGTTTACGATAAAATTCTGTATATTCTAATACCCCACCATCGGACATTCTTCCATTTTTACCCACATCAACATAAATAAACTCATAATTAGGACCAACCAAAGCCAACAATACGATGCTATAAAAGTTTTTGTAATTATAGTACATGGCTCCAGAATCTGGCAAAGGCACAATGCGAATGTGTTTGCCATCCATGGCACCGCCGCAGTTGATGAATTGCCATTTCTTTTCAAATTCTTTTGCTATCTTCATCCATTCTTCTTTCGTAGACGGCATCTGAAAAGTCGAATAATAAAATTGTTTATTTTTAATATTTTTTTTAGACTGATGCAACGGGCCTGACACCTCAAAGAAATAAAAGGAAGGCTTCATCCAACTACCAGGCAGAATTCTTCAAAGTCTGCACAGATACTATCAAATCAACTAACAAGGAGCTTTCGGAGTTTGACATTGCTGGAATGAATATGGCCAAAAAATTAGCTAAAATGGATCCATTGCAGGCCATTTATGCGGAATCAATAATAAATAATGTTCTACGCAAAGGATTACTGAAAAAACTGACAGAAGATACAGATTTATGTGACAGTTATTGTAACAAGAACATTCAAAGACCATTTTCCGTTCAATCCTCACATTCAAGAAGTTCATATGAATCACAGTCTTTGCTAACTCAGTTCATTCCTTCTACCTCTAGTGGACGAAGGGACCAGTACCCTTACCATGAGTTGGCAAACTTTACGTAACCGTACTCGCTAGCGAGGGCGTAAACAAGTTTCTATGGAAAATTGTACAGCGCCATAAGTGACCGCCAGAGGCGCTGTACAATTCTCCATAGAAACTTGTTTACGCCCTCGCTAGCGAGTACGGTTACGTAAAGTTTGCCAACTCATGGTAAGGGTACAGGATCAGACAGAAGAAAATCTAAATTTAACTCAATTAAGAACTTATTATGAGCATCCAAATTTAATGGATGAATAAGTGTTCAAAAACTGATGATTATAGATACTAAATAAGTTAATATTAGACTTTTATTTATAATACGAATAACTTATTTACCTTTAAATAATCCACCTTCAAGCATTCGTAAATAGCTCGACACGTTTCTGGTATTATTTTAGAAAGAGATGGAGCAGATATTCCGGTACTGAATTTCAGGTCTTCGAATGAACGTCCTGTAGCGAGGTATCGAAGGGTTGCTGCTAAACGTGCTTCTGCATTAATACTCTCTCTCAATAACAGTGTCTTGCTTTGATATTTTATGTTTGATTTTATTTAACAACATATTAAAAACTGATTATCCATACGCAAATAATTCTTGAAATCGTCCGGATAGTTTTCTCGTAATTCTTCAATCAAAGGCATATGACAATATTGCTGTCTGTATTTTTTAACCCACACTGATCGTTTCTTTTTCTTTTTGAGTAGAATTGTACCCGCGAGCATCATAACTTGCGCCACACGATATTTCCTATCCATTTTTCACCGCAACACCCGCGTTCTTCAGTAAAACTGTATGAACTGCACACATTCCAACACGCGCCAGTTTCGCGCGATCTATCCCGCGCGATTATCCTTTACACGACCGCTCATTCCGTTGAGGAAAACAAAGACGAGTAATCGCGCGCGAAAGAACGGGGACGCGTAAAAACCTTACAAATATAATCGCGTGCGAATGAGCGTGCAGGCTTTCCCGCGCGCAATCCTGTACGTTCCAAAGCACGCGCGATAGAGTGTGTGTGTAAAGGCCGCTATTGTGTCGCGTGTCGTGTCGCGCCTGTTTGAAGGAGCCTTTACGAACAAAAGCGTGTCGAAACATGTCGCGACATGAATCACATAATAAGAGATTAAGTCATAAATTGGTGGGAACTTTATATAAAGGTTTGGGTTGACAAAATTCGTTAATTAGAGGTACCTATTTATACTTTTTCTTGATAGTTGAAAATTTGTTATAAAGAGGTTGTTCGCAAAAAATGTTCGCAATGTAGAGGTATATTTTATATTGACTCTTATGGACAATGGGGATTGTCCAAAATTTCTAACCATTCGATTTTATTTTATTTTTTGAAAATTTAGAGTATTTTGAGAAACTAATTTGAATATTTTGATGATTGGCTCAATAGTTATTTAAAAAAAAAAATTTAATTATTTCAAGTTTTTAAGGTAGGTGACGTCATCAGTGGCATAAAGATTAAGTGCCGTTGCCTGACTAGTACATAATTAAAAAAATTAATCTGTCAACACAACGTCATCAATCCAAAGAGTACTGTCACATCTGTCAAAGTGGCAATAGGCCGAATAGACGTCTTAAATAATCGAATTCTATCTTAGCGTATTTATTTACAAATGGTGTTTTTTATGTGTAAGTGTCCTTCAAGGAATATACTACTCTCTATCGTCACTAGAACAATCAACGCGGCGACTTAGAAATAGAATAATAAAGCACGCGGCGACATTATTACTATTATTGCTGCAAATTGGAACAAAGCACTTCATTTCATATATTCTATCACTCTTCCAGTATATTAAATATTGTCGAGTGTTGAAATAATGTACCTATGTAATGTAATAAGATATCTTCCTCGATTCAACAAATTCTTCGTAATCCCCTTCAATGGGCATTGTTCATATTTTTTTAGATGTTGTAATTGAAAAACCATTTCGAGGAATAGCGTTATTGATCATTACGGACTAATTTATTATGAAAAATAGTCATATTTTATTGATGTTTTTGATAAAATACAATTGACCTTCTTTGCCCTTCAAATTACGTCGGCTTTGGCCGTACAGTTTTGTATCGTTACCTCAGAAAAAAAAGTAAGATTGTCTACAATCTGTCAAATGTCAAATTATTATAAATATGTCAAAAACGTAGACAGAGACTGTCTACGGTCAAAAATATAAACATTCTTGTTTATTAAATATCTTATTACATTACATAGGTACATTATTTCAACACTCGACAATATTAATTTAATATACTGGAAGAGTGATAGAATATATGAAATGAAGTGCTTTGTTCCAATTTGCAGCAATAATAGTAATAATGTCGCCGCGTGCTTTATTATTCTATTTCTAAGTCGCCGCGTCGATTGTTCTAGTGACGATAGAGAGTAGTATATTCCTTGAAGAAATACTCATTGCCACTTTTCTTTATATTTATCCCGAGACAGAAGGTTGCTTGACCAAAGTCTTTAAGCTCAAACCACCTCGCCAATTCCTGCTTGAATTTATTTATATACAATCTTTTTGTCGATGCGATTAATATGTCATCCACATAAACAACAACAAAAAGATCTGATCCACCTTTATTGCGCTTGTGATACAAACAAGGTTCATTTATCGTAGGTCTCAATCCCATCTTGTCTCAGCTTGTCGTCCAGTTTAATATTCCACTGTCGTCCAGCTTGTTTGAGACCATAAAGAGATTTCTTTAAACGACAGGTGTCACCACCTGCTTTCATATCTTCAAGCATTTTAGCTGCTTTTTTACCTACTGCAGAATTAACGCCATCTGCATTTTTTAGTTTCTCTAGGCCTTCTTTCAGCAGCTCTGGGATCTTCATATAAATATCTTCGGTCAGATCACCGTTTAAATAAGCGGTATTTATATCTATCTGGTCAATGTCCATGCCCATTTCGACAGCTAAGGCGACCAACAAACGTACAGTTGCAATTCTCGCAACTGGAGCGAATGTCTTATTATAATCTAGGCCATGTTGCTGACTGTATCCTTTTGCTACAAGTCTGGCCTTCTTTTTCTCAGTATTGTCAACATTTAGCTTTGTAGTCAGCACGTATCGACATCCTACGATATTACGATCTGAAGGTTTCTTCACAATTTCCCACGTGTCGTTATTTATTAGACTTCTTATTTCTGAAAGAATCGCTTCATCCCATTGGACCTTTTCATCAGATGCTAAAGCTTCTTTCAACGTGATTTCAATAGCTCCAGCAAAATCATCAGTATCAACGTATTCTTCCGTCGATGACTCATTGTCGCTACTCTCTCTTACCTCAACCATGTTGTAGATTTTACGAGGGCGGCCAACTTGTCCTTTTTGAATCCTTGGCCTTCCAGGACCTCTTTTTAAAGTAACATTTCCAGTAGGTTCTGTATTCTCTGCACCTCCATCATCAATCACTGGTACATTCGGTTGAATATCAAATGGGATTTCTTCTCTTGAAGGTTCATCACTAAATGGTATATCCGACTGTTCTTTAGTTTGGATTTCTATATCAACAGTCTTTCTCACAATACTCTTTTCAGATTTTTGTTCAACTAGTGATTCATTTGAGACCTTACACTCAATTTCAGTTAGTTTACCTTCCTGAAATTTTACATCTCTCGACACTACGATTCTTCTACTCTCAGGTATCCATATTTTATAGCCTTTAGCGTCACCTGGATAACCCACAAAAACACCGAGTGAACTTCGTGCTGCAAACTTATCTTTACCTGGTTCCTTTTCCAAGACGTGTACTTTCGTGCCAAACGTTTTTAAATATTTGACATTCACAGGTCTCTCAAACCATTTTTCGTATGGAATTTCACCATTCAGACTGCTAGTTGGACACCTATTACGCAAATAGCATGCAGTAGCTACAGCTTCTGCCCAAAAACTTGGTGAAATACCTGACGATAAGATCATGCACCTTGCCATCTCAATCAACGTACGGTTCATCCGTTCAGCGATTCCGTTACTTTGAGGTGAGTATGGCGTCGTAAAACGTCTCTTAATACATTCACTTTCTAAAAATTCATCGAAAAATTTATTTTTGTATTCAGTCCCGTTATCCGTATGTAAATATTTAATTTTTCTTCCTGTCAAATTTTCAACATGACATTTAAAAATTTTAAACTTTGACAAAACGTCATTTTTATTTTTCAGCATAAATACGTCACACCAACGAGTACAATCGTCAATAAAAGTGACAAAGTATTTATTTCCGCCATTAGATTGAACTCTCATTGGACCTACCACATCAGAGTATATTATTCCCAACTTCTCGTTGCAGCGTAAACTGGACTTCACATGAGGCAACGATACCATTTTACCCTTAGCGCACACATCACAATCATACAAGTTATTATCGATATTTATCGGATCAATACCTGATTTCTTTAGTACTTTCATAAGATCCCTAGCATTCAGATGTCCCATACGCTCGTGCCATCGATACAGATCAACACTTTCACTACTTAACACTGACGCTGAAGCGTCCCAGTTCCCTCGAGTAATATAAGTCACCTCGCCGATCAGCGGTCAGTTTCACCTCACCGTTTTTAACTGCATAAGCTACGTCGTGCTTGAACGTGACTTCACAACCTCGTTCGGTAAGCTGGGCGATGGAAATTAAATTACTACGTAAATCGGGAACCAATAGGGTATTTTCAAATTCAATATTTCGCGTTCGATCATCATTACATGCTAATAACTTAACAGTACCTTTACCTTGCACGGTTGTCAAAGAATCTGTGGCTAATTTTAATTTTAGACTCGCAGGGAGTATCTCAGCAAACCTTTGCGGGTCATTGCACATGTGAGAAGTGCAACCACTATCAAAAATCCATTCCTGACGGCGCTTCGCATCAACAGCGATGCGGCAGTCATCTGCAACATGATATATAGTTAAAGCTTCACAACTTTTATGACTAGTGCATGACTCCATACATCGAGTTTCTTGAGCCTTCTCCCTTTTTTTTGTGCAGTCCGACGCCTTATGGCCAAAATTGTGGCACTTAAAACATTTAAACTTAAATGTTTTTCCAGTAATTTTCTTCTGATGTTTGTCCAAATACATGGCGCCTTCCATTTCGTCAACATGAGCGTTTCCTCTTGAACTGTCCTCTTCGATGATTTTAACTCTTAGTTGCTCTGGCTTTGGAAGCTCATCTCTAGACTCTATTGTTGCAAATAACTAGGATAATAATTTAACAGTGCCATAGTACCATTGCCAAATAATGAGTAATTAGATTTTATCTGTGGTCACTTACTCTATGATAAAAATAGTGTGTGTCTGTGACACCCAAAAATAAAATTACCACGTAAAAACTTGTAACAGAAATAAAAACAAATTAAGATAAAAACAGTGGTTTAATATTCTCAACAGTAACAAAGTATAACATGGTAGCAGAGCGTGGTTGTCGTATACACAGAAAATAATACATTCCGTAAAAATGTCGTCGAACAACTCATACCATAACCTACAACAAATCGAGCGTCTAATTGACGAAAAAACGTTCCCCATATGGAAGTTTCAAGTGAATATACTGTTCAAAAGTGAAGGCTTACACGATATAATTGTCAATGGAATCCCGGATGACGAGAAAAGCGATTCAAAACTTCAACAACAAGATGCACAAGCACAACGTATCATTACATGCACCATTGATAAAAAACTACTCTCAACGTTGTTGTCTTGTCCTGATGCCAAAAGTATGTACACTAAGCTAAGTTCTATATTTGAAAGGCAATCAGAACAGAAGAAATGTCAACTGTTACAACAATTTTTTCAATACAAATTTGATAATAATAAAGATATTACATGCAACATAAGTGTGTTAGAGAACCTTGCACACCAGCTAAACAGCTTAGGAGAGAAGATAAATGACAAAATGCTTATATCAAAAATACTCTCTATGTAGCCAGAATGCCTAGCATTAGACTAATAATATCAAAGGCAATAAATGAAGACTTACCAATTAGACAACTGGACATTCCGACTGCATTCCTAAATGGAATAGTTAAATCAGAAATATACATTAAACCACCAGAAGGGTACCAACCTGTAAGCAAAAATAAGGTATTAAAACTGAAAAGAGCATTATACGGATTAACAGAATCACCCCGATGCTGGAATGAAACAATAAATAATTTTGCAATTGAGAAAGGCTTTAAAAGATCAGAATATGATTCATGCTTGTACTACAAAGAAGACTGTTGGATGATAATCTATGTTGATGATATCTTGATGATAGGCAAAAACTGTGAAGAGTTTATAAATGATTTAAAAAGAGAATACAATGCTAAAGATCTAGGAGAAGCAAAGTTATTTCTAGGTACAGAAATTGAGAGGACCAAAGATACTATAATAATGAAGCAAACTAAGCTAATAGAAAAGATACTCACAAAATTTAACATGCAAGAAAGTAACGAAATAAAAACACCAATGGAAGTAAATTTTAAAACCAACTCACAAGAAGAAAAGAAAGCAGAAAAAGAAGATCTATACCGAGAAATGATAGGAAGTTTACTTTATCTGACAATGATATCAAGGCCAGATTTAACATACTCAGTATCGTATTTAAGTAGATACCTTGACAAAGTAAATGAATCTACATGGAAGGCTGGAAAGAGAATACTAAGATACTTAAAAGGTACAAAAGACAAAGGACTGATATTTAGAAAATCCGAAGATAACAATATATATGCCTATTCAGATGCCGACTGGGCAAGTAATGATACTGATAGAAAAAGTGTTAGTGGAACAATGATTTTTCATGGCAAGAACCCCATAGCATGGTTATCTAAAAAACAACCATGTGTGGCCCTATCAACAGCTGAGGCAGAATATGTTGCTGCTGCAATTACTGCACAAGAACTATTAAACATTAAAGGAGTTGCTAAACACTTGGGCTGCCTAGGACAAAGAAATACTCTACTGGTTGATAACAGAAGTGCCATTGCCATGTCAAAAAGTTTTGAAAACTCGAAGAGAACAAAACATATTGATATAAAATTTCATTTTCTTAAAGATTTGATTGACAAAAGGATTATCTCTATTGAACATGTTAGCACTAACGATAATAAAGCAGATGTAATGACGAAAAGCCTATGTTCAGAAAAATTCTATAAATTTTTGAATGTTGTCTTATATTAAAACTTGAAATGTATACTTGTCTGCATAAAATTATAATGTTAAGTTTCAAAATTTAATTTTAAATACATAAATTAAAATGTATTATTGTAAAAGTACAATGGTTGTTAAATTAAGGGGGTGTGTTGCAAATAACTAGGATAATAATTTAACAGTGCCATAGTACCATTGCCAAATAATGAGTAATTAGATTTTATCTGTGGTCACTTACTCTATGATAAAAATAGTGTGTGTCTGTGACACCCAAAAATAAAATTACCACGTAAAAACTTGTAACAGAAATAAAAACAAATTAAGATAAAAACAGTGGTTTAATATTCTCAACAGTAACAAAGTATAACATCTATGGCACATCTAAAGTTTTCGTAACTTCCCGGAAGACTGTACAGCAGCATGATCGTTAACAAATCATCATGGATTTTTATATCCATTCCTTCCAATTTATCTACAGCTTCAAAAAATGAATCAAGGTGCTCATGTACCTTTTGGTTTTCACTCATCCTTTGTAACATGAGCCTTTTCATTAAATTCGCTTTCTTTGCAGGTCCTCTTGATGCAAACAAGCTCTCTAATTTTAACCATACCTCTCGTGCAGTCTCCACCTTTTTTACATGACGAACTACACTCGGATCTAATGCCAATATCAGTTCAGACTTTGCTTTTCTGTCAGCCGTCTTCCATGTCGATATAGCAGCATCGGTAGTAGGTTTTGGCTTTTCTCCACTTACATACTCCCAGAAGTCATTCTTTATTAACAATGCTTCCACCTGTACCTTCCAACTGTCGTAGTTGTCCTTCGTCAATAATTCTATACGTACATTCGAAGTCATTTTTCTTCCTACATGTACTTTAATATCTTTAGGATTTCGAATTATTTTCACAACATACAATACACTTTACTGCTCTGGGCCCATAACCTTTGTTGGGGAGGTTTGCAGAGCGAAATGCACATGAAAAACTATAAAGCATTTGTTGGAAAGATGTATAGGTTTATAAAGGAACAATCATGGAACAATGTAGAAAATGGAGTCTGGTGAAAAACTTATGTCAATCAAAACAAACAGTTTTTCACCTAGCCAGTGTTACCAAAGTACATGGAGGTGAAATACCTTCAACACTATTAGGTACTTTTTATCTTCAAAATCAAACATGTCAATACCAACTTTATTCCATGGTAAATATTTGTATTCATGGTGTAGAATTGGCTCTTTGCTGTTATTTCTACGATAAGTTAAACAAGTATGGCATTTGTTCACAAAATTTTCAATATCATTACTCATATTGGGCCAGTAAACAGCAGTTTGTGCCAATCTTATAGAACTATTTATGCCTGGATGTCCTTCATGTGTAAATTTAATTACATAGTCTCTCATGGACTCAGGTATAACAATTTTATTTGACATAAAGAGAATTTTATTCATGACATGAAGTTTGTCTTTTCGTGAAAAGTAGGGTTTGATATATTGGCCAACAGACCTTTTGTGTTCTGGCCATCCCTCTTGACAGTATTGGACAATTTGGCTTAAGATAGGGTCTTTGCTGGTCAAGTCTTTGATTTGAACAAGTTTATCCCGACTAACTTGCAAACTAGACATTATGAGATTAACATGTAAGTCTAGATCATTTTCAAAATCTTGTAGTGTATGTTCACTCAATGCTGCTCGGGACAATGTGTCTGCGATGTAAAGATAACGACCAGGTTTGTATATTACGTTAAGGTCATAAGGCTGTAGACGTAACATTATCCTCTGTAACCTTGCAGGGATATCTACTACCTAGTGCTTTTTTAAATAATGTAATGAGTGGCTTATGATCTGTTTCTACTGTGACTAACCTACCATATATGTATTGGTGGAATTTTGTGCAGCCAAATAGTATGGACATCAGTTCTTTTTCAATTTGAGAGTAGTTTTGTTGACATTTTGTTAATGAGGCAGATGCATATGCTATTGGTTGCTTATCATGTAACAGAACAGCACCAAGAGCATCTTTTGAGGCATCCACAGACATTGTGATGTCTTTATTTGGGTCATAATATGATAGTACTGGAGCAGTGCTAATGAGTTTTTTAATTTTATTAAATTCTGCTTCATGTTGTTCTGACCAAACCCATTCAGTTTGCTTTGACAAAAGTGTTCTCAAAAGACTGTTTTCTTTAAACAAATTTGGTATGAAGGGACTGAGATAATTGACCATACCCATAAATCTTTGAAGATCATTTATGCAAGTAGGTTTGGACATGTCACAAATTACTTTGACTTTTGATTGGTCAACTTGAACACCATTCTGACTAAATATATGTCCTAGGTATTTGACTTCTGGGGCACATATGACTGACTTGTCTTTATTAAATTTTAAATTGATTTCACGGGCTCTGTCTAAGACTTTATGTGGGGCTTCATCATGTTCTTGAAGAGTTTTACCATAGATTAAGAAGTCGTCCATCGTTATTTTAAAATTTTTGATGTCATTGAATCTATTTACCATTTCTCTATAGAATATTTCTGGTGCTGCTGAAATACCATAGGGAAGGCGTGTGAATCTATACCTACCAAAGGGTGTTATGAAAGTACACAGTTTTGACGCAGCGTCTGAGAGTTTTAACATCCAGAAACCTTTATTGGCATCCAGTGTAGTGAAGAATCTGGCTCCAGAGAGGTCAGACTTAGTCTCATCTAGTGTGGGAAACTGGTAATGTGGTCTCATAATGGCTTGGTTAAGTTTGCGAGGATCTATACAGATTCGTAGTTTATCGTTCTTTTTAGAAATTATGACAAGGGAACTTACCCATTTGGTAGGTTCTTCAACTGGGCATATAACACTACTTTTCACAAGTTTGTCTAGCTCTGTTTTAAGCCTACTTTTTAATTGAAATGGAACTCTCCGGCATGCATCAACACTTGGGATTGCGTCTGGCTTCAGTTTTAAATCGCAGCTAAAATTTTTCAAGCAGCCTAAACCTTGGAACAAATCACTAATGGCTGAGATAATGTTATCTATCATTGGTATTTATCTCGACATTATGTATCCTTTTGATCAAATTGAGTGTGTTGCATGACTCCCTTCCTATTATATTTTGTGAATCTATATCCACGACATGGAACAAGATATTATAAATGTGACCTTTATGACTTAGTGGTAAGATACACTGACCTCCCAAGTAGCACAAAATAGCTTTATAATCGATGGATAACAGAATTAGCATATTATTATAGCTTTATAAGAAGTCTACATATAGGCATTATAAACCACTATACAGCTCTTGTAATGCTAATTTGGGCCCCAAATTATACAGCCTTAAGTGTAAGAATGGCATTTTAGCAGCATTATATTGGTTGTCTACCGGAATGATAAACGCATTATAATGGGCTGAGAAAACAGGTTAAAGCAGTGCGCATATGTTAAATGCGGCTCTTATACAGCTTGTACCATTACAAAGGCAAAATAAAAACATTTTCAAATATTATTTTTAATTTCTGTTATTATTAATAAATCTTGTGTAAAAAGAACATGGATACTTTCAACAAAAAAATATAAGTGCTACAAGGCAAGTAATTAAACTCTTGTTTTTGTTCTCTATGAGGAATTAAGGTTGCGAGTATCAGTTTACTGTGAAAGTATGTATATATTTGAATCAAATATTTCATGCGCCTTCAAATTAAAGAGCTATTTATTACAAAAATATTATAAAAATATGTGGAATTGTAAAAAAAATTATGCTCTTACGAAGAAATCTTTAGTTTTAGTCATTATGATACCTGTATTGTACCGGCCGGTCAATACCATAGGTTGAAGTCCTTTCTAAAAAACTATTTACCATAAAATTAAATTTTAAATATTATCGATACAAAAAGCAAAATGGCGTAAGCATAATTAAAAACTTTAGGCATGCGGATGCCGGTATACGACTTATTGCTTGTTAAAATTCTTGTCATTATACGTTTGTATAGATAAAGGCTATATAATATTATGATGAAATGCTTTTAAAAAGCTGGCATTAAAACAGCACCAATGTACACCGTTAAACAGTTGTGACCCATGCGAAAGGTCGTTATAAAACATAGAGCAGTTTTATAGAATTTTAAAATGCTTTTTAATAGCCTAAGCCGTAATTAATGCTTACATACGGCCTACACTTTTGTATAATGCTTACAGCTGTATTAGAAGCTGTATAGAGACATAAATTATGTCTAAAATAAAACCTTTAGCTGCACAAAAGATTGAAAAAGAGGATTATATAGCTGTAGGAACTACAAAGTTAATAAAATGCTGTTATACAGAAGCAAGACATTGCTAAAACCCTTCAAATTCTATAACGAAGCTAGAAGAAATTTTCTGGTCATCACTTTTTCCATTATATCGATTTTGTGTTACTTGGGCTATTAGTGGGTATTGACTGTCCACTGTAAGTAGAGAGTTTATGTGCACTTTTAGTGATCAAGTCAGGTGAATGTGTTGAATGTTTTACCCGACAAGACATTGGTGCCTGCTCCTGTGTCTAACAGAAAGTTTATGTTTACATTATTTATTGGTGTACGTTACCCCAGCAAGAAAGTGTCTCCTAGAGTTATAGGAGTAGAACGTATAATTGGTGCCTTATCTGCTGTAAATGTGCCCCCACATAAAAAATGTGTGACCCCTGTCGTTTTGGAAAAAAACGGAAAAAACGATTCCTGCTGGGGTAACGTTTTTCTAGCAGGAAAATTCTAAACGAATGATCGGAGAGAGAAAAATTGTGCATGGCCAGAGAGCTTATATGTGTGCCAAAATGTGCCCCCAAAAATAAAATCTGTGCCATTTCAGGTTTTTGAGATATTGCATTTCCTGCTGGAGTAACGTTTTGATGAATCGTATATCTCTACAACAATTGCATGTGCCCCTGTAGAATAAACATACACGAGTAGCTCTTAATGTGTGCCCCTTAGTGCCCCAATTAGATTTAAGAAAATATTTTTCAGTTTTTATAGTTTTCAAGTTATAGCGGTTTTATGAAAACCCGAAAAAACATCGCAGCGCCTAAATTAGACAAGAAACAAGTTCGCTGAAAACTGTATTCGGTCCTTCTTGACGCTAATAATAACCATACAAAGTTTCAAAACTGTTCATGCATGCGTTTTTGCTAAAAGTCAAAACGATGGTGTCATAACTTTGACGGCAAAATACAAGGAACCGGCTCAATCCGAGATGTGTAGGTGTAAACCAAAATCATGTGCCTTTAGTCAAAAATATATGGTGAAAATATTCAGCTTGGAATGTTTCGCATTAAGTAAATATAAACAAAAAACCAAAATATGTAAACAACGGCTGGTTATCCGACCAAATTCCAATGACTACTAAAAAGCGACTGATTCATACATATCGATGACCTTCTTTATTGGACGTAGTATACCTAAGCTGTTGTCCGTACAGTCGCGTTCAAAAGTTTTGGGGGCTAATTCAAAAATATATTAAATGCACCTTGTGACTGTAATAAATGAAACAGTTTGTTGATCAATCAATCAATCAATAGTCTTTATTTGTAAACATAGGTTCCATAGGGTTAGGGGTTAGGTGTGGAAATTAATATTTTTATTTCCTTAATCTTAATTCTTAAAGTAATTATTGCATCAAATCACAGATCAAAGTTTCTACCTATAAGTATTAGAAATTATTTGCACGTTGTGTAGTCATTATTATTTAAATCACAGATCAGTTTTTCATCTAAGTCCAACATATAATTAGTAAATTCGCATCACAAAAAATCACAGATCAGTATTAAGTATAAGTATAATATATTGTGTAAAAAAAATATTAAATTTTAAATCACAGATAAATAATTTTCTTAAGAGTAATTTGCTTATACATAGATTCAGATAAAGTGTGTTAGTGTAGTAAACCGCATAAAGATATAACTGTAAACATCGAATTTGCACAAATTATCTGATGGTATTTGGCTATAAATAAACATATTTATCCCATAATATACGTAACAACATTATCACCTGACTGTGGAATGACACTTATATATCTAAAACGCCATCAAATCAAAATTATGTGACACTACATAATCAGCTTTAATATAATCGTTGGTGGAATAGACTAAATTGTACAGGGTTATGATGAAAGCTCCAGGGTAGCCCGCGAAATACAAATTTTCTTACGTTTTTTGCAATTTGCAAGCTAGTGCTAGGTTGTATGATGATCAGAATATTATTTTGATGAGAATATTATTTAATATTTGATTCTGTGATTTTTGTGATGCGAATTTACTGATTATACAGAGTTGATATGACAGAGGGGCATTAAATTACACTACGTATACTATACGTGTGTAGCGCTTAGGTGGTGTAGAGACAATAACACTCCAGATGTACGACGAATGTATATTTAAAATAAACGAGGAATATTGAACAGTGGAAGAGCGTGCGTGTGCGTGTTACAAAATGTGTAGGCACGTCTTAAATAACTAAACTTAGGGGCACAAGTAGTGACTTACTTACTAACATTATCTACCAATAGGAATACGGTTTCGATATACATTATAGTTCCTAAATAAATCGTTCGGTGGCGCGCTGGTCGCCGTCGTGTTATTGGCCGATCGTAGAGACCGCGTCGAGTGCTCTGTTCGGCGCGGGCGGCGAGCGTGTCGCCGGGGCAAAGCCCTAGAATCCCGCGCGCTGCGGCGGCGGCCGGATGATGTTTATGTATTGCAGCTACAGTACTCCCCCCTTAGCGAAGCGTACAGGCGTGTTGACGATCCTGCCTGATCTTGTGCGGTGTTCCTTCGTTTTCGAGGCTGGAAGTAGGCTGGATTGATCTGTGTTGTTATTGTTAGTTGTTGTTGTTGTTGTTGGTCGGTTGGATTGGTCTTCAGGTGATTGGTGTGTCTCACTATCTGTGTGTTCTTGATCTTCTGCGATGTTGATTGTGTACGCCGGTTTGAGACGATCGATTGATATGTTGCTAGATCTTCCAGGTAGTTGAATCGTAAAGTATTTTTCGTTACGTTCGATGACCTTGTATGGACCTTTGTATGGATGCTGCAGAGGTTTGCGGACTGTGTCATCGCGTACAAACACGTGGCTGCATGTCATGAGGTCGTTGTGTACGAACATACATCGCTTGTTTGAATGTGGTTTGTATGTAGGTGTGAGCTTCGTGATAACGTCGTGCAGGTGATCGACATAGTCATAGTCCATTTTCGTTGCGGCTGGTGTAGGTGATATAAAATCACCGGGTAAGCGTATCGCTTGGCCGTAGGTAAGTTGCGCGGCACTTGTGTTGGTGTCGGTGCGCGTGGCGGCTCGGAGACCCATTAAAACAGTAGGCAATTCGGAGATCCACTTGTTGCTGTTTTTTAGTCGAGCCATAAGTGCGGCTTTGAGTGTTCGGTGCCAGCGTTCGACTATACCGTTACTCTGCGGGTGGTAGGCAGTAGTACGGGTTTTTTCTGCTCCAAGTAATTGTACGAGGTTTTGGAATAGTCGACTTTCGAACTGTCGTCCTTGATCAGTTGTTATTCTTGTGGGACAACCGAAACGAGATATCCAGGCTTCGTACAGCTTTCTTGCGACGATTTCAGCGGTTATCTCTTGAAGGGGCATGGCTTCAGGCCATCGTGTACAACGATCGATCATAGTGAGTAGGTATCGATGTCCACATGCAGATGTAGGTAGCGGTCCAACAATATCAACGTGAATGTGTTGAAATCGTTCGCTCGATGGGAATGTTGTGATGTCACTGTGATTATGTCGTTGTACTTTGGACAATTGACACGAAGTGCATGTTTTCGTCCACTCGCCAATGTCGGTATTCATTGCTGGCCAAAAGTAACGTTCTTGCATTAGTTTTCGGGTAGTTCGTATTCCAGGATGACTAGGATTGTGCACGGCGTTGAATGCGATGCGACGAAAGTCGGCTGGTAGGTATGGACGAACATGTGACGTAGAAGTTTCGCAGAATATTGGCTTGTTGGTACCGGGTATGACGATTTTCTTCAGTTGGATATTTTTTTGTCGTGATGATAATGGAATATAGCTGTCATTTTCTTGAGCTTGCGATAATTCTTCATAGTTGATTGGTGATGGCAATTCGATTGTTTCGATACGTGAGAGAGCGTCGGCGACGACGTTGTTTACTCCACTTATGTGTCGGATGTCAGTCGTAAACTCACTGATAAACAAAAGTTGACGAGTGCGCCGTTGAGTATCGTTATCGGATGGCGGCTTACGAATTGCGTAGGTCAGCGGCTTGTGGTCGGTGTAAACAATAAGCTCTCTTCCTTCGAATATTTTTCTGAAGTGTTTTATTGCCATGAAGATTGAAAGTAATTCTCTGTCGAATGTACTGTATCGTTGTTGAGTTTCGGAGAATTTCTTTGAGAAATAGCCAAGTGGTATCCATTTCTTGTTTATGAATTGTTGAAGTACGGCGCCTGCGCAGTTATTCGATGCGTCGCACATGAGCGATATGGCGTCGGTTGTTGATGGAGATGGGTGAGCGAGTAAAGCTGCGTTCTGTATGCTAACTTTACATAACTCGAATGCTTGTGACGCTTCTTTGTTCCATTCGACTTTTGTTTTGTCGCGTTTCTTAGAGTTGTGTAGGAACGCGTTGAGAGGTGCTTGTAAGTGGGCTGCGTTTGGTATGCTATCACGGTAAAAGTTTACCATTCCAATAAATCGACGTAGGTCGTGAATTGTTTCGGGTTTGGGGTAAGCAGTGATAGCAGTTATTTTGTCTTGTGGTGGCTTGATTCCGTTGCTCGACACTTCATAGCCCAGGAACTTAACATTTTCTCTGCCGAAGACACACTTTGATGGATTTATGGTGATGCCATACTTGTCTAATCGGCGTAACACCTCCTGCAAATCTTCGATGTGGCTTGCTTCATCTTCCGATGCGACGATAACATCATCGATGAATGGGAATGCGTAGTCTAACCCGATGAGTACTTCATGTATGAATCGTTGGAATGTCTGTCCAGCATTTTTAAGTCCTGGACACATACGTGGAAACTCAAATAAGCCGAAGGGTGTTGTGATAGCTGTTTTCTCGATGTCCGGTTCGTGTACAGGTAGTTGTTGGTAAGCACGATTTAGGTCGAGAGTAGTGAAGATTTTCTTGCCGTGGAGTAGGTATGTAAAATCTTTGAGTCGCGGAACTGGATAGCGGTCAGGTTTGGTGACGTCATTGAGTCTACGGTAGTCACCACAGATGCGAATGTCGCCATTTTTCTTGGGAACGACATGTAGTGGGCTGGACCAAGGACTTTTGCTTGGTCGGCAAATTCCTTGCTGCACCATTGACTCGAATTCCTTCTTCACGGACAGGTACCGATGTGGTGGAAGTGGTCTGCTCTTGCTGTATACTGGTGGACCAGTGGTTTCAATATGGTGTTCTACCCGATGTTTTGGAGTATCCTTCATACATGACGGTCGCAGAATGTCAGGAAACTTGCTGATTAGTTGGTGATATGGCTGATCAACGTCAATACTTCGGACTGTAGGTTCTGCGGAATAGGTAACTGGTGCCTTGACGGTCAGGTTGGTAACTTTGTCGACGAGACATCGGCCGGCTATGTCGACAAGAAGTTGATGACGTTTCAGGAAGTCGGCACCGATGATAGGTTTGTTGACTGCAGCGATGATAAATTTCCAGGTGTATGGTCTTCGTAGGTTGAGATTCAGTTGTAATGTTTTCTCTCCGTACGTTGGAATTACCGTGTTGTTCGCTGCATACAAGCAAAAATCCGTTGGTTTTGCTATCGATCCTTTTCTTTTCGGTATCACGGAAACGTTGGCGCCAGTATCAATCAAAAACGATAGACGCGAGTTTTTGTCTGTTATAAATAGGCGGTAAGAAATATTGCTTGCGTCGGTTGCCGCCTCAGCCAACGCAGGCGTTAGTTTCCCGAAGTGATGCTGCTGTCATCAAAACTGCACGGACGCGTACATTTTCGTGCGTCTTTGCCGAACTTGCGATGATAAAAGCAGATCGCTGATTGGTCGTTATGTGCGCGGCTGCGATTGTTCTTGCTCGATGAACGCGATCTTGAACGTTGTCTGTCGAAAGGTCTGCGTCGATGCTGATGATAATGTGATTGATGTTTTTTCAGTTCTGCAATTTCTCTCGTGAGCGCGTCGATTTTCTCCTCAATTGATGTAGATACATTCGGGGTTGCGGGAACGGAGGACTGCGCCGAGTGGTTGTGTTTGCTCGAGGATCTTATCTGCCATTAATGCCAGCTCATGAATATCGGAGTGTTTCGCGATGTTGTCGCTGACTGCGAGTACTGCTCGGACGGATTGTGGAAGATGGTTTGTCCACATAATCCGTAGCGTTGAGTCGGAGATATTATCGGCGGCGAGGTTTTTTATGCGACGTAGCAGCTGTGAAGGCTTCATGTCACCGAGTTCCATTTCTGATAGCAATCTTTGTACTTGCCTTTGCTCGGATTCCTCGTAGACTTGGAACAATCGATTTTTCAGTGCTTCATAACGGTGGGTTTCGGGTGGATGAAGAATGATGTCGGAGATTTCGTCGAGATCTTGCCGCTCAAGTTGTCCGATTACGAGTTCGAACATAACTTGATCGCCTTTCTTCTGTACGGACATGATGGCTTCGAATTGCGCGAACCACAGACGAATCTTGTCGCGCCAAATGGGTGGAATGCGCAGCGACGTCGACACACCGGAGAGTTCTTGTTCACCGTTGTTAGCCATGATGACAACTTGATCTGGAGCTTCTTAATATCACGTCGATGTTTCTTCTAAATATCACGTCGATGTTTCTTCTTAATATCACGTCGGGGTCACCACTGTAGCGCTTAGGTGGTGTAGAGACAATAACACTCCAGATGTACGACGAATGTATATTTAAAATAAACGAGGAATATTGAACAGTGGAAGAGCGTGCGTGTGCGTGTTACAAAATGTGTAGGCACGTCTTAAATAACTAAACTTAGGGGCACAAGTAGTGACTTACTTACTAACATTATCTACCAATAGGAATACGGTTTCGATATACATTATAGTTCCTAAATAAATCGTTCGGTGGCGCGCTGGTCGCCGTCGTGTTATTGGCCGATCGTAGAGACCGCGTCGAGTGCTCTGTTCGGCGCGGGCGGCGAGCGTGTCGCCGGGGCAAAGCCCTAGAATCCCGCGCGCTGCGGCGGCGGCCGGATGATGTTTATGTATTGCAGCTACACGTGCATAGTATTAATTCGATACAGTACAAAAATAGAAAGCGCCAAAAAAGAGATTTTTTTTTTCAAACAAACTAAATAGCTTAAAAGTCAGAGTGAAACGCACCACCCTTTATAAATAAATTTGACTGACCTTAGATGCCTAGGTAACAAAGGAGCGCGTGTGCGTGTGTGTGATCTCGTGGCGGGCGGGTGGGTGGCGCGGGGTGCGGGCCGTTTTTGACCGCTCGCGCTGGATTTTATGTTAGGTAAGGTTGTAAAGTACGCGCACACACAAAAACACAAAATTTTTAAATTCTCGATGTGTCCTCCATTCTTATTAATGCACAAATTATACCGACGGAGAATATTGTTATTTATTTTTCTAATTAAATCACTGTCCGTCGCTAAGCACTTTAATTCCCGTAATCTTTGTACTGCCAATTGTATGGTGCCGGTGTTCCTAGGGCAATTGCGCCGGTCACCATACCTTTCTCGGTATGTTCGCAGAGCTAAAGCTGCGTTTCCACGGCATTCACCGTAAATTAAAATCATGTAAGTGTATTCTGACGCCGTGTAAGTTACACGAGGCATTGCTGAACACTTTAATTATTACACACACACACAACCAACGTTTAATTACGTATCCTATCACAATAAAAACAGTCAATAAAAAAAAACACTAACACTAAATAATAATAATCCCAAGTTACGTATCCTGTCACAATAAAAAAAGAAATACTGTCTTAAACTTATTTAGTGTCTATCACAATAACAAAACAAAATCACAATTATTGTCAGCGAGTTCGACAAAACATAACGGCGGCGGGGCTCCCGTGTTACGTAACGTACATCCCGGATGGATGACGCGTGCGCACTGAAAGAACAAGTTTTTTAGTAAATTCGCAAGGATCTAGGATGCAATAGCAACACACTGACCTATTTCTATTCCTTTTACGCGCGGCAAAAAGGCGCGGGGGTTTTGCTATGATTGTCACTCTCATAGTGAAAGTGCAAGTGTGTGTGTATTTATTGCTTCGTGAAATATTTGGTTGTACTTGTGCGGCAACAATGTATTTTATACTCGGATTATCGTTTTAAGGTGCATGACCTATGCGTATGAGATAATCAGCTGTTAGGAATATACATCGTGTTCAAACGTAACAAAAACTTAAAAAATCATTTGTGACTAAACTACTGCTCCTATTTAATTGATTTTTGGTACAGAGCTTGAAAATGGTATCTAGTATAGGCAGTTTAAAGGAAAGCCCCTCTGTCGTATCAACTTTGTATGTTAGACTTAGATGAAAAACTGATCTGTGATTTAAATAATAATGACTACACAACGTGCAAATAATTTCTAATATTTATAGGTAGGAACTTTGATCTGTGATTTGATGCAATAATTACATTAAGAATTAAAATTAAGGGAATAAAAATAATAATTTCCACATCAACAAGCTGTTTAATTTATTATAGTCACAAGGTGCATTTAACTCTTCGCACGTCGAGTGTACACCATGTGTACCGATAACAATAAAATTTCTATTGTGTCTGCTAATTAGACGCGCGACGAGTTAATATATTTTTAATTAGCCCCCAAAACTTTTGAACGCGACTGTACGGACAACTTAGGTATAATACGTCCAATAAAGAAGGTCATCGATATGTGTGAATCAGTCGCTTTGTAGTAGTCATTGGAATTTGGTCGGATAACCAGCCGTTGTTTACATATTTTGGTTTTTTGTTTATATTTACTTAATGCGAAACATTCCAAGCTGAATATTTTCACCATATATCTTTGACTAAAGGCACATGATTTTGGTTTACACCTACACATCTCGGATTGAGCCGGTTCCTTGTATTTTGCCGTCAAAGTTATGACACCATCGTTTTGAATTTTAGCAATAACGCATGTGTTAGATTGTTCACATTTATAGGAAAGGAACTGTTGTTAATTGATGTTATAAAACAATAATCACCTCTAAAACGTAAACTGGTAAACAGAATGCATAAATAACAATGACAATGTCAGCTGTCACAAAACAGGTGACGTTGACATAAGGGAGCGATCCATCTTTTATTTATTCATTCTACTCTCACCGTAAATTAATATTTTGTGAAACAAGTTTCGATTTAAAATAAATGTAATTATCACTTCCTGCATTTATATTTCAAAGACAGAATAATTATCTTAATAGTTAAAATAAGTAGTCTTATAAGGCAGAATAAGAAATATTATGAATTAAAAGACTAGAGTCCAAACCAATGTTTTGATTTGCAGTTTGTGTAATCAAAACTAATGTTTATTTTTGTTAATGTTTTAAATTGATAACGTAATGACTAATGTTATGATACTTTAATATTTCTTAGATTTTACATTGCAATTTCGATGTACCAAATTGTTACTAAACGATTTTAAACCAAAAAACTGTAATGGCGAGATACTAAAAACTTGTCAGATATTACTTAGAGATTATAAATACTCAATGACTATATTGCTAAACTATCCCATTAAGTTTTAAAATAGTTCTATTACATAAGTTTTGTTTATTAATAGCTATTATAATAGATATTTAGCCAAAACTTGAGACGCTCCGTGATTGGTTAAAAAAGGTGGGAACCTTTGGGATTTCAAAAACTATAAAAAGGCTTGTAACCAACAGATCGGGGGACTCTTTGTGCTAGCTGTTGAACGGAAAGACCCTCTGGTGGCCGCCGTAATTATTAAGCTGCCAAAGAGATCCTCGCCACAAGGAGACAGTACACTGACGTGGAAACTCTGACTGGC
Source organism: Luperina nickerlii (assembly GCA_963855955.1). Classification (NCBI taxonomy): domain Eukaryota; kingdom Metazoa; phylum Arthropoda; class Insecta; order Lepidoptera; family Noctuidae; genus Luperina; species Luperina nickerlii. The sequence continues at coordinate 23,993,247 of OY979672.1, read as the reverse complement.
AAAGCCCAAAAGTGGGCTGATCCTAACTCCAGGGTCCTAAGTCCGTCATATTAAGTTGCCTGAAGTTTCCCACGGATATCACACCTAAGAAAAGAAAACGCTTCGTGACTTGTGAAACAGAAGTTCTGCACAAATTCTGTAAAGATGAGTATTTACTTTTTCTAAAAATATGTTTTTCTTAGCCATCTATCTATCTATCTATCATGGGGTTTAGGTTTCCGCACTTAGTCCTTGAAATGGACCATTGTACGTGAGCCATGGTGGCCGATTACTCCAACCAGCCCACCTCCCTCCAGAAGCAGATAAGACTTCCCGGTCTCCTCAGGGCATCCGCAAGGGATGTTGGTGTTCCCAGGGTCTCCTCGCGAATCTTGGTAACGCCTGTGCACTCAAGAAGCACATGCGCCACCGTTTCCTCCGCCTCCATGCATGCTCTGCACAGGGGACTATCAGTGATTCCCAGGGTATGAAAGTGTTTATTTAGTGAACAGTGTCCAGTAATGGTCCCCGCCACCAGGCGCAGGCTGTCTCTGTCCAGGCGCAGAAGGCGCCTGGTCAGCTTTGTATCCAAGGATGGCATAGCTTCCTTGGATTGCCTACATCCTGGTGTCGAGGTCCACCATTTTTCCGCTTGTATTCGAGTGTGATCCTTTAACCAGCTTCTTAGCTGCTTGAAAGGAATGGGCACAATGGGTTCAGGTCCGTAGGGTCTTGTACTGGATCCTCTTCTGGCAAGTTCGTCAGCCGCATCGTTTCCAAGTGATCCACTGTGACCTCTAATCCATTGTAGCGTTATCGTGTTGCGATTTAGTACCGTGATTCGTTCTAGGGCCTTGTGGCATTCTAGTGTTAGTCTCGACGTGATCTGATTACTCTTTAGGGATTGAAGAACTGAGGCACTGTCGGAGAGTATTCGGATATTGGTATCCGTAACCTCCCTGGCCTCTATAGCGTGTGCCGCTTGGATAATACCTACACACTCTGCTTGGTAAACGGAGTTGAGCATTCCAAGTGGTTTGGATATCTTAATGTTTAGGTCGTTGGAGAACACCCCGACGCCCGTCCCTTCGTCGGTCTTTGATCCATCAGTGTAAATTCTTAGCTCTGTTGTACCTGAGTAGTCACACAACTCCTCTATGAGCTCTATGTTGTAGTGTTTTTGGAAGCAGTGGGTCTTCAGGGTTCTGTCGATGGGTGATGTCATCATCGGTTGTTCTTTGATTGCATCTTCTCTGATGCGTGTGTGTTTGATTCTAGAATCATTGCTTAGGGAGCCGGATACTTCGAGTCTGAAAGTCGCTATGGCCGCCTCCTCTCTTACGACGAAGTGTAGGGGAGGTAGCCCCAGCATCACCTGTAAGGCAGCAGTGGGGGAAGTCCTCATGCTACCGGTGATTGCTACGCATGCAAATCTTTGTAGTTTCTCGAGATCTTTTTGGGTGAGCCCAAAAGTTGGTTGAGCCCAAAAGTGGGCTGATCCTAACTCCAGGGTCCTAAGTCCGTCATATTAAGTTGCCTGAAGTTTTCCACGGATAACACACCTAAGAAAAGAAAACGCTTCGTGACTTGTGAAACATAAGTTCTGCACAAATTCTGTAAAGATGAGTATTTACTTTTTCTAAAAATATGTTTTTCTTAGCCATTCTACGTAACTTCTGTGTAAAATGTAACTAAAGGGTATTACTCTTGGATTCAACTGTGGTGAAAGATGGACTACTGTTCATGTAAGTTAATTAAGTAATATTATTGCTGTTAACTGTGTTATCCCAAAGAGTAATATAAGTAATGTTGTCCTCTAAGTGGTATAAAATAATAAGTCTAATATTGTTTTTATGTTAAATCGAATTAAGTACTTACTGAATATTCATGTTCTGTTTCTTACCATTGCTAGTTTGCTATTGCTTTGAGAAATGGTCCAAGAGATTAATCATTGATGTGGTAATAATAATTGTTTCTGCAAATGTACAATGTTTTGATACAATACTTTAAAACAAGCTACCATGAAGTTTGCTTGTCCTTCCTTCTTCATGGTGACCTAGTTTTGGGAACGGACAGCTAGATTTCTCATTAACTGACAAGCCTAATTGAAATAAATGCCTAGTCTTGTCTTTCTGTGCTTTTCTTCATTAAAACCCATTCCCTACACACCATATTCATAGGTACTTCATACAGTAGATAACTAGTAACCACCAGACTCAGTAAATGACACCAATCAACCACACTCAAAGCTTGCTAATTAAGCTGATATTATTACCTATACATATAGTTATCCTTCACCTTTCTGACACATGCATGAACAGTTTTGAAACTTTGTATGGTTATTATTAGCGTCAATAAGGACCGAATACAGTTTTCAGCGAACTTGTTTCTTGTCTAATTTAGGCGCTGCGATGTTTTTTCGGGTTTTCATAAAACCGCTATAACTTGAAAACTATAAATATTTTCTTAAATCTAATTGGGGCACTAAGGGGCACACATTAAGAGCTACTCGTGTATGTTTATTCTACAGGGGCACATGCAATGGTTGTAGAGATATACGATTCATCAAAACGTTACTCCAGCAGGAAATGCAATATCTCGAAAACCTGAAGGGGCACAGATTTTATTTTTGGGGCACATTTTGGCACACATATAAGCTCTCTGGCCATGCATAATTTTTTTCTCTCCGATCATTCGCTTAGAATTTTCCTGCTAGAAAAACGTTACCCCAGCAGGAATCGTTTTTTCCGTTTTTTTCCAAAACGACGGGGGGCACACATTTTTGATGTGGGGGCACATTTACAGCAGATAAGGCACCAATTATACGTTCTACTCCTATAACTCTAGGAGACACTTTCTTGCTGGGGTAACGTACACTATTTATTGACAAAGCACGCCATGACTCAGATCGGAGACTATTAATGTGGATTGATCCCATAATAAGGGAGTTATCTGACTGATCGGTATCTAGTTCAATGTTTTGTACCTGCCTGTTGCGACATACAACAGCGAAGTGGTTGAATTTTCCACATTTCTTGCACTTGACTCCATTGGCTGGACACTTGAATCGGTGTACTTGACCGCAGCGGTAGCACGTGTCTGGTTGGGTAGTGCTTGATGGCTTGGAGTTGTTTGACTGTCTAGGGCTACTTGTCTGTGCGGAGCGGTTTGGTTGTCTGTAGCTGCTTGGCTGTTGTTGTCTTGACTCGCGTTCCTGTCTTCCTGCATGCACTTGGCCGACCATTGCTGTGTCTTCTAAAGTTTTGGCTTGAATTTTGGTTGTTTCTATATATCTGGCTAACTGTACCTACGGCTTCCTCCAATGTTTTCGGTTTTTTGACTAAGATTTTTTCTTTTATACAAAGTTGATACGACAGAGGGGCTTTCCTTTAAACTGCCTATACTAGATACCATTTTCAAGCTCTGTACCAAAAATCAATTAAATAGGAGCATTAGTTTAGTCACAAATGATTTTTGAAGTTTTTGCTACGTTTGAACACGATGTATATTTCCTAACAGCTGATTATCTCATACGCATAGGTCATGCACCTTAAAACGATAATCTGAGTATAAGATACATTGTTGCCGCACAAGTACAACCAAATATTTCACGAAGCAATAAATACACACACACTTGCACTTTCACTATGAGAGTGACAATCATAGCAAAACCCCCGCGCCTTTTTCCCGCGCGTAAAAGGAATAGAAATAGGTCATTGTGTTGCTATTGCATCCTAGATCCTTGCGAATTTGCTAAAAAACTTTCTTTCAGTGGACAGTGCGCATGCGTCATCCATTCGGGACGTACGTTACGTAACACGGGAGCCCCGCCGCCGCGCCGTTATGTTTTGTCGAACTCGCTGACAATAATTGTGATTTTGTTTTGTTATTGTGATAGACACTATAGTACATTATGATATACGTGCGGTAAGTTGAAAATTACAGCCGAGGCGATATTGCTTGCCCGAGCCGTAGGCGAGGGCTAAAAGAAAGCAGAGGCTGTAATTATCAAACCGCACGTATGTCATACGACGTTTTATAACATATTTGCGAGGAAATAAATAAAACTCGGACTGAATTTGCATATTTGCTTGTTTTCCATATGATCTTTCATGAACACCAGTACGGTTTCACCAAAGGGCGTTGTACCACTGACGCCGGTGTCAACCTAATAAAGAACATTTTTAACGCCTGGGAGGAAGCACAAGATGCCATTGGAATCTTTTGCGACCTCTCTAAGGCGTTCGATTGCGTGCACCATGAGACACTTGTGCTGAAACTTGAGCATTATGGGATTAGGAATTTAGCTCTTGATTTACTGAAGTCATACCTAAAAGATAGAAAGCTTAAAGTTCAAGTAAACGGCGTAAACTCATTAGGGTCTGAAATAGCAATGGGCGTTCCTCAAGGTTCGATATTGGGTCCATTCCTCTTTTTAGTTTACATTAATGATTTACCCCAATTACTTCAAAATCAACCGAAGATGGTGTTATTTGCAGATGACACCTCATTGATCTTTAAGATAGACAGACGGGCACAAAATCTTGACGACGTGAATAACTCTATTCTTCAGGTCCAAGATTGGTTTACGGTAAATAATTTGGTACTAAATGAAAAGAAAATACCTAATGTTAGAAGTAGTGAATGTGACATCATATTGAATGGAGAAAAACTGGAATTTGTTGATCAAACTGTTTTTCTGGGAATCACGGTAGACGACAAATTGCAATGGGGACCTCACATAACATCTCTTGTGGGGCGGCTTAGCTCGGCCGCTTATGCTGTTAGAAAGATAAGACAGTTAACTGATGTAGAAACCGCACGTTTAGTCTATTTCAGCTACTTTCACAGCATTATGTCGTACGGCATTTTACTATGGGGTCGAGCTGCTGACATTGAATCCATCTTTATTTTGCAAAAAAGAGCTGTCAGAGCCATTTATAATCTACGTCGCCGCGAATCTCTCAGGGAACTTTTTAAAAGGATTAATATTATGACGGTACCTTGCCAATTTATTTATGAAAATATTATGTATGTAAGAAAAAATCTACATCTTTTTAATAAAATAAGCGATAGACATAATTTTAATACTAGAAATAAAGATAAAATACATCAACCATTTTTCAGATTAGCCAAGGTACACACATCTTTTATGGGGTACTGTGTTAAATGTTACAATAAAATACCTTGTGATATATTGCAATTAAATGAAAGAAAATTTAAAACTCACATTAAACGTACACTTTGTAAACAAGCATACTATAAATTAGAAGATTATATCCAAGATAAGAACGCTTGGAAACATGCTGGTCCTGCTCCATAGGACAATCTAGAGTCTAGACAAAATCAAACGGGTTGCTAATTTAATTGTAAATTTATAATTTTTTTTTTATTTAAATTGAATTACACTCTGTAACTACTTAACTCACACCCTGACTTATTACTTGTATTTTTTATTTTATTTTATTTAAATGAAAATCGTTTACTTTTACCATGTTTGTAAATATGTGAGCACCATGCATCTATCAGATAATTAATTTATATGTCATGGTTTCATTTTTAATTCTTTTACCTATTGTGGTATAGTAATTTTATTTTAGGTGCATCGTCTTCACATATTATTATGATATATGTAATTAATGTATACAAAATATTGTAAAACATTTTTAAAAGAGTAACGGTGGAGTTTCTTGCCCATTCTTCTCCATACGAAAACTACCTTTTGGAATGGGCGACTAGAATCAATTCTATTTGTTATAATTTTTGACGTTCAAAAGTGCCTTTAATGTGCCTATTTGAAATAAATGCTTTGACTTTGACTTTGATGAAATTTTGATACGCTTGTAAGTATCTATCGGTTGATTTTTCGGGCAAGAGGCTTAGAGTAGGCTTTTTCGCTGCCTCTGAGACTTCTGGCGGTGTGGAATTAATAAATTCATCATTAATTGACGACATTTTCAAATAAAAAAAGTACAGCGAAAAGAAAAAGCGCGCGGAATAATTTTTACTTCTTAACAGATAAGCGATGCGCGCGCGTTCGCGCTTTTTTTTTTCAGGCATACATAGGCACAAAACAGCCAGTATTATTAATAAAGTAAATTAATATTTTTGTTTTTGTTACAGATATTAATGGTTGTAATTTATTGTCAAAATTAATTTAATTAAAGAATTAAATGTTTATTTATTATATTTTATCTCCCAAAGTTAATTTTATTCATAAAATGTTGACATCTTTTCTGATATAAAAACTCTTTGCTAAGATTTAAAAAAGTACCGTTCGTTTTGACGGAGTATCTTGATAAACCGTGCGATTTACTTTACATTACCGCACAAGTGCGTAATAAGATACATTACGATACTGAAATTGGTGAAATAAGAGACCCTTTACGAGCAAATATGTTATAAAATAAGTTTAATACAGTATTTCTTTTTTTTATTGTGACAGGATACGTAACTTGGGAATATTATTATTTAGTGTTAGTGTTTTTTGTTTTTTTTTTTTTGTGATTGACTGTTTTTATTGTGATAGGATACGTAATTAAACGTTGGTTGTGTGTGTGTGTAATAATTAAAGTGTTCAGCAATGCCTCGTGTAACTTACACGGCGTCAGAATACACTTACATGATTTTAATTTACGGTGAATGCCGTGGAAACGCAGATTTAGCTCTGCGAACATACCGAGAAAGGTATGGTGACCGGCGCAATAGCCCTAGGAACGCCGGCACCATACAATTAGCAGTACAAAGATTACGGGAATTAAAGTGCTTAGCGACGGACAGTGATTTAATTAGAAAAATAAATAACAATATTCTCCGTCGGTATAATTTGTGCAATAATATGAATCGAGGACACATCAAGAATTTAAAAATTTTGTGTTTTTGTGTGTGCGCGTACTTTACAACCTTACCTAACATAAAAGCCGGCGCGAGCGCGCGAGCGGTCTAAACCGCCCGCCCCCCGCGCCCCCGCCAAGAGAGATAACACACACGCACACGCGCTCCTGCGCGACTTTGTTACCTAGGCATCTAAGGTCAGTCAAATTTATTTATAAAGGGTGGTTGCGTTTCACTCTGACTTTAAGCTATTTAGTTTGTTTGAAAAAAAAATAATCTCATTTTTGGCGCTTTCTATTTTTGTACTGTATCGAATTAATACTATACACGTATAGTATACGTAGTGTAATTTAATGCCCCTCTGTCATATCAACTCTGTATAGTGGTTTTGGGGGTTGAGTTTCCAGCTAAATATATCCCTGGTGAGACTGTCCTCTAGACTGCTGAACTCGCATTGTCTGCTGATATTTTTTAAATCGGTGACGTAATCGTCAATTGTCTCGTCTGCGCCCTGACGGCTATTGAATAATTTGTGGCGTTCCATCGTTATGTTGGTCTGTGGCGTGAAGTGGTTTGTGAATCTTGCGACGAGTTGCGTGATCCAGTTCCTCCATGTCACAGCCGTATTGTGGCTTTTAAGGTCTATGGTCCGAGGTGTCCTGGACCTACGGCTAATCCCGGTGCCGTGCCGGAACGTGCGCCATCTTGGCATCGTGAACTGGGCTTTTTCTTCTCAGCGTTATTGCCTGCGTCTTCTTCTTCTGACACCATGTTGGGTTTATTTCATGAGGATGAACCACACAATAATACGACTGATGATATCGGAATGGTTTAGATTAGACTCGGTGACAAGACTCGACATTCTCTCTGACGGGCGACGTCTCACGATCTCAGTGTAAGCCCGAACGTCCGGTTTTCCATAGACTACCGAGGCTGGTAGTGTTGCTATATAACAATTCTCTTTGGTCCCGAGATAAGAAGAATACTTATTGTAAAATAAAAATGAGCACGCTTGCTTGCAGGCAGAATACAATGACATTATAAAAAGCGTCGCTTTCAAAAAAGATTTGAATGTCTATGAAACACGAATTTCAGCCCACTGTGTGCCGTGGCGGCGGCGAAACATAGACGTCTTGCACATTTTTCTAATAAACAAGCTCTTCTTTTCCTTTTGGAACATCTTTCTTTGTTTTTTTACCATTTTTATTTTATAAAACCGCCAAATAAATTCGCGCAATGCTTAATGTCGTCCGGAAGCCGACTGGCACAGACCCGTCGCTGACAATGGTCAAGAGGGGACTGGGAGTCTGAGTGGGAGTGGGGCGAGGATTGCATACGCGCGCTAGCTTATAACTAAAGGACGTAAGCGACAAAATGGTATTTTTTTGTTTTATTTAGTTAGAAACGATAATTTGAGAAATTCCTTCTGCAATTATAGACTCATCTACATAGAAAATTAAGAGGCTTAAATCGGTCCCGTTTGCCCATAACATGTGAATCTCTTTTTAAAAAGAGGTATGTTTGATATATTTTTCTCTGTTAAAAAAGTTACCTAATCATGAATTGAAAACTGATAAAATAAGGGTTTTATCATGAACTTTCAGGTCACCAACTTATATTTTGATCCGTTTTGTATTTACTGAGAAAAATTGAGATCATTGGCGCCAATATTTCCAATGCGTCCACTTAAGGCGAAAGCGCCAGGGTAGCCCGCGAAATTCATTTTTTTTTAGGTTTTTTAGAATTTGCTGGTCAGTATTAAGTTGTACGTTGATTAATATATGAATCGCGGCCGTAAGAAATATGTGTTTACAGAATTATAATCATTAAAGTTATCAACACAATTCTCTAAGACCACGTAAGTCCCAAGAATAACTGTTTCATGAAATCCTCATTCTTTGTACTTACGTGGTCTTAGAGAGTTGTGTTGATGACTTTAATGATTATAATTCTGTAAACACATATTTCTTACGGCCGCGATTTATATATTAATCAATGTACAACTTAATGCTGACCAGCAAATTGCAAAAAACGTAAGAAAATTTGAATTTCGCGGGCTACCTTAGCGCTTCCCCCTTCAGTGAGCATGACACGTTCTCAACTGCCATGCTCTTTCAAGTCAACATCAAGAAAATCACAATAAACTGAAACATGGTTACATTTACAAAATTTTAAAAATGCTTCTAAATTATACAAAACTATATTTTGCAATTTATTTAAGAGATTAATAGAATTTGACTATCAAATAGGAAGAGATGTTTAATAATGAAGTATTCAACAATTAAAACTTGATTTAATAGAAGATTGCATTTTGCCGTTAGCGGAAATGGCTACTTTAAATAAATTTTTGGCTACTTTAATTTTGGGTAGGTACAAAATGTTCGAAACCTGAATGATGTCGTTTGTTGAACATTTTCAAAAAAAGTTTGCATTTTAAACTTATGTTAGGATCCTCCTGCGCTCAAAATACTGATCCCTCTGACATCATACAAGGGTCAGTGACTGATCCGTATAGGTAATAATAACTTTATGCCTTTGGAAAAAGCTTAAAAGGTTTTTTAATTTTATTTTCCAACTTTAGGAACATTCATATTCACATCTGGCAATCCTGCCATGGAACCAGATCAACCAGAAGTCTGCTGTCAGTGTCAAAAGTAAGTAGCATTGTCAAAACTCGAAATTGAAAATTGAATAGGTACCTAACCTACCCAACTGGTAACAACCTGTAAGCTAAATTATTTTTGACAACTTTGATCTTGAATATATTTCTACAATCATGTTCCGTCTACCTTATGGGGAAAGAGTTGACCCCATGGAAGAGAAGCGCCAGGCACGTGAGAACACCATTAGCAGCGTGATTACCTTTGCTGTACTATGTGCTGCTATCAGAGTGGGTAAGATAAAACGAAAATAATAATTATAGTATTTGATCACTCTAGCTTAGTTGTTCGTTCTCAACTAATCTAATCAAAATTGAATAGACAGTAGTAATAGCACTTAATGTAACTTACCTACATTCTTAGAGGTCTCAGTCATTTTATTTTTAGGTCCTTTTTATCAAGTTAGTATATGAAATTACGAATCGAATTCTAAACTGAGCAGCCTTCTAGAATGTAAGCCTTGATACATATTCCGTAACAGTATAAACTTAACAGTATAAACAGTAGGTAGTATAAAAACCTGATGAATATTTTAGTCAATTTAATTGAAACTTTACCTTCAGTTACATTCAGTTTTGATTTGGTGAAATCCATTAGATGCCGGGGCCTCTAACTTCAATGGTTATTCATTTTCATGGTTCGTATCAATATAAGGTTGGTCTTGAACTGAAATAGTTTGAGTGCATTTTCAAGAAAATAATTGTGGTTATGTTTGTGTACCTATGTTGGAATATTTCTGTTTACAGCTCCCATCATTCTAGAACATAGCGGACTTCAGTGATCAGATCAACATAGTACCAGTTGCAACTATACACAGATTATCTAATCATACTGGGTCATGTAGTCAGCAGCAAATGCGGCATGATCTATCAGGTCTATTAGAAAATAATTCATTCATTTAAATAAATCCTTATGCAATAAATTCTGTTTCTATCTATATACATCATAAGCCATTTGTAAAGTGTAAATCAATTTTTAACCGACGAAAAATCGGAGGAGGTTCTTAAGTCGATGCGTATATGTATTATATTTTTTTTAAATGTATGACCATGCATAACGTTTTACAGAGTAGTCCGATTTTGATAATTCTTTTTTTGTTTAAAAGGGTATATAATCTCGGAGGTGGTCCCATTGTCATCAAATTGGAATCTGATGGAAGGATCCCATGGAAATCGAGGGAAACCCTCAAATTGTGTTATACTTCCTGGCCGCGCCACAGTGGAAAATTAAAGAAACACGTTTCTAGATAAATTGTACCCTTTATGTACGGTCAGCATCAAAAGTCGATTAACACTTCAGTTTTTTTAATCTCAGTTATTGAGCAAAATATTTATTCAAAATTGCAGCAGAAGTACGATGCAATTTTCAACAAATATTTTGCTCAATACCTGAGATTAAAAAAAACTGAAGTGTTAATATTTTGCTCAATAACTAAGATTAAAAAAACTGAAGTGTTAATCGACTTTTGATGCTGACCGTACTTTAGGGTACATGTGGGGAAAAAATTGTACCTCAATGAATTATGAAATATAATGATGTTTTGGTGGCGCGGCTGGGAAGTATACTTTCTGGCCGCGCCACCACGGTTTTTGTAAACTATTAGGCGTACCCGGACATAGTGTACACTAAAGAATTGGACCAAAATTGTTCTTTTCCGTACACTATAGATTCGAAAATGTTATTACTTTAGAAATTATAGCCTTGTGTTGGTGGCGCGGCCAGGAAGTATACTTCCCAGTCGCACCACCAAGGTTTATTAGGCGTACCCGGATATGGTGTACGCTAAAGAATTGTACCAAAATTGTTCTTTTCCATACGCTATAAAGAGATTCGAAAATATTATTACTTTAGAAATTATAAGCCTTGTGTTGGTGGCGCGGCCAAGAAGTATACTTCCCAGCTGCGCCACCAACGTTTATTAGTCGTACCCGGACATGGTGTACGCTAAAGAATTGTACCAAAATTGTTCTTTTCCGTACGCTATAAAGAGATTCGAAAATGTTATTACTTTAGAAATTATAGCCTTGTGTTGGTGGCGAGGCCAGGAAGTATACTTCCCAACCGCGCCACCAAGGTTTATTAGGCGTACCCGGACATGGTGTACGCTAAAGAATTGTACCAAAATTGTTCTTTTCCGTACGCTATAAAGAGATTCGAAAATGTTATTACTTTAGAAATTATAGCCTTGTGTTGGTTGCGAGGCCAGGAAGTATACTTCCCAACCGCGCCACCAAGGTTTATTAGGCGTACCCGGATGTGGTGTACGCTAAAGAATTGTACCAACATTGTTCTTTTCCGTACGCTATTAAGAGATTCGAAAATATTATTACTTTAGAAAATATAGTCTTGTGTTGGTGGCGCGGCTGGGAAGTATGCTTCCTGGCTGCACCACCAACACAAAGCTATAATTTCTAAAGTAATAACATTTTCGAATCTCTTTATAGCGTAGCGTACGGAAAATAAAAATTTTGGTACAATTCTTTAGTGTACACTATGTCCAGGTACGCCTAATAGTTTACAAAAACCGTGGTGGCGCGGCCAGAAAGTATACTTCTCAGCCGCGCCACCAAAACTTCATTATATTTCATAATTCGTTGAGGTACAATTTTTTTCACTACATGTACCCTAAAGTACATAAAGGGTACAATTTATCTAGAAATGTGTTTCTTTAATTTTCCACTGTGGCGTGGCCAGGAAGTATCACACCTCAAATTCTATAGGCATGCATATCTATAGCGATTTGGGTTTTTTTTTATTTTAAGACTACAACTGGTAACTGTTATCTTGCTGGTTTCAAATAGGGTTGGTGGCGGGGTGTTTCCCTTGGTTAGCTGCACCAAATACCTATGCAGTTTGTTATGCAATGCAGGTATGGTTGATGTCTGCCAATAACTCTGGTATCTGGTGGCAATATTTGAGCATATTACATGGGCTACACTTGCCCATGTCAGTATTTGAGCATATTACTAGGGCTACACTTGCCTATGTCATTATTGAGTAGGCCTCTTTTATGGGAACACCCAAATATTCCGAATTTCGATGTTCTGATTTTCAAAAGTCCGAATTTCATAATACCTAAGAATTATAATGTCTATTATTAAAAACCACGAAATTTATTTTATCGAAAGTCATAAATGCGATTTTGTTGTTTTCCGATTTTCAAATGTTCGAAGAAACAAATGCTCGATGGGTTCTCGGTCCGAAAAACGACATTCCAATTTTCAATACACCGAATTATCTTGTCTTCTTTCGCTATTATATACTTACGTTACCCTTACCGCACCCGAACTCAACGAACGCAATAGGCGATATAGGATGCAAGAGCGAGCGAATAACAATACAAATACCTTTACCGTGCATCGAAGTCAAGTAGTATCGCAGTGAAAATTTTTCGCGGAAACGTGCATCGAACTCAAGTAGTATCGCAATGAAGATCTATCGTGGTAACGTGCATCGAAGTGTAGTGTCGTCGCTGAGACGCTCTTTCGCAGTAACTTGCATCGCAATTTTGTAGCATCGTATTAGCTTTTATCGATATTTTGTGCGTCAAAATTCCGTATTCTACTTGTATATTTGTTTTGCTATTCAGTTTTACAAGGCGTTTTTATTACGGAATTCTAATTAATCGGAATTCGTGTTTTTGATGTTTCGAATTATCATTAGGTACTTTTTGATTATCGATCTATTGAAACTAGCTATTTTGGGAATAGTAATTATAAGTTAGGAATATTGAAATTTCGGAATTATAAAAATATGATGAATGATAAATTGGAGTTGTTTTATTAGAAATTTTGAACCATTCGGAATTATGGAAATCTGTATTTTGAAATTCATATTTGTGACTGTCGGAATAAAGATTTTCGTATTTATGTAGTGTACCCCTCTTTTATTAATAGTACGAGATCCGGTATAAAGAGGCATGGTTGCAACCAACGCTGCACACTCCTCAGGCGTAATTGACTCTCAGACAGCCAAGAGTTTAGCCTTACAAATTTAAATTATGCAACATAATTGTACAAAGAAGGAATAATCTTATTTAACTCACCGATAGACGAACTCTTTTGCATCGATTAACAATTAGACGAACTATTTTGCTTATAACTTCTTCGAATTTAAAACAGGATATTATGTAGAAATTTAAAAAGCTAAAATAGTTTATTGGTTCATAATTAAAAAATGGCATAAGTAACGCGACATGTTTTAGTAGAACAGGTTAATATTTTATATAGATATACAAAATTAATGAAGTTAGAAAAAATCTCACAAAGAAAATTTCACACTAGACGAAGTATTTTGCATCGGGGCTCGTATTTCTATATTTGTTTTATGTCACAGTATCCCTTTAGTAAGAAAAACCAGTATAAATTATAAGTACCAAAGAAATAAACACATACCTCAGTTAGAGCTATAAGAAATGAGATAGGTACATCTCTATTTCTTTCATGACGTCATTCTTTGACTTCATTTCAAGTCCTTGGCGCTCAGAGCACGTTAAATTTAACTTGGATTAGGGATGTGGTCTTTCTTGCTTAAACAATTATTTTTACTTTGCATTCAGAATTGAATCTCACAAATAAGTATACCTACGTAATGTTTCATTTTATTTGAACTCTTATCTCTTGTTTATGATAATCTTCTCAAACTGTAAGGTAACCATTACGACTTTGTTAAATTCGTACTCCAGAGCCAGAAGATACCTACAAGCGACGCTTAGTTTGTGGCTCACCGAATATTTCACTTATTGAATTCTTACTTTTCTTTTTTATGAATAAACGTTATTAGTATTATCTAGTCGTACATACCTCAGAAATACTCAGAATCTTCTTCTGGACCAGAATATTTTCTGGAGAACGTTGAACCAGAAGTTCTGTTTCAAAATTCTCCAGAAAAAACTCGGATTCCGATTCCACACCTTGCAAAATGTTTAAAAGTTCATCCGAATCCAGTTCTTCATTCATTTCACTATTGTTTAATTATTAGTAAAATAGAATAGTATTGTTACAAGCAAAGTCAAAGAAGGATGCGTGCGCGTTCACCTGATTAGCACTGCACTATGCAAAAGTGACCGCCGTACGCTTATGACGTCACATAACGACTTCTATGATAGTCCTTGGCGCCCGGGGCACTGACAACCAATTGTTTTGTAGAGATGGGAATATAATTATCGACAAGGATTGCTAACAACTATTTAATTCCGAATCGGCACCCATCTGAACGTCGAAATTCGTCTATTTTCCCTTTGTTATAAAGTAGTTAACCCAGTTCATATTTTACTGACCTCAAATTGTTTTCGATAGTAGTATTTATAAATATTTCAACCGGCGCGCGGCGTAATCAAACAGTTGTAACTTTCGCGTCACATCGCTGGCCGACTTTAAGGGGGAAGCGCTAAGATAGCCCGCGAAATTCAAATTTTCTTACGTTTTTTGCAATTTGCTGGTCAGCATTAAGTTGTACGTTGATTAATATATGAATCGCGGCCGTAAGAAATATGTGTGTACAGAATTATAATCATTAAAGTCATCAACACAACTCTCTAAGACCACGTAAGTCCAAAGAATGATGATTTCATGAAACAGTTATTCTTGAGACTTACGTGGTCTTAGAGAGTTGTGTTCATGACTTTAATGATTATAATTCTGTAAACAGATATTTCTTACGGCCGCGATTCATATATTAATCAACGTACAACTTAATACTGACCAGCAAATTCCAAAAAACCTAAAAAAAATTGAATTTCGCGGGCTACCATGGCGCTTTCGCCTTAAATAAAGTCCTTGGCGTTCTGGGGACATTAAAAATATTCGGAGTTTTTGTTTTTGCCGATTTTAAGACAATTATGGGCTACTTTTGTGTGGAAAAATATAAAACAGGGTATTAGACAGTGCTATATTAAATAATAAAATGAAACAAAGCTTTTAAATACAGTAAAATCATGTTTATAAGATAGTTAAAATGGAGAGCTTCTAATGAAGTCTTAAGTCTCGCTGGTGGCACGAAAATCCGGAACTTCTATTGAAGTCCATTGTGGTGAAAAGGTTAAAGACTTCTCTCCTAAGGATAGGCATACCTACAAGAACTGACTAATTGCAGCCGCGCGTTCTTCCTCGTCCCCCGGCCCGCGGTAGTTAGTCGTGAGCTTCGAAGAAATCTGCCTATACGCACTAGTGGTTATAATATTCCCTATGGTTTAGCCCCTTGTTTATCAATCTACTATTAAAAGCTTTGCGTGTTTGTTAAAGTATTAAAAAACAGCATAAAGAAACCGGTAACTTAGTCTTTTGCACGAGTCACCACATCCCTATTCCTTCTCGTCCTTGTTTCCGTTTCCTGCGCGAACCTCACTAGCGCGCACACACACATAGATACTTTTCGTTCAAACACCAAATCAAAAGGGCGGCACGCAAGCCGGCTCCGTATAAAACAGAGAAAACTCCAGAAACCCTCAAGATAATTGTGAGATATATCATCAAGGGACGTCCCAGACTATTTTACATATAAACATAGTGCACTGTGGAAGATAATCGGGTGTGAAGTGATTTAAGTGAGCAGCACTCCAAGGCCATGTGAGTACCCACAACATTTCCTTCATTCCCCTTGTAGCAAAGCTATTTTACCGGTGGTTTATACAGTCAGTTTATCGAAGGGATAGAACTACAACATTATTTGGCCCTTTGAGCCGGATTTCATACATGTACCTATCAAAATAGTTTAAGTTTCCTTGGTTGTACTACGACTGGCGTCCCATCTTTTCTCTATCAAATTACACAAAATATATATTTCAACTTATTTTATTGTCTGATCATATCTATATAACATATACTTAACATACAACAAGTGTTTTCGGAGTATTCTCATTTCAAACTTCGAGTTTGAAAATCATATAACCAGTTTCGACTAGTTCAGTCCGCGTCATTTTCGTGCCGCGGATTCATACTTAGTCTGTGTTCGAACGAGTTGTCAATGCTATTTCAATGTAACATGCAACATTTGGATAGCTAAATTATCATAAAAGCAACTTATACGTAACATACAACGTTTTAGGTTCTTATTCTAGGCAATCTAAACGTAACATATAGCGTTTAGGTTCTTAATCATATAGTGTTAAACGTAACATACAGCGTTTTTTAACTATTATAATATCATTATTTTAACATTCCTAAAAATACTTTTACGTGTAGTTCGTATTTTCATCATATCAAAGGTCCTTCGACATTCAAACTTCACAGAGTAGGTTTCCTTTTGTACCTACACACCCGTTGACCGAACGCTGTGCGTCAGATCAGACGTTCACTCGTTCTATTTGTTCTGTTATAGTGATACCAGCTCTAAAAGTAGAATACCATTATTTAAAGTTTTAGGAAAAATATTTTCCACTGTTTGTAAACTCATTGTATTATTACTTTTGAAGTCACTCACAAATTGATACTGGTTCTAAAATAGTAGTTTAGAACTATATTCAAATAATATAGCAAGTAAATATTTAAATTAATTTTACTGAATTTCAAATTCAATCATGAGTGAAGCAATGGCGGCTCACTATGAGTCTAAACGCAACATAGCCTTTAAAAGATTATCAGATGCTGTTACCTGTGCTCGCAATTGTCTAAGCGACTCCAGTTTACTACCACGTTTTGAAACATGGTGTTCACGGTTAGAATCACTTATGGATGTGTTTAATGACTCTCACATCAAGCTCATAAGTGAGTATAGGGGCCTTGGAAATGAGGATTGCATTCAGAAACAAACCACTTATCAGGAGCAGGCAGATGATATGTATTTTGAAATTCTTGAAGCTAAACGCACACTTTTTCCTGAAAACTTAATTGAGGGTAAAGCATCAACATCATCGTGTGACCATAAAACTGAACACAAAAACCAGGCTAAATTGCCATCAATAAAGCTGCCTACTTTCTCTGGTCAATTTAAAGATTTTCCAGGTTACATTGACTTATTCAATACTCTAGTCCATAGTCGGACAGATTTAACAAATGTTGAAAAGTTTCAATATCTCATAACTTCCCTTTCTGGGGAACCAATAAATTTAATTAGAGCATATCCTATTTCAGATGTTAATTATACAAGTGCTTATGAAGCACTGCGCAAGCGATATACCAACAAGAGGGTTTTGGCTTTCTTATGTTGGGAACAAATTTGTAATTTGAAATCTATTAGTACAGCATCAGTGCAGAGTTTACGTACTCTCTTAGATAGTTATGCTGAGAATCTTTCAATGTTAGAGTCGTTAGGGTTGTCCACTTCTAAATGGGATTTTGTTTTATTTCATTCTCTTTTAACTAAAATTGATAAAAAATCTCGTGAAGCCTTTGAGCTTTCTTGTACGGGCAGTGATATCCCACAATTTAGTCAGCTTCAAACATTTTTAGGAGATAGATGCAGTGCATTGGAGCGTTCATCTCTAACAAATGTACCAACGGTATCATCAGCTCCCAATAGTCAAAGAAGTAATAATCAAACCAAATCAGATTCTACAAATAAAACATCTTCACTGTTAGCTCAAACGCCTAACACGTTAGAATGTATAATTTGTAAAGAAAAACATACTCTTATTAATTGTGATAATTTCATGTCTAAAACGCCTCAAGAAAGGGCTAAACTTGCTAGACAACATAATCTTTGTTTGAATTGTTTACGTTCCAATCATAGCACTTCAAAATGCTTTTCAACCCGTTCATGCAAGAGTTGTAATCGACGTCATAATAGTTTACTGCATTTTCCTAAGGAACCATCGACTAATCCTAATCAACAATCTTCATCACAAGTCCATACGACTACAACAAATCAGGCTAATGCAAATAGCGTTGAAAAGCAGGTTATTACCCCTGTTACTACATTATCCAATGTATCACGAGGCTTGACTCCCACCTTTGTTTTACTTGCCACAGCTCAAGTCAAGGTCAAGGATTGTAACAACACTTATCAGAAGGTTCGTGTTTTGCTAGATCCTGGTAGTCAGAGTCATATCATGAGCAGTGCTTGCGCTCGTCGCCTTGGTCTGACTCGTTTTAAATGTAACACACCGATGTCAGGTATTGGTGATGTTCCTACTGATTCAAGTAGTCGAGTTTTCCTTGAACTCCGCCCATTAGGCAATTCAGGAATATCCTTTAGTATGGATGCAGTAGTCTTAGATAAAATTTGTGGTAATATGCCTACACATCCAATCAATCTCAATGATTTTCAACATATAGGAAATCTTAAGCTGGCAGATCCAGAGTTTCATCAGTCTCGCCCCATCGACCTTTTGATCGGTGGAGAGATATTTCCGCAGATATTGTTACCAGGCAAAATTGATGGCGGCAGTCATTTGGCAACAGCCATTAACACAGTGTTTGGATTTATTCTCATGGGTAGGACCAAAGCAGCTGATCCCAGTGTTGAATCTTCTCCAGCATCTGTCAATCATGTATCACTGGATGCTAACTTGGACATTGCTATCCAGAAGTTTTGGGACATAGATCATGTACCTACAGAATCACAAGTTAACCAAGCAGCCTCCGCAGACGATGTTCGTTGTGAGGACATTTATAAGTCAACGCATAAACGTGATGCTGACGGTCGTTATATCGTTCAGTTGCCATTTCGCGATCAATCGCTTCCAGTTTTTAGCGATTCATATAATATAGCGCTTCGGCGTTTTAAGCAGCTCGAAAAACGCCTGCTTCAAAACCCTTCATTTGGGGACGAATATAAAGCACATATCATGGAATATTTAACAAGTAATCAGATGGAACGCGTTTCATCTGACGAGTGTCAGTCTCCTACCGCGTACTATATTCCACATCATGCGGTAGTAAAGCCTAGCAGTGTTTCCACTCGGTTAAGAGTGGTATACGATGCCTCGGCCAAGGATAAACTTGGAAAATCACTCAATGACACTCTTTTAACTGGTTGTAAGCTGCAAGCAGATATCACAAATATCATTTTACGGTTTCGTCTCCACGCTATCGTCTTATCAGCGGATATACGTCAAATGTACCGCCGAATTATAGTAACCCAAGAGCATAGGGATTATCAGCGTATTCTCTTCAGGTTCTCACCTGAAGAACCTATTCAAGAATTTAGGATCAATCGCGTGACCTTCGGAGTCTCGTCGGCACCATTTCTGGCCATTCGCACTATGCATCAACTGGCTCAAGACGAACAAGAGTCTTATCCGACCGCAGCTAAGGTTCTGCAAGAAGATCTCTACGTGGATGATGTAGTCACTGGCTGTGAAACCGTAGAGCAGGCAATTCAGCTACAGCAGGAATTGACTGAAATTATGGCTGCTGGTGGTTTTGAGCTCAGAAAGTGGTCCAGCAATCATGTGGCTGTACTGCAAAATTTACCGGAAGAACATAAATTGGTTCCAGTTTTGACGTTCGATAGTGACTCTCACTTCGTCAAGGTTCTCGGGCTTGCCTGGAATGCTCATAAAGACGTTTTTAATTATCAAGTTAATCAAATTCCACGCGGTTGTACCAAACGAACAATGCTATCAGAGCTTGCTCGCATCTATGACCCAATTGGTCTTCTCACACCATTAACCTTTTTAGCTAAATTTCTTATTCAACGTTTGTGGTTACTAGGAACGTCATGGGATGAACCAGTACCCGATGATATTCATCAAACTTGGACGAAGTACACTAATCAGTTATCCAATTTACAAAACCTTCACATTCCGAGACGTATTACTCACGCTCACGCATCAAGCTATCAAATCCATGGGTTCTGCGATGCCAGCGAGGCTGGCTATGCGGCAGTAGTATATCTTCGTTCCAACATAAATCAAAATCATCATCAAGTCTGTCTTGTAAGTGCACGATCACGGGTGGCACCAACAAAGCGTAGAACGCTGCCAAGATTGGAATTGTGCGGCGCTTCTTTGTTAGCAGATCTTATGCATTACATCATTAATTTATTTTCTAACATACTGAACATAGACGGCGTATATGCATGGTCTGATTCTATGATCGTGTTGGCATGGATCAAATCTAATTCTAAAAATTTTAAAGTATACGTTGGCAATCGTATTGCTAACATACAGCGAAAATTACCTTCTGCTGTCTGGAACCATGTACCAGGCAAGCAAAATCCAGCTGATTGTGCGAATCGTGGCTTGCTACCTGACGAGCTCATCAGTCATGCCCTCTGGTGGTCAGGACCGGAGTGGTTATCATTATCTCAAAATCATTGGCCTAACGATACAATTCAATCATCATGCGTCACAAGCAATGACGTACTGTGCGAAAGGCGTACAACAGTTTTAAGTAACATAATCGATCTTGATCCCATCGATAATCTTCTTCAAAAATATTCATCACTTCGTAAAATTCAACGTATTTTAGCATATTGTAACAGATATATCAGTGCCTTACGTAAAACCAAATATTCAAATAATTTTACTGAAGCTGAACTTCACTGTGCTCTTATGAAGCTTGTTAAACATGTTCAACTTTCCGAATTCCAAAATGAAATTAAACTTTTATCAGCAGGGAAAACATTACCTAAATCATTTAGAAAACTCAATCCATTTTTGGACCATTCCGGTGTTTTGCGGGTGGGGGGAAGGCTTTCTCGATCTGAACTCGATTATGAAACAAAACACCCAGCTCTACTTCCACGCAAACATCGCTTAACTAAATTAATTATACAAGCAGTACATAATGATAATCTTCATCCTGGTTTACAAGCATTACAGTTTTTATTATTGCAAAATCTTTGGATATTGTCTCCTCGTCGAGCAATTCATCAAGTCATATCTAATTGCTATAAATGTTTTCGCACAAGGCCAATTGCATTTGAGCCTAAAATGGCAGATTTACCAAAAGCACGTATTACTCAATTAAAAGCATTCCAAGCCGTCGGTTGCGATTACGCAGGTCCATTTAATATAACCTTGCATAGATATCGTGGCGCACGTACTACAAAAGCATATTTGTGTCTCTTTGTATGCTTTGCTACAAAAGCACTCCATTTAGAGTTAGCATCCGATATGTCCACCGACGCCTTTTTAGCGGCATTACGCAGATTTATCGCCCGCCGTGGCAGATGCAACGTACTTCATTCTGATTGTGGCACGAATTTCAAAGGTGCGGAGTCACAATTAGCCACTGTGATGAAATCAGCCTGTGAGTCTGAATATATTGAATTTAAATTCAACCCTCCCGGGGCACCACATTTCGGTGGACTTTGGGAGGCCGGCGTCAAGTCCGTAAAGACACATTTGTATAGAGTCATAGGCACTCAAATTCTCACATATGAGGAATTAAACACCTTACTTACACAGGTTGAAGCAGTACTCAATTCAAGGCCGTTATGCTCACTGAGCACGGATCCTAATGACGTGTCAGTTCTGACACCAGGACATTTTTTAACGCAAGCACCTTTAACAGCGTTACCCACGCCAGATTATTCAAACATTAAACTTAACAGACTCAAGCGTTGGCAACTTGTTCAACGCATGCATCAGGACTTCTGGGCCAGATGGCATACAGAATATTTAACTAGTCTTTCGCAAAGACTGAAGTGGACTAGGTCAACTGACCAAGCTCGCCTTGGTCAAATTGTTATAATAAAAGACGAACAACAACCTCCGTTGCGTTGGCGTTTCGGAAAAATAATCAAACTTTATCCCGGTCGTGATGGTATACCACGTTCTGCGACGGTCGAAACTGGTCAAAGTGTCATTAATAGACCTCTTGTTAAATTGTGCCCCATCCCGGATGGTGGTAACTAATTTCAAAAAATTTTCATTTAATTAACCTTTCATTATCATATTTTTCGTCTTTGTATTTGCAACATAAGTGTATAACACAATATTTATCTATTTCATCACACTTTACACAATTATTGAAAGATGTGGATATGGACCTAGTCATAGTATTTTATCTTCAGTCTCAATAAATTTCGCCAGCGGGGGGGAATAATGTTAAAGTATTAAAAAACAGCATAAAGAAACCGGTAACTTAGTCTTTTGCACGAGTCACCACATCCCTATTCCTTCTCGTCCTTGTTTCCGTTTCCTGCGCGAACCTCACTAGCGCGCACACACACATAGATACTTTTCGTTCAAACACCAAATCAAAAGGGCGGCACGCAAGCCGGCTCCGTATAAAACAGAGAAAACTCCAGAAACCCTCAAGATAATTGTGAGATATATCATCAAGGGACGTCCCAGACTATTTTACATATAAACATAGTGCACTGTGGAAGATAATCGGGTGTGAAGTGATTTAAGTGAGCAGCACTCCAAGGCCATGTGAGTACCCACAACATTTCCTTCATTCCCCTTGTAGCAAAGCTATTTTACCGGTGGTTTATACAGTCAGTTTATCGAAGGGATAGAACTACAACAGTGTTGCACTGAGCTTTGTCGGTACCAAAGACTAATATTCTCTTTGGTCGGTACCTACCGACTTTGTTGTGAAGATTTTACAGTTCTTTTATTACTTACTAGTTGACGCGGCGAACTTTGTACCGCCTCAAAATAAATAAATATGAGAAAATAAATTATCTTCATAATTATTTTTCGCATGTTTTAATAGTTATTCTGCTATTCGGGGTGGAGACAAATCCATCAAATTATAGATGATCTTGACGCTGAACGTACCTTTCGCAAAATGTCATCGTGAAAAATTTGGTCACTTTCGTAAAACGTCATTTTCTCACAATGTCACTTTCGCAAAACGTCATTTTCGCAGAATGTCCTTCACATTCAAGCCATTTTGTCGTTCTGCGTAAAGACCATAGAGGTCATAAAAATCGGTCCAGTCGTTCTTGACAGTATACTCTGTGGTTCTTGAGACGTCCGTGACTACCGCCGGACCACCAACGCCAATCGCTTCCAAATTTGGTAAATAATTAGTGCTCAAAATGTACTCGAACAAAATTAGTACCTTAGTAGTTTTCGAGAAAATCGACTTTGAAGTTGTTCGGGCGGTAGTCACGCTCCCTTCAGCAGGACCACCATGAGCGCCGAAAAAGGGGGCACGCTACAGCTATTCTAAGGGCCTGTTTCACAATCGCTGAGTAAAGTTCTAAGTAAGCTACTTCGAACTTATCTGCTCAGTAAAATTTTTTTTACGTTTCACAATCCCTGAGTAGGGTTAATCACCACTTTATCTGCTCATTAATTTAATCATCCGATGCACTGCCAAGTAACCGTTTACTTGACAAGTAAATGTAAGAAAACATAACCTCAAATACGACATTTCCAGATTTTCGTCAACAACAATTTTTTTTTTAATTTAAATTGGACATTTTTGATCTTATTGAAGATGAATTTGATGATTTTTTCCAACGCATGACGGGACCGCGTAGAGAACCAATATTTCGGTATCGTATAAATAATATGGAAAAATATGACGATACTGACTTCAAGATGAGATTCCTGAGATAAGATAAATTGAATTTCAGATTAATTTAGAATATTTACCAAACACCGGCAATTTTTTGACGTTTGCTGACTGACCAACGTTTGACATAGACATTTTTTTGACAACTCGTTGCGTTCCATTCTTGCAGAAACATTGCCTTTTTAAAAGGTGGAATCACTCTTTTACATTACATTGTACTATTTCTTTGTATGTATTTATCTTTATTATACTTGATAATCATAACGAAAAATATTTTTAATGATAATTCTGTGATTACTATACTTTATAGAAACACATAAATTACTCTTGCCTTGAAACGAAACGTTAAACTCTAAAGTTGCCAGCACACTCATTTGTAAGTATTAATTAGTTAATCATGACTTTAGTTTACTGATTGGATGATTGTGAAACGCAAAGAAAGCTAACGAAAGGATTTAACCTCTATGTAATTAACTCGTTAACTACTTATACCTTTACTCAGCGATTGTGAAACAGGCCCTTAGTATACAAATAATTAGTACCCATAAATGTGATTTATTTCGTAATAAAAACAGAACTGTAACATTTGTATTTACCGAGAAATCAACGATGATAACTTCAGCAGGAACACGAATTTGAATGTTGATTCCAAGTTAGAGAAGCTTGACGCTTTCCTCAAACCTACATAGAAAATTAGTACCCTGCGAGATAAAATTAGTACCCAAAATTAGTACTCCAGTAGTTTACGAGATATACCATGCCATTGGTGGGGTGGCGGTAGTTACGGTCCCAATTTTTATTTCAAGATTTCCCTATTAAAAACTGTGATTTCTTCCCAAATTTATATAATAATTAGTACTCCTAAAGAAGTTACAGCGACCAAAAGTTCAGATTCCTAAGTGTTGTATTTTATGAGAAATTAGCTTTCATTACTTTCCATACTAAATCTCCTCGTATAACCCGACCAAATTAAGTTGTCAATGTACAATTTTTTTGCAATTGAACGAAATTGCAAAAAAATTGCGTAACAGAAATTACAAATACTATGTAGGAGTTGCAATTCAAAATATCTATATTATAAATCGTAAAAAAGCATGAGGGCTATATATAAATTGTAGACTTGTCATTACAATTTACATATTTGTAAGAGATTTTTCCTTTACAATTGTGCGGTTCAGTTTTGTGACTTGTAAAGTTTTGTGGTATAGGGCCTTTTTTTCTGAATGGGAAATCATCAAATGACCCCTCCCGCTCTGGGTGGAGCGGAAGGGAGTGTCAGACTCCTATTGACTAAAACCCACCCGTGTTCCTTCCTTAGCCCTTTGTTCCGGGCCAGCGGTAACCCTTTCGGACAATCCCGCTGACCTGGTATAGGGCCTCACCTCACAATGGTCCATTGTAGGACTAAGTGCGGAAACCAAACCCATAACATAGGGCCTCACCTCCTTTTCTGCCCTCTGTACCCCAAAATCTGCGGACCCTCTCAAAGTCCGTCAACGAAGATACGGGTCCGTCCAAAACTAGTTGATCTCTCAAAACGAGTGACAAAATCAAAATGTGTTGCCATTCATTCTTAGTTCGGGTTCCGAACTAATCACATGTCTGTAGGTACGTATTACGTAGAAGGAAACGCCCATAACTTTGGATTTCGTGCTTAGGGTGCAGACCCTCTGCAGCCAGCGACCTCTGCGCTGCCTACGACGATGCCGTGGAAACGGCGAAGTATTGGGCCAATAACAACCGTCCCATCGACAAAAAATACAAGTTGGACTCATGCGAAGACTTGTATGGATGTTATAAAAGTTGGACTCCTGAGAAAGTTGGACTCTTGCGAACAGAGGGACACGAAGAGTGGACTTGAATCTCCATTTTACAAAAATGAAACTCGCTACTGTTTTTGTAATAAATTACACTGAAGTTTATTTTTCATCCTGAATACATATTGACCAATGTTACTTATTTAATGTTGCATTTGCATCATCAGTTCACAACTTTATTACAACTCACTCAACATACATTTCTTATGCCTTAGGGCAGTTTTTTTTTTTGTTTTTATTTATCTAGTTACAAAATTCTAAAATTTGATAATACAATGAAATTTAAGCATTCTTACAGTTATCACTAAGTCCATTTAGCATTGAAAATAAATGATCATGATATTAATAATAAAAATTGATTTAAGTTTTTCATATATATATTTTTTTACAATTTCAACTAAAACACGCTCACTGCTTGGGAGAGGGCAGATCGGGGTGCAATCATACGTCCAAACGAACACTATACATTGTATACATTTGTAAAAAGTATCAAAATCGAGTAAAAGGCCTACAAAAAATTATCTCGAGATACTAATATTCGTTTACGTAGTAACCTAAAAATTGTCCTATTTAACACTGGAATCGCCGACGTCGGCAGTGGCGCGCGGCGCGTCTAGCGTTAAAGGGTAACAAACGTAGGTATTTCAACTATTTGGCTTAATTATATTTATATAATGAGATGAGCGCGAAATAAAAGCGGTGCGGCACATGAGCTGGCGAGCGCGGCGCGGCGCAGGCGCAGAGAAGTCTCTCCTAGTCCTCCGCCTCCTCGTCCTCCGACTCCTGCTGCTGCAGCCACGTCAGCCACGTGTTCACCTGCAAGCACATCACACGCTGGACAACTGAACATCTTACAACTTCTACAATTTTTTCCATTTAGAGACAAAGTGCGCCAGGTCACAGGAAAACTACCCCTAGAAGCACTAACTATCGAAACTGCACATCCTCGATGTTTATGGTTCTCTATCATAACCCCAATAAATAATATAATAAAAATAGGTAAATTTGTTCATAAGAAGGAATTCCTTAAAGAACGGATCCTATTACAAGCATTGTTCCACTGATAGGAAGCTACATTAATAATAATAATATCCGAAAAACCGTTTCTTTGCGAAGTTTCTATCGTAATTAGAAGTAGATTTATTTGCGGCAAATATGACGCAGAGAAAAAGCACAAAAAAGAATAAGTTGGGGGGAAAATATGCGTCACATCTCAATTCCTATTGTTCTGGTAACTAAGACAGGTTTTCGTAATCATTTGAGCTATTATCAGGATATTTGCAAAAATCGCAGTTTTTTAAGAGCAATTCGATATTTAAAACTAACTGAGCTGATCTGAGGGCTCTTTCCCAAAATATGTTATGTACAGTCAACTCAATATTTTTAAATATAATAAATAACAAAGAAAATATTTGTTTATCATTTTTCCCTTTTTGAAATAATTATTATGTATTGTTGCGCGCCACAAATAATGCTTGATACATGGCGACATAAGTTACCACTAGCGCCATCTAGTATCGGGTAGCGGAACTAGTACCTTGGTGCTAGGACCTTGACCCTACTTGACCTTTTTCCAAGTACTAGTAATTCCGAGAACTATCGACGTCGAGTCAGTCGGGACCGCTATGTACTCGAACATACTAGATGTTTATAGAATAGCTCTGTGGCACTATATAAGGCGGGCGCGAGCCGCGAGACAGTTTCGAATAAGCGATACATGCGAGTACATCAAAGCGACATTCGAGTGCGACTTAAGAGGACGCCTTGGAGATATTGGCGCCAATGATCTCAATTTTTCTCAGTAAATACAAAACGGATCAAAACATAAGTTGGTGACTTGAAAGTTCATGATAAAAAACCTTATTTTGTCAGTTTTCAATACATGATTAGGTAACTTTTTTAACAGAGAAAAATATATCAAACATACCTCTTTTTAAAAAGAGATTCACATATTATGGGCAAACGGGACCGATTTAAGCCTCTTAATTTTCTATGTAGATGAGTCTATACATACTCTTTAAAATACCAGAAGGAATTTCTCAAATTATCGTTTCTATCTAAATAAAACAACAAAAACCATTTTGTCGCTTATGTCCTTTAGTTATAAGCTAGCGCGCGTATACAATCCTCGCCCCACTCAGACTCTCAGTCCCCTCTTGACCATTGTCAGCGACGGGTCTGTGCTAGTCGGCTTCCGGACGACATTAAGCATTGCGCGAATTTATTTGGCGGTTTTATAAAATAAAAATGGTAAAAAAACAAAGAAAGATGTTCCAAAAGGAAAAGAAGAGCTTGTTTATTAGAAAAATGTGCAAGACGTCTATGTTTCGCCGCCGCCACGGCACACAGTGGGCTGAAATTCGTGTTTCATAGACATTCAAATCCTTTTTTGAAAGCGACGCTTTTTTATACTTGTATACGATCGGGAATACCTTCTATATACCTGTTATGATAAACTTTTAGGTTTGTAATTGCAAACAGCACTCTTAGAATTTATTTCGAAAAAAATTGTATGGAGTCGACACAATAAATGATGATATCTCCGTTATCGCACAATTGCGCCTTTCAAAATAACGAACAAATCCAAGTTTGTAACGATACTTGCCATGGTGTTTGTATGATTGAAGAATACTAAATGATTTTCTTTTAGTATGCTCCTATTTATTGCGATCGACTTTAATCTATTTTCCCGAACAACTAATTTGCTAAATACCCTCTTAATTATTTACTAACAAAAACTTAATTATTCAATAGATATAGATATTCAAAAAGTCAGTAGATAGTACACATGTCATTAACAAACAATAATTTCCTTAATTTTATTGGGGATTTTGAGAATCATTAGATAATTACTATTTCTGGTAATGAGTTTTCAAGCGAATTTGACTTTCTAATATGGCGCATAGTTAATTTGCGTTAATGTCCAGTCTATACAGGGTGTCCCAGAACTCAACATCAAGCCGAAACGGGGTGACAGGATTGATCATAACCATCACGAGAAAAATCTGAAAAAAAAATCTATTCCATGCAGTTTGAAAATTATGGGCATTTTAAGAAAAACCTAGAAATTTGATCAAACTGTAACAGTTTTCGGTTATTGTGGTTATTCTTTTTTATTTTTGTTCATTTGAACTTTGGAAACGTAATCCTAAATAACATTTCTAGAATCTCAATAAAAAATAATGACACAATTGCCTCAAGTTTCCGAGAATTGAGACTATTCGTTAAACTACGAATTTAAAATTTTCAAGATTCGTCGACTTTGATAGGCCCTCCTTTAAAAAAAATGTACTAGAGTGCCTTGGCAAGTGGCATTAAAAGTTGGCGCATTTAATCAGAATTCTAAAATGGTACAATACTTGTTAGTTCCATACAATAAAAAAGAGTAAAAAAATTAAAACCTCAAGTAACCCGATTTTTGCTATCTCAGTTAAAGTGTTTTTGATTCGCACAAGCTCTAGGTAGGTTCTTAATTTTAAGGCAAAATGATGAGAGAGATGGATAGTGGGTATATTTGCCATGAGTGAGCGAAACAGATAGTGACGCCACTTTTATTAAAGTGAAAAAAGTGAAAAAAAGTTAGTAAAATAATGAAAAATCTTGATCTAGTTTAATTTAGGTTTTTTAGAATAAAAGTCAGATAGAGATTATTACAATAAATAAGCCCATTGAGAACGTAGCCAACCTGCATGAACGCATTTCTCAAGCAGCTGAGGAGATCAACTCTCGAAGATATGCCCGACTAATAAGTAGATCTTTTTTAAGAAGATGTAGGGCTTGTATTGAGGCTGATGGTAAACAATTTGAACATTTATTGTAATAAAAATGTTATTTCTCTATCTGACTTTTATTCCAACAAACCTTAATTAAACTAGATCAAGATTTTTCATTATTTTACTAACTTTTTTCACTTAAATAAAAGTGGCGTCACTATCTATCTCGCTCACTCATGGCAAACATACCCACTATCCATCTCTCTCATCATTTTGCCTTAAAATTAAGAACCTACCTAGAGCTTGTGCGAATCATAAACATTTTAACTGAGATAGCAAAAATCGGGTTACTTGAGGTTTTAATTTTTTTACTCTTTTTTATTGTATGGAACTAACAAGTATTGTACCATTTTAGAATTTTGATTAAATGCGCCAACTTTTAATGCCACTTGCCAAGGCACTTTAGTACATTTTTTTTTAAAGGAGGGCCTATCAAAGTCGACGAATCTTGAAAATTTTAAATTCGTAGTTTAACGAATAGTCTCAATTCTCGGAAACTTGAGGCAATCGTGTCATTATTTTTTATTGGGATTCTAGAAATGTTATTTAGGATTACGTTTCCAAAGTTTACATGAACAAAAATAAAAAAGAATAACCACAAT
This sequence comes from Luperina nickerlii, assembly GCA_963855955.1. Classification (NCBI taxonomy): domain Eukaryota; kingdom Metazoa; phylum Arthropoda; class Insecta; order Lepidoptera; family Noctuidae; genus Luperina; species Luperina nickerlii. The sequence goes on along the minus strand of OY979672.1, from coordinate 23,963,222 downwards.
AACCGAGAAATGGTACAGTTTGATCAAATTTCTAGGTTTTTCTTAAAATGCCTATAATTTTCAAACTGCATGGGATAGATTTTTTTTATATTTTTCTCGTGATGGTTATGATCAATCCTGTCACCCCGTTTCGGCCTGACGTTGAGTTCTGAGACACCCTGTACACATCCAAGTTAAGCTTGATATTAGTTAAAACAAAAAAATGAAATATCATTAAAGTTTTTTTTTAAAAAAGCACTCGTCTGACTTTGTCATGGAGTATGTCAAAAAATCAAAAATAATTCATATATTAATAACCTAAGAGGATATGTGCGATAACGGAGATATCTCACTCTCTCTCTCTCTTGCAAAAAAGGATTTGAATGTCTATGAAACACGAATTTCAGCTCACTGTGCGGCATCGCGTCTCGCAATACTTACGTTACTTATCGGGGTGTGAGCGGGTTGCGGGGCGCGCGTGCCCGGTTTTGGAATTATTGTTTATCAATGCGTCGCCTTAAGAGTGATCAGTAAGTGCAATTGTGTTTCCTAATTAGTGTGTTTGACTTGTAATTAGTGTTGGTGAGTAAAGTGTCATTTTTTTGGTTATTAAATCGGCAGTTTTTATTGTCACGAACCCCAAGCTCGTAACAATTGGTGTCAGAAGTGGGATAACAACATGCCGATTTTACCCAAAGACGACATGGAGGGTATCTGTACCCGGAGTCAACGCCAGCAAGAGACGGACCAGTGGCGATTTGATGGAGCAATGCCACAGGGGTCGGAAGGCCAGCTACCGACCACGGAGGCCGGCCCGTCCACAGCTGCTCCAGCATCATCAGCACCAGATTTTGCTGCTTTGATGATGATGCTGCAGGAGCAGGCTCGCCGACAGGAGGAACAAGCTCGTTGACTGGAAGAACAGCTCCAGCGGGACAAGGAGGAACAGGCTCGCCGACAGGAGGAACAGGCTCGTCGGTTGGAGGAACAGCTCCAGCGGGACAAGGAGGAACAGGCCCGTCTGTTGGAAGAACAGCTGCTGCGTGACAGGGAGGAACAGGCTCGTCGACAGGAGGAATAGGCTCGTCGGTTGGAGGAACAGCTCCAGCGGGATAAGGAGGAGCAGGTGCGCCGCCAGGAAGAGCAGATGTTCCTCATGAAGGATCTTCATGCAACCTTGGGGAAAGACATGAAGGAGATGAAGGAGAAGGTTGCCCAGCATGACAACCGCCTGTCAGAAGCTGAAACTCAGATCAGCAAGTTTAATGACGTCATTGCTAATGTGAAGCAAGAGTTGGGTAACCTTAAACTGGGTGATGGAATCACAGCTCCCGTAGCTATAACACCTTCGCTACGTGGATTCAAAGTGCCACCGTTCGACGGAACTTCTTCCTGGTCGGCCTACAAAATCCAGTTTGAGGCTGTCATGAAGGCGAACGGGTGGAATAAAAGTCAGGCCATGACTGCCCTCACCCTGGGCCTGCGTGACCGGGCCTTAACTGTCCTGGAAGCTCTCGGTAAGGAAGTGACTTACGAGCAGCTCCTTGAGGCATTGGAGGCTTGGTATGGCGACGCTCACCTGGAACACGTGTTTCGGGCGCAGCTCAAGGATCGCGTGCAACGCAGTAACGAAAACCTGCAGCAGTGGGCCCTTGAAGTGGAGGAGCTGGTTCGTAAAGCTTACCAGTCCGTACCTGCGCTTATTGATGGGAACCTGGTGCTGGCATTCATCGACGGCATCCGCGACCTTGAAGTTAGAGCTGCTGTGAGGCTCGGTCATCACGGGACGCTTAAGGACGCCTTGGCCCATGCACTGGAGGTGGAAGCGGTGCGGCAGGATCATCGTTCCCATCGCGTCAGGGAGGTTGCAGCGGCTACAGTTCGCAACCGCAAGAAAGGATACAGCCCTAGGTGCTACGGCTGTGGGGAAAGGGGCCACCTTCGATCCAGTTGCCTTAAGCGGACTGCAGAAAGGGAAGGTGGCTGGTCTCCAGAGGGTAGTGCGGCTAACAGCACCGCCCAGCAGCAGCGGGACGGCTTTGTGGTTAAACACCGCAGCGGGAAGTCTCTTGGCAACACAGATGCATTGTCAAGAAGACCTTGTCCTGAAGACTGCAAGCATTGTACTAGGCAGGAGAGTAAGGAATTGGTACGGTCAGCCAAGAAAGTGGTGTACCAGTTTTGATTTAGTTTCCCGGTCATCGAAAATTACAACAAAGTTCGTTATAAAAAGATATTACTGAAGGAGACAACATTATCATGACGTAAACCTATGTATTTAGTATTCATACGTCATATGTCACATAACAAAACAAAATAAAACAAAATACGTGTTTGTTTTGTACAAGTTATACAGTAATCTGACATATGGGACATAATATCGCTGCGCCATCTACGATTAGCTTTGAGTTGCCTTCCCCATTGAAATGTTTCCAAACAAAAGTAATAAAAACTATTTAAATAGACAACCGAATTCTATTTGAAAAAGAAAACTGACAATTGACATTTTGTCAAATATATGCAAAAAATCAATATATTTTCCGTGTTATTTTTCAATCAACTGCATATAAAATCATCTCAATGCCTGCCAACTTGACCATTGCCGAAAGAGCACAAATAATTGCCCAATTTAATGAGGGAAGCAGTATCAGTGCGATATCCCGGAATTTGAATATATCGAGGCGTTCTGTCCGCTTTTGGATTCGTCGTGAAGGAGAGGAGGGAAGTTTGTTGGATCACAGAAGAAGTGGTCGCCGGCCTGCACTCTCCAATAACGGTAGAGAATTCATGAGACGGGAATATGAAATCAATGGTTTTAAGCCCACAAAACATTTTGCGGAGATGTTCGATGTGAGTGCCCAAACAATAAGGAATCATCTACATTACATGGGGTTGCACCACAGGCATTACGCCAAGAAAATATATTTGACGGATGCTCACAGACTTGCTCGTCTGAACTTCGCCAGAGAGCACTTAGACTTTGATTGGTCTAATACAGTGTTTTGTGATGAAAAAACGTTTAAATCCAGTCAGCATGGACGTCTTCACCTTTGGCGATATAATTCAACACGGTATAAAGATGATCATGTAATCCCAAATAGAGAATCAGGTCGAATTTCCGTAAATATTTGGGGCTGGATGAGTGCGGATGGTGTAGGAGAATTGTGTTCTCTACCTCCTCGAGCGACGGCTGTAAATTATATCGACGTGCTTCAGAATGCAATGCTACCGACAGTCCGTAATGTTTACCCGGAGAACGAAGTGCCACAATTTGATTTTGTTCAAGATAATTGTTCAATTCATAATGCGAGGATCGTAAGAGCCTGGTTTCGTTCACACACTGACGTAAGGGTAATTCAGTGGCCTTCAAGATCGCCGGACCTCAACCCGATAGAAAATCTTTGGGGCCATAAGGCCCCAAAGATTTTCTATCGGGTTGAGGTAATTACAAGTAATTACAAGTTTACAGAAATTGTAGGTTTGTGGATTCGCCTTGTGCCTTTACAATTTTATGTAACTTGTTGATTACAATTCTGAATTTGTAGATACAATTTTGTCATCAAAATCTACAGACCCCCGCCGTTGATTTTACGACGTCATTGGTTCCATCAAGTTCAAACTAAGAACAGCTGTCACGTTACAAACAGTAATAGTCGTTATCAATAATCAGATAAAGACAGCAATAGAAGTTGTCAGATCGATCTGCAAGCGAAACTAATCTTTATCACCTATGAATCTGCAAGCGATATTCAACCTTAGGGTGGTACACCACTTTCTTGGCCGACTGTACCTGTGAGGATGCTTAAGACAGACCTCAACAACGAGTGGAAGGAAAGCCTACAACGTGCACAGCAGGAAGATTCAGACATCAAGCCGATTCTGGAGTGGATGAAGGCCAGAGCTCCTAAGCCCAGGTGGAACGACGTCTCAGCGATGAGTTCGGCCACAAAAAGCTATTGGGCCCAATGGGACAGCTTGGTGGTTCAGGATGGAGTCCTGTGCCGTAAATGGGAAAATGCTCGGGGAGACAGATGTCATTTGCAAATGGTTGTCCCTAAAGCTCAAGTACCGGATGTTCTACAGCTGTACCATAATGGTTGTTCAGGAGATCATCTGGGAGTAAAACGGACTCTACTGAAGATACGACAACGGTTTTACTGGGTCCACTGTCGGGACGATGTCGAGGATTGGTGTCGCAAATGTACAAGTTGTGCAGCTGTAAAGGGACCTCAGACTCGTAGTAGAGGTGCATTAAAATTGTACAATGTTGGTGCACCATGGGAGAGGATAGCCCTCGACGTTGCGGGGCCGTTTCCGGAGAGTGAAAGTGGCAACAAGTATTTCATGGTTGTGATGGATTACTTCACGAAGTGGCCGGAAGTCTTCGCCATTCCAAATCAAGAAGCTTCAACAGTTGCGGATAAATCAGTTCATGAAGTCTTCTGTCGTTTTGGAGTACCTTTGGAGATTCACAGTGATCAAGGAAGGAATTTTGAGTCCCAAATATTCCAGGAAACTTGTCGAGTTATGGGTACTCATAAAACAAGAACGACTTCTTACCACCCACAATCGGATGGAATGGTGGAACGATTTAATCAGACACTGGAGAGGTACCTAGCGAAAGTTGTGGAAAATCGGCAACGAGATTGGGACAAGCACATACAACCGTTTTTGTTGTCATATCGAAGCGCTGTTCACGAGAGTACAACGGTGACGCCAGCTTTCGCAAACTTCGGAAGAGAACTACGGCTACCTGCAGACCTGATCACCGGAATACCACCTGATGCCCCACGCAGTGTAACTGATTATGCGAATGATTTGCGGAACAAAATGAATGACATTTATGAGCACGTCCGACAATCGGGCCAGCAAATGTCTGAAAAGATGAAAACCCGTTATGATCGCAAAATGAACAATAAAGAGTTCGACGAAGGTTCACTCGTGTGGTTGCACAATCCAGTCCGCAGCAAAGGGAAATCTCCCAAGCTTCAAGCTAAATGGGACGGACCGTACCGGATTGTGACGAAGATCAATGACGTAACCTATCTGATACAGAAAGGTGCAAGAGGTACTCCTAAAGATCGTCCATGTGGATCGACTGGCGCGTTATTATGGGGCCGATAATGCTCGGGACGAGCATGTCTTAGGAAGGGGCAGTGTTGCGCGCCACAAATAATGCTTGATACATGGCGACATAAGTTACCACTAGCGCCATCTAGTATCGGGTAGCAGAACTAGTACCTTTGTGCTAGGACCTTGACCCTACTTGACCTTTTTCCAAGTACTAGTAATTCCGAGAACTATCGACGTCGAGTCAGTCGGGACCGCTATGTACTCGAACATACTAGATGTTTATAGAATAGCTCTGTGGCACTATATAAGGCGGGCGCGAGCCGCGAGACACATAGTTTCGAATAAGCGATACATGCGAGTACATCAAAGCGACATTCGAGTGCGACTTAAGAGTGATCAGTAAGTGCAATTGTGTTTCCTAATTAGTGTGTTTGACTTGTAATTAGTATTGGTGAGTAAAGTGTCATTTTTTTGGTTATTAAATCGGCAGTTTTTATTGTCACGAACCCCAAGCTCGTAACAGTATCAATCGACTCAGGCTATCGCAGTCCACGGCTGGACACAGGCCTCTCCCAGGCTGCGCCACAACACTCAGTCCTCCGCCTTTGGCATCGTCTGTCCTAGCTTGCGACGCAACTCGTATAAGAATTTCTTGTTAAAGACTTTTTGTAAAAAGTCGAATAGATACTTTTTATTTTCTTTTTAGTCGTCAAATTGATGTGCAGTTTTTATCTTGTTTGTAGTAGACTCATCGTCGATGAAAACCCATTGCACTACATATATTTTTTTGTTATTATAGTTTGTTTATTCTTTTACGTTATAAATCCGTCATTTTCTTGAACTTCAATAAAAATACCAAGTACCTACAATGACCTACATGTAAATACAAACATATAATTATGGTGCTGAGTGAACAAAATATCATATATTTGGAATGTCATATTTTGGGAATGATCAAACTGAGTGTCGATTTATAACATCAGCATGTCGATTCTGTAAAAATCTCACCGTGAATACTTGCGTGGAGTGAGCTGTCTTTGTCATCCTACTGATGCTAGGGATTGACCAAGCAAACATTTACAATCATAATCGAGATTTTAATAATATTTTTAATGCTAATTAATCCTATTGATATTTTTATATAATTCAAAGCTAGTATTTTAGTGGTCAAAACATTAATATTTTGTGGGGTTTTACTTACAATAAAATAGCAAAACGGAAGCGCAGTCAGAATCTCAATGTTGTTTTTTTTTCTTTTTCCTTAGACTTGTAAGTCCTTATATAGCCTGACGCGCGAGCGCGTCACGCACGGACAGTAAATAAAATTAAAACATTCACGTTTATGACAGCTAGACTGATGAAAATACGCATCGACATTGTTTGGTTATTATGAGCGATTCTAGATCGTCTAGTAAATACTGCGACGATGTTCAGCGTTGTTATTAACCAAAATTTATTCAATTAGGTAGAAGAGATAACCGGGTGTGTCAAGTCATCGAGTGCTAACGGGTGCCTGGCTGACGGACCATAAGAATGTAATCCCACGTAGTTTCGATAAAGGGACTACTTTCATCATTTATCTAGTAATTTCTTCCAGCAGACCTGCGACAGGAGAGTTGGCTAAGAAACGTAGACACAGTGTGTAAAACAGGATACAGGAAAACTAAAATTCGACAGCCCAAAACATGAACACACCTATGTGCCTTTCTTTACGTATTATGTATGTACTTATACGAACAATAAGTACACCAATCATTGAATACATGCTTAGCACAATTTCTTATATATTATCTTAAATGTAGGCTGACTAAATTGAGTTTTTCAGTACAAACACGGTTGGATTTAGACATTAAAATCTCTAAAAGCATTAAAATAATTAGGAACTAATTATTGTCACTGAACTCGAATAAGAACAGGCCATACGTACGTTGTACATGGTCGTCGATGACAGCAAAACAAACTTCACTTGATGTTGATACTAATGACAGCGCCTAACGCGCTTGCGCGGCGTGAAATATGGCTCATTCCGAATTAAGTCATCATCGCTCACAGCGCTCACTAAATATAATTTGGCGTCTAAGGCCTCTGCCTCGAATTTTGCGGGCAGCGGCGGCGGCGCGGGCGGTCACCGTTTGACTTCAATTGATGTACATTTCAACCGCGCGGCCAACTCATAATATTTGACGAAACTTTGCCAGGAATTAGTGCTAATTTGTTACTTTACACACCCCTTTTCGTGAATTTGTTACAAAAAAAACTAAGACGCTATGACAAAGAATAGTTGGCCGCTAGAACCGCCACTTGCCGTAATCATCGCCCGTGATTACACAGAAACTATATAATACAGATAGACGAATGATGCACCAAAAGAAAGGTCTTAATTTGTTCAATTTGTTACAAAATTTAAAAACGTCATAACGTAAATAAAAAAAAAGTTACGCAATATTTAGTTCTCAGGTTATGAGTAGGTAGGTATCTCACCATAAATATCAAATTAATAGAGGCTAATGTGTATGGACAATTAGTTACTAATTTGTTACAGCTAAAAACAGAAAAAAAAATACTAGAAAGTAGGTTCAATAATTTGTTAGAGTCGATTTTAGTTGGCCGCTCGGACGGCAATATGCCTAAAATACAATGGCGTTTATCTCTTTATAAAAAGTAGGTTTAAGCTAAGTTTTAGTACTAATCGCCAGGTAACGTAACATAGTTTGGATAAATATGGCGAACATAACTGCAGCATCCATATTTTAGAATATATTTACAATAAATAGTAGTATGAAACCGTATGAGAGTAGGTTGACCATGAATTTTCACAATGAAGTGAGACTGAATAGTGATTATTGGAATGTTCGATATTCATATCTTATTTTTTTAGGGCGAGTGCTTATATAAATGTTAAGGCATCCTGTAGCATACTTTATAAAAGTAAAAGTCACAAATCGATTAAAATTTCTTTATTCAAAATCAACACAAAGACAAAAAAATCAAGTAATAAAAGTCAACAAGGTAAATATCAAATCTTTATAAAATAACATAATATTTATAAATTAACTGACACGAATATATGACACAGAATGCAGACATATTTTCTTACAGGTACTTATTTCAATTTTAAAAGAATTGTCGTCGTAACAAAAATATGTATTGTTATTTAAAAAATGACATTTATAGTGGCCTATTTTTGTGCCTGGTATAAATTCTATTGTACCAACTAAGAAATAATAATTATCCTTAATGTTAATAGTGATCGGCAGTTCAGTGAGTAAAACTGAGTCTGCCGCTCCGTTTAAATCAAATGTTATGATCTCGCCTAACTTAAGTTCACCTTTCAACTGTGTGTCACATTTTTGACACATTGTGTTAATTTTTTCATCAAAACAAATTGCTTCTTCTAAACTTGTTATTCCAAATAACTTTAAAATATCAAGGTTAATTAAAATAAATACATGGTCTCTTTTCAATTGTATGTAATTACAATATGTACAGGTTTTCAAGTATTGAGCACTTGTAACATATTTTATAAATATTTTTTCAAATATGTAAGCCACATTGCAACTGCAGTCTTTATTTTGGAAAAAAGTTTTTGTTATTTCTGATCTACAGTTGTAAATTTGCTCTATATCATGTGCTCCGTTCAAAAGCATACAAATGTAATTAATGACACAATCTCCTTTTAATTTACTCAAAAAGCTTTTGAAAGCTGTACTTCTAATACAGGCTTGACCTATCAAATAAAATGCCGAATCGAAGGGACATGTATTGAAATAACCTGAGCTTTCCTTCAAAGCTAAATTCCCGTTTCTTATAAATACTATTTCATCGTCTTTTTTCAGACAATTATGTGTATTCGACTCTCCTCGCCAGTTCTCCAAATAGGATGGTCTATCACTAAATATAGAATCACTGGAAAAATATAATTCTTTTTGTTTGATTTGTTTTTTTTTATTGACCTTTTCTTTTTTATAAATATTTTTAGTCATGGCACGCCTAGTTTGGCGTAGATTTCAAAAGCTTTTTGAGTAAATTAAAAGGAGATTGTGTCATTAATTACATTTTTATGCTTTTGAACGGAGCACATGATATAGAGCAAATTTAAAACTGTAGATCAGAAATAACAAAAACTTTTTTCCAAAATAAAGACTGCAGTTGCAATGTGGCTTACATATTTGAAAAAATATTTATAAAATATGTTACTAGTGCTCAATACTTGAAAACCTGTACAAATTGTAATTACATACAATTGAAAAGAGACCATGTATTTATTTTAATTAACCTTGATATTTTAAAGTTATTTGGAATAACAAGTTTAGAAGAAGCAATTTGTTTTGATGAAAAAATTAACACAATGTGTCAAAAATGTGACACACAGTTGAAAGGTGAACTTAAGTTAGGCGAGATCATAACATTTGATTTAAACGGAGCGGCAGACTCAGTTTTACTCACTGAACTGCCGATCACTATTAACGTTAAGGATAATTATTATTTCTTAGTTGGTACAATAGAATTTATACCAGGCACAAAAATAGGCCACTATAAATGTCATTTTTTAAATAACAATACATATTTTTGTTACGACGACAATTCTTTTAAAATTGAAATAAGTACCTGTAAGAAAATATGTCTGCATTCTGTGTCATATATTCGTGTCAGTTAATTTATAAATATTATGTTATTTTATAAAGATTTGATATTTACCTTGTTGACTTTTATTACTTGATTTTTTTTGTCTTTGTGTTGATTTTGAATAAAGAAATTTTAATCGATTTGTGAAAAGTATGCTACAGGATGCCTTAACATTTATATAAGCACTCGCCCTAAAAAAATAAGATATGAATATCGAACATTCCAATAATCACTATTCAGTCTCACTTCATTGTGAAAATTCATGGTCAACCTACTCTCATACGGTTTCATACTACTATTTATTGTAAATATATTCTAAAATATGGATGCTGCAGTTATGTTCGCCATATTTATCCAAACTATGTTACGTTACCTGGCGATTAGTACTAAAACTTAGCTTAAACCTACTTTTTATAACGAGATAAACGCCATTGTATTTTAGGCATATTGCCGTCCGAGCGGCCAACTAAAATCGACTCTAACAAATTATTGAACCTACTTTCTAGTATTTTTTTCTGTTTTTAGCTGTAACAAATTAGTAACTAATTGTCCATACACATTAGCCTCTATTAATTTGATATTTATGGTGAGATACCTACCTACTCATAACCTGAGAACTAAATATTGCGTAACTTTTTGTTTATTTACGTTATGACGTTTTTAAATTTTGTTACAAATTGAACAAATTAAGACCTTTCTTTTGGTGCATCATTCGTCTATCTGTATTATATAGTTTCTGTGTAATCACGGGCGATGATTACGGCAAGTGGCGGTTCTAGCGGCCAACTATTCTTTGTCATAGCGTCTTAGTTTTTTTTGTAACAAATTCACGAAAAGGGGTGTGTAAAGTAACAAATTAGCACTAATTCCTGGCAAAGTTTCGTCAAATATTATGAGTTGGCCACGCGGTTGAAATGTACATGGAGTGCGCCGCTCGTTGCCCGCTCCCGCGCCGCTGTTTTCGAGAACCGGTCCATTTGATTTCACGCATAAGATCCTGCCGCTCCCGCGCCGCCGCCGCCCCGCTGCCCGCAAAATTCGAGGCAGAGGCCTAACGCGCTTGCGCGGCGCGGGCGTGAAATATGGCTTATTCCGAATTATGCCATCATCGTACACAGCGCGACACATAAATAATTTGCGTTACGATTTAGATAAATCACCATTATGGCAGCTGAGAGTCAATGTAAAACTATATTCACTTGAATATCTCGTGATCTTATCACTTCACGAGTTTCTTGTAACATAACTTCGGCGAGGTGCAGTGAACACGGGCGCGCGATGAGCGATAAAATATTTACACTTATTTGACGTTGGTATTGCATTTTCCTAATGTTCGTATACATGACGCCTTACAAGTTAAATATGTAAAAACAAATCTCTAATGTGATAATGACAGTGACTAACGCGCATGCGCGGCGTGATCTTATCACTTCACCCTATTCACGACACTAAATGTCGTGAATCGGGTGAAGTGATCACGCAATCTGCAATGTGATAATGACAGTGACTAACGCGCAAGCGCGGCGTGATCTTATCACTTCACCTTCACCCGATTCACGACATTTAGTGTCGTGAATCGGGTGAAGTGATCACACCACACAAACTACGTGGGATTACATTCTATGGTCCGTCAGCCAGGCACCCGTTAGCACTCGATGACTTGACACACCCGGTTATCTCTTCTAATTGAATAGATTTGGGTTAATAACAACGCTGAACATCGTCGGTCTTTTTTTTTTTTTCAGGATGGAAAATCATCAAATGACTCCTCCCGCTCTGGGTGGAGCGGAAGGGAGTGTCAGACTCTTACTGACTAAAACCCACCCGTGTTCCTTCCTTCGCCTTTTATGTTCCGGGCCAGCAGTAACCCTTTCGGACAATCCCGCTGACCCGGCAGGCTTCGGCCCTTACGGGCCCCTTCGGTTGATGCTGACAACTCTTTGAGGCGCGCGTGGAACACGTACGCGCCGTCCGTCACGGGCCTGGTCCTGATCGGTCGGTGAGCTACCCATTACTCTCCGCCCGCAGGCCCGCGCCTACGGTGGCCGGGAGTCGTCGCGCGGCTCCGGACGCCCGGAGCGTCTCCCGCGGCGGCTGGGACGGGAGGCTCTCTCCCTCAGCCGTCCCGCCGCCTCCTTCGCTTCCCTCCCTCTCGCCCCGGAGCATGGCTCGCCCCAGGCCCGGACGCGAGAGGTCGCCGCCGCTGCCGATCGCCTCTACGAGGACACGGCGGTGCTCCGCCCAAGCGGGGCAGACCTCCACCGTGTCCTCGCCACGATAGCGGCGGTAAGACCCCTCTTTGAGGAGTGGCTAGAGAGGCGTCATGGCGCCCTCACCTACCGCCTGAGCCAGGTCCTCACCGGACACGGAAGTTTCGGGAGGTTCCTGCACATAATCAGGCGGGAGGAAACGCCCGGGTGTCACCATTGCCAGGATCGTCGCAGTCTTTACTAGACGATCTAGAATCGCTCATAATAACCAAACAATGTCGATGCGTATTTTCATCAGTCTAGCTGTCATAAACGTGAATGTTTTAATTTTATTTACTGTCCGTGCGTGACGCCCTCGCGCCTCTGGCTATATAAGGACTTACTAGTCTAAGGAAAAAAGAAAAAAAAAAACAACATTGAGATTCTGACTGCGCTTCTGTTTTGCTATTTTATTGTAAGTAAAACCCCACAAAATATTAATATTTTGACCACTAAAATACTAGCTTTGAAATTATATAAAAATTTCAATAGGATCAGGCTAAAAAAATATTATTAAAATCTCGATTTTGATTGTAAATGTATGCTTAGTCAATCCCTAGTATCTGGTAAGATGATTCTGACAGCTCACTCCACGCTCACTTCACCTAAGTTTTCACGGTGAGATAGTTACAGAATCACACTGCTGTTCTGGTTAGTCAGAACCATGGCTCGAATTTAACTGCACATCAGTGTTGCCATCAGTTATCCGTCAATACTCATCGTTTTCTTACGCGGTAAGCTGGATTTACAATAATCCTAATAATAGCTCGTATGATTATGAAAATCTGTCTTAGTTTTCAATAGTCCGGTTGTTTGCAATAATCTCGGATTTTCGCAGATTCGATGTTTCCAATCATCACTGCATATATATTATTATACAGTGTGGACTTTTGAGACAGGGCAGCAAGTGCGGGTAGAGTCAGCAACAAAAATCGAGGACATCAGTTTTTTTAATCTCAGTTTTTGAGCAAAATATTAACAATTCAGTTTTTAAATCTCAGTTATTGAACAAATATTTTGCTTAATAACTGAGATTAAAAAAACTGAAGTGTTAATCGACTTTTGTTGCTGACCGTACTTTAATCTTTGTACCTACAGTAAAACATCAATTCCCACGTTCTATTTTATGACGCCAAATATTTTTTCTATCGTATCAAATTAGTTGTATTATGTTTTCAACATACTATCTACCTAACATAAATCCTGAAGAATATTATATATTATTCTGATTTTGTTTACTGTAGTCGATCATATACCTTTATTGTTTCCAAAACTTGCGTTTTTTGCTTTGAGGTCCTGTAAACCCCATAAATACAATAATTGATCTCCTCATGACCAAAATTTTTCTTATGTATGTAGGGGAAAGGTTTTTTGCGTTTTGTGGCTTTTCTAGTGCTTTAACCTCAGTTGTTCTAAAACTATAGTCTTATAGGAAACTGAAAATAAAACCAGATTGGCATCGCATCGTAAAATAAAATGTTTTTCTAGTTGCCTGTGCCATTCTCCATCTCGCAAAATGTTTTAATTCAATTTACAATTATTCAGAAAGTTAAGGACAGTCTCGTGAGGATGTTTTCAGTAGCGATAACGGTTAAGGTGCATGCCCTGCTGCCCCATCTCAAAAGTCCACCCTGCTTATATATTATACTATATATTTATTTATAAAATTAGATAGATACTAATTTGTAAGTAAACTGATTTTGAATAATAATAAAATGTAGGAGGATGCGCTAGCACACTGCTCAATATCAGTTCGTATGGTAATAATCAAGCAAAAATAAATAAATAAAACGGAACTAAAATTTACGCGGGCTTCCTTAGCACTTTCGCCATAATTAGCAGTATTTTTTGGTTTTGTGGAAAAATTTCGTTGTACTACAGTTAATTGTATTATGTAGTCGTGTGGTAATTACCTGGAACAGCGCCTCGCCCTTGCCGGGGTAGGCGTCGGTGACGTCCTCGCGCCAGCGCAGGAAGGCGTCTTCCTCGCACACCTCCAGGTTGTACAGGTACATGAACCAGCGCAGCAGCATGCCTGCGCCAAGCGGACGTGGTCACATCGACGAGCACGGCGTGAGCAAACAGACTCATTATTTTTCTAACCAGTATGGGTAGTTCTAAATTACAAGTAACAGAGAAAAACGCTGAAAGGAAGCATAAGCCTAATTTTAAAGACATTAAAGTGACACTAAAAATTATTTTTATAAAAGTTTATATCCGAAGATATTTTATTTTTTTGATGTGAAACATCTAATGCGGCGGGTCAGTCCGCCGGCTGTTGGCACGGTCGTAACGCATCGCGTCGCTGCTACTCTCTAATGCGGTGGGTCAGTCCGCCGGCTGTTGGCACGGTCGTAACGCATCGCGTCGCTGCTACTCTCTAATGCGGTGGGTCAGTCCGCCGGCTGTTGGCACGGTCGTAACGCATCGCGTCGCTGCTACTCTCTAATGCGGTGGGTCAGTCCGACGGCTGTTGGCACGGTCGTAACGCATCGCGTCGCTGCTACTCTCTAATGCGGTGGGTCAGTCCGCCGGCTGTTGGCACGGTCGTAACGCATCGCTTCGCTGCTACTCTCTAATGCGGTGGGTCAGTCCGACGGCTGTTGGCACGGTCGTAACGCATCGCGTCGCTGCTACTCTCTAATGCGGCGGGTCAGTCCGCCGGCTGTTGGCACGGTCGTAACGCATCGCGTCGCTGCTACTCTCTAATGCGGTGGGTCAGTCCGACGGCTGTTGGCACGGTCGTAACGCATCGCGTCGCTGCTACTCTCTAATGCGGTGGGTCAGTCCGACGGCTGTTGGCACGGTCGTAACGCATCGCGTCGCTGCTACTCTCTAATGCGGCGGGTCAGTCCGCCGGCTGTTGGCACGGTCGTAACGCATCGCGTCGCTGCTACTCTCTCGCAGAGTAACGAACTTAATTATGGTATTAAATATAACATGTATTTTTTTTTAATAAGGATTTTTTTCTTAACATCTAATAATATATATATTTTGTTATTTTAATAGGTATTCTGCTTCTACATCACATACAAACTAATTCATAGAACAATCATAGGTCTCAAGTTACTATAAGTTATCTAAAATATTATTTTAAATTTAAGTACCTTGACCATATGAACTGTTTGTAGGACATACCTAATTCGAGGGCAAGGTTTTGTTGCCGTGGAATGGGGATCTCTAGCCGTAGTGGGCTGCTACGTGTCTCCCAATATTTCGCTCAGCGAATTCGAGGAATATATGGATGGGGTTGCAAATAGCATTCGACACAAATGCTTACCCCGTCCGGTACTCGTTTTAGGTGACTTCAACGCTCACTCCAGAGCTTGAGGAAACACACGGAACACGCCGAGGGGAGACGCGGTACAAGACTGGGCTGCGACTCTTGATCTCCGACTTTTAAATCAGGGGTCCGTGTCCACATGCGTTCGGTGGCACGGGGAGTCAATTGTGGATCTCTCATGGGCGACTCCTTCTGTTGCCCGCATGGTGTCGGAGTGGAGGGTAGCAGAGGAGATGGTCACACTTTCTGATCATCACCACATCATTTTTGATGTGGTGATGATCAGAAAGTGTGAACGTGGGCCGGAAGATTCCCAGGGGATCTCGCCCGATCCAGAGGAAGAGGCTGCTTGGTTCCGGGACAGGATGACGTCGATTTGTGACGCTTCCATGCCCCGGGTCAGATGTGCTCAACGTCTTGGTGCGGTTTACTGGTGGTCGGAAGACATCGCGCAGTTGCGCGTTCTCTGTCTTAGGTCCCGACGCCAGTATCAACGCACTCGACGCAGGAGACAGCCAAGAGCTACAGAAGAAATAGCCGGAACCTACAGAGTGTACCGGGAAGCCAGTATGAAGCTTCAGCACGCCATCTCGATTTCCAAATCTAGGTCTTGGGTTGAGCTTCTTGAGGGGCTGGATAGGGATCCATGGGGGAGACCGTACAAACTGGTCATGGCCAAATTGCGTCCCTGGGTTCCCCCCCTCACAGAAACTATGGACCCGGCTCTACTGGAGAGAGTCGTAAACACGCTCTTTCCAGTAGCTAGAGACAGCCTCTCGTCGCTCCTGCCATCTTCAGACTGGACTGACGAGTTCGGGGTGTCTGAGGGCGAGCTTGACCAGGCCGTAAGGCGTATGGGAGCTCGTAATACAGCGCCAGGCCCGGATAGTATTCCTGGCCGAGCGTGGGTTCTGGCTCTGGCTTCTTTTGGAGACCGCCTGAGACGGCTGTTCAACAGCTGCCTCCGTGAGGGCGTGTTGCCCTCTGACTGGAAGGAGGCTGGATTGGTCTTGTTGAGGAAGGCAGGCAGGGAGTCAGAGTCTCCCTCTGCATACCGTCCCATTTGCCTGCTCGACGAGGTTTCCAAATTATTCGAAAAAATAATTGCCGAAAGGCTCGTCGAGCACCTGTCGCGTGTTGGTCCCGACCTCGCCGATTGCCAGTATGGCTTCCGGCGGCAGCGTTCGACAGTCGATGCGATCCTACGCGTCCGCTCGCTGTCGGAACAGGCAGTTTTCCGGGGTGGGGGTAGCGTTGGCGGTAAGTTTGGATATCGTCAACGCCTTTAACTCCCTGCCCTGGGATGCGATTAGGGCGGCACTAGTACATCATAGGGTGCCCCCTTACTTGCAGTGCATCATCGGGGCTTACCTACGCGGCAGGTACATTAGCTATGTGGGTCGGGATGGTAGTGTTTATCGGAATGAGATTACGTGTGGGGTTCCGCAGTGGTCGGTTTTAGGTCCTCTCTTGTGGAATCTCGCATACGATGCAGTCCTGCGTGTCGATCTCCCCGCTGGCGTTAATATCGTTTGTTACGCAGACGACACTTTGGTGTTGGCCGGCGGGGACACTTTCAGCGAGACCATTCAGCTTTCTGAGCTCAGGGTGGCAAGAGTCGTGGCATCAGTCCGCGAGCTGGGTTTGGAGATAGCGACTCATAAAACTGAGGCGCTATGGTTCCATATACTGCCAAGGAGCAGAGAGCCACCCAGCTCGACAGTGACTGTTGGAGATGCGCAAGTCCTGGTGGGCCGATACATTAAGTATCTTGGCCTAACCCTAGACGGTCGGTGGGGCTTCGAAGAGCACTTCGAGCGCCTGGTCCCCCGCGTCGGTAGGGCAGTGGGTGCTTTGCACAGAATACTGCCCAATCTCGGAGGACCAAGGGAAGAAGTTCGCCGCCTCTACGCAGGCGTCGTGCGATCGATGGTCCTTTACGGGGCGCCTGTTTGGTCCAACAGACTGTCACGCGTCCGACGCTGCAGGAATAAAATCAACAGCCTGCAGCGGAAAATGGCTATTCGTATCGCGGTTTTGAGGCGGCAACACTCCTGGCACGTTTTCCGCCGCTGGATATCTTGGCGGATATGGACGCTAGAGTCTATTACCGGATTCGCGCCATGCGCCGAAGTGGCGATATCGGGCCAGGAATAGCCATTGTTAGGCTCAGGCGGCTGGAACGGCGACACGCGTTCGAGCGGTGGCGCGACGGTTACAGCAGCCGCAGTTTTCGCGCAAGCGCGTTGTCGAAGCCGTCCTGCCGCACTTCGAAGCCTGGCTAAAGAGAGAGGAGCGCATCTCCTACAGGCTCACTCAGGTGCTGACCGGGCACGGCTGCTTCGGTGAGTACCTGAGCAGGATTGGGCGTGGGGCCACGGCAAATTGCCACCATTGTGGAAGCGACCTAGACTCTGCACAGCACACGCTCGAAGAGTGCCCGGCGTGGACCTCTGAGCGGCAGGTTTTGGTCGCCAGGATTGGGAGAGACCTGTCTCTGCCAGCAGTAGTGAGGGCTATGCTGACGGAGACAGAAAACTGGAGGGAAGTTGCCTCCTTCTGTGAGATCGTTATTGTCCAGAAGGAGGCTGCCGAGCGGGATCGTGAGAGAGCCAATCCCGCTCGGAGAAGAAGGCGTCGAGGAGGCAACCGCCTCGACGCCTAACACGCCGAAACCCCACCTGCATCATTGAATGCAGGCGGGACTTTGGAATCGCGGGCGGTAGGAGTGGGGACTCAGACTGCCCACCAAGTGATTTCAGGGAATACGGTGGCATTGTGATCACGTGCTGCCGTGCATAGTGAGGATCAGGGGAGACCCCTTTATAGTCTCCCCAGAGACGTGCCCGAACACGCGTTGCACTGAGGGGGTTCCGGATTAGTCTATTAAGAGGTAACGGGCCCCCCTCCATGTGCTGATGGTGATCACCGGGGTGGTTTTAGTGAGGTAAGAATCCCACACTACCTGGTCTTTTTTCCCAAAGTCCAGGTGCCTTTTGAAGGTTTCCCCCCGAAAAAAAAAAGGACATACCTAATTCACCATCCATATATTTATGGCCCAAACAAAAAAAAAAGTTATATCAATGAGGGTTTTCTGAAATGACGTTCGCCAGGTGGCAGCACTGAGACGTCAGGTCCAGACATCTGTCAAAAAGCCTATATTTTCTTTATTAATGACTGAATGATGAACGAATGAATGAATCGAATGATGAACGTCATCATACAGGGTGGCAGGGACATCGACGCACAAAGGTCGTGAAAAGGTTACACCTGAAGGCTTAAATAAAATTACGAAAGTCATTAATCTCGGAAATGACCGGTTAAAAAAATTGACATTTTTGAGCGCGCAATGTATTGCAAACATCGCGATCAAAACGCTCAGCGGATGGCGCGTGCGCGCTCGCGCTACCTAACCTACACAAGTACACACACACATACACACGTCTGTGGCGCTGGCGCGGCCGCCCGCCGCGCCGCCGCGCCGGCGCCGCCGCTGCCAGACGAACGTGAACGTACCTACGAATTATCGCCTGATCCAGTAATGTTTAATTAATGAACTTAGGTACCTTAATCTCGCTCATTCCTAATGAGATAGGGTTTGAAGTGGCCGCCACCAACTCGCTCGCAGATCTGAGCGCGGCGCAGAGTTTCAGCGTGGACACGGGGCAAAAAAGTGGGTTCCTGGACACACTCCTCACGCAGCGTCGCAAACACATTCACAATGCGATCTCTCATTTCTGCTGCGGTATCGCACTCGGTCACAAACACCTTATCCTTGACGTAACCCCAAAGAAAAAATCTAATGGGGTCAAGTCCGGTGAGCGAGCTGGCCATGGCTGTGGACCGAATCTTCCAATCCACCGGTCTCTAAAAGATTCGGTGAGGCAGCGTCGGACAGGAACGTCACTCTCAAACACAAACACACACGGAGAGAAAATTACTTTTGATTTTAAAAACTACGTTAAGATCACAAATTCGCGACAAACAGCACGTCCGTTTGCGATCAACAAAATCTAGGAACTGGCAAAAATCCGTTACAAGTCGATGAAATGCAAAAGAAATGTACCTACAGTGCATGCACCGAACACAGATCAACAAAACGATAGAGTGTACAAACTCATTTAGTTATACCTTGTTACCTACTCACGAAATTAATTGCGAAAATGGATGTATTTTTTTATGAAATAGTAAATTACATTGTTGAATTGCATTCAAAACTAAAATTAATGTTGATAATAAAAAAATATCGAAAAATTACGTGACTATCAATACACTTCTACACGTTTTTTTTTTAATCTTCTTTACTTAAGGCGAAAGCGGTAAGGTAGCCCGCGAAATTCACTGACCAGCAAATTGCAAAAAACGTAAGAAAATTTTAATTTTGCCGGCTACCTTAGCGCTTCCCCCTTAAATCGATGAAGCTTTAGAAAAATAATTATCCCCTCATAACGAATCTAAAATAAAAGTAGTAAATGGGTCATTCAATTATGTAGATGATTAAAATGCCCCATGTGACGCGTCTATTAGATTCATTGGGATATGTCGCCTTATCGCCTAGCTTCTTACGAGGAGACCGCACGCCCCACGGCGCCGCGGTGTCTGGCGCCGCGGTGTCTGTCGCCGCATTTGAAAGCGAATAGCGTAGGTATGAAGAGACCGGTCGGCGCCACGGTCTCTTTGTCGGCGCATGTGAAAGCGAATAGCGTAGGTACGAAGACTGTTGACCTCGCAAATGAACTTTAGCAATACGACGCTTTCTTCGAGTTTTATTTACATTGCTGTTTTAAGTGAAACAAGTGAATTTACTATTTTTTAATTAAAAATCTCATTGGGTCAGATAGAAATAATGATTTTATAGTTTACAGTAAAAAAAATGCAGAAAAATACGTAAAAATTAAGAAAAAGCCGACGAAAAATTTCAACGCTGGGGGGTCCAGAATCATGTACTGAATCCATGGTAAGCGGTTGCGCGTCGATGTCCCTGCCACCCTGTATATTTTATATTGGAAGACCTCTTGTCACAGTGGTGCCAACTGGTGTCATAAATTTTCACGAAAACCCTCATTGAGTGTTTCTCATGTTTATTTTTTACAGTGGAACCAATCTTCTTCGTTTAGACATAAAAAAATATGCACTTTAATTTCCTTTGAAATATTTTTGATTAAATTTCAATGTCACTTTTTATTGTCTTTAAATCGAGCTAAAAATTGAGCTCATGGTTCCTTTCAGCGTTTTTCTCTAGGACCGCGGAGGCGTTTTTGCGTAAGATCAGAATCTACGAATACTGGCTTGAAAAAAAATTACCTGAATAATATTTTCAAAAGTGGCAAATGGGCTGACATTTGCCACTGGTTTGAACTAGGTTAGTCAAATACAGAGTAATTTAAAACCTGTCTGAACAATGAACAATAAATTAAATCAAGTAAATCCATTTTTGACCGACTTCAAAAAAAGGAGGAGGTTCTGAATTTGGATGTTTTTTTTATATTATGGTCGGGCATAACTCCGTCATTATATGTATAGACAGATTTGCAAAATTCTTTTTTTAATGGATAAGTTATGCCTCAGTGGTGACCCATAAACATTTTTGAGATAGCTTTAATAATACGATTTTTCCCATTTAGTTTATATTGATGATGTTTTATAATAGTATTGCGCGCCACAATTAATGCCTGGTACATGGCGACATTAGTTACCACTAGCGCCATCTAGTATCGGGTAGCAGAACTAGTGAAGTCAAGATCCTTGAAGTTCGACGCTAGAACTTTCGAGAACTATCGACATCTGGTCAGTCGGGACCGGTATGTACTCGAACATTCTAGACGTTTCTACAGTAGAAGGTTCTAGAACTCTCTGAGGCACTATAGTATAAGGCCGGTATGGGCCGCGAGCCGATCAGATTGGATACAGCGATCAAATCGAAAGCGATCTTCCAAGTGCGACTTAGAGCGATCAGTAGTGCAATTGTGTTTCATAATTAGTGTGTTTGAGTTGTTATTAGTGTTGTTGATTAAAGTGTCAATTTTTGGTTATTAAATCGGCAGTGTTTATTGTCACGAACCCCAAGCTCGTAACAATAGCTACAGCTACCAGTCACTGATATTTATATAGCAAGTAGTGTTAAAGCGGCTATACACGGCTCTAAAATCAGCGGCGATATCGAGACAGTGCTAGTGGGTATGAAATCGGCTACTTCTCTACACACGTCGCTGGCAGTCAGTACGTAACCGACCGTGCAACAGACTGCTCGTTAATCCGAGATGCCGCCGACACTCTCAAAGCAGCAAAAAATAGGCATTGTCTTGGCACTTACTATGTCAATCAGTCCCGATTCCACTACACACGTGTCGACCATGCTCCCTAGACGATAATCGTCCCTAAATCGTGAGTTCGCCCGAAGTGATTTCTGAATTAGGGTAAACAATAAAATTTCGGTTACGATTTGTCTATACACGTGCCGATTTAAAGTACGATTTAGGGACCTCCCCACCACTTCCCCGATATTGCCACTGATTTAGGGTCGTATGTAGCCGCTTTTATATGAATTTGTGTGAGGTAGGTACAACTAAAAAGTGAAAACTTTTTTACAAAAAAAAAGCCGACTTCCAAAAGAAACGCTACAGTTTTAAAGCTATTTTTAACTTTGTAGCGTTTCTTTTGGACTTTGGTTTTTTTTTTTAAGTTTTGTTAAGTTTTTTTAAATAGTGTCCGACTCCGCTCAGCGGTTGAAAAAGTCACGAGTCGACTACGACGCCGGTCGTGTCGAGTTTATCAGCTGATGCAGCCCGTCGTCTTCGCTCACCCTTGGGGTAGCGGTGCTGGTGCGCGTGCACCTGCACGGCGTACACGGCCGCCAGCTGCAGCTCGGGCTGCCCCTCCAGCAGCGCCGTGAGCAGCGGCGCGTAGGCCTCCAGCAGCTGCTTCTCGCGCTCCAGCGCCGCCTTGTCGGGCGCCGCGCCCGCGCCGGCCGCGCCCGCCACGTGCTGCGCCACCAGCGCCACGAGCGTGGACACGAAGGCGGCGTTCTGGCGCACCGCCGGCTCCACGTTCGCCTGCGACCGGAAAGAATTCGCGTTCTGTGAGCGAAGCGATGTGGACCCTGGCTCGACACTATCTACATAAAAATTGCTAAAAGATTCTTTCGGTTGTTCCCGTTTCTATACTATGAGATTTCGCATAGCGAAGACTGTATTAAAGCAGTTTTTTGTGCATAAATTCATTGCCCTGCTTAAAAACCGTTTTCTAGTATGCACGGTCATCACTCGCTCACTTCACTATCAATCTGACGTATGACGTCCACACTATCGCTAAACATTGTCTTTATTGATTAAGCAAAAAGGCACTATTCATTTGGTTTTGGCAACTTATTGAGCACTATTTAGACTCAGTTACTAGACACTATTTCTTAGGTGTAGACATAGTAA
The DNA here is from genome assembly GCA_963855955.1 of Luperina nickerlii. Classification (NCBI taxonomy): domain Eukaryota; kingdom Metazoa; phylum Arthropoda; class Insecta; order Lepidoptera; family Noctuidae; genus Luperina; species Luperina nickerlii. The sequence goes on along the minus strand of OY979672.1, from coordinate 23,940,588 downwards.
GTGGTGGACTCATTTAAGAGATCAAGAATGGGTAATAGCAAGTGCATATGTAAGATATGAGTTCTACTGAAGCTATACTTATTTATTTGAGGAAACTAGCTGGGTTTATAAGGTTTTATTTTACTATACTTTTTTGAATATTCTACATGCATTTATTTAAAACAATTGCGAGTCGGACTCGCGCACCCAAGGTTCCGTACAAATTTGTAGATATGTATAGTTTATCACGGGAAAAATATATTTTTATGTGTAACTACTTTATGGTATTCGAATTTTTCCTTTACTTGTGCTACATGAAATTGCTTCTTGCCAAATTTCATGATTCAAAGGTATTGATTCTCTTGCGAGTGTCAAAATATGCGGCATAAGCGGAACATAAACGGCCGTATCTTTTGAATGCGTTGACTTATAAGCTTGATTTTTTCACTGCTTCAAGGGATTGTAGCCCTGAGTATTTGATAATAGTTTCAACTTTATAATTCCATGCGTTCGATTGACAAAAAGGGTTCCGACAGACAGACAGACGGCCAACGAAGTGATCTTATAAGGGTTGCATTTTTCCTTTGAGGTACGTAACCCTAACAATTCGCCAGGGACGACAGAACACAACGCGACCTTGATCCAGCGGTAGAGCGCGTGCGGCGCGGGCTCGGCCGCCAGCTGGCGCGCCAGCTGCGCCTGCACGCGCAGCTGCGGCACCAGCGCCGCCAGCCCGCGCGCCTCCAGCGCCTCCAGCGCGTCCGGCGCCGCCGCCTCGCCGCCCGGCGCCACGTGCGCGCACACGTTGAGCTTGCCCTCCTCGCACAGCGCGGCCAGGCGCTCCACGCCCAGCGCCTCGGCCAGCGCCTGCAGCACCTCCAGCAGCAGCGGGTGGTGCGCGCCCGCGTCGCACCACGCGCCCAGCTCGCCCAGCGCCAGCAGCTTGTGCTCCACGGCCGCGGCCAGCAGGCGCGGCAGGCGCGCGTGCGGGTGCGCGCCCAGCACCAGCGCGCGCAGCGCGTCGCCGGCCGGCGCGCGCTTGATGGCGCGCACCACGCGCACGCACGCGCGCAGCGCGCCCGCGTCGCCGCGCGGCCCGTGCAGCGCGTGCTCCAGCACGGCCGCCACGCAGCGCCGCAGCACCTTGTCGGGCGGCTGCAGCTCGCGCAGGCGGCGCAGCGCGGGCAGGCCGGGCTCGGCGTCGCCCTCGTCGTCGGCCGCGGCGTCGGCCGCCTCCACGGCCAGCCGGCACGCCTCCTCCTTGTTGGGCCCCTGTGCAGAGTGGGCGTCAGCGACCGGCGGCGGGCGGGGCCTGCCGCCGGTCGCCGGGCGAGGCTCGCGTCTCACCTTATCCTTCTTCGGCTTGTCCTTCTTGTCGGCGGCAGGTTTGATAGTGATGGCGGGCTCCTTCAGCAGCGGCGGCGCGCTGGCGAAGGCGGGCGTCAGCACGTCTGCGAACAGAGGAGCGGTGAGCGGGCGGCTACGCGGGCGGCTGCGCGGGCGGCTGCGCGGGCGGCTGCGCGGGCGGCTGCGCGGGCGGTTGCGCGGGCGGCTGCGCGGGCGGTACTCACTCTGCTGCACGGGCGCCAGCGGCAGCTGCGGCTGCGGCTTGGACAGCTTGTTGGCGGTGAACATGAGCGAGTTGGCGGCGGGTCGCATTTGCACGTCCTGCAGCGCGCCCGCCGTGTAGGGCGACACGCGCGCCTTGTTCGAGCGCGACGACCCGTCCTGACACAAATCATACTTAATTATACACTAGCTTTGTGTGTGTATGTTTTATATTTCATTTTTTTCAATAAAAAATATCATTACCTCGATGATGCTTTAATTTAGCTTCCTAACTCATTACTGCAGGAAAAAATACCGATGATATTTATTATAGTTCAACACTAGTCAGGTTACACAAAATATAAAGAACAAACAATAATGATGTATGGTTACAGTTTTATGTCTGCAATCTATCAAGTATAGCTTCTGCCCGCGACTTCGTCCGCGTGAAATTTCTTGTTACTCTGACCCAGCCCGTCGCATCGCATCGCCTGCCCGCGCTATTACTTCGTTTTTGCTTAGCGTTCTTTCTGACTTTTTTCTTTTTGCTCGGCTCCTAAAGGTCATAGCGTGATGTTAAATAGCCTATAGCCTTCCTCAAAAAGTGGGCTATCAAATGCAAAAGGAATTTTTCAAATCCGACTGGTAGTTCCAGAGATTAGCGCGTTCAACCAAACAAACAAACTCTTCAGCTTTATAATATTAAGTATAGTATAGATTATATAGCGAATATTAGACTCGCCCAACCGCTATATTTACACTATCGGCGGCGCGTACTACGTAGCTAGGGCTCATGGGCGGTAAACAGCTGATGACTTGTATTGTTGAAATATATATTGGATACCTACTTTAGATAGTGTTCAAACTGAACATTTCTAATTGCTCACGGAGACATGATTTCGGAGTTCTAATTTGGAGATTCTACTGAATATCTACCATCAAAAAAATATATAATTAGCTCTCAAATATCCTATACTTCAATAATAATAGAATACATTTTCGTTATATGCCTTTTATGTAAGGAAAAAACTACGTAATTCAATTTATCGACCGAAAAGGCTTCCAAACAAGCCCCGATATCTCCAAAGTCCTACATTACTTAGGCGTAAAATTTATAACAAAATAATCATCAACATTTGCTTAGAATATAGTATTATTTTTATTTTTTAAATCGCTACTATTATTTTTTAATTAAATAAATAAAAATACTATATATTTCACTGCGCCGGCCATCTGCGATTAGTATCGCGCGAGCGCTTGTCGAGGTTGGACCATGTCAGTTTATTTCCCGCGCGCCTTTGTTCCGATACTACCGTCGTGTGCGCCGATTGTTGCATAAACGCTGCAGCATTGCTTTTGTGTGCGTGTGAACTACGACCGCAGTTTTTGATCTTTGGCCGCAGTTTTTGCAGTAATCGATTATAATATCTACAGTTGAAAGCATAGTTGTATAAATTGTATATAGTAGTATGGTTGCAACCTATTCTAATAAATAAAATAACCAAATGTAATAGGTTTTTTTTTATTATTTGGTACAGTCAAACACCATATTTTTACATCAGAAAAATAGGTCCCGCAAAGGCATTGATCGAGCTTTTCTTGAGTCGATAACTTCTGGCAGTACACATTTTTCAACCCGCGACACGCAGCGCAGCAGTCGATCGCTCAGCCACTACGCCAACCGTGTCGTCTAACACGGTTGGCGTAGTGGCACACACAACTCTCTAAGACTACGTAAGTCCAAAGAATAACTGTTTCATGAAATCATCAATCTTTGGAGTTACGTGGTCTTAGAGAGTTGTGTTGATGACTTTAATGATTATAATTCTGTAAATACATATTTGTTACGGCCGCGAATCATATTTTGTTCGACGTACAACTTAATACTGACCAGCAAATTGCAAAAAACCTAAAAAAAATTGAATTTCGCGGGCTACCCTGGCGCTTTCGCCTTAAGGGTTTTAAATTTAGCGATTCAGGTGTAACATTAAATCAAAATCATGACTGGTTTTACCAAATCCAAGGCCAGCTTCATATAGCAAATAAAAATGTCTGCATACTTGCCATATGGACTGGACCAGATTTTCCTATAAAAATATTAAAAGTCTACAAAGACGACGAATTTTGGTCGTTAAACATGTGACGAAAGGGGTTTGCGTGGCGCAGGTTATAAAAATAAGACCACGCAACCTTGTCAACATAAAAATATATATTTAGAAAAAGGTGTGGGTAGGTCTACAGGTCACAATTTTCCCAGAGTCAACCCTGTGGGTAGCGCTGTACTGCCCTGATAGCTGGCGTGGCGATGACCGCAGCGAGGTGCCACGCTGGATGCGCAGGGGTGCCGGTCGACAGGTGTTTGCGCCGACCTTCGTAAGTCAGCTCGGCCCACTTGGCAAGACGGCCAACAAATGGGACGTCCGATGCCTGGACGTTACAGCACGCACGAGTCACGACGGAACCAGCCGCGTAGCTCCAGATGTGCGGCCGTGAGCTTGAGGTGTTCCCTAACCGGAACTTTGGACCCTGGAACATGACGTCCAGCGTGTCACGAGATGACCATTGGTCAACTCCGCTGATTGCGACACCAAGCTAAGCAGAGCGAGTAGCAATAGCAGTGCGCTAATGAAGGTGTTGGTGGATTGTCACAATCAGACGGAGTTTACAAAATGGAAGAGTGAAAAAAGGCATGATGCAATACATTTTGAGTGTGAAGCACGAAAAGTCAAAATGCATTAAGCTGAAGGCCTTAGATTAAAATGAATTACATTATTTAGCGTATATTAAATTCAGATAAAATAAGCATACATGCCAAGTTAACCTGCAAGAAAAAAACACAAAATATACGCATGAAAATGCTATCCAACACTTACCCAGTATGGGGGTTTCAAAGACACCGAATTTAAATGCTCGATGGCGGAGAATTATGTAGATTAGGTAGTTGTTTTTAAGCCCGGATAATGGCGAGTTAAGACACGTGTGAAATCACTGATATCAATTATCTGGTGAGACGTGTGACCGCTTCGGGAAAAACCAAAATTCCTAATGACGAACGAAAGACGCGTTGGATAGAGATGGGACATGCGCGGGCGCATAGATAAATTCTCACTCGCGCGCCGATAGCAGAACATTTTGTGCTTTTAGTAATCACTATTTACTACCGCACTAGGTACTTGCAATATTCTGTGGTTGTCATATTTTGACGTCTGCGTTTGTTTGACAGTTGATGTATGTAAACATTGGAATGTTGCTGTGATTTTGTTGTTAAATTAGTTAAAATGTGTTTAATTATGCAAAATGTAACGTACGACGTTACAACATGTTACCCAAATTACAAGCTTTTTACGAAAAATGTGTACTGCCAGAAGTTATCGACTCAAGAAAAGCTCGATCAATGCCTTTGCGGGAAATATTTTTCTGATGTAAAAATATGGTGTTTGACTGTACAGAGTAATAAAAAAGAACCTATTACATTTGGTTATTTTAATTATTAGAATAGGTTGCAACCATACTACTATATACAACTATGCTATCAACTGTAGATATTATAATCGATTACTGCATAACAATTAAAATAATTATTTGTGAATATATTTCAACAATAAAGTTCATAAATAATGAAAAATATAACAATATAAATTGATAATAAAATTGAAATTACACGTAACAAAGTTTCCGCCCACTAAACTCCATCCTAAAAAACTTCAGTTACGGAAGATCAAGACCATTAATTAGTCGCCATATTCACAGTATCATAGTGCGAGCGAGAAGCATGAAAGAAAGTATCGCTCGCGTAGTTTGCCGCGCTCGGTGCGTAAAATACCTAAAGGGGATTGTCCATTTTCTATAGGACTTTGGCCACTCATAAACAAACAGTTCAGCTAATAGTATGTGATTGATTTTATAGCTCATATCAGTAAGAATGAGTCTATAAACCTAGTTTTGTATCAACATGTATATTTAGATATTTTTTTAACATTTAATTGATCCGTATCCGAATCCGTAGGTGTGCCAGGTTCAACGTAAATACAAGGTTCGGGGTCCATAGAAGTACCAGGGTCGTCAAGAAGGGAAGAATCCGAATGCATTTTAACAAAAAAAACCAAAGTAGTCGTTAAAAAACTCACAAAAACAACACTCACGATGCAAAGAAACAAAGCGAATGTTATCTGTCATTTTGACAAATTGACACAATATTTTTAAGCACCGTGTTGCCATAAAAAAAAAACAATACTATATCAATCCATTCGAAATCGATTAAAATGTTATAAGTTCTCCAGAAATAATGTATAAAACGTCAGTTTATCATTTTTTATGTCCTAAATCGTTTATTAGCATTTTTACTTATGTGATTTAACGAAAACTATGTTAAATACAGTGGAGAGATTGCACTGTATTTTCAATCGATTTGAATTTGTTGTTTTAACGAGTTTTAGTTTGGCAACACCGAACCAAATCCAAAGTCGAAACCTGTGTAGATCAAATAAGATACTAAAAAAAATAGATTTTTTACAGTGCTGATTGATACAAAGTTATTTGCATCAGATAATTACTAAAATATAATTTCAAATAATGGTAAATTTCTTTTTTGCATAGCATCGTGTTTAAAAATGGCCAAGTCCGGACAATGTCCTTTGCGTAACGCCGAAATGTAAAAGGGCTCTTAAAGTCATCAACACAACTCTCTAAGACCAAGTAATCCCACAGAATGACTATTTCATGAAATCTTGGGATTATACAAACCTAACAGAAAGAAAGAAAGAAAATACGTTTATTTGTGGTAAACATGACGCAAAAAAGAACAAAACAAAAAAAACAATAAAAAAAGGTTGACATGCGTCACATCCACGCAAAACGGCTATCGCTCAGCATTATGCTGCGACCCTATGCAAGACAGAGCCCCAGCGCTGGTTTTCAGCGACAGCCGGCGCCGACGTGATGACGTCGCACGGTGCAGCAAACAATAATTCATCAAAAATATTATGACAAATTATTTATATTTTTAAAGCAACCAGTTATTAAAACGCTTTACTGGTATAGCGTACAAAAAGCAAAATAATACATTTTAATTTAAAACGTGATTGATACAAACAGGAATATAAAAAAGAAAAAAATAACATACAAACAAAAGGAAATATACATGCTAAGAGAATATCATCCTCTATAAACGTTTTTCGCTTTATGTAGTGGCAACATTCAGAGACGTACGCGCACCCAACTTGCACCAAAAAATTATGATGTATTATGTAAGGAAAAGGAATTACAAAATGGCCAATGATGTGAATGATGTAATGTGTTATGCAAAGGTTATGTACCTATCAGTGCTTTATGCGTTTGTGAGTGAAATTGAAAAATAAAATATGAGATGGACCCGATAAAAAGGCAAAACCTTGGATACTGGAGGGTGACCCGACATGCCACACACTATACAAAGAGCTTTGGAGGAAAACAGGAAGGCATGAAAAATATGGAACTCAGCGTCACGAAAGGTAACAAAATAGAACAACACTACTTAAATAAATAATACGATTATTGGAATTTAATTTGATTATTGGGATTTAATTTGATTATTGGGATTTAATTTGAAATTAGATTGTTAGTGGATCATTATAAAATAAATATTTAGCAATAAACATGGACAACCAATATGATCAATATGTATTTCAACAAATAGGTTGTCAACATAGAATTAATGTGGACACTGGACAGCGGATGTGGACACGGGAAACACTGCCAGCATTCCGGGCAAACAGGGGCCCGAGTGACATGCCTCAGCGCAGCTGGACAACCAAAACCAAGCACCGCAGGCCATGATCCATGAGGTGAGTGAGGAAAGAAAAACAATATTGTACATAAAAATTAAGAACTTATTGTCCAGAGAGTTGTACATGCAATAATAACTTCTTAAGTTGAAACTTAAATGATTGTATTGTTTTTAGGCCTCGCATTGGTGGTGGAAGGTCATTCCAGCAGCGCGTGGCTGCAAAGTTGAAGCTACCTCTGAAAGCCGTTGTTTTATGTCGTGGCATGTTTAGCGGGCCAACTACAGAACGAAGACCATATTTATAATTAGCTTGTCGCCAGGTCAGCTTTTCGTATAAATAGTGCGGCCTAAGGGTTGTTACAATGCCAAACATCAAACTCGCTAAATGAAGTTTCCGCCTAGCCGCCATTTTCAGTGTCTTGAGTTGGTTTATGTATGGTGTCACATGATGCCTATGAGGGACATGAACGCAGAAACGAACACAGGCATTCTGAATTCGCTGAATTAACCTATCTGTCCTACCAAGCAGGCAGGGCCCATAGACAGTGTCACAGTAGTTGAGCTTAGATAGGATCAGACTGTCAACCAGTTGTTTTCTAAGTGGTACGCTAAGATAGTTACGTATACCATATAATACCTTAAGCCTATAAAAACAATTTCTGAGTATGTTTCTTAAATGAGCCTCAAAACGCAGCTCTGGATCTAGGATTAGACCCAGACTACATACCTGTTCTACTCGCTCTATTCTCTCCCCCTTAATTAGAATCTCTGGTTTGGCAGACAGTATTGCAGCAACTTGTTTTTTTTGTACCCAGCACCAAGAACTTGGACTTCAGTGGGTTCAGAACCAGAGAGTTCTCTTCAGACCAGGTCACCACTCTATGCAGGTCCTCATTCAATCCTTGCACTGCCAACGCTGTATCATCCCCTTTGAAGGACATGTACAACTGGATATCATCGGCATACATGTGATACTTGCAGTTTACAAAGGATCCAGTAACGTCAGCACTGTAGAGGATGTATAACAAAGGGCCCAAAATTGATCCCTGTGGTACTCCCCTGGACACCCGGAGTGGAGGGGATGACACAGTCGAACCGTCCTCTCTGTGGATCTGCACGTACTGCGACCTACCAGTCAAATAGCTATTAAACCAATCCACAGCGTCACGGTCAAAGCCATAGTATATTAACTTGGACACGGACAGCAGTAGATTGGTATTAATAGCGTCGAACGCTCGAGAGAAATCCAGCAGGACCAGGATCGACCCCTCCCCCCAATCACGTGCCTCCAGGATATTTCCCACTACGTCTATCAGAGCCGTTGCAGTGCCTCTTCCCTTACGGAAACCCGACTGAAATTCAGGGAGAATGTTATTAGCCTCAAGTATTCAATTACCTGTAGATACACTACACGCTCCAGAATCTTTGACAGGCATGGCAGTATACTGATTGGCCTGAGATCTTTCAAATTGCCTGGATCACTAATTTTAGGGATAGGGCGAAAAATTGCGCGTCGCCAGAGGTCAGGGAAAGTGCGCGATTCTATTGACCTGTTGATGATATCAGTGATGACTTGCAGGGTAGTTGGCAATGTCAGTGTTAACATTTCTAAACTGATGCCATCAACACCCTGGGCGTTTGAACGTAGACTCCTATTTTCAGAATTGTCTCCTGGTTGGTTGTAGCGAGCGAGAACTCAGCTGGACTGTGCCTGCGAGAATAGAAGCTGGACATTTGCGAGACATTGTCATTGCAATTTCCCGGAACATCCAAAAAAGCTGCATTTATACTACCTGGATTGTCAAAATGACTTGGCAATAGCCTTTCTTTGTGGTCCGGAAGTACATCTGACTTCAAATTACGCCACAATAGTTTGGGATCCTTACATTGATCGTTGATGTTTTTTGTGAAATATGCTGTCTTTTCCCTCTCTAATGCGGCGGCGGCTTCATTTTTAAGATCCAGGTAGTACTGCAAGTTGTATTAACAAGTTGTATTACTGATTCTAATTATTATGATTCTGCAAATACATATTTGTTACGGCTGCGAATCATATTTTAATCAACGAACAACTTAATACTGACCAGCGAATTGCAAAAAACGTAAGAAAATTGGAATTATAACGCGTTGTTCTTTCGAAAAGCGCTCCAATTTAATAATCGGAATAAACATAGGTAACCGCTGTCAAATTTCAGATATGCCACAGACACGAAAAAAAATTATTCTATATTTAAAAAGTGCACTCTGACTGAGACACCCTTTAGATGCCGTTGTAAAACTACAGTCTCTGACAATTAGTGAGTCGCTGATGCTGCCATCTGTTAAAAAATGGAGGAAAAATAATAGCCAGCTCAATAGCCAGACTTGGGGAGGTGTCATTTCTTTGTATGGGATTGGGTATCTGTACGAAGAGTATTAAATTATGTGCCCCTACCCATGTTGGCAAAAAATAAATGATTTGATACAAATGTGTTTACCTTGGAGCCGTTGCCCTGCTGGTTGGTCTGGGAGTGTTTGTTATAGTGCATGTTGTTGCCCTGGCGCGGGTAGTAGCCGGGCGCCGAGCGCTGGCGGAAGCCGTCGCGCGGCGCACCGAAGCCGTTGCCGAACAGCTTGTCGGGCGGCGGCACCAGCGCCGCGGCCGGCTGCAGGCTCAGCCCCGCCAGCACGTCGTCCAGCGGCCGCGAGCGCAGCCCGCCGCGGAACAGCGAGTCGCGCTCACGGTCGCGGTCGCGCTCGCGCTCGCGGTCGCGCCGCGGCACGTGCTCGTCGTCGTGGCGCAGCTGGTGGATGGGCACGGGCCCCTCGGCCGTGACGGCCGCACGCGGCACCCAGCCTCCGCGCCGCAGCTCCACTGTGTCGCGCAGCATGAAGCGGATGCGCGGCGCCAGCTCGCGCGACGACGACAACGTCTCGATGCGCGCGAAGTACTGGTCCATGAGGCCGCGGCCGCGCTCCGAGTCCAGCACGCGGCCGCACGTGCGCACCAGCTGCGCCAGGCACTCCAGGTCCTCGTGGTGCTCGGCGGCCGCGCGCCGCGCCAGCAGGTTTTGAATACATCGGTGCAGGATGGACTCGGCCAGAATCTCCAGTTTGCCGAGTTCTCCGATAAACTTGATATTGCCGAGCATCTTGCATTTTGCAAGATGTCTCTTTTCCTCCTCTTCAGGCAGCAACGCCTTGTCCTCGAACGCGGCAAACGCCTAGCGAAAATAAACCGTATATCAAACAGCTTCGTACCTACTATATAGAGCGCGCTTGCGCTAAGTGCGAGAAGCGAGCGGTACCTGTGCACGGTTCTCGAACTCGGTGCGGCATTTGTTCAGGAGCAGCAGCTTGAATGTGCAGGGCTGACCGGGCGGCTCGAAGTTAGGTGCCTCCTCGCTTAGCCTCTTGCACAGCTGTGCATACATCGACGAGTACTTAGGTTCATCGAGCGCCTTCTCGAAAATGAGAAGGATCACTCCCTTAAGCACCTTGTCGGAGTCGAGCTCCAAACCGAGCAGGTCATCGCTCAGCTTCTGGAACTTCTCCGGCGTGAGCTTGTTAAGGATACCTCGGACCTGCGGACAAAAGGCGACGGGTGAGCGAGGCGGGGGGGTCCGGCGGGGCCCGCGGGCGGCGCCACACTCACCTTACGGAATATGATGTCGTGCTTGGCATCTCCGTCGGGCACCTCGTGGTGTCGCAGGGTGGAGGGCGGGACCCAGCGGCGCCTCGGCGGGGGGACGGGCGTCCGCCCCGAGGCGCGCGGCGCGGGCCCCGGCTGCCGCGCGCTGTCCGTCTTGCCGTCGGTGCTGTCTCCTGCGCACTGCCGCGCTCTGCTCCCGCGCGTCACGTGCCCGCGCTGACCGCTCGTTGCAGCGCTGTGCGCTTGTGCTACGCCTCCGCGACGGGCCCTGTGGACAAGACATAGTCTTCACAGTTAGGTTTTTCATCGATTAAGTTAAATAGGTACATAAGACTATTTTGTAATTGGATTTCTGATTTTGGTTATAAAGACGAAACAAGGTGGCATAAGTAGGGTTGGAGTGTAGCTTTAGGGGCACTATGGCGCGAGGACAATTATTTTTATTCACAAATTGTTTTTTTTTTCCGAAATTTTCCAATTTTATTGCAGTTTCGGGTTAACTTTTACCATAGAAACTATTTAGGTTTTGAGAAGCATGGCTTTACGACGCACCCTTTCCGAATTATGGGCCTCCGAATTTTATTTTATTTTATATAAAACGCTCTATATTTCCTAAATGTTGGCTCGGATGAAAATCTTTGCTGGCAAAAAATTATTCCTCTAGTCGAAAACCATGAGGTGGTGTAAAAAAACCCGCGTCATATTGAGATAAAAAATAAATTGAGAATTTTTTTCCAATCTTTCAGCTTGCATATCTTTAGGGGCAGAGGACAGTCTTTTCGGAGAATTTTTTTTTTAATAGATTTTGACCATTTTTTTTTGCAGCACCTTTTTAACTTTGTCCATTGAAACCATTTAGGCTCTGAGACATGGTCCTACGACGCAACGTTTTCGAATTTAATTTTATTTAAAAACGCTCTATATTTCCAAAATGGTGGTTCGGTTGAAAATCTTTATTAGAAAGGAATTGTTGACCTAGCTAGTCGAAAACCGAGGTGATGTAAAAAAAACCCGCGAAATATTGAGAATTTTTTTGTCGGTCGAATAATTTTTTTATCCTTAAATTCATGTTGGGATGCTGCTAGAACAGGAACAAAAAATAACCAAAATTTCACGCCGAAATTTTGGTTATTTTTTGCCTAAGACGCACCGCACCGTTTTCGAGATATTTTAGGTATAGAGCGGAAATATAGCGTTTTATATAAAACTAGCTTGTGCCTGCAACTTCGTCCACGTGAAATTTCACCCTCCCCCATTCACCCTCTTAGGGGTGGAATTTCGAAAAACCCTTTCTTAGTGGATACCTACTCTTCACAAAGAACACACCCTCCAAATTCCATGTCTCTAGGACCAGCGGTTTAGGCTGTGCGCTGATATATCAGTCAGTCGGGACTTTGAATTTTATATAGTATAGGGTGTCCCTGGAAGTATGGATTAAATCGAATAAGGGCGTGGGCAAGGTCATTTCCAAACTTTTTAACCCTGCAAATGTCGGTGAATTTTTTAAAAGTTATGACCAATTTTTTTTTCCAATCACTTCGCATAGTGCTCAAAGAAAAAAAAAACTAAGGACTGATGGGTATGGTTTCCATACTATATTACAAACAATTTAAAACAAAAATCCGGGACCAGCCGTTCTCAAATCATGTGCTTACCAACGAACAGCATTTCATTTTTATCGATGTTTGGTCACAAGTGCAACTGATCGCAACTAAATCGATTGATCTACTTAAAAAATCCTAAATTCATTCACTGACAGACAACGCCCAGCTTACACCGCTGGCTAGCATGACTTCCTCCTTCTTTAGACAACGAAAGTGCCCAATAAGAAAGAAATTTTGAAAATTCATAGGGGTTGAACAGGTGTACGTTACCCCAGCAAGAAAGTGTCTCCTAGAGTTATAGGAGTAGAACGTATAATATGTGCCCTATCTGCTGTAAATGTGCCCCCAAATAAAAAATCTGTGCCCCTTCAGGTTTCGAGATATTGCATTTCCTGCTGGAGTAACGTTTTGATGAATCGTATATCTCTACAACCATTGCATGTGCCCCTGTTGAGTAAACATACACGAGTAGCTCTTAATGTGTGCCCCTTAGTGCCCCAATTAGTTTTAAGAAAATATTTATAGTTTTCAAGTTATAGCGGTTTTATGAAAACCCGAAAAAACATCGCAGCGCCTAAATTAGACAAGAAACAAGTTCGCTGAAAACTGTATTCGGTCCTTCTTGACGCTAATAATAACCATACAAAGTTTCAAAACTATTCATGCATGCGTTTTTGCTAAAAGTCAAAACGATGGTGTCCTAACTTTGACGGCAAAATACAAGGAACCGGCTCAATCCGAGATGTGTAGGTGTAAACCAAAATCATGTGCCTTTAGTCAAAAATATATGGTGAAAATATTCAGCTTGGAATGTTTCGCATTAAGTAAATATTAACAAAAAACCAAAATATGTAAGCAACGGCTGGTTATCCGACCAAATTTTAATGACTACTAAAAAGCGACGGATTCATACATATCGATGACCTTCTTTACTTTACTCACTAACCGGTTCACACGTGTTGTGCCTGAGTACACTGACTTACAAAAGTAATAAGTAATTAAATAAAGTTGTTATTGGATTATATTCTACTAGCTGTTTCTATGACGTTACACATGATTATGTACATTATAAATAGTAGCCTAAGTGCTATTCCAAGGTAAGCTATCTTCTCGATTCTAATTCCAGTAATTTATGTGTGAACGAAAGAAATACATCGAGATATTTGCTGGTCTTTGACTTGATCCCGATGTTTAAAAAAAAATATAGTTCATGAAATGTGTGATGAATACCTACTACTAAAAAGAGGTAGCTCTTTTTTGTATATAAATAAAAAGCCCGTATTTGTCTTTTTATATTAGGTACATATATATTTATTGATAAGCCGTAGGTTAGATACATTAACAGTACAATGCGTGCCACGAAAGATGAGACTTGACCCGCCTCCCCCGCTCTTTCCGCCGCCCCTATGACGACCAGTCCCGTCCCGCACTCAGACCTCATACCGCTAAAGATACCTAAAATCGTGTACTGCGCATGTCAAACCACGTGGTGTGTCAAGTCTCATCTTTCGTGGCACGCATTGTAAGTTTTTCATCATTAAGGGGAATGCTCCAACTAGCCCGCGAAATTCAAAATTTGTTGCGTTTTTTGCAATTTGCAGGCCAGTGCTAGGTTGTATGTTGATTAATTTAAAATATTATTCGCGGTTGTAAGACGTATATAGTTACAGAATTATAATCATCAAAATCACCAATACAACCCTCCAAGTTCATAAAGGCGTAGGAACAAAAAAAAAACAGAAAAAATTTGAATTTTGCGGGCTGGTTGGAGCATTCACCTTACTTAATAGAAGATTCCCTTTTTTCGCCTCCCCACACCGCTGCATATATCTCTGGCCCCGCGGCATCCGCTGACGTCGTGTCGCAAGGAGTCGCTTTGTCTAGCTTGGAGAAAGTGAGACAGCTAGTACGCGTACGGTGTTAGTGTGACAGAGACAGGTTACGTGTAACGTCGCTCTATTATGAATAATAGGTACGAAGTGTTTATTGAGGAAGTGCGTTTGGATTATTACTTGGTATTGGTAAACAGTTGCAGTTATGTTATGACGCCAAGGACACTGTTACGTTGAGTCACGCAGTTGCACTGATACTGTTTGTTTACTTTTTTTTGAGTTGGTTGAAAGTGGCGTATTAAGCATTTTATAACAATTATGTGGTTGTAGGGGTGTTGAATTTTATGGCACGATCTGCGGTGGTGAGTATTTAATGGCATTGTTTTGACTTACCTATTTAAAAATACTTGTCTTATCAAGTACTTGGATTTTTGACGTGACAACGTCTAATAAATCGATGAAGCTGGCTGCACTCACGAAAAACCATGACTCATGTAGCGTTACCTCGCGGCCTCGCTCTGTAGCGTTCCATGGCGGCTTGAAGTGCATGCGAATATTAACAAATGCAATGCAACTATTCCATCAGTATTTTCTTATGACGTTGTCACGTTCAACTATCGTCAGTAAACCGACTTTACAGACAACCGATTTTTTTCATTACTTTATATACTAATTTCTAATATTTATAGGTAGGAACTTTGATCTGTGATTTGATGCAATAATTACTTTAAGAATTAAAATTAAGGGAATAAAAATAATAATTTCCACATCAACAAGCTGTTTCATTTATTATAGTCACAAGGTGCATTTAATATATTTTTTAATTAGCCCCCAAAACTTTTGAACGCGACTGTACGGACAACAGCTTAGGTATAATACGTTCAATAAAGAAGGTCATCGATATGTATGAATCCGTCGCTTTTTAGTAGTCATTCAAATTTGGTCGGATAACCAGCCGTTGCTTACATATTTTGGTTTTTTGTTAATATTTACTTAATGCGAAACATTCCAAGCTGAATATTTTCACCATATATTTTTGACTAAAGGCACATGATTTTGGTTTACACCTACACATCTCGGATTGAGCCGGTTCCTTGTATTTTGCCGTCAAAGTTAGGACACCATCGTTTTGACTTTTAGCAAAAACGCATGCATGAATAGTTTTGAAACTTTGTATGGTTATTATTAGCGTCAAGAAGGACCGAATACAGTTTTCAGCGAACTTGTTTCTTGTCTAATTTAGGCGCTGCGATGTTTTTTCGGGTTTTCATAAAACCGCTATAACTTGAAAACTATAAATATTTTCTTAAAACTAATTGGGGCACTAAGGGGCACACATTAAGAGCTACTCGTGTATGTTTACTCTACAGGGGCACATGCAATGGTTGTAGAGATATACGATTCATCAAAACGTTACTCCAGCAGGAAATGCAATATCTCGAAAACCTGAAGGGGCACAGATTTTTGAAGTGAAAACTTCTTTAGCGGCGCTGTGTACTTTTTTTGGAATGGGTAAAAACTTCTAAATTCGCGTCAGGTCACGTGACCCTGATCGAAAATTCGTAAGACGTAAGACGTAAAACGTAAGATGCGCGTTGTTGAGGACAGCGCCATCTATGCACATCGGGAAGAACTACGAGGGCCTCGCGTACTAACTACGTAGTTCATCCAACAACGACGAGATGGCGCTGAACCACGGATATATAACTGACGACGAGCTCCATGCGAGACCAACACCACGAACTGAAGTCTATCCTGTGTGCTTATTTGTAAATCTGAATAAATTCCTTTCACGAGAAGAATAAACCAGTCACTTTGGTCATCATACCTGATTTGCAAAAAACCCTATAAAATAAGGAACACACCTTAACACGCGTGTTTTGTTTATAAGACGATTCACAAAATACACTCGTAATTGTTCAAGTTTTCACTTCTGTCGGCATTACCGGAGTGCCAGTGTTTTTTTTGGGGGCACATTTTGGCACACATATAAGCTCTCTGGCCATGCACAATTTTTCTCTCTCTGATCATTCGTTTAGAATTTTCCTGCTAGAAAAACGTTACCCCAGCAGGAATCGTTTTTTCCGTTTTTTTCCAAAACTACAGGGGCACACATTTTTTATTTGGGGGCACATTTACAGCAGATAGGGCACATATTATACATCCTACTCCTATAACTCTAGGAGACACTTTCTTGCTGGGGTAACGTACACGTTGAACAGGGGATTAAAGTTTGTATGGAAGTTAGTAATGTTTGCCGATGGAAAACCCCATCGGGCGCACGGCGAAGGCGCACACGGCTTGTAAATACATATATTTGTATTATTTATTCGTTGCAAATTAATATGATTGTACCTTCTTCACGCCTAAACCACTGAACGGATTTCGATAAAATTTGGCAAGGAGATAGCATCATAGATAGCATCCTGGGGAAGGACAGGCTATTTTTTGTCGTGATATAAAAATAGTATATTTCATTACAAGTGCGGAAAGGTTGTCATTGCAAAGAGTTCCGACAAATGTCTACCCGAGCCGAGGCGCAGCCGAAGGCGAGGGTTGACAGTCGGAACAGGTTGCAATGACGGTTTCGCACGTGTACTGAACGACTATTTTTAATAGTTGCGAAAAAATGAAGCAATTTAATAAAATAATAAAAACACAATAAACTCAACTAATGGCGCCAACCGTAGAATATAAGCAGATATTTTTTTTCTTCACCCATTCTGGTAGGCAAAGGGAGCTATGCCCATACAGCCAAGTCTTCAGTAGATTTTTTTTATTGATATGAAATGAAAATGAAATTTAATGAGATAAAATGAAATGAAACCTAACCTAACTTATTCAATCAAATCATTAAATCTGATATTGAAACAAATTAGTAGCTTCTTTTTAGAAATATACGTATTTGCATGAATCATAAAAACTTCTATAATTTTTTTTAGTAAAAACTTCATGGTTGGTTTTTCTTTTTAATAGACATTATTTTGACAGTTGGGAAAGAGAACGCACGAGTTCGGGAAAGGTAAAAAAAAAAGCACGAGTATGTAATAGCCCACATCCCGAACGCTATACGTCCCTGCAATACGCCACTTTTTGAGCAACTGTATTAAAAAGATATGTTAAAAGTACTAGGAGAACAGAATCATGAAGAAAGATCAGCCGCAGCAGCTAGACGTGTCCGGTAATCTCTTTCTGCCTTCACGAGTGAGTAACGTTTCGTAGTCAGGGTGTAGGTAGTGATCGTGCCGGTGGTGCCCCGGACATTCGGGTACGAATAAGTGGTAGATGTTCAATTCATGAGATTGTTAAAGTTAGCGTTTAAAAACATAAAGAGAGATTGCGTGGTTGTTCGGCTCGCTGCGCTGCCGCTGGGCAGGTGAGGCGGCGGTCGTCGGCCGCGCCCGCGCCGGCCGTAGACCCCGCGCCACCCCGCCGCCCCGCACCCGCCGCGCGTCCTCGCCGTCCTCGCGCACCTCTAGCCGTGTCCTGACCGACCGGCCCCACCGGTCACGTAGCTCGCATTTTCGGTATCATTTTTCGTTGAATTCACAGAATCAAGCGCGTCAGCAGAGGGATTATGAGATATCTACTGAGCGGCGTACGGCGAGGTTCGAGCGACGACGACGTGGCGATGGCGGTCGATAGCGTCGCGGCGCGAGGTCAACGCCCGTCGGAACCTTGGCGCTGCCGCTGCAAGGTCGCGCAGGCCACCAGCTGTCGCACTCCGGCGACGAGACGCGCCTCCCCGCGCTCTCGTCTTTTTTTTTTATACACGTATATTTATATTATAGTAAAATACCTGTAAAGAAAAATATAATTTTCTTTAATTTAAATTTTCCCGCGTAATCAAACGTCATAACGTCGGACCGTAACATGACATGACAAAATAAATAAGTTATCTATGAAAAAGATAACCTAAAAAGCATCTCGCTATCGTTGCGTGAAAACAATTTATGTATACCATTGTTAATTAATTACGTAGGATATTTTAGTAGTGATAAAGAAACGACATTTAATGTTATCAATCACAATTTCAGTTTCTAAATCACTACTAAAATATCCTACGTAATTAATTAACAATGGTATACATAAATTGTTTTCACGCAACGATGGCGAGATGCTTTTTAGGTTATCTTTTTCATAGATAACTTATTTATTTTGTCATGTCTTGTTACGGTCCGACGTTATGACGTTTGATTACGCGGGAAAATTTAAATTAAAGAAAATTATATTTTTCTTTACATACCCAATAAATTAGAGTAGCCTTGAATATCTATGCCATATTAAATGAAAATAAACTTCTTAAAACGAAGTGATCTTATCAACATTACATACTATTACGATTGACAAAGAAGTGGCACATCAGTCATCATTCAAAGTTTATTCACCTCTACATTTCCTTTATACATTTGCTCCGCAATGGAATACAGCTTAATCAATCGTATAGCAATTCAACTCGCATTAAAAAGCGTTCAAGCAGTAGGTATATTCTACATAGGAGCTACATTACACGAAGCACCCTCGGGGAGCATGATTATGAACAGTGCATGATATGCGCGATGCGATAGGCGCGGGCATCCCCTGGGAGCCGGAGCGGGCGAGACTGGCGGCGGCGGCGGGGCCCGCGCCGAGCGTCCCGGCCAGGTCATTGACCTACACTGCAGCCCGCACCCCCGCACTCCGTCTTTCACCTCTAACAACCCTCGTCGCCCTTATCTATGAGAGTTTGATAAATCGATTTTACCAAAATATGTAAAACTAAAGCTGCCTATATACCGAATTTGACTATAATAATAATAATTTATTTATGACAAACATCAGATCAAACCTGAGTGGTATCCAAAATAAGTTGCTGTAAATACCTAATTTCCGATATATATATCTTAAAACAAAAAGCATGTATTATCAGATATTTTGGCGTTTCAATAGGTATAGATAACTAAACTAACGAATGATTAACGTATGCGACATGCAACTAAGGGCTGATTTTTCAATCGACAGATGATGTTTTATTCGTGGAATGAAAGAAAGAAAGAAATAGAAAGAAAATTGCGTTTATTTGGCAAAAAGAAAAACCTTAAAAATAAACAAAACAAATTAAAAAAAAAAGACGCCCGCGCGAATAAAATAGACTCCCTCCTGATCAGAAGGTCTAAGTAGCAAAATGTCCAACAGCGCGAAACGCTTAATTCAATTCAAAACGTTATTTGGGACAATAACAATCCATATTTTGTTAGCAGGTACAATATTTTAAAACTAACGTAATCTCCTAACATAATATTATAAATGCGAAAGTAAGTTTGTTTGTTACCTTTTCACGCCTAAACCACTGAACCGATCATCATGTTTGCATATACGTTGTCAGGTGTACAGAAACGGACATAGGGTACCTACCTTTCATCCCCAAAAAAAGTGCTGTCAAACTCAAAGCATTTATTTCAATTAAACCATTTACAGGCACTTTTGAATTGTCAAGAAGTCAGTCAGTCAGAAAATATGAAGCTAGTTGCCCATTCCAAAGCTAGGTACCTATGGTGAAGAACGGGCAAGAAACTCCATGGACACTCTTTTTAAATTATATTTTACAAAAATATTAGTTACATCATTACTTTTGTTCCATTGGATTATTATGAATCCGACGAATAATTTTTCCAAATATTTTTTCATTTATTGTATATTACATAATTTACACAGCTTTCATCATTTTCAATACTGAATTGAATAGGATCACAATAGATCGTGGAACAGGCCTACCGGGGATCCCCTGTTAAAATAAAAAAGCGCCAAGCACACTACCTCATAGGTGGTGTGGAAACGTGATTACAACCGCGATTGCTGCTATAGCATATGTATGCATTGTTTACGCAATCACACAACATAACATCATGCCTGTACCCTTTAAAGGGTTAGGCAGATGTGTTCAATAGCTTTCTGTCACTGATATTCACATAGCAAGTAGTGATATATGAATTTGTTTGGGGTAGGTAGGTACAACAAAAAAGTGAAAAATAAATACGTTTTTACAAAAAAACAACCGAATTCCAAAAAAGACCACTACAAATTGAAAAATAACTTAAAATTTCGAAAGTCGGTGTCAATAAACGAAAATTAGTGTCCGACCGAAACAGGTTTTTCAGCCGAAACCGAAACCGAACTTTCGGCCTTGCTCTTAGTTTCGGCCGAAACCGAAACTTACTTAAACATATTTAAAATTTCTATCGCATACAGAAATCTGGTGTGTTTTTTACAGATTTATTTGAATATACAATGTATATTATACATACCGACGCGACGGTTGAAAACTTACCTAATCATTTACGAGGTCGGTCCCATAATGAACTGGCCTGATATAGTTCTACGCGACATGTCGCTACATGTTGTGTTGCATTAAATAGTACGTTTATCGTGCACTTAATATAAGAAACACGCATCGACATGAAATGCTTAGTCTTAGTTTAGCAGGCATTAGCATAACGAGAGTCGCGTATTTTTTCAAAATGTCGAAAACTGAGTATCGAAGTGTCATAAAGTTTTTGTTTAAAGAAGGTTTATACCCTGCCTAAATAAAACAACGATTGAATGACGTATATAAGGAGTCTGCCCTCTCCTATAGCACAGTGAAAAATTGGTTGAAAGAGTTTCGCCTCGGGAGACAAACCGTCGAAGACATTTGCCACGACGGTCGACCTGTGGAAGTGCTCACTCCCAAAACGATTGCTCTTATCGAAGAGGACGTTCTGAGTGACCGCCGTTTGAAGATTAGAGAAATTGCAGCTAGGCTTGGGCTCTCTAAAAGCACGTCATCGTGCGATCCATGAACATCTTCACATGAAAAAAGTGAGTGCAAGATGGGTACCGAAACTTATTTCAGCGGTACAGAGACAGGAAAGAGTGCGCTGCGCTTCGGAGTGTTTGGATCTTTGTGGCGAAAATTCAAAGACTGTGATCGAGCGACTAGTGACTGGTGATGAAACTATGATCTTGTATTATGACCCACAAAGCAAGCGTGAATCAATGGGATGGCGTTATAAGGGTGAAAAGCCCCCTAGGAAGGCAAAGGTGCAACAATCGGCTAAAAAACTGATGTGCGCAATCTTTTGGGATTTTCAAGGCATTTTGATGGTGGATTTTAAAGAACGTAATACAGTCGTGAACGGCTAATATTATGCTTCTTTAATATATAAATTACGAGACAAGATAAAGGAAAAACGAAGAGGCAAACTGTCTAAAGGTGTCCTGTTGCTCCATGACAACGCCCCTGTTCATACCGCTGGTGTTTCGAAGGATGCGGTTCGTCAATGCGGGTTCACAGAAGTTGAACATCCACCTCACAGTCCAGACATGGCCCTGTCCGACTATTATTTATTTCCAAATTAAAAGCGAGACTTAAGAGGAAGAAAATTTACAAGCGATGAAGAGTTGCAGGCGGCCGTCTTCGGTTATTTTGAGGCTAAAAATTGTGATTATTTTTATAAAGGTTTAGAGATGTTATTTCACAGATATCAGAAGTGTGTTAGTAGTATTCATGGTGATTATATTGAAAAATAAAATTGGTTTCGTTTCATTTCCTTCATTAGTTCATAGTTAGGCCAATTCATTATGGGACCGCCCTCGTATGTGCAAAACGCAACCTCAACTCCATGCGATTAACGATGGACAGCGGCGAACTGGGCCGGCGACGCGACGAGCCGGAGCGAGCACGAGCTAGCCGCGAAGTTCGCTGAACGATGGACGATAATTCATGAACACTCAAGTTTCGGCGCGGCCGAAAGTTTCGGCCATATCCTGGCCGAAACCGAAACTAAGGCCGAAACTAGATTATTTGGCCGAAACTGGCCGAAACCGAAACCGAACTTTCGGTCGGTCACTAACGAAAATACAGAACCAACAACACGGTTGGTTTTTTTTTTTAGTAAAAAGTATTTTTAATCTTATATTTAGAGTCAATTTTAGCAGAGAGGTAGCATACCACCTCAGGTAAAATTTACTCTTTATTACTCTTATATCTCTCTCTTTATTATTTTTTTATTTGCGAGTGTCAAAAAAATACGCGACATGAATGGCAATTTATGCCAGCTTCCAAGTCAACTTTTGGCTTGATATTTCTACAGCTCCAAGGAACCGTAGATCTAAGTATTTGATATCAATTTCAGCTTGATAATCCAGTCAAAATAGACAAAAATAAGTCATAACTTAGCCAAAATTCGCATAGAGCTGAAAATTGGCAGAGACGTTAAATACATCATTATAAATGAAATGTCAAAAATCCCCATCGATCCTAACTACTTCTGCAAAAAAAAAAATTCAAGGTCAAAAGTTCTAAATTAAGATTTTTCCATTTTTCTCAAAAACAGTAAGTACATATTATCGTAAAAATAAGTCAGACAAAAGTTGTAGATCATACAATTCTCTACAAGAATGGTCCAGTTACTTTTCTCTTTCGACTCACCGTTCGTGAGATATCGCGGTTTTAATCATTAGAAAATTCATATTTTACATAATCTGCACTAAAATGCAGCCTGTACACGTCATTGGACGTTCAATATAAATGATAATAAGAAACTATTGGTTTGTGTTACTTATACAATAAAACTTGTATAAATTAAATGAGGATTTTAAAATAAAAGACTATACCTACTGTTAGTCCCTGATTCCCTTCGTCGGTAACCTTGAGTAACATCTGCTAGCTATGTCATTGTTCGAGTGTGGAGGGTCGCATCCCTGCTTATTTCTGAAGAAAGTAAATGAAATAACTCAGTATATACTGTTAGTTTTGAAAATTCCTGTGCAGTGAGCAGACGTGCTTATTGGTAATATTTTCAATTTTAATTTGTGCTGTTAAATAATTTAAACAAAATGTCAGAAGTATGTTTCATTTGTGATAAACCTTTGAAAGAAAGTGAAGTTGTTGCTGTTGATTGTGGAATCAAGACTTTGATTGATACAAGTGTTGAAAGAAATGATAAGATTTTTGAATACTTGAAAGACAAGCAATCTGTGAAAGTCCACGTGCAGTGTCGTAAAATGTATACTCGAAAGAGTAATGAAAATGATGAAAGTTTGCTAAGTACTTCTAATCTCATGACCCTAACATTCTTAGTGGAAATGATTTAGCCTAATAATAATTACTATCCTAAATAAAAATAAAAGTTTTTCTGTAAACATTAAGAATTGTGATAATAATAATAATAATAAATCATTTTATTTCAGGCATTGCACATACAGTTCACCCATAGCATAGCAGATACACAGATTATATTAAATTAAATTGTATTAAATTAAATTATACTTATAAGATCATGGATTTACGGATAAATAACAATGAAGTTATGCATATGCATAACCTCACTATCATTCATCCGCAAATCCATGTTAATATTGTAAGATTATGTAACTAATATTAGTTACATAATCTTACAATACCATCATTAATTAAATTAATTCGTCATTATTATTCGTCATTGTTCGTCAATATTACCATTTCCTGATTACGTCATAGTCAGTGTTGAGATTAAACAGTTCGGTTCTAGTCACGAAGATTGTGCGGAATACAGTAGTTACAATAATATTTTTACAGTTTAACAATCGTGTTCGGAATGAAGCATCATTCTTAGAACGGAAAAGAAGTCACCCACTCGGTTTTCAAAGAACATACCAGACGCACTACACCACCAGTGCAGGTTAAACATGGCACGAAATGCATTGTTGTACTGTACACGAAGTGCGTTGTAAGCTCTTTTCGTGTACTGGTACCAGAGTTGGCTGGTGTAGAACGCCCGGCAGTAGGCCTCGAAAAGTGTAATTTTCACTTGCTTGGAACAATGTGCAAATCGTCTTGCAAGCATGTTGCTTCTACACGCAATGCCTCTTCTTTGCCGCTCCAAATCATTGTCATCTGTTAACTTTTCATTTAAAACATGTCCAAGATACTTAAAGGTGCTAACAATCCCTAATGTACAATTATTTAAAGTGATGGGTAATAGTCTCAGGACCCTTTCCATACTTAAAAATCATAACTTCAGTTTTCTGAACATTGTACGTCAGCTGATGAGCAGCTGCATATCGCTCACAAATTCCCACGAGTACTCTAAGACCATTGGCCGAGGGGCTGAGCAGCACCATATCGTCTGCATAGCTCAGGTTGTTTACACTTATGCCGCCAACATTGCATCCGACTCTGGAGCAGCTCAGCTCCTCGATCAACTCGTTGACATATAAATTAAACAATGTTGTGGACGTTATTCCCCCCTTTCTAACCCCACAGGTAAGTCTGTAGGGTCTAGAATAAGCAGTGCCCCATCTAACTTGGTTAACTTGATTGTCGTACCAATATTCCAGTATGTTAACAATATCCCAGGGGACTTTAGTATTACGCATTTTGTCCCATAATATACATAATTAATAGAATCGAAGGCTCGACTTATATCCAAAAAACACGCAAACACTGAGGTTTTTCGTGATAAATATTTATGAACAGTATTTTTAAGAGCAAATATGGCTAAGTCAGTTGACAAGCGTTGTCTAAAGCCGAACTGTGCATCGCTCAACGGAATGTTAATTTCGTTTAGATGTTGAGAGATGAGGCGCTCAAATATTTTTGAAAGAGATGAATGAGAAGCTGCAATGAGATTGGCCTATAATTCGCCAGGCTAGATGAGTCTCCAGTTTTATTCTTTATAAGCCCTAGGATAAATTAAATAGCTTCTTAATTTCTTATACCCTCATATTTTTATAATCTTCTCTAAAACTTTATCTTTTGTTTTTCTTATTCCTTAGACAGTTAGTGTCTTACCCTCCTACCTTCTCAAGTTCTCAACTCATTTAGATTCCTCATACACTCAGTTGTTTCTTGTCACATTTCAGGTGCTATTTGGGGATTTTTTTGAAAATGATGACCCGCGGAGCCACATTTTGTGACATGAATGACAAACTGAATGCAGCACTGAAGAAGCTGGAGGCATCACAGAAGGAATGCAACCAGTTGCTACAGGAAAGAAAGGACAGCGAGGTTGAAGTCAAGAGGACTAACGACAGAAACACTCAACTCAAAAGAGCTGGTAGAACTTCACATCCAGCACATCGACATACTTCATCAACATCCAGCACATAGACATACTTGACCAGCATCACCATCTCCGTCAACTAATCTCAGACTTTGAAACTTGCAGTGACACTCATGACCAGGCACTGAAACGCATATCAGGCCTTTTTTTTTCACGGTGGGAAATCATCAAATGACCTCTCCCGCTCTGGGTGGAGCGGAAGGGCGTGGCGTGTCAGACTCTTACTGACTAAAACCCACCCGTATTCCTTCCTTAGCCCTTTATGATCCGGGCCAGCGGTAACCCTTTCGGACAATCCCGCTGACCCGGCAGGCTTCGGCCCTGACGGGCCACTTCGGTTGATGCTGACATATCCTTGAGGCGCGCGAGGAACACGTACGAGCCGTCCGGCACGGGCCTGGTCCTGATCGGACGGTGAGCTACCCATTACTCTCCGCCCGGAGCGTCTCCCGCGGCGGCTGGGACGGGAGGCTCTCTCCCTCAGCCGTCCCGCCGCCTCCTTCGCTAGCATAACTGCTTCGCAGAAGGAGGCGATTGCCCCCCCACTCCCTCTCGCCCCGGACCATGGCTTGAACCAGGCCCGGAAGCGAGAGGTCGCCGCCGCTACTGTCTATCGCCTCTTCGAGGACACGGCGGTGCTCCGCCCAAGCGGGGCAGACCTCCCCCGTATGCTCCACCGTGTCCTCTGGGCGATCCTGGCAATGGTGAGACCCGGGCGTTTCCTCCCGCCTGATGATGTGCATGAACCTCCCGAAACTTCCGTGTCCGGTGAGGACCTGCGTCAGGTGGTAGGTGAGGGCGCCGTGACACCTCTCTAGCCACTCCTCAAAGAGGGGTCTTACCGTCGCTATCGTGGCGTGCCCTGCATATCAGGCCTTGAAGCAGAATTATGCGAAAGACACAACACCATTTCCACCATCAACTCTCTGAAAGTCAGCGAACAGGTTGCTGACACCATTAAATAACCTTTTCAACAAGCTGGTTGGTAGTGTATGTAAACTGGAGTATGAGAAGCCCACCATTACCATAGATCTGACTGGGAACGATACCAACTAGATGTCCAACTACTAGTAACAAAATTAAGAAATATATTAAAACTAGTAAAAACATTAAAAGGTACAAGAAACTCTTGAAGATACAAAGTGTTCACAAGTTTAATATTAATCTTAGGAAACAACATATTAACTTACAAAGCCAACTTAATGTATGTAATAATAAGTTGGAAAATAGCAGACAAATGTATTATGTTGACATACAAAACATTCAAAAGGAATTACTGAGCAGGGAAAGTACACTTAAGGAAATATCCTGTAAGTATGAGTCTAGTCAATGAATGTTAAGCGAGCACTTGCAGGAGGCCTGTTAGTCGGTGGACCTGGGCAAGTACAACGCAGAGATACGAGTCACTGACGAACTCACTTGTAGTTGTGCTCCCACTCACACCGCCACCTCACCACCAGATTCACCTCAGATGTCACAGCATGTTGTACCTGCTACTTCACCCACTTCAACTCATACTATTGAAACTATCTATCCCACTCAAAGTAATGTTTTGGTATTTTCTGATAGATCAGGATCAGGTTTTGGATCATTATAAAATAACCGCTTTAAACATACTTTAGTCAACTGTTGTTATCATAAACTGCATTTTAATGAGCTCGTTCATAAAATAAAATATACACAAATGAATGAACAGACTACTGGTAGTTCTTTTAATTGGAAACAGTCTGAGCTTAACAAAAAGGACATAGTCAATGGTATTGACACCCTATTTAAATTAAAACTAGGTAAATTAATATTATGTGCATTGTCTTCTGATAATTTGTATGATGCAGAAAACGATTACACAACGAACGTTTAAACAATTTAATGCATATTTTGACATGTCATAGTGACCATTTATTGTATTTTGATACAAACTATTTTGTTGACATTTGTTTTGTTTGTCGCCGAGAAGAGACTGCGACTACATTTTGAACGTTTTAAATTACGAGAATATAGCCACTGGTTAAAACTGGATAGAATGTTGTTTAATGTAAATCATTTTTCAGTTGCCAGTGCGTACAACAGGTCCTCAATAGGGGTTGGTAGTTTGATATTATGTAATAGTTGTTTTAAATAAAAAGAGAGAAAGGATATCACGGCTTGCTCTGTTGATCGCTTATGTAAGGTAGCATGCGCAAAGGTTGAATAGTTAATTCATCAGAAAAATGTAGGCTAATCTCATTGTTTAAATCATTTAATTTAAAATGTATATTTAATGAAGCGACTAGAATAACAGCAACTTCAGCTTCATGCATCGACAATGTATTTACTAATTGTAAAATAAAAGACTCGTCCTTAATTAGCGGCGCACATACATAGATTTTAATGAATCAGGCGGCCAAAAAGCTATTTTTAGAACAACAATATAATAATGATTTAACCATTTACTCAGGTAGTAAACAGTTCCAGGTATAAAACGACACCCCTTCCAACGGTCGTCGATGCGCATGAGGTAACCCTCGACATTCATTCCCAGTCGCCCCCACGGGGATTGCCACCGGTGGCAAATGGAAATAAAAATTCCCAGTCGCCACCGACGGTGACTGGGAAATCATTGCCCCCACTTCAGTTTCGCTGTACATTGCTTTCTCCATCGTAGAGAATAAAAGGATGAGGCAACTTATCCTAGTGCATTGAATTTTTTTTTTGTATTTACTTAAGTTGCTCTTTATTTGACCCCAAAAGCTTTGTTGGTTGAGAGAGTGAATAACCATTGTTTTTCTTATCGCTGAACCCGTTTTATGTAACATCATGCATGCTGATTTAGACTTAGTCGGTTCCATTACAGTCCCTATTTAATTTTTATCTCGATAAAGTATCTCAAGGCCAAAAGGATAACGTAGACAAAATACTATATAATATGATTGAAATAAAAGTCTTAATATATCTGTGATTTAACGATGTTTTGTTATAATATTTTTAATTAGTTTTCTTAATAAATTATTCTAAACACACGTTCTAGTTATATGTTTTAATAAAAATGAGTTTATTCATAACATATAAATGATTTTTTATATTTCCGTTTAACATTTAGATACTCATAATTTAAAAGGTAAAACAACAAAGTCTATGTTGGAAACTTTATTTCAATGTTATCATCAATTAGATAGATGCAGGTTTGGAATAATTTTCCTTACTATTTTATTCTTCACAAGAAACAAAGGAATGTATAGCGAAACCGAAGTGGGGGCAATGATTTCCCAGTCACCGCCGGTGGCGACTGGGAATTTTCATTCCCATTTGCCTCCAGTGGCAATCCCCGCGGGGGCGACTGGGAATGAATGACCCTCGAGTAGTCGGAATCAGGTAAGGACCTATGTTTTACAACAATAACATACTTGATTGTCGTTTTTCTTAATATACTTTTAATTTGTCAAAGATGTCGCATGTGCATTTTTTTTGTACTTATTTTAAATTTTTTATAAGGTTTTTTAACTTACTTAAGGGTCCGTCCCTGTAATAATTTATTTATTTCTCAATACTTAACATATTTGTCCATATAACGACAAAATAATTAGCCGCGGAAACACGCGTTTTTCCAAATTGAGAGCAACTGAATGTTTCAAGTCAAAATTGAGCAAAATGGCATTTTGCTGCTTTTTTTATTTTAAATCAATTTACTTTTTGTTTTAGGTCCGTCTGGTGCTTCGGGTACTAAAGTAGTGACTCGGAAATATTTGTTTGACCACATAAAAAACAAAATTTCCCAAGCTTAAGTGAAAATCTCTAGTTTTATGAAAATTATCTCTTGAATCGTTATGGAGACACCGAAAATGCTAAAAAGTGTTTGAAGCACTAATTTACTTATGTGAAAACCGAATTTAAGCAAAGATGGTTGAAAGCCAATAAACACGAAGAAGTTTTTCTTAAAAACAACTAATCTTGGTTAGAAGGAACTTTTGTGATTCCAATAGAATCGCCCTCTCCTCAAGGTGACCAACTAAACCTTTTCGAGATTTAAGTGCGCGCAGCAAAAGAAGGAAAACGGAAGAAGTCCGCGCCACTTTAGACGATGAAGTCATTGTCCACGCTGCACAATCAGTCTTGCAAACTACTGGGCACAGGGATGCCTCCAAAGTTCTTAAAGAAATAACAAATTCACCAACTCGAGCGAGTAAATATAGAAATGCCTATTCTAAGGTGAATAAGAACGACGAATTACCCCCGCTGACGCCTCTACAAGCACTCCATATGTACGTGGAAGCGGATCTTACTAGACGGCAATACGAAATAATAAGGGCAACAAATCCAAGACACTCCCCTTGCTACGATCTTTTATTAAAGGTGAAACAAGAATGTTATCCGCCAAAATAAACCATGATTGTTACGGCTACTTCCGCAGAGAGCAACTTACAAAGCCTATTGGATCTTACTGTGATGCGAAATTAAAAAACCTTCTAGCAAAGCATTCCTTCCAGAAACAATAGAAATGTTGATGTCTGCCGAACCAAATAGAGAGTCAATGGAGGAATGCTCTCAAAGTGAGTGTGATATTTAGTTTTGTTTATATACATAGGTGTAGGTAGATATAGATGATGTAATTATACCTTATTTTTATTCATTTAAAATATAAAATTGCTACTATATTTGTGTATAAAACTTGTCTAATGAAATAAAAAAACATATTTTTGAACTGAAAAGAGTTTATTTTAATTTAATATAGTACGTGGAACTAATTAAAACCAAAAAATATTTTTGGCCGCCTAAATAATTATAATCTACGTATGTGCGGCGTCAGGTCTGACCATACTGACTTCATATCATTTGACTTGGGTAAAAGATTACACATAGATAAATCCGTTCAATTAAGATGTCTAACTAAAAATAAATTGAAAATGTTTAATAATAATGTTCTTAGCAATCTTTCAACAGCTAGTTTTGATTAACACGATCCCAACATAAACTAAGGTACAGACGCCAGCACATCAAGCTACCCGAAACTGTCAAATTTTCGCAATCAACTTTGAACCTTATACTAAAGCAATAAAATTGAAAATCTTTTAAAGAAATTTGACACATTGTAGTAGCTTGATGTGCTGGCGTCTGTACATTATTTTCTACAGTATGCCAAGAATTCAATAAAGCATGTCCTGTAAAAAAAGTTACTATCAATATTACACCAAAATTTAGTGATTGGGCCACTGCTGGCATTAGAAAAAGCAGAGATATTTTATATAATCTGTATCACAACAGAATCAACAGAAGATCTCTCTCTCTCTCTGTAAAAGTTGGTAGACCTATCATCGAAACGATTGCGCCCTATTTAGCTTTCATATTAACATCAGGACCAAGGAGTCTTTCCGGATCTCGTGAAACACAGTAAAGTAGTTCCTTTGTTCAAATCCGGTGATAGTAAAGAACCCAACAATTATAGGCCTGTCTCAATTCTGCCGGTTCTCAGTAAGGTGTTTGAAAAGTTGATGCTCAATAAAATGTTACGCCACTTTAATAAAAAAACAACAGTACGGTTTCACCAAAGGGCGTTGTACCACTGATGCCGGTGTCAACCTAATAATAAAGTACATTTTTAACGCCTGAAAAGAAGCACAAGATGCCATTGGAATCTTTTGCGACCTCTCTAAGGCGTTCGTTTGCGTAAACCATGAGACACTTCTGCTGAAACTTGGGCATTATGGGATTAGGAATTTAGCTCTTGATTTACTAAATAATATGTCTTTCATTGACTTGAATGTGCCCTGGCAGCTGATAGTATGTCATGCTCACTCAAATGTCTCTCTGACGGTGGCGTGTGTGTTGGATCATTTAGCTCCCTTCAAAATGGTTGAGCCAAATGGTGCTGATTTATGCGTCATGTACGTGAACGGGTGCCGTCAGTTGGGGCTGGTCATCACTTAGATGCCTCGGCTTATTTTAAATTATTTTATTTTTGGATTGTTGTTTGTTAAGTACTATTTGTTGTACTCTGGACGCTCTTAACGCGTACGTCTTTCTTATGTAACTAATATTTTTGTAAAATATAATTTTAAAAGAGTGTCCATGGAGTTTCTTGCCCGTTCTTCTCCATAGGTACCTACGCTTTGGAATGGGCAACTAGCTTCATATTTTCTGACTGACCGACACTTCTTGACAATTCAAAAGTGCCTGTAAATGGTTTAATTGAAATAAATGCTTTGAGTTTGTTGTGTGTTGTTTGTGGTTTGTTGTGTGTGGTGTGTGTTTGTTGTGTTTGTGTTTGTTTGCTCTAATGAGTTTACGCAGTTTACTTGAACTTTAAGATAGAAAGCTTAAAGTTATATTAAGATTTTTATTTTTATTTTTTATTTTATTAATTTTAAGAAAACTTACAGCTAATACATCCAAGTAGTCAGAAGTAATAAGTAGAAGATAGCCAATTACAAGTTTCCACTTATATAAACTTATGTATAAATTGTCAAAACGGTACAAACAGCGTAAGAGTTAAACAAAGAAATAACTGAAGAGAATAATAAACAAAATAAAATACACCACAGAATGAAGTTACATTTCAAAGAAAAAGTTATTTAATGTTTTTTTTAATTTCTGGACACTATTTGTGAATAAATCAAGCTCAACATCCCGGCACACCATATTAAACATTCGACATGCTCTTATGATATATGTGTTTTGCCTGTAGTTAGTTTTCACTATAGGTACGTGAAGGAGATGAGGTCTCCGAAGAAACACAGATGGAAGATAGAAAGCTTAAAGCTATATTTAACCTCACGCTATGACCTTTAGGAGCCGAGCAAAAAGAAAAAAGTCAGAAAGAACGCTAAGCAAAAATGAAGTAATAGCGCGGACAGGCGATGCGATGCGACGGGGTGGGTCGGAGTAACAAACAAGAAATAAATTATATATCAGCGCAGCCGAAAATTTAAGTGCAGTCCTCTCGTCTCAACAGAGTAACGGTGACTGGGTGACTGATTTGTGAAACAAAAATATTATTGTAGTTCCCGCAACGTGCGACAGATGATTCTTCCACTAACTAAGAACGTCGTAAGTGATTTATGCTTGTCGTCGTAATAAAACCGCAAATAAAAGGAATAAAAAAATGTGTGGTCAATTTTTGTCGCCTTGTACTATGACATTAAAGGCTCCTACAAACATGCGCGGCACCGCAAGTCGCGCAACGGGCGGAGGTTTGTAGGATCCTTTAATTATCAAATTTTTATTCTAGTAGTCATAAACATATTAGGTACAATTCGAAAGTCTTGAAAATAATTAATACCAGGTTGGTAGTTCGTTCAGCAGAATAAATGCTATACACGGTGGCTCATTAATTTTAGTAAGTAACCAGCTCACATTTAAAGATCGTAAAGATATTGTGAGCCTATCTGTTGAGCGTACAGTTGAAATTGCCTGTATAGAATTGGAGCACTCTATTGTATTAAGTGTGTATAGACCACCGTCAGGATTGTATGACTGCTTTGAAAAGGTAATGGATGAAGTGTTACACAGGATTTGTAACTCAAACAAGTCCGTTATCATTTGTGGTGATTTTAATGTAAATTTATTAGAAAACTCAGGTTCCTGTAGTAAAATTTTAAGTCTGTTTCAGTCCTACAATCTTGTAAACCTATTTTTGGAGCCCACAAGAATAACCCCAACTAGTGCCACATGCCTAGATAATATTTATACAGATATTATACCAAGCCACAAAGAAATTATAAATTTACTAGATTCTGATCATTGTGGGCAAAGGATTACTATTCAAAACCAAAACAAAAAAGTGGCTAAAAAGGATATCACTGTTAACCCCAAAACTGCAAGTCGCTTGGAGGTTTTTAAAGTTAAAATCATTAATAAATTACCAGTTTTGTCCATTCATGCTGATCCTAATCATCTTTATGATAATTTTTTTAAAATGTACTGTAAACAATTTGATTCCACCTTTATTCCTAAGACTATCTCGGTTAATAGTAATGCATCGTTCAGTGATTGGGCTACCATTGGTATTCATAAAAGTAGAACACGGCTTTATGAACTGTACAATGAAAGGACTTATGTTAACACTGATGAATTTAATTTGTATGTTAGAAATTATTCAAAATTATTTAAAAAAGTTTGTTATATAGCCAAGTCACGTTATTTGGGTTCAAAGATTAAAAACAGCAGTAATGTAATTAAAACAACTTGGAATATTATTAATAGTGAAGCGGGAAGGTCTAGTAACCGAGATACTAACTACAGCCTGTCTATTAATGACAACATAATAAAATCAGACTCACAAGTCGCCGAGGCATTTGAAAATTTCTTTTCAGATATTCCCGTTTCAACTACTAAATCCCTAAACTCATCACCTTCTGTTGCTGAGTCTTTGCTTAAGGAAAATGTTAATGTTTGCGATTCGGATTTTCATTTTGAATATATTACATGTCGAGATATAATTAAAACCTTTCACACTTTAAATGTAAAAAAGACTACAGATCTATGGGGTAATTCTGTAGAAGTTGCTAAGTCTATTATTGACATTGTAGCACCTTCTCTTGCTCTTATCTTTAATAGTTGTATTGACAATGGGGAGTTTCCTGACCTTATGAAACATAGTAAAATAATACCTTTGTTTAAATCAGGTAGTACATCAGACCCCACAAATTATAGACCTATTTCTGTACTACCTACCTTTAGTAAAATTTTTGAGAAACTAATTTTAGACCAAATGCAAAGATTTTTTAATAAACATAAATTATTACATAGCAAACAGTTCGGTTTTACAAGGGGTCGTTCAACTACTGATGCCGGTGTTGAACTTTTAGGACATATTTATAATGCCTGGGAAGATAAATGCGATGCCTTGGGCATCTTTTGTGATTTGTCCAAGGCATTCGATTGCGTTTTTCACGAAACGTTAATCAGGAAACTCCACCACTACGGGATCCGGAATACTGCTCTGGATCTTCTTACTTCATACTTGAGTGAAAGGATTCAGAGGGTTGACGTTAATGGAGAAAGATCACCCGGATCTATAGTAACGATGGGAGTCCCACAGGGCTCAATTCTTGGTCCTTTCTTGTTTCTTATTTATATTAATGACTTGCCGTACCTCATAAAGGATAATCATGATATAGTGTTGTTTGCAGATGACACTTCACTTTTGTTTAAACTTAAACGCCAGCAGTTGGATACTGACGATGTAAATAGCGCGATCTCGAAAGTAGTCCACTGGTTCAATGTTAATAATTTGCTTCTAAATGAGAAGAAAACCAAATGCATTAAGTTTACGCTACCCCACGTTAGGCAGGTGAAAACTAATGTGTTGATAAAGGGCGAGGAATTGAATCCTGAAGACAGCACAGTATTCTTGGGCATAACTTTGGATGCTAAGCTTCAGTGGGGTCCACATATAGATAAATTGTCAAAAAAGCTAAGTTCCGCAGCATACGCTGTTAGAAAAATTCGTAATTTAACTGATATAGAGACTGCCCGTTTAGTGTACTTTAGTTATTTTCATAGTGTAATGTCGTACGGCATTCTATTGTGGGGAAATGCCGCCGATATTCAGACTATATTTGTTTTGCAGAAGCGTGCTGTTCGATCAATTTATAAATTAAGTCCGAGGCACTCTCTCAGAGACAAATTTAAAGAGATTAATGTAATGACTGTGCCTTCTCAGTATATTTATGAAAATCTTTTATATGCCCATAAAAATATAAAATTGTTCAAAAAATACAGTGATATCCATAATGTAAATACTAGAAACAAACACAAATTTGTTGTACCTGCAACAAGGCTCAAGAAAATAGGTGGCTCGTTCAGATGCCAATGTATACGCTTTTATAATAAACTACCAAGCCACGTTCAAGATCTTAGCCTTAATAAATTTAAATTATTAATTAAACGTAAGTTGTGCAAGAAAGCTTTTTATACTGTTAAAGATTATATTGAGGATAAAAAGGCTTGGGATTGAGCTGCTTCCAATTTATGCATTTTGAGTGTTTTTGTTGTTCTTTTGTTGTTTTTTTTTTTTTATATAATATACATATTGACATTAATATATTTTTTTTAAAAAACAATGACATTTGCTTACTTGTAAAGTATTACATTATTTTAATTTTTGTGAATATGAAGACGATGTGGGTCATTTATTTTATTCATTTTATATTTTTTATTATTCTCTCCATGGTCTGGCAGTTTGAGTAATTTTTGTGGCCTACCCAAATGTCCTTTCTTTGGTATTGTTCGTCGGATCGTTGAGCTCCTTAAGTCTTGAGTTGAGCTGCACGATTTCTGACAAATGCGTGCACTGACTGGACAGGTCCTCTCAATCTGTGTGGTTCTTTCCTCAAAAGACCATCTCAGACATCGACCTGCATGGTCTTCATATAACCTGACCAAGATTATGTCTGGACTTTAAAAGAGACTATGACCTCTGAGTTTGTTTCGGCCTTTCTTCTCAGAGTAGTCAGATAGGAAACGCCGACCTCATCTAGTTTAAAAAATATGATTGACGTGTAAAAGTGTTTGTACAAACCTACTTACAAAAATAAAATCATTTATCATTTATCATTTATCATTTATAATTGGAGGTAACTTCGTGATGTATTTTTATCAAGAAAATTTTAATGTTTTGTGTTTCTGTTGTACAATAGGTGTGGAAATATCATGTAGTTACTCATGTTATTTGAATTTTATACCTAAGTCTTATCAATTTCATTAAAAATCATATTGAAGTTAGGCTATTTTGGTTACTTCCGCCTCTTTAAAGGGCTTAAATGACCTAAAGCGCGGTCACTGTCGGACTGCATAGAAAAGAAAGAAGCGCGATGACACAACGCTGCTAATTTATTGCTAAATATGAAGCAATTATTTAATCTATACTTATATATCTATACTATTTATACTATTAATATTATAAAGCTGAAGAGTTTGTTTGTTTGGTTGAACGCGCCAATCTCTGGAACTACCAGTCGGATTTGAAAAATTTTGCATTTGATAGCCCAATTCTTGAGGAAGGCTATAGGCTATTTAACCTCACGCTATGTCCTTTAGGAGCCGAGCAAAAAGAAAAAAGTCAGAAAGAACGCGAAGCAAAAACGAAGGCAGGCGATGCGATGCGACGGGGTGGGTCGGAGTAACAAGAAATTTCACGCGGACGAAGTCGCGGGCAGAAGCTAGTTACAAAATATCTATTGTTTGTTTGGAATAAAAATTAAAACAGTAGTGTTTTAGTATGTTGTTTGTTGGATAATCTGACAAAAAAACAGAATGATTGTATGTATATTACTTTGGTTTTTATTGTAAAAAGGAAGTTTTTAGAGGTATATTCATGATTTTTATCTAACAGTTTTTTGACGGGTCACAGTAAAGCAAAGGTTATAATTATTGCCATTCCACCGTAAGCAAGACATCATTTGGTGCTTACGTCTTTTTAGAATACACCGAATTTCAAAGTTGAAATTATGAATGAAAAGTACAGACGCCAGCACATCAACCTACCCGAAACTGTCAAATTTTCCCAATCAACTTTGAACCTTATGCTTCAGCGATAAAGTTGAAAATCTATCAAAGAAATTTGACAGATTGTAGTATCTTGATGTGCTGGCGTCTGTACATAATTTCGAAAAACGGAAAAACACCGGTGCCCTAGATTTGGATTTTCTTTCAAAGTCAAAGTCAAAGCATTTATTTCAAATAGGCACATTAAAGGCACTTTTGAACGTCAGAAATTACAACAAATAGAATTGATTCTAGTCGCCCATTCCAAAAGGTAGTTTTCGTATGGAGAAGAACGGGCAAGAAACTCCACTTTTATAAATAAAATAAATAAAAATCGTTTATTATCAGGCGTCCTCAGCCCATAGCGTGTTAGTTTTACCAAAACTTAAAAAACTATGTTAGTAGACTACTTAGGCACAGAAGATGAGTACAACAACAAAAAGAAAAAGAACTTTTATATAACGTAATAATACATGCAGGTACAAAATATGAAATCTTGTCAATTGGAGTGCAGATCGTCCATCTGGGCTGTCTCTTGAGTCGACTCCACTTATACCGAATGCGGAATGCTAGGTAAGCCATGAAGAAGACAAACTTGCATATACGAGTAACAGAGATGAGAATCTTGCAATGAATGTGTGGAGTGAATGAAGTTAGAAATGAGTATAAAATTTTTATTTTTTTTGTTGTGTTACTTTTTACCTAGGTACCTACTTAAGTGGTTATAATTCTCTAAATTATATACTAGTCGATGATTTTAGTGCACGGTAAAACTCTGAGTTTATATGTTGGCATCAACTTAAATGTATAAAATGTATGTGTACTACTGTATAAATAAATAAATAAAAAGTTGAAAGGGTTATCTTAGTATGGGCATGTGATGAAGATGCATGAAACGCATGACTTGAAGAGTGATTAATATAAATGTTAGATGGATGGAGAGGTAGAGGAAGATTAAAGGAAGTTAGATGGGTTGTGTTTTTGAGAGAAAAACAAACGAAAAGGAGTGAATGATAGCGTGACGGCTGACAGGGAGAATTAAAAAAAAATGGTTGCACCGGCACCAAGTGACATGCGACAAGGACAAGAAGAGGAGGATGATGCGCTGTTCGCGGCATATTACAAGTGCAACCTCTTTGTGTGTCGCTCGGGCAAATTTTAACGCAAAAACATGAATTCGTCTAGCTACGATTCGAACTCATATAATACTTTATTCGTAAGTCAGCTCAAGTAAGTTGCAGGTTTGATATAGTTGTAAAAGCGCAATAGAGCAGGAGCAGAGGGTGCGAGGGGAGCGGACGGGAGGCGCGACCCAGTTAAGCATCGGCGGCCGCGGCAGCTCGATGAAGCGCCGTGAGCCCGCGTCCCTAGCGGCGGTACCCGCCCGGCGGCGGCGCCAGTGTGCCACTCCGCTACCATTGACCCAGATTTGCGTAGCGGCCCCGCGCCCGCGCACCGCGGCACAGCACAAAAACTACCACGCGAAGGCCCTGGCCTGACCCGGTGCCGCCTACCTGACCTACTAAACCTTCCTGTCTGCCCAATAACATCATTTTTCCTCATTGGAAAATCTATTCATTAGTGCAATAAATGTTTTTTCAATTAAAATACTACATTTACTTCTTTCTTAACATTTTGAAGTTGTTTGACCACGACTTCGTTTCGTTTCTGAAATAAAACTTGTTTAATTTAATCTGCTGCCAAATCGTATGTCAAGTAATTTGATTGGTTGTGGTTATTTCAGGCAATATAACTAATCTCTAAAGCTAACGTGTAAACATACGTACAATACGACTGCTTCATGAAAACATGACGTTTCTCACTCATCGACAACGCCAAAGGCTTTCGATTCTTTTTTCGTACATGACATAAAATGATACGGGCGGTGGCATTAGTTTGACAAGTTATTTTACGCCGGCTGAAAATCAGACCAAAAATAGTTTTTCCTTAGTGCATAAGAGATCTGAGCGTCAGCTGCTCTAAGAGTGGGGAATCGGAAATTAGAGCATATCTAAGTTGTAAAAAAAAACATAATGCTTGTGTGCCATATGCTTGCTTGCTATGCTTTTTAGGGTTCCGTACCAAAATGGTAAAAAGGAACCCTTATGGTGAGACTCGTCTGTCTGTCCATCTGTAACAGCTGGATATCTCAAGAACTACTACTGCTATTAATTTGACATTATTTTAGAATAGTCGATGACGTTTGCCGAACTATTTTGAAAATAAGATTTTTCATTTACAACGGACTGAAAGGCGACTTAAAAAAACGATGTCTCTAAATACATAGCACACTTTTTCAGAAATAAAAAAACAATTCAATAGCTCAACTATTGGTCAAGAGATGGCGCTGACCTAAAACTACAATATTCTATACCGTAGTGATAAAATTCTCTGACGAATATAGGCCTCACCGATGAAAATTTAAAAACAGTTCACGTTTCAAAATACGGATCCATCAGTGCGCGAGTCCGACTCGCTCTTGACCGGTTTTTTATATGTATACTTTGGATCCCCCCTTGGGTGCTGCGACTGAGTCCTGAGTGTGCAATGACACTAGTGATTGTAAATTGTAAATCACACATAGGTACATGACCTAAAGCGCGGTCATTGTCGGACTGCATAGAAAAGAAAGAGAAGCGCGATGACGCAACGCTGGTAATTTATTGCAAAATATGAAGCAATTATTTAATTACAAAAATACTATTGTTTGGACGAAAAATTTAAAACACTAGTATGTTGCTTGTTTTCAACACACTATCTACCTATCATATAATCCTGAAAAATATCATATATTTTTCTTATGTTTACTGTAGTCGATCGTATACTTTTAATGTCTCCAAAACTTGCGTTTTTTGTGTTTAGGTCCTGTAAGCCGCTTAATCTGTCCGTTTATCTGCTAACGGCGCTGACAAGCGCGCGCGTCCGACGCTATGAAATTTTTATTTTCCATACAAAGTATTACCTACACCCATCATCATCTACCTTTTCTTTTTTTTTATCGTGGAGAAATGCTCATGCATACTGCACTACCACGGGGAGATAGTGCAGTTATGTGG
This sequence comes from Luperina nickerlii, assembly GCA_963855955.1. Classification (NCBI taxonomy): domain Eukaryota; kingdom Metazoa; phylum Arthropoda; class Insecta; order Lepidoptera; family Noctuidae; genus Luperina; species Luperina nickerlii. The sequence continues at coordinate 23,900,651 of OY979672.1, read as the reverse complement.
GACTAACCCACTAAAACTCCACGGTGTCCTCTTCTGCCGCTTACGGCGGGAACACGGGCACGCGTTAGCACTCATCCGTGAACCCGCCACGGCTGTCCGTTGCCGGACCCTCCTCTGGGGAGTACTCCCCATCACCGGCGCACCAGAACACATAGCACGCCGTGACCACCCCAGGGACCAAACCAGCACATGGGCGCCAGACGACCCCGTGTCTGGGCACCCTTGGTCCCCCTGCGACGGGTCAGGTCATTGGCCCCGCCGCCTGCCAATTTTCGGCTGCAGAGGATAGGGAGAGTGGCCAATGTAATACCAACACTGCTCCTCCCCTGCAGCCCCACCGCGTCCGCCATCACACGGTGGCGACCCCGTCAAGGCCGCGGAAGGTAGGGAGAGCGGCGCACCGCAATACCGGCTCTCCTCTCCCGCCGCGGCCTCGCAACCCTCAGCCGCGATGCCCCCGATACGACATCGCGGCCCGCCTCAGTTGCGATGTCGCCCAAGCGGCATCGCAACCTACTTTTGGCCGCTACGTCGTTGGCTTGTCAGCAAAAGCCTTGACAAGCGGCCCCTCCTCGGGTTCCTCTTCGCTTCACCGTGGGTGTCCAAGCCAAGGCTACTGAGCCCCCCCGCCTCGACAATGCGGGAACCCACCGGGGGGGTAGCTGACACCCTGGATTAACATATATGACGGATCTTCAGGATGGTTCGAGCTACGATCAGCCATCAGGCGGGTTTATGTGGGTATCGTGCAAATAGATAACAATTACGTAATCAAATAGTCACTTTAATCACTGGTTACAGTACAACACAATCAACAACTATTATCACTTTTACTCTACTGTTAGACAATAGCAGGCAGGTTTATGATGGATCAACAAAACGTAGGACAGTTCCGAAGCGTCTGCCCTGCTCGATCACCAGGATGATGAATGCCGACCTCGCCCGTCGCGCGTCCTTTTCAACCTCGTAACCGACCGGGAACGCCCCGACTCTGTCGAAGCGCGCCAACTCTAGTCCAGCTAGTTGCCGCTAGTTGGCGTGCCTTGTTTTGTTACCGTCTATTGCCGGATGCGACACGGCCATCCTGCGATGCACACGTCCTCGTGTGTTAATCTGTAAACAAACATACCCCGCAAAGTATCTCAGAGCTCGGTCACTCCTGACCACATATGGTACAGGCAAAACAACAATGAAAATTGCAGAGTTCAGAGTATTAATCATTATTTGATTCCCAAATCTCAAGATCACAAACTAAATAATCAACTAAACATGATAGAACAGCCAATAAAACATCCTTAGAGCATCCCAAAACACAGCAGGAATCTTATTCGTGGCCTGTGGCATTTCTCATTAAGCCCCTACAACAAACCTCATGTTTGTTTCTTTGAATTCCTCCTGAATTCCGAGTCCCACGGACTCTATGGTCTCTACAAGACCCCGACCAGCCGAACTAAGATTCACCACTATCACTCGACTTAATCTCTACTCTGTTTCATCAACAAGACTTTTACTTGGCTTTCCTCAAATTCGTCATTAATACTCTGATCCCTTTGCCTGTGCCATGGCCTCGATTCAAAGTGTGTGTTACTACCTGCTTGCTTCCAATTAAAGAAATTTGGACTGTACAGTTTGTTTATTCAACTAACACTTACATCATATTTCTAACATTATTCTATTAAGTCAAAGTCAAAGCATTTATTTCAAATAGGCACATTAAAGGCACTTTTGAACGTCAGAAATTACAACAAATAGAATTGATTCTAGTCGCCCATTCCAAAAGGTAGTTTTCGTATGGAGAAGAACGGGCAAGAAACTCCACCGTTACTCTTTTAAAATATTTTACAAAATTTTGCATACATTAATTATATAATAATATGTGAACACGATGCACCTAAAATAAAATTACTATACCACAAGAGGTAAAAGACTTAAAAATGAAACCATGACATATAAATTAATTATCTGATAGATACATGGTGCTCACATATTTACAAACATGGTAAAAGTAAACGATTTTCATTTAAAAAAAAAAAAAAAATACAAGTAATAAGTCAGGGTGTGAGTAGTAAAGTAGTTACAGAATGTAAATCAATGTCAAAAAAAAAAAAGTATAAATTTACAATTAAATTAGCAACCAGTTTGATTTTGTCTAGGCTCCAGATTGTCCTATGGAGCAGGACCAGCATGTTTCCAAGCGTTCTTATCTTGGATATAATCTTCTAATTTATAGTATGCTTGTTTACAAAGTGTACGTTTAATGTGAGTTTTAAATTTTCTTTCATTTAATTGCAATACATCGCAAGGTATTTTATTGTAACATTTAACACAGTACCCCATAAAAGATGTATGTACCTTGGCTAATCTGAAAAATGGTTGATGTATTTTATCTTTATTTCTAGTATTAAAATTATGTCTATCGCTTATTTTATTAAAAAGATGTAGATTTTTTCTTACATACATAATATTTTCATAAATGAATTGGCAAGGTACCGTCATAATATTAATCTTTTTAAAAAGTTCCCTGAGAGATTCGCGGCGACGTAGATTATAAATGGCTCTGACAGCTCTTTTTTGCAAAATAAAGATGGATTCAATGTCAGCAGCTCGACCCCATAGTAAAATGCCGTACGACATAATGCTGTGAAAGTAGCTAAAATAGACTAAACGCGCGGTTTCTATATCAGTTAATTGTCTTATCTTTCTAACAGCATAAGCGGCCGAGCTAAGCCGCCCCGCAAGAGATGTTATGTGAGGTCCCCATTGTAATTTGTCGTCTAGCGTGATTCCCAGAAAAACAGTTTGATCAACAAATTCCAGTTTTTCTCCATTCAGTATGATGTCACATTCACTACTTCTAACATTAGGTAATTTAAATCTAATGCATTTGGTTTTCTTTTCATTTAGTACCAAATTATTTACCGTAAACCAATCTTGGACCTGAAGAATAGAGTTATTCACGTCGTCAAGATTTTGTGCTCGTCTGTCTATCTTAAAGATCAATGAGGTGTCATCTGCAAATAACACCATCTTCGGTTGATTTTGAAGTAATTGGGGTAAATCATTAATGTAAACTAAAAAGAGGAATGGACCCAATATAGAACCTTGAGGAACGCCCATTGCTATTTCAGACCCTAATGAGTTTACGCCGTTTACTTGAACTTTAAGCTTTCTATCTTTTAGGTATGACTTTAGTAAATCAAGAGCTAAATTCCTAATCCCATAGTGCTCAAGTTTCAGCAGAAGTGTCTCATGGCTTACGCAATCGAACGCCTTAGAGAGGTCGCAAAAGATTCCAATGGCATCTTGTGCTTCCTCCCAGGCGTTAAAAATGTTCTTTATTAGGTTTACACCGGCGTCAGTGGTACAACGCCCTTTGGTGAAACCGTACTGTTGTTCATGAAAGATGGAATTTTTGTTAAAGTGGCGTAACATTTGATTGAGCATCAACTTTTCAAACACCTTACTGAGAACCGGCAGAATTGAGACAGGCCTATAATTGTTGGGTTCTTTACTATCACCGGATTTGAACAAAGGAACTACTTTACTGTGTTTCATGAGATCCGGAAAGACTCCTTGGTCTACACTGATGTTAAATATGAAAGCTAAATAGGGCGCAATCGTTTCGATGATAGATCTACAAACTTTTACAGACATTCCCCAGAGATCTTCTGTTGATTTAATTTTAAGATCTTTAAAAGCTTTTATAACAGCCTGGGGGTTTGTATGTTGAAACCCAAACTCCGAAGGGCATGCCTCAACATTCTTTCTAAGTAAGTCAGCAGAAAGCGCGGGTGAGGAATTCAAAGCTTCAGTAGTTTTAATGGGAATATTAGCAAAAAAATTTTCGAATTCCTGGGCAATTTCTATATCTGAATTGATGGGGCCATGTGCGGTCTCTAAATTAAATTCAGTATTACGCTGTTTTTTCCTACCTGTTTCATTATTTATTATTTGCCAGGTAGTTTTTATTTTATCATCGGCTGATTTTATTTTATTGCTAATATAAAGAGCTTTAGCAGTTTTGCATACACTTTTGAAAGTCTTAGAATAAGTTGCAACATACTGATGAAGGCTTGTGCTATTCATATGTTGCTTCAAGCCATAAAGTTCAAAGAGGTTTTCCCTGCTTTTACGAATACCTGGAGTCGCCCAATCGCTAAATAAGAACTTTGTGTAAATACTTTTAGACTTTAGTGGGAAAGTGTCATTAAATTGCGTGTTTAATAGTGAAAAGAACTCGGCGTAAAACTCATTTGGGTCACATAAATTATTAAAACTCTGAACACATAATTTACTGGCCAAAGAATTATTTAATTTTTCTAAATTTTTACATGTAATTGGCCTAAACCTTATTAAAAATTTTTGTAAAGGCACGTAGGAGCAAAATGTTATTGTTTGTCCACTGTGATCAGATGGCAACTTATTTACAATTTGTTTGTGTAAATAATCACAGTTACAGAAAACATTATCTATACAAGTGGCAGTGGAAGCTGTTACTCGGGTGGGTTCAATAAAAACATTTGACAAATCAAATGACCCAAAAAGACTTAATAATCTGATAGTATTTGAATTATTTTCTAATAAATTAATATTAAAATCGCCACATATGATTATTGACTTACTACTAGCAGAAAGTTTCTTTAGCACATCTTCCATTACAGAATCAAACAAAGCTAGATTCTGGTAACTTGGAGGTCTGTATACGCATACTACTACATGCTTATCGAGCTCAACACAGGACAATTCAATGGTGTGTTCAACAGACAGCCCGACGATGTCTTTTCGTTCCTTTGATTTAATTGAATTTTTAACTAATATTAATGATCCGCCATGTATCATACGTGTTCGGCTGAAATGGCTAACTACACAATAATTTTCATAGTTAATTGACATTACTTGATGGGCTTTTAACCAATGTTCTGTTAAACAAATGACATCAAACTTGGTATTTTCTAAAAACAATTCTATTTCCAGTAATTTAGAAGAGCAACCTTGAATATTTTGGTTAAGTAATTTTAAAATATGTTGCCCTCCCTTTAGTTTATTATTATTCTGAGTAATATTGCCAGAAGATACCTTTTTATTATTCTCTAATAGTAATTGGTTATTTGTAGGGGTAACTTCCGTTGTCTTACTAACTAGTTTAAAGAGTTATCCGGAGTGACCTCCACAACTACAACTGGAGAGTTTAGATTGCCCGAATAAGTTCCAGCAGAAGGGGAAAACCCTACCTGACTGGTAGTGGTCTCCAAAGATGTTGGTATTATAGGTGGATCCTCCTTCGTACATGACGATTCATAATTAATCACTATGTTGTTAGTATAACTAGGCAACACAGATTCGTCACTAATACTAGAATTCGTTATATTAGCTATAACCTCGTTAATATTATATGCTATCAACATAGCAATCAGATGTCTACATTTCCCAGACAGAGATAAAGTTCTCTGAGTTAACTTAAAACCACTAACAAACTTGTTAGTGTCAAAAAACAATAATTTGTCACTATGACAACATGTCAGCTTGTGAATAGTATTATTCAACTTATAAATATAATTATTTTCGTTATATGATAACGTATCTGAGTAAGGAAAAGCACACAACATTAGCTTACCTATGTTTAATTTTAATAAGGTGTTCACACCATCCACTATGTCCATTCTGGTTATACCAGTGCTATTACCTAATAGCAAAACCATAGTATAATAATTATCTAGGTTTGCATTGGCAATTCTTTTTATCATTTGTTTAAAACTTATGTTATGGTAACTGTGATTGGTAAAACTATGGCTAAGGTAATTGAGTAAAATTTTTCCTAAGCCAGAACCTAACTCGTCACAAAAAAAAATTGATTTGTTTATCTGTGTGGTCTCTGCTGGAAGAGCTAACACCGGAAGGGGCAAGTCAGACTGAGGCTGAAGAGATGGTGGTTGGTTGACACAGCTGCATGAAAGATCCTTAGTCAGAGACTCGTACCTCTCAGCATTGTACTTCACCAAATCCAGTAGTTCTCCAGCCTCAAACAAGCGGTCACTTAGTTGCCGTTGTGAACTTTCATATTTTTCAAAAATATCCTTCAGCAAATGCTCCTTGTGTAATATGTCATTATAGAGGAGCTGGATATCAGTGTCATACTTTTCCCTACATTTATCTAACTCAATAGTACAATTATTTAAACTTTTCGATAACACAACACGTTCCTTTCTAAGCGAAAGATTTAATTTTAAGAGATTTTGTTTTTTTATTGATCTCTTTGACCGTTTAATTAATTTCTTGATTTTAATATATTTCTTTAATTTGTTGTGACTCATAACAATAGGACACAATGGTATGGTATCATCACCAGTCAAATCTATAGTTGCAGCTGGCTCACACACTGATTTTTGCTTACTACCTACCAACTCATCAAAAAGATTACTAGTGCGAGCAACCTGGTTATTGATCTTGATACACTCAGAGATTGATAGTGCCTCTTGGGCTTCAAACAATCTCTGTTCAAGCTCTGTGATCCGTTTCAATGCCAATTCGTGGGTGTCACTGCAATCTTGAAATGTTGACACTACGTGTTGTAGTTGACTGTGCTGGTCAGTTAAGTCCATGTGTTGCATGTGCAGCTGAGACAGTTCGTTCTTGAGGGAGGTGTTCTTTAAAATAATGTTTTCCACTTCCACTTCACTGTCTTCCCTTTCGCGGAGCAGCTGTTTACACATCGCTTCAGAAACCTCTAGCTCCTTCAAGGTAGCTCTTAGTTTTGCTGCCATATCCTTCATTGTAGCACTGCGGGTCATCATTTTCTTTGAAGGGTCAGTCACCTGAAATGTGTGAAGTTATGCAGCTAAATAACAGTGTGAGAAAAGATGTTACAATATTTAGATTAGTAGGAGGTAGAAGGGAAAAAAATAAAATAAAATAAATTAAGTGAAAAATAAGTAATTAAATGGTAACAAATAGATTTTAAAATTAGGTAAGTTATTAAGGAATTGGATGGGAATGTTAAATACGAGTAGAAGTGAAGTTACAAGGAATACTGTTATTATTGTAAAAACAAAGAAACTTGATTGACAATAACAAGTTTATGACACATGACAGGTTTTATAGTGTGAATAATTAATCATTATGCTACTTAAAATGAGCCTATTTTTGTGTAGTAAATTATGTAGTGTTTATTGTCTGGGCGAATGTTTTCGTCGTCGATTTTGCTTCCACTAGTTGTCAAGCAAAAGGAGACATAAACCGTGCCAGTGTGTGATGGACGTAGCTCAGAGACCTGAGCAGTACTTTGTGGTCTGTAAATATTAACTACAAGCACTTTAAATAAAACAAAATACTCCCCGGGATCGATGATAATTTGAAATCCGTCACCGTTGGTGCGTTGAGTTGACAGCCGGTTTTGAATCCTTTGTTTTTACGAAGTTTTCGCGACAAAAAACACTTTATAATCACTGTTTAGGATACTTAATATCTAGGTTTGACTATATTACAACAATTTAACACATTTATAACACTTTTAATAATTTACTAAAAATAATTAACCTAGAGATCGGTTTTTGACGACCGGCTACCAGTGTTGCCAGATTCGAAAAATAATACTACTATTAACATTCCAAATAGCTAAGTCAATTTAAAACAATAGCTAAACATTTAAGTAAAAAGTCAAGTAGCCTCTCGAGGAACCGTATCGTAAATCAGGGTTTTTTTTATAAACATCTGGCGCCGGGCGACCGCCCGCTTGGCGACGACGGGGTAACAAGGAACCGTTATTCTATGTTAGCGCGATAAGCACTCAAGTGGTTACCCACTTCCCGTTACTTTTGAGGATCAAGTCAAGGGTCCAGGTACTATTGAGGGTAAGGTACACTGATAATTTGGGAATTGACTCAAAGTTATTAACCAATTTACAAAGCCCCGGGTATCTTATTCGCGGTCAACAATGACAGCTATAACATAGCTCCATCACATTTGTCACATACGCACTTCCCGGAGGAATGCCGAGTCGTCCTTGACTCTACGGTCTTGGCTTCGAGGCTAGACCCGACCATACTACCCAGAGCTACCGCGTACCACGTACCCACGGTCTAGCAAGTAGATGCCGATTTCTAACGGGCTATGGCTACGATACTCTGGTACGGTCTCCGACCCAACGAATCAAGAACCCGTGCATCTAACACAAACAATTTAATTTGACTCTACCTCTACTATCTCGTCTTCTTCAACAACCTCAATAGGTACTTGGCCCTCAGGCATTTTTCTAACGCGATCGTGTGCGTACTTGTAGGTACGCTTATTGACCAACGACTTTAATAGGTAACGATCTCCGTCTAGGATCTCAACAATTTGAAATGGTCCTCTATACTTTGCATCTAACTTTGTTTGATTTCGCTCCTCATTTTCTATTAAAACGAACTCACCGATGGAGAATTTACAAACGTTAGCCTTATTACGATCAAATCGTTCTTTGTCATAACGCGAGGATTTTTCAATATTTTCAGATGCTAATTGCCTGACTTCGTCAAGATTTATGGTTTCGTCTAAATCATTAGCCATTAAATCAAGGGAACGCGCAACTTTGCCTATAAGAAGCTCTAACGGGCTAGCTTTTGTTACTCGGCTTATCGTACAATTCAAAGCTAACTGTACTTCGCCCAGAGAATCTTGCCATGACCTATCTTTGTCAGATTCTACTGCAGTCAGCATTGACTTTAAGGTGCTCATTATACGTTCTACCTGACCGTTAGCTTAATGAGCGTACTTGATTCAACCAGAGCCATGTAATCAAACTTTAATTAATCATAACAAAAAAAACATCAACCAGAGCCATATACCATCGTTATCCACATTACAACAATAATCTTTTTCACTAAGAGCCTTAGACACCTGGAAACCCACAGACGAGTAAACCACTCTAACGCCACGGCTAGGGCATCGGAACCGGTTTTTCCCGGTTCCAAAAGAACCGGGAAATCCCGGTTCCGAGGGACTTAGAAAGAACCGGTTCTGTAAAACGGAGAACCGGTATTTCGGTTCTTTCGGTTCTCTCTTAAAATAAATTTAGAAATAATATTATCTCTATAATACTCTTGATGCTAAACATCAAGTTATTATCCAAAGAGAATAAATACTGTTATTTCACTGTTAAATTAATAAATAACGTTATAATTTTAATATTATTGATGAATCTTTAAGAAACTTACGATTTTTTTAAGGGATTCGGCAACATTAAGTTATATTCGCCAGGATACCCCGCGAAATTCAAATTTTTGACATTTGTTTTGCAATTTGCAGCTCAGCCTCGGATAGTAGGGTAATAAAAGTTGTATACGCGGTAATGACATATACTATCCGATAGTGAGCTGGCAATTGTAGAGTGAGAGAGAGAGAGCTAGAGCTCTCACCTTAACAATCTCTGGTTAGCAACACTGGTAGACGCGCTGTCGCCATTTTGTTTAGTTCGACACAAACAAACGTTGTGAGTGGGTGTATTGTTTTTGACGCCGATTTGATAAGTAAGTGACTTAAAATATTATTGTTATTGCATATTGTTATTATTTTTTTTTTCTCAATCAATTGAGAATACTTATTTTAATTGCTATTAATTAAGTATTACGCCTTCACTCTTGTGGGAGAAACATATTGGACGGAATAGGTAGAATAATAACTAGGCCAGACTTGGCTGGACAGCGACATGATAAAGTTTGTTACACCTTTTATTTCTTTTTTCTCAAATTACTTTGTTTTTTGGCATTCAATCTGATAATTATTGTGAGTTTTTTGAGTTATACAACACAGATCAAAGTAGGTAATGTTTCAGTTTTGGGCACTTGGGAGAACACGTGGCGCGAGCTACATTAAACTACTTATTGCTTAGTAGGTAACTATAAACTAAATAATCATAAAAAATAACAGCGTTGCTCAGGCGGGACTAAATTACACTGGTTAAATTTACTAAGAAAGTTTATTGAATTCCAGACGCATCTTTCGATTGACTGCATTCCTGAAAAAAATACAAAAGAATGGATTTCGAAGAGGTGATTAATAAGGCAGGAGACAAGGCCTCTGTTTGGCACTACTTTCTGAGAAACAAAAATAAAGGTGAAGCAAAATGTAAATTATGCCAAAAGATATTAAAATCAGGCGGCGGTAGCACGAGCAGTTTACAAAAACATTTGAAAAACGTACATAAACTCAGTTTAGAAAGTCCAACTACGTCAGCACAGGATAGTGCATCTACAACAAAAGAACTTCCGGATCCCGAAATGCCGAAAAAGAAATCTAAATTGACCCATTTTTTTGAGAGTGATGCTAATCCAAGTATGGCAGTAATGGTGTCTCGTATGGCTTCGATGGATGGAATCCCACTGAGAATATTTACAACATCTCAAGATTTAAGGTATCTTTTTGAAAAAAGCGGCAATAAATTACCCAAGACTGCGGATACCATTCGAAACAATATTATCAAGGAAAGTGAAAAAAGAAAACTAGAGGTGATTAGTGAGATAAAAGCGATTCTATCTCATGAAAAGAAGTTTTCAATATCATTCGATGAATGGACATCCAATCACAACAGAAGATACATAGGTCTTACTTTGCATTCACCAGATTTTGCTAGAAACGCTTTTCGAAACCTTGGTCTAATAAGAATTCATGGCTCTATGAATGCAGCAAAATGCGTTCAGTTAATTGAGTCCAAGTTGAATGAATATGGCATATTTTTAACTCAAGATATTGTTGCTCAAACCACAGATGGCTGCAGCCTTATGGTTGCATTTGGGAAGTCGCTCAAGTCTTACCATCAATTATGTATTGCTCACGCAGTTCAACTAGCAATTGTGGACGTGATGTATAATCGCAACAAAGACATCGAGGAAGACGTAGAAGCGCCACAGATGATACTGGAGCAGTTGAACGAACTTGGCAATTATGATTATGACGAAGATTTGCCTCTATCTGAATTAGCTTTAAGAATGCGAACTGGCGAATTTAGTAACGAAACTGATGATGGTGAAAATAACAACGATGAAAACGATGGTGCTGAATTCAATAACGAATCGCCACTAGCATTTTTATCACCACAATCGTTTAGCTATCATCAGCTCATATCTAAGGTACGAAAAGTGGTAAAAATTTTCAAAAAGTCACCGACTAAGAATGATGACGTCCTTCAAAAGCATGTCAAAGCTGATTTTGGACAGGAGTATTCTCTACTTTTAGATGGAAAGACTCGCTGGAGCAGCATGGCCACCATGTTAAGCCGTTTTCTAAAATTAAAAACATCTATCACAAAAGCACTAATAGATTTGAACATTGATATTCAGTTTACTGACGACGACTGGAGACACATACACGAGTTAAATAATATATTTGATATAATAAAAACTGTCGTGGAGGCACTTTGTCGCCGTGATGCAACATTGCTTACAGCTGATATTTCTCTCAAATTTGCAAATAAAAAATTGCTTGAAATGAACACTCATCTGAGCAATAAAATGGCGGCTGCATTGCGTAAACAATATGCAAAACGACGATTAATCCAAGCAGCAATATTGCAATATTTGACAAACCCGGAGAAGTATTTTGATAACATTGAAAATGAAGATAAAACTGTTTTTTTACGGCCTACGAGTGATGAGATGCTGCGGGAAATCGTAAACCTCATTCAACGCACAAAACAAAGTGTAAGTCTTATGTGTACGTCTGATTTCAGGAGACATGATGATTTACAAGTATCTTCTTTAACAAATGATGATGATTTACAAGTATCTTCTTTAACAAATGAAGAAGAACTTAATAAGGAAATAAGTGAAGCTACTGCTTCTGCACTTGAATCGACATCAAATGACATCAACACTACTGTAAGGGTAGAAATGGCTCTGTTTGAGAATGGTGGTCAGAGACAGCGAGGACGATACCTTTCGCTGGCTTACCAACATTTACTATCAATTCCACCCACTAGTGTGGAGCCGGAACGTATATTTTCTTCCGCCGGGATAGTCTGCAATAGACTCCGTTCTTCGTTAAGCGACAAAACTTTAGACGCACTTATTTTTTTACGTTCCTTTTATTTAGGAAAGAAGAAACCCAATACGTAATACTCAAATTAATAATTAATTTTATTGTTTGGTTTTTGTTAAGTCCATTGGAATATAATTATTATTTTTATCATTTATTTACGACTTTTGTGTGCTTTTTGATTTATTTTGAGTGGATTTGTGAACGTTCCTATTTCTAACTTGTAACTGTTAATTTTTTTTAAAGTTTAATTTTAACTATTTAATAGCTACTTTTTGATCTCTGTAGTGTAGTGAATTATAAACAACTGATTGTCAACTGGTTGTGAAAATACTGCATTTTAAAGAACTGATTGTTGCCAAAAATACATACTTTAAACGATGTTGTAATTTGAGTATAATTTAAAAAATATAAATATGCTTACCAATAAAGTGTGTTTTACATATTTAGATCCTTTCCCTTTATTCGTTTTGATAGTAGGAATTCTATACCTTGTGTTTCAGAGGGGTGTGACCAAACTTGGGGGTGTGGTACAGGCCATCAAACTGAACAACTTTTTCCCGGGGACAAACACAGTAATCGTGAAAAAAAATCAGTCGTCCCATACAAAACTTCAATACCTTCTTGACCAAATGTATGGGACGACAGATTTTTTTTCACGATTACTGTGTTTGTCCCCGGGAAAAAGTTGTTCAGTTTGATGGCCTGTACCACACCCCCAAGTTTGGTCACACTCCTCTGAAACACATTGTATAAAAGATAGCCTTGAAAAGCATACCTTTTCATACCTTTTCAACTTGAATTTATGAAAAAACCCGAAAGAACCGAAAAAACCGGGTACCCGGTTCCGGCTTGAGTTTAGAACCGAAAGAACCGGTTCTTAAAATAGGGCCGGTTCTCGATGCCCTAGCCACGGCGCTCCGGCCGACCAGCAATCGCATTGCTCTCACACATCCAGCGCATGGATCCATGTGCATCACCCTGTGACTACACACTTTTTACTACGGCCGATAGAGAACCCCTACTCGCGTGGTTCCCACTACTTAGGCTTGCTCATAGCGCATCACCACTGTGATTACCATCTATTTCGACTGGTACATGACCTACTGGCATCATTCGTAGCCTATCGTGAGCGTATTTAAAAATTGCATTGTTAACTAGATTGCTATACCTAACAATGTAACCGTTTTTTTTCCTGTTGTTTATCAGGGAAGCACTCGGTACCTCGAGTCAAAACATAATGAAAACGACTCACCAAAATGTTCTAATGTACCCGACGGGGGCTCGACCACGCATAGGTCGACTCACTTTTCCGCGGGGGCTGCGGCCCTAGACGCGGGGGCTATGCAGCGGCTCGCGATGTGGCCCGGCGCGCCGCACTTGTAGCACGTGAGCGAGCCGGTCTGCTGCCGTTGTCCGAAGCTTGAAGTAGCCGCCGGTGCTGGAGATGGGTTCTTCGCGTTGCTCTCCCTCGTACGGCATTCTGCTTGCTTGTGTCCCAACTTCCCACATGAATGGCATTTTATTGAAAGCGGTGACGAAAACCTTGGTCGTTTTTCATTTCCTGTATCAGGCGTCGTTCGTGCATCTGAGGGGTTTTTGCGCTTTAGGTAGGAAAACGCCTGTAGTTCTTGCTGCAATTGATGACGCGTCTTGATTTCTGTAGTGAATGCAAGCCGTTGCAAGCGCGTATCTATTTGTGCCAAATGAGCGATAACTGTTGACACTGCTATTTGTTCAACGCTCAAATCCTTCCACTTATTTAACAGAGACGTAATTAAGCGACTGGAATAGGCGGCGTAAGTTTCGTCATCTTTAGGTTTTTCGTTATTGAATTTTATGAGTGTAGCTGCAGATGTCTCGGCGCACACAAATCTTGCTTTAAATAACTCCTTAAATTGTGCCCACGTTATGCCTGAGTAGCTTACTTGCGATAGCCATGTAGACGCGGAGCCTTTTAGTGCTTTACTGATGGTCATAATAAGCTGACTCCCTTCCATCGCACATTCTCCAAAACACAAGTCTGCAGTTGAACACCATGATGCTGCGTCAGCTTCTTGTTTTTCAGGATTGAACTCTGGTAGAACTACGTGGTTGTTCACACTCGGGCTCTTCAAAGCGTGTATCAATGCTTGCATTTGCTGGTTTTGTAATTCAAAAAGTAGACGCCATTGTGTATCACTGTTACTCGCACCGTTTGTCGATTCATTTACACGACTGAATCCCACTTCTGATGACGGATCTTCAGGATGGTTCGAGCTACGATCAGCCATCAGGCGGGTTTATGTGGGTATCGTGCAAATAGATAACAATTACGTAATCAAATAGTCACTTTAATCACTGGTTACAGTACAACACAATCAACAACTATTATCACTTTTACTCTACTGTTAGACAATAGCAGGCAGGTTTATGATGGATCAACAAAACGTAGGACAGTTCCGAAGCGTCTGCCCTGCTCGATCACCAGGATGATGAATGCCGACCTCGCCCGTCGCGCGTCCTTTTCAACCTCGTAACCGACCGGGAACGCCCCGACTCTGTCGAAGCGCGCCAACTCTAGTCCAGCTAGTTGCCGCTAGTTGGCGTGCCTTGTTTTGTTACCGTCTATTGCCGGATGCGACATATACGTATAGGCTACTTTTTAACCCGATATTCCCACGGGATCGACCATTATGCGGGTGAAATCGCGGGGCGCAGCTAGTCCGTCTTTATATGACGGAGTTATTATGCCCGAACATAAATAAAATATATATTATGTAATATGTATAAACATCTGAATTGAGAACCTCCACCTTTTAGAAGTGGGTTAAAAAAGAACATTCCCACTTTACGTGTAGAGGTAGGTACGGTCAGCAACAAAAGTCGATTAACACTTCAGTTTTTTTAATCCCAATTATTGAGCAAAATATTTGTTCGAAATTGCAGCAGAAGTAAAATGCAATTTTGAACAAATGTTTTGCTCAATAACCGAGATTAAAAAACCGAAGTGTTAGTATTTTGCTCAATAACTGAGATTAAAAAAACTTAAGTTAATCGACTTTTGTTGCTGACTGTACCCTAAATTTTTTTTAAATGTTTTTTTTACCACTTTGTCGGCGTGATTAATAAATGTACAGACGCCAGCAAATCAAGCTACTACAATCTGTCAAATTTCTGTAATAGATTTTCAACTTTATCGCTAAAGCATAAGGTTGAAAGTTGATTGGGAAAATTTGACAGTTTCGGGTAGTTTGATGTGCTGGCGTCTGTACATCCATGCCACATTATAGCTTTCTAGTACTAAGTGTCTGAGCTAAGCTGCGGACGGACGGACCGACGGAAGGACAGACAGACAGACAGAGAGACGGACGGCCGGACAGACGGACATGGCGAAACTACAGAGGTTCCTTGTTGATTACGAAACCCTAAAAACCGAGCAAGTGCGTGTTGGACCGTGCGATTTTACGGGCCGCGAAATTTCTATTAAAGGGTATTTCTGAAAACTATTGACTTAAATTTTAAAAAATAACTAAGAAATATAATATTTTTAAAAAATCTTGTTTATATTAATAATATCGCACACGGTTATGTGCATTGATTTTTTTGTCATTCTTTGGTTACATGAGTGGGTGCGGTGCCACCCCACGCCTGCCCTAACTATTCACTACACTGACTTCACCATTGTTTAACGGTGCTCAGAATACACCTTTCTCATTTTCATCTAGTAGTCTCTGAGTAAAGTGGCTGTGTCACAACATGACGGGTTCCGTTTTTGCCCTTCGGCTACGAAACCCTAAAATCCGACAATTAATTAACTAACTTATTTACCTGATTAGTTAGTTGGTGGTACAAATACTGAACCATTGTTGCGCGAGTGCGACTTGCACTTGACCGTTTTTCTTTTTTAAGGGTTTTCATTCGTTTCTGTGCATCTATTATTAAATAGTAATCAGATTTATGAAAATAAAAAATATAAACATCCGAATTGAGAACCTCCTCCTTTTTAGAAGATGGTTGATAAAAACGTCGAGAACACTATTATGGATGTAAAGAACTGATTCTGTAATTTTTTTTTTTCAGGATGAGAGATCATCAAATGATCCCTCCCGCTTTGGGTGGAGCGGAAGGGAGTGTCAGACTCTTACTGACTAAAACCCACCCGTGTTCCTTCCTTAGCCCTTTATGTTCCGGGCCAGCGGTAACCCTTTTGGACAATCCTGCTGACCCGGCAGGCTTCGGCCCTGACGGGCCCCTTCACTTGATACTGACATCTAACGCCCCCGGTGGGTTCCCGCATTGTCGAGGCGGGGGGGCTCAGTAGCCGTGGCTTGGACACCCACGGTGAAGCGAAGAGGAACCTGAGGGCCCGCTCGTCAGGGCTTTTGCTGACAAGCCAACGACGTAGCGGCCAAAAGTAGGTTGCGGTGCCGCTTGGGTAACATCGCAACTGAGGCGGGCCGCTATGTCGTATGGGAGGCATCGCGGCTGAGGGTTGGAGGCCGCGGCGGGAGAGGAGTGCCGGTATTACTTCCGCTGCCTTGACGAGGTCGCCACCGTATGATGGCGGACGCGGTGGGGCTGCAGGGGAGGAGGAGTGTTGGTATTACGTTGGCCGCTCTCCCTATCCTCTGCAGCCGAAAATTGGCAGGCGGCGGGGCCAATGACCTCACCTGTCGCAGGGGGACCAAGTGTGCCCAGACACGGGGTCGTCTGGCGCCCATGTGCTGGTTTGGTGCCTGGGGTGGTCACG
The DNA here is from genome assembly GCA_963855955.1 of Luperina nickerlii. Taxonomy (NCBI): domain Eukaryota; kingdom Metazoa; phylum Arthropoda; class Insecta; order Lepidoptera; family Noctuidae; genus Luperina; species Luperina nickerlii. The sequence continues at coordinate 23,883,913 of OY979672.1, read as the reverse complement.
CCGTGCTATGTGTTCCGGTGCGCCGGTGGTAGGCAGTACTCCCCAGAGTAAGGTCCGGTAACGGACAGCCGCGGCGGGTTCACGGATGAGTGCTAACGCGTGCCCGTGTTCCCGCCGTAAGCGGCAGAGGAGGACACCGTGGAGTTTTAGTGGGTTAGAGTCCCACATAACTGCACTATCTCCCCGTGGTAGTGTAGTATGCATGAACATTTCTCCACGTCAAAAAAAAAAAAAAGAAAGATCCGGACGCGAAAGGTCGCCGCCGCTGCTGATATCCCCTACGAGGACACGGCGATGCTCCGCTCGGTGGTACTGGGTTAGGTTATAGTCTAAGATACGTATAAGAAAGACCTTCACCGATCGAGTAACCGGACGAAATGTGTTTTTTACGGAATAAAATAACGAAAACGAAACGAAACGTTAACGAAAGTAACGAAATGACGCAATTGAAGAAGTTGAAAATACCAAATTCCTAGGGATAACAATAGACAAACACTGTAACTGGAAAGCTCATATTGATGAACTCTGCACAAAGGTAGATAGGTTCGTATTCGTTCTACACAGATTAACACGTGTGGCTAGTGTTGATGCGGCACTATGTGCATATCATGGCTATGTCTCATCAATTTTGCGTTATGGTATTATAATATGGGGTAATTCTGTAGAACTTAACAGAGTGTTTCGAGCTCAAAAGAAATGCATTCGCTCAATATGTGGAGCGCACCCACTGGACAGCTGTGTTCCATTATTCAAAAAATTAAAAATATTACCACTCCCAGCACTATATATTTTTGAAATTTGTATTTTTGTGTACCAAAATAAGCATGAATTCAACCTGCATAATGATCTTGTATCTAGACCTAGCCGCAAAGTCCACATGCTTCGTGTGCCTAGACGAAATAATAAACTATTTTCTAATAATGTATTTTGTATGGCGACCAAAGTTTATAACAAGCTACCAGACTGTTTTAAAACTCTCAACTTTAGGACATTTAAATCTAAATTATTTAATTATCTCTTATGTAAATGCTATTACTCGACTAATGATTTTATGAATGAATGAAATGAAAAGTTGACTTAAATATTAGAATAATTATATTTTGTTCTTATTATCTCTTTAACTTAATTTAATCTTTTTGACATTTCCATTCCTAATATATTATTTGACTAATTGACAATTTGAATGTTATTCTAATTTATTTAATTCAATGTTATATCTAATAAAATAACCAAAATCCTGAAAATGTATTTGTACGCCGGAAACGGCAGAATATTATGAACTTTTAAAAGTATGTAACAACTCTGTAACAATATTCTGACAAATAAATGGACTATGACTAACGGTGATGGGTTTCCTAATGAAATCCTGTCAAGGATATTTTTAATTAATTATGTAACAGGTAATTTTTTTTCGATATCTTCACCGATAGCGTAACCAAAAAAAATTAATGCTAATCGAAAGTATGGAGTCTATAGAATATGCAAACATAGGGTTGCCAACCTTTTTCTTGTCAAGGCTTATAGGGTTGCCTAGTTTAAACAGGTGATTCGAAAATGGTACCTACACCGATCGAGTAACCAAATAAATTATATATCAAAATGAAGATTAATTTTTTGCGAATACGATGGTACAAGGTTGCCTATGAAAAACCTGTCAAAAATCAGGGTTGTAAGGCGTTGAAATTTGAAAATTGAAACGTATGAAAGTGTGCAAGAAAGAGAGACTCCCCATTATATCCAGTGCGATAGAAGAGGAAGCAGCATTGCAGCCGATCGCGCCACATCAGATGCTTGAAATAGTGCGAGAGAGAGAGCATATATGTAGTATCAAATGCGGTAGAGGAAGACGCACCATAGCGACGGGCTCCGCCCCTTCTGGCCTATGAAACGACGACAGTTGGCGACTGGCGCAGTGGCTGAGCGATCGACTGCTGCGCTGCGTGTCGTGGGTTGGATTCCCGCACGGAACAAATATTTGTATTGCCTACAGGTAGTTGTTTCGAGTCTGGCTGTTTGTGTATGTGAATTTAAATGTTCGTAAACGTACTCACGATACAGGAGTAATTTCTAAGGTGGGGCAAGGTTTAAAATAAAAATTTGAAAGAGAGTGCGCAAGTGCGCATGCTCTATACGGTTGACAGATCTGTGTATGAATGTCGAGCGTTGTTTTGGAGCAACTTCCCGCCATTTTCATAGAAGTAATAGCGTGCCACCGAATATAAAATCGTGCTGTTTGTCTGATGTGAACATAACTGAAGGCCAATTCTCGTAATTTAAAACGTTCAAAATCTAGTCGCAGTCTCATCTCGGCGACAAGCAAATGTCAAAAACTTGTCAAAATGTAGGGAAATTAAAAGTATTTTTTGACAGATTGAGACTGAGATCAGACTGTGAACGTTGTTAAAATTACGAGAATTGCCCCTCTGATATATCACTCGATTTAGTTGGTTATCAGGTGGTTGGTTGGTTGGTAGATTATTTTGTGTATTTTTTCTATGGGCCTTAGTTGCCTGATAATAAAATGATTATTATTATTATTATTATTATTATCACTCACAGTGTTACAAGAAAATAACTGTTTTAAAAAAAACTTACATTGAAGAATTCAATAATTTCATTGCAGAGCAAGAAATAAGTGATTAATATATAATTTTCCAAATTATTACTGAAATATTTTTTTTATATTTTATACAAGTAACAAAACAGAAATTGACAGAAACTAGGCACATTTTTTTTAGCAAATAAATTATTGTAAATAGAATAAAAATATATGCCGCACAGTTCGATCGATCAGGTTAAGCTACGCTTGCCGCGGTCTGTGGATGGATGACCATCTTTACTTTATTTTTGAAGTGAAAACTTCTTTAGCGGCGCTGTGTACTTTTTTTGGAATGGGTAAAAACTTCTAAATTCGCGTCAGGTCACGTGACCCTGATCGAAAATTCGTAAGACGTAAAACGTAAGACGCGCGTTGTTGAGGACAGCGCCATCTATGCACATCGGGAAGAACTACGAGGGCCTCGCGTACTAACGTCAGACGTAAAACTTAAGACGCGCGTTGTTGAGGACAGCGCCATCTATGCACATCGGGAAGAACTACGAGGGCCTCGCGTACTAACTACGTAGTTCATCCAACAACGACGAGATGGCGTTGTAAATCTGAATAAATTCCTTTCACGAGAAGAATAAACCAGTCACTTTGGTCATCATACCTGATTTGCAAAAAAACCCTATAAAATAAGGAACACACCTTAACACGCGTGTTTTGTTTATAAGACGATTCACAAAATACACTCGTAATTGTTCAAGTTTTCACTTCTGTCGGCACTACCGGAGTGCCAGTGTTTTTTTTTTTTTTGCTGTACTCTGGACGCTTTTAACGCGTACGTCTTATTTACATCGTTCTCACATATAATTATAAATTCACATTAATGATGTAACTAATATTTTTGTAAAAATATAATTTAAAAGTGTCCATGGTGTTTCTTGCCCGTTCTTCTCCATAGGTTCTACGTACGCTTTGGAATGGGCACCTAGCTTTATATTTTCTGACTGACCGACTTTTTGACATTTCAAAAGTGCCTGTAAATGGTTTAATTGAAATAAATGATTTGAGTTTACATACCGAGACCCCTCCGTGCCTCGGAAAGCACGATATGCCGTTGTTGGTCCCGGCTGTCATTCGTGGATCTTTGACAGTCGTTACAGGTAGTCACAAGCCCGAAATTCTGACAATCAGTCTTAACAAGGGGTATCGTATTACCCAGTAATTGGGTTGTGGAGATCAGATAGGCAGTCGCTCCATGTAAAATACTGGTATTCATCTGCATCCGGTTAGACTGGAAGCCGACCCCAACATAATTAAAAAAGGCTAGGCAGATGATGATTACGGATTTGCCACCATAAACAAGATGTTAATTTTTTATTTCAATTTTAAAACTTTCACAAAATGTTATGAATAAAAAACGTTGTGTTATGTAGTAAACCCCATATTTATGTGTATACATCCATCCCATGCCTTTTCCCCAATAGTTGTGAAAAGGCTAGGCAGATGATGATTTTCATTTGGTCAAATTTTTCTCGGCAGAATATTACTAAGGATAATGTCATTATGGCATTTAGTCTTTAATCAAATGATTAATTACAGCAAACATTCTTTAGACAATAAACATTTAAGTAGTCAAATGATTTGTTATGAAATAGTATATACCTAAAAATTAAACTCGTTCTTTCATCGACTTGCGCTAATAGAAAAAAGAGATTATTTTTAGTAGGCTAGCTGGAACCGAACTAGTTCGATTAGGTTAATTATTTAAAAAAATGGTTAGGTTACAACTGTGACCTCTACGAACGAGCCGAGCGAGCGAAGCGAGCGGTACCGCGGCATCGGCCGGCGAGTGCCAGAAACGACTAGATTTACGGAAAAAATTACATTATTATTATTAGAGATCTTTAGTACTTGCCTAAATGGAAAATACCATCATGATTACTTTATGACAGGTTTAGAAAATGTATTTTAAAATGATATTTTTAGAAACGTGATATTTCGAAAGAATCTAAAAATATTAAATGTATAATTATATATGATTAAATATCCTCCGAAACATTTGTATACATACATTTGTAAACTGACGATACTAAATATATTTGGCATATTTTATTTTGCGTAAAATCTGTTAATACAAACTGAAATATTTGTCTACATTAAAATTGGTAAAAGTACTAGTTGGTAAGCAAGTAATTGTTTAATAATAAAATAATAATAATAATATATTTATTTCAGATTAAAAATCCATAAACAAAAACATTTACTTGTTTGGGAAATTATAATTTGTAAATTTTTTTTTGTTGAAACTATGGAAACTCCGTAGTTGTACCCAACAATAAAAAATAATTTCTCCTTAGGCTTTGTTGTAATCGGGTAAAAATCTGTATGTATATCAGTGTTTTTTCGTAAAACACGCCGTCGAAAGTGCATAATCTACAAGTTATGTCAGTTTATAAAGGTTAGTTAGTCCCATAAAATTATTCATTACTTTGGTGCAGTTCTGGTGGACCAAATTTCATAATGATTAACTTTCTTTTTTCTCAAGCTGTGATTGGTGTACAGTAATATAAAAACTATGAATCCCAAAGTCCTTGCACCCTTTGTTGAAATCAAAATTTACATATTTTCTGGAAGTTTTTATCTTTATTTATATCAGGTTGTTTGTTTTGAAAAGTAAGAGACATTATATTGAGAATTATATTTTCTTGCACATGTTAAACTTTGGACCTGGCTTTCGGAAATAATAATTATGACACAGTACAGTCATGCAAAAGAATTAAAAATACATTTAGCAAAAATTCAAAAGCATTCTATTTTCTTGAGTGCCATGCCAACAAATAGCATGCATTTAATTAGTCATTGGTTAATGTCTAATTGTCTTGAATTGGATTCACCTTATTAAGATTTAAAAGAGAGAGAGAGGTTAGCAGTGAGTGTGAAGAAATGACTATTTCTATATACTTAGTGCAGAGAGTTATAATACTAAAATGGTTAGAGCCGAAGATGCAGATGACTATGAAGCTAGCATTCTTTGTGCACAGGGTAATGGCTGCTACCAGCCACCTGCTACTAAAGGACAAAAAAGAGTCACCCTTGAGGGTAAAATAACATAATTTGTACGGGGCTGTTCATTTAAGTTCCGCAGCATACGCTGTTAGAAAAATTCGTAATTTAAGTGATATAGAGACTGCCCGTTTAGTGTACTTTAGTTATTTCCATAGTGTAATGTCGTACGGTATTCTAGTGTGGGAAAATGCCGCCGATATTCAGACTATCTTTGTTTTGCAGAAGCGTGCTGTTCGATCAATTTATAAATTAAGTCCGAGACACTCTCTCAGAGACAAATTTAAAGAGATTAATGTAATGACTGTGCCTTCTCAGTATATTAATGAAAATCTTTTATATGCCCATAAAAATATAACATTGTTAAAAAAATACAGTGATATCCATAATATAAATACTAGAAATAAACACAAATTTGTTGTACCTACAACAAGGCTCAAGAAAATAGGTGGCTCGTTCAGATGCCAATGTATACGCTTTTATAATAAACTACCAAGCCACGTTCAAGATCTAAGCCTTAATAAATTTAAATTATTAATTAAAAGTAAGTTGTGCAAGAAAGCCTTTTATACTGTTAAAGATTATATTGAGGATAAAAAGGCTTGGGAGTGAGCTGCTTCCAATTTTTGCATTTTGAGTGTTTTTATTTTATACACATTGACATTAATCATTTTTTTTAAGTCAATGACATTTTCTTTGTAAAGTATTACATTATTTTAATTATTGTAAATGTAAAGACGATGTGGGTCATTTATTTTATTAATTTTATATTTTTTTATTATTCTCTCCATGGTCTGGCAGTCTGAGTAATTTATGTGGCCTACCCAAATGTCCTTTCTTTGGTATTGTTTGTCGAATCGTTGAGCTCCTTAAGTCTTGAGTTGAGCTGCACGATTTCTGACAAATGTGTGCACTGACTGGACAGGTCCTCTCAATCTGTGTGGTTCTTTCCTCAAAAGACTATCTCAGACATCGACCTACATGGTCTTCATATATCCTGACCAAGATTATGTCTGGACTTTAAAAGAGTAGACCTCTGAGTTTGTTTCGACCTTTCTTCTCAGAGTAGTCAGATAGGAAACGCCGACCTCATCTAGTTTAAAAAATATATGATTGACGTGTAAAAGTGTTTGTGCAAACCTACTTACAAAAATAAAATCATTTATCATTACTACGTACGTACCATACGCAAAATACGCGCATTGACGTGGAGTTGCGGACAACAGCCCGTTTTACCTATCATTACTACGTAAAACAATTTTGACCATTTTCTGACCGCCCCCCCTGCATAAGAAAAAATAAGACTTGGATGAAACCCTCCGCCCCTTTCAATCTTACCTAATCCTCTACCTATCAGTATCTACCAAAATTACAAAGAAAAAGTAGCAAAAAAATTAAAAACTTACTATTTTTACTTAATTTTGAGAAGTAAGAACAATCTAGCCCCTCCCACCACCACATAACAAAAAATAAGGCTTGTTTGGACCCCCTCACCCCTAAAATCCTCTGACATAATAAATGAATGGGCCCCTAATCACTACAAAGTTATTTGCCACAAATCATGTGTTTACACTGTTTTATTGCATGTAAACCCATGCCCCTAGTATGTACTTCTAGCTAGAATACAGATTTCAAACCACCACATCTAATGCCCGAAAATCATAACAATAGGTGCTGTCTCTGCCATAACCCCATAATGAAACTTGGCTACTGTTCCCGATACCTGGGTCTAACATTGTTATATGAATCTTTCATTTTAAAATCAAAACTATAAATAATAATAAATTATGCCAGTCAGCCAGTATGCTTTATGTGAGCAAGCAAACTTGTTCAGATCACGGGAGGAAATTCCAGGTCATGATAATTTATGGTTGATTTCCATGTTGGTAGTAGGTATACAAATAAACTTGAAACAAAAATAAAACTTTGAAGGTCAAAACTATGCATCATAACAAGAAGTATGTTAACTAATAATGCTCACTTTATTATTGCAAAGTATTGCTTAGAATTACGATTTTTTGGGATGACATCGCAGACTAAATTGATCCAGGAGTTATCTACTGCTAACGGTGAATGCATGTGAGGACCCGCGAGGAGCAGGCACGTACGCAGGTAACATGGAGACGCGGGCGGCCGTGGCCCGCTGACGCAGGTCTCCGTTATCATTCTTAGCGGCTAGGTTAGAATGCACTTTACCTCGTCAACCAATTACCGCTTGCATTTTGACATTACTTCTGACCTCGCGTGAGGTCACTATAGAACGTGCGAGATGTATCTCATTCTACAGCTACCATAATGTGGAAGTTGAATAAAATGGCTCACAAAGGTGACGCATCGACACGATCCAATCGAATGATCCTAGTTGATCTCAGGTAATTTCCTGCTCGATCAATAAGACTTACGCACGTACACGACTTTGTTCGGTTATTTATGCACTAAATACACTATAATAAATGAAATTCACAAACTTACGAGGCGATGAAAGTCAATTTCGTAGAAAGCACACGTACCGCAACACGACAAGCGTGTTCTTTTGCACACATACAACTGAATAACTCAGTAACTCACACGTACAAATTGACAGTTACTTGCTATTTGCGAATGCTATGTCCGACCTGCTTTGGATGCTATAATAAACAACTGAGGTTCTTTTAATAGAAGTAAAGTAATTACTTAAAAAATATGATCAAAGACAAAATAATTTAATCATTTAAATAATAATACGGTCATATTGATGTAATAGAATATATCATTTACATAAATACAAAATTTAAAATGAAAAGTTATCAATGGATAGAAAGAACGGAAATGACGAACCTCTACCAACGTTCGAGGAGGCCGTAGCCTATGCCGTAGCCGTAGCCGTAGTTTCCACAGAAAACATATACTTCTAACGGAGGTAGTATCTCTATGTAGTCTGTGCGTTCGCATTGGAGTCTGTTTTAGCGAAGAATATATAGAAAAACCGCGACAGCTGATTGTTTGTTTTCAGTTACGAGTAAAATCTAGTAAAACAGGAGACTGCATGTAAAGGGCTACTGCAAGTAAAGGGCTCCTGCAAGGCGACAATCAGGCAAAGATTAAAGCAAAATCACAAAATGTACGAATTAAAGCCGTCGCCGTAGCCTGCAAGTGGAAAGACGCGTCAGAAATATAATTTTGATAAGCCTCATAGTAGCCGGAGCCGTGCCGGTGTGGAGCCGGCCGGTGGAAAAACCCCCATGATCAACATTGGACGTTTAAGCCGGTATAAATACAATTTATAGCTCTACGAAACCTTTTAAATCTGTTTTGTGTAGGTTTTTTATGGTTCGTAATTATGTACGAACTACGAACATGCAATCAACAAAATTGCAATCGGTGCACAGTTTAATAATACGCGTTTTATTCACATGGTGGGATTGGCACAGCTCTATACACTATGTCCATAGCTGTGTTGCTATCGTAAAAATCTGAGCTGCCGTATGTCGCAGTCAGTTTGCCCAGTTTGCCGTATTTTAAGGCGAAAGCGCTAGGGTAGCCCGCGAAATTCAATTTTTTTTAGGTTTTTTGCAATTTGCTGGTCAGTATTAACTGGTACATTAATTATTATATGATTCGCGGCCGTAACAAATATGTATTTATAGAATTATAATCATTAAAGTTATCAACACAACTCTCTTAGACCACGTAAGTCCAAAGAATAACTGTTTCATGAAATCATCATTCTTTGGAGTTATGTGGTCTTAGAGAGTTGTGTTGATAACTTTAATGATTATAATTTTGTAAATACATATTTGTTACGGCCGCGCATCATATTTTGATCGACGTACAACTTAATACTGACCAGCAAATTGCAAAAAACGTAAGAAAATTTGAATTTTGCGGGCTATTTAGCGCTTCCCCTTAAGGGAAAAAACATTAAATTGCCGTATTTAATAAAAAAAAATCTATTCCTCACTTGTTTCTCGTTGATATTACCTCAGATTCATGTTTATCTATAGAGCATACTTGTCCTGCTTCTCATTTTGTTGAACTCGTAGGCACAGATTACTGATATGTAAGTGGTACTCGTAGGTGAAACAGTTACATTAGTACAGACGCTAGCAAATCAAGCTACTACAATCTGTTAGATTTTCCAGTTTATCGCTAGAATTTAAGATTCAAAGTGGATTGGGAAATTTTGACAGTTTCGGGAAGCTTGATGTGCTTGCGTCTGTACATACGCGTATGAACGTGGTGTCATTTGCAACCTTTTCATTCATTCATCAGGCGCAAGAGATGCCACTGGCGTTACAATTACAACTTCATGTTTGATGTATCGGATTTTGCCGACTGTGCTCATAACATTACCTGTGTACGTTTCGTTTCACCTATAGTAAATTGCCGTATTTTTTGATACGGCAATAAGAGGACTGCCGTATGCCGTGTTTTCTGAAAAAAGAAAATCGTTGGTTGCCGTATAATACGGCAATTGCCGTATCAATAACAACGTTGGTCCATAGGTTAACCGTTTTTTGACAGCTGCCTTACAACGTAACTATTCCAGATTACGTAAAAATTAACTTTAAAAGGCGTACTATAATAAAATAAACTGCCTTATCTTATTGAATCATCTTATATTTATGACTTCTTACAGATATTATAATAACGTACAGTGCGTGCCACGTAAGAAGAGACTTGACCCCGCCTCCCCCGCCTCTTTCCGCCGCCCCGATGACGCCCTGTCCCGTCCCGCACTCAGACCTCATACCGCTAAAGATACCTAAAATCGAGTACTGCGCATGTCAAACCACGTGGTGTGTCAAGTCTCTTCTTACGTGGCACGCAGATCCACGAATCACACGTACAGTACGTGTGATTCGTAGATCTTTGACAGTCGTTACGGGTAGTTACAAGCCCGAAATTCTGACAACCAGTCTTACCAAGGGGTATCGTATTATATTACCCAGTAACTGGGTTGTGGAGGTCAGATAGGCAGTCGCTCCATGTAAAATACTGGTATTCATCTGCATCCGGTTAGACTGGAAGCCGACCCCAACATAATTAAGAAAAGGCTAGGCAGATGATGATTACGGATTTGCCACCATAAACAAGATGTTACCTAATTTTTTATTTCAATTTTAAAACTTTCAAAAAACGTTATATTAAATTAAAAACGTTGTGTTATGTAGTAAGCCCCATATTTATGTGTATACATCCATCCCATGCGATTTCGGCTACGGTGACTGCTATTGTTTCCGACAACTAAATGTTACGAGCGTGTGATGTGCCTAACATAAACGTCGTAGCGCGTGCAAGTCGCTATGTGTTAGTGAATTTATTTGAGCTACATATATGAATATTATAACATTTAGCGTGTTTATATGGAACTTTCGATGTATGAATATCACATAGCTACATTCCTTAACTCTTTAAATATTGCACTTATCACATATAGCTGTTTATACAGTATGTGTGTATTGAAATAACGATTAAAACTGCATAAAGAACCGAAAATAACTAAATAACACATAGCGACTTTTTCACGCGCAACGACGATAACCTATCATCACTATAAAGGTAAGTGCACAGTGCGGATTCGTTAGAATACCGTTGTGGTAATGGTATCCCTAGTAGCATTTTGAGTTGGCGATTTGTTCGGCCAACAATCACGATTTGTTGGCCAACGGTCCTGCATGTCCCCTTTTTAAACGTATGTGCCAACGGTGGAAATAACATAGGGCCATCATGTTAGGCCAACAATGTATTCCCCCACGAAAGCGCTACCGTAATGCCTACCGCCTATTGACGTTGGGCCATTGTCGAAAGTACAACCAAAGTGTGTGGCGATTTTCACGTAGGCCCTACCAAGCAACTACTTGATTGGCCCAACCAATAAAAGTATACTGCATACCTACGTTAGGTTTCTATTACTGGCCCTACCGATAAATTATTACTATAAGCCTGTGTATGGTTTATGACATAGGCCCAACCAATAAATGTGTACTACATCCCAATGTTGGGTCTTTGTTACTGGCCCTACTGATAAATTATTACTACCCTGTGTAGGGTTTATGACATAGGCCCAACCAATATAAGTATACTGCATACCTACGTCAAGTTTCTTTTACTGGCCCTACGGATAAATTATTACTTTAGGCCTGTGTTTGGTTTATGACATAGGGCCTACCAATAAATGTGTACTACATGCCAACGTTGGGTCTTTGTTACTGGCCCTACCGGTAAATTATTACTTTATGCCTGTGTAGGGTTTATGATATGGGCCCTACCAATAAAATAATACTTTATGCCTGTGACGGTTTTATGTCATGCCATGCCCTATCTAGTACATCCAACATTGGGTTTCTAACAGAGGCCCTACCAAACAACAAACAAGGAAATCCAGTAATTAAAATTTATTAAAAAAAATAAGGTCGCAATCATTTGTCGTTATTCTAATTAAAGTTAAACAATTAGTATCTATTTAATTATAATTATCAGACATTTCAGACAGATTCAAGAAGGCATGCTTTTATCATTTCTCTTATTAAATAAAGTTGAGTTATCTTCTAAAATAATTATTTGTTAAAAAAAAAGATGCCTTCAGCTGTCCTAAATAAAAAAAGTAGCTACTAAGAGCGTTAACGCCGTACGGCATTTCATGCAAATTTTCAAGTCCTTATTTTATTAAATGACTGAACCGATTTTAATGAAACTTCACACACATAAGCAGAATACATATGTAGTTCTAAAAAGTTAGAAGAAAATATTTTTTTAAAATAGTGTTAGCATTAAATTACACCAATTTCAAATTTTCCATACAAATAGAATTTTCCAATTATCTTTTTTTAAATAAGACATTCCTCAAATGTTTTCTTTTAACTTTTTAGACCTATGTATCCTGCTTGTGTGTAAAGTTTCATAAAAATCAGTTCAGTCATTTTAAAAAATGAGGATTTGAAAATTTGTATGAAATACCGTACGGCGTACAGGCTCTTAAGACATTATCCAGGAAGCAAATAGAGAAATACGTTTGTATGGAGAAAACGCCTCTAGGCTTCCCTCTTAATATAGGACACTCAAAGCAAATTTTTCTAAAAAATTCTAAGAAACAAATCTCAAAAAAATAAATATTTTTTTTATCTATCAGATCCTAATCACATCTTTAATGTTTAATTTTGAAAATTATTATAAATTAAAATGTTATTCATACATTTTTTAGTTTTAAAATTATAAAATTGCTCATTTCTAGAACTATTTAGCAATTGGTCTGAGGAAATATGTGTACCTGAAAGGTTATTATGATAATTAAACTCATTCTTTATTTGTGCTTTCCTTCGTGCAAGTCGTCGTTTTTCGGATTGTTCTGCGAGCTTCCCGTCCTCCATTGCGGTCTTCGGTAAATCTGAACCAGTTTGCTATAACTTCGTGAATTTCCGAGTCTGTTGCCTTTTCCGCTATTTTATTATGGCGCACTGCATCTGTAAAGAAAACAATTTTGTAAACTCTACAAGATAAATATTATTACTAAAATATGTAGGTACCTATATCCAATGTAAGTATATTTTTTTAGTTGCTTTTTATTCATTCATGTAGGTAGATAGATAAATAAAACATTTATTTAGTGCAACAAGACAGAACAGGACTGTGGGGCGACCTAATTGGTCTTGAGGGATTAATACATTTATTTCCTACAGTTATGTAGTTGCAGCTGTGTTAAATATTATAATGATTTCTGAATGTGTGGTAGTTACCTCTTATTACTTTAATTAATTGCATATTCTTCAAAGGTAATTTGTCATTTTTTCCTGTCCAGTTATAGAGCAAAGCCAGTTTATTAGTGAACAGCTTTTCAAGGATTCACCTTATGATATTTGGTACCTTGCTACCTCCCACAAAGCTTAGGTATGTAACCTGAAAAAAAACAAGCATAAAATTAAGTTTTTCCTAATAAACATGTTTGTTTAATACTTGTTAAATTTAATGATTTGTAAACATTGTAGGTTACCAATTGTTTTGCAGTTTTGTCTGTTACAATCCATGTTTCAATTAAATTCAGTGATTCAATATTATCACAGGGTAATTTTATTTCTTCTGGCAAAGTTTCAAACGGAGTGATTGTAGAGGAAGATCGGACTCTTTGCAGGATTTCTTGTTGTGATATATTTATTTCTTTTATTTCAATTTCAATAGATGCCAACCGCTTAGCAATTATATCTGTAATAATAATGGAAATGAGTTGGTACATGGTAGGGCTAGTATTGTAATTGTACACCATTGGAAAGGTCCACAACACAACATAAAGAATGTTTAAGAATATCAGAAGCTTAAAACAAAAACATATCAATCTAGATGCACCCATGATTTTATTCAAACAAAAGATTTGCTGCCTCTTCATAATATTAATGTAGATTTTGTATAATTTTATATTTACATGATCTAATAGAGAAACTAAAAGCAAGTTTTCTTACCAAGGCTATGTGAGCTAGGGTCTACCATACCAGTGTCAAATCCAATGAACCTGAAAACAGTCACAATCAAAATCTTATTCACAATCTTTATAAAACAAAATGACAAATAACTAATCAAATCTACAAGTAGCCCCGTCCAAGAAAGTGTGATTATGTTAAGCATAAATCAATAATATTGGCTCACTTATGTTTGGGAGGGTTATTTCAGGTTCAGTATCTTGAGTAATCAGAGTAACATCTGAATTGGTATGACTTGATGGTGTCGAAGGAGGCCTAGTTATTGGATAAGTAATAATACTGTCTTCTGAATTTTCATTGGAGTCATCACTGTCATATATTTTAGTTTTTTTGCGTCTTCGACGCTCTCCCTGTTCTGACTCAACTTCAGACTCTATTTCAGCTTGTTTAGCCTTTTCTCTTGCTTTGCTTAAGTCATCTGAAATTAGAATTACTATTTAGGTAATAATATAGGTAAGTTAAAACTATCCCCTTATTTATAAATGTCTTATAAACCTCCAATAGCTAAAATGCACTATAAATCTGTTGTCTTTTATCGTTGACATGAAAGTGAGAATGACAGAGATATTTTGTAAAGGTTTTATAAAATAGAATAAGGCGGTTAATCTATGCAAAAACATAAGTTTACTGTGAACCGTAATATCACCTTGAAAGCAATGTCAACAAGAAGCTCAGCCTCAGCTAGCCATGTGTAACTACGTCCAATTGATCAATTCAAAAAAGCAAATCACAAGTTATGACTCAAGCTGAGATGGGTGTCTTCAAATAGAGAGTAGGTACTTAAATAGATTTCTTTTAGGTAAGCGTGCTCCATCCTAGGACACACTGTTGCTTAAGATCAGTAAAAGTAATGACTTTTATCAACATTTTCAACAATGGAAAATTGTGAATAATGGAAGAACCCCATGCAGACATGCAATCCACTTACCTGTTTCATAAAATACACGCTTAATAGTAAAACTTGACCATGTGTCATCTGGGAGGATAGAACCTTCAAGGCATTTATTAAATTTGTTTTGAGCTTTTACTGGGGGCCAGACGCTATGCTTCTTTCTTGGCGTCAGCCATTCCTGTCTAACAACACTAATACCTCCACCTCCGTCGCCAAATTCTATCACACTAAATTGCTATTGGACATTGTGTCTCGATCTAGTAAGAACAAAACAAAAAAGATATCATTTCCTAAACTTACAAATATGCTACAAGTAAGCAGGTACATAGTTTGAGGTTATGTTATGTACTAAGTTTGGCGAAAGACTATAATTTTTGCGCTTTGGGAGTGGAATGCACTGGATGGCACGTGGATTAGATTTGTTTACTAAGCCATACCGAAGTTTATTAACAATAATGTAAAAGGTTAATTAAGAAAACCAATGCCATCAAACCGCGAATCATACAATTCCCGCCACCCGTGTCCATGCGACAACATTATTAAATCGTCCAATTAATGAAATTACATCTAGACAGTTGTAAAGTTTAAAATACAGCTTACCTGCTGGATATTTGAAGATAACTCGCAACACAGACTCGCACTAAAGAGTCTTCAGTGCAAACTGGTTCAGATTTACCAAAGACCGCAATGGAGGACGGGAAGCTCGCAGAACAATCCAAAAAACGACCGACTTGCACGAAGGAAAGCACTCAGGTACACATATTTCCTCAGACCACACTAAAGAGTCTTTAGTGCGACTCGTAAAATTGTAGTTTTTCATTTTGTCTTTAGTAAAGACAAAATGAAAAACTACAATTTTACGAGAGATACCGATCGGCCAACGCTTTCGCGATTCGTCCGAGAAAGAAAAGAAGGTAGTGATGTTCAGTTGATAATCAATAATCGATTTATCGATTATTTCAATAATCGTTGGTGGAAATTAAAATCGATTATGTAATCTATACTGAGTTGAGCATGTGAAATTCCAAATTCAAATCACATTTTTGACCAGCGGGTCATAATGAAATCCAGTACAGCATTATTGACCGGCTGTGCCCCGGGCCACTAATGACTGACTCACTTTAGGTTAAGGTTGCTTGACATTTTCGAGCCGCTGGTGAGATTTTTTATTTTATTTTATTATATTTATTATTCTTATTGAACGACCTAAAGGTCACTCTAGGGATGGCGATCGGAGATCGATTAATCGAAGAATCGATATTTCAGGCCCAAAAGATCGATTTTTTAAATCGATATGCAGTACTGAATCGATCCAGTGAATCGATGTTTCACCTTAAAAATCGCCATTCGATTATTTTTTTGATTTGGAGCGCCTTTTTTCAATTGCCAGCAACATCGCAAGTGATGAGCGGAACCGCTTGGATCCCAGTAGACTTGACAGACTATTGTTTTTAAAAACTTTAGATATGAAGCATTGGGAGCTTTAACTTTTTCATAAAATAAATACATTTTGAAAATAAATGTCCTTTTTCATACCATCTGACTTTGATATGGTAATAAAAATGATTGTTATTATCGAATTCCCTGAAATAAAAAAAATTGTCTGACTACTGATAACTTGATAAGAGATCATTATTATGTTATGTTTCTTGTTTTTCATAAAATGGATTTATATTTACATTATAAATGCAAACTTGAAAACAAATCGATTTTTTAGAAATCGATCTTTTAGACCTCGATTTTTTTGTGAATCGATACATCCGCTTACGATTCGGATCGATTTAAAAATCGATCTTTTTCGGAAAGAATCGCCATCCCTAGGTCAGTCTGAAATCCAGTTTATTAGATTTAAATAATCAATTAATCGATATCTGACTAAAATTCGTAATCGATTATGAAAATAACCATCCCACCATACAACAACCATACAACCGAATACCATCACAAACTCATGAGTGCGATCGTTTATAAGGCTCGTTCTTATGAGTCCCTATAATGCACGTCACTGTAATGCACGACACTGGATTGTACAACACAGGAATGTACAACACAAGAATTGGCGACATCGCGATGTCTCCAATTCCTGGGGTGTACCTTGATGGTCCGACCCGAGAGTGTACAACACATGAATTGGCGACATCGCGTGATTGGCCGATTGGTTGGCCAATCAGGTGACTCGAAATTTTGGGACTTGGATACTAGGTAATTGAGCTAGATAGTGCTGTTCCGAAAGACGATTGATTGCGCGATTGATAAGTTTTTAAGCAGAGAAGTCTTTATAAAAAGAGTTTTGTACAGCATATTAATTATATAAGCTGCAATCAGCTGCTCATGTTTAATAAAATTTTGGTAAGCACTCAGAGTGTAAGATAGGTCGACGGAGCCCCGCTTCGCGGGGCTCCTACTTCTGGGTGGTTTAAAAAAAAATAACCACGAAGGCTAAGGCGGGAGCTCCGCTACGCTTCGCTCCCGCCTTAGCCTTCTAACCTAACCTATCCGAGTCGGGGTACTCTGAGTCGGGGTGTTAACCATAATGTAGCGGCACAGTACATATCCTTCTTATCCAGTTTATGAAATATCTTTTAAATTGGTTCAATATTGGTGAAGAAAATAGGCGAGAGCCAAACCTCGAAAATGTGACTTTTTACTTAGGCTATTCAGTCGGATCTGCAGTTGTCCTTATCGCACGCATTAGAGGGCGGGGGCTCGCAGAGCGACAGCGATAGTTTCTTCAAATACCTAATTTTCAAAAGTCGTTCCGCCCGTATTTCCTCTTAACGAATAGTTCACAGATTTACTTCAATAATAATTGATTGAACGTCAACCACACGTCAAATGAAACAAAATCAATCAAAATCAATCCTTAATCAATCAAAATCTCATCCCTAGTTTCACATGGCTTTTTACTTTTTTATTGTGACGTCACTGTTTGTTTTGATTCCAATTCCCGTGCTGTACATTATCAAGCCGGACACTCTTGGTCCGGGCCGAGAATGCGCGACATGACAATGTACGTCATTGGAATTCAAAACACGTTCATTCCAATGTCGTGCGTTCTCGTGCCGTGCATTGCTGTGTTGTGCATTGCTGGTTCCCGTTCTTATCATATTGGCCATTGTGACGTATGATGACGCAAATATCAACTTTAATTCCACGAAATAAATAACTAAAAGCGTGTTTATCATCGTATTCGTCTACGATGGGCAAATATGTAGAGGCTTAGAGGGCCTAGTAATAGCGATGCATTATTAGACCACCTAGCGGGGTATAGACTGTTGAAAATTCAACCGGTGTGTTGGCCCAGTGTAGGACGGGAACACCCGGTGTGGTTTTTAGTCAGTAGGTAGAGTCTGACAGAACCCCTCGCCCTCCCCAGGGCGGAAAAAAAGGTTGTCCCTAGGAATGTTAGAAACTGGTACGCAAATTCCTCGATGAAAATCTAATCAAAAAGTGTGTTGGCCCACTGTTCAAAATTAGTATGCAAAATACCTTGTTGAAAATTCAGACGATAAGTGCGTTGGCTCATTGTTAGAAATTGTTAAGTACCTACCTATGCAAATACCTACCTAATTCAAATCAAATCGATAAGTTTGTTGGCCTATAATTAAAAATTTGTAGGTATACAAACCCTGGTTGAAAATCCAAACAAAACGTGAGTTGGCCCATTGTTAAAAATTGGAATGCAAATTGCCCTTTGAAAGACCAACCGTTAAGTGTGACAGCCCATTGTTAGAAATTGGTATGGAAATACATTGAATAATATCCAACCAAAAGTGTGTTGGCCCATTGTTGTAAATTAGTATGCAAATACCTCGTTGAAAATCCAACCAAAAGTAAGTTGGTCGCTTGTTAGAAATTGGTATGCCAATTTTTCTTTGAAAATTCAACCAACAAGCATGTTGGCCCGACGGTCGAAATTGTTATGTAAATTGCCCTTTAAAAGTCAAACCGATAAGTTTATGGCCTATCGTCAAGAATTAGTTTATAAATTCTCGTTGAAAAATCAATCAAAACGTGAGTTGGCCCATTGTTAAATATTAGAATGCAAATTGCCATTTGAAAATCCAATCAAAACGCGTGTGGGCACATCGTTCAAAATTGGTATGTAAATTGCTCGTTGAAAATCCAACCAAAAAGTGAGCTGGCCCTTTGTTAGAAGTTGGTTTGCAAATTCCTTGATTAAAATCCAGCTAAAAGCGTGTTGGCTCAATATTCAAAATTGTTATGCAAATACCTCATTAAAAATCTAAACAAAAAGTGAGTTGGCTCTTTGTTAGATATTGGTTTGCCAATTTGTCGTTGAAAATCCAACCAAAAAGCGTGTTGGCTCATCGTTCAAAATTGCTCGTTGAAACTCCAACCGATAAGAGTATTTGCCAATTGTTAGAAATTGGTATGCAAAATCCTCGATGAAATTCCAACCAAAAGCGTGTTGGCCCATTGTTCAAAATTGGTACGCAAATACCTCGTTGAAAATCCAACCAAAAAGTGAGTTGGCCCTTTGCTAGAAATTGGTGTGCTAATTCCTCGTTGAAAATCCAACCAAAAAGCGTGTTGGCTCGTCGTTCAAAAGTGCGCGTTGAAACTCCAACCGATAAGAGTGTTGGCCCATTGTTAGAAATTGGTATGCAAAATCCTCGATTAAAATCCAACCAAAAGCGTGTTGGCCCACTGTCCAAAATTGGTATGCAAATACCTCGATGAAAATCCGACCAAAAAGTGGGTTGGCCCTTTGCTAGAAATTGGTATGCTAATTCCTCGTTGAAAATCCAACCAAAAAGCGTGTTGGCTCGTCGTTCAAAAGTGCGCGTTGAAACTCCAACCAATAAGAGTATTTGCCAATTGTTAGAAATTGGTATGCAAAATCCTCGATGAAATTCCAACCAAAAGCGTGTTGGCCCATTGTTCAAAATTGGTACGCAAATACCTCGTTGAAAATCCAACCAAAAAGTGAGTTGGCCCTTTGCTAGAAATTGGTGTGCTAATTCCTCGTTGAAAATCCAACCAAAAAGCGTGTTGGCTCGTCGTTCAAAAGTGCGCGTTGAAACTCCAACCGATAAGAGTGTTGGCCCATTGTTAGAAATTGGTATGCAAAATCCTCGATTAAAATCCAACCAAAAGCGTGTTGGCCCACTGTCCAAAATTGGTATGCAAATACCTCGTTGAAAATCCGACCAAAAAGTGGGTTGGCCCTTTGCTAGAAATTGGTATGCTTATTCCTCGTTGAAAATCCAAACAAAAAGCGTGTTGGCTCGTCGTTCAAAAGTGCGCATTGAAACTCCAACCGATAAGAGTGTTGGCCCATTGTTAGAAATTGGTATGCAAAATCCTCGATTAAAATCAAACCAAAAGCGTGTTGGCCCACTCTCCAAAATTGGTATGCAAATACCTCGTCAAAAATCCGACCAAAAAGTGAGTTGGCCCTTTGCTAGAAATTGGTATGCTAATTCCTCGTTGAAAATCCAACCAAAAAGCGTGTTGGCTCGTCGTTCAAAAGTGCGCGTTGAAACTCCAACCGATAAGAGTGTTGGCCCATTGTTAGAAATTGGTATGCAAAATCCTCGATTAAAATCCAACCAAAAGCGTGTTGGCCCACTGTCCAAAATTGGTATGCAAATACCTCGTTGAAAATCCAACCAAAAAATGAGTTGGCCCACTGTCCAAAATGGGTATGCAAATACCTCGTTGAAAATCCAACCAAAAAGCTTGTTGGCCCATCGTTCGAAATTGGTATGTAAATTGCTCGTTGAAACTCTAACCGATAAAGAGTGTTGGCACATTGTTAGAAATTGGTATGCAAATTCCTCGATTAAAATCCAACCAAAAGCGTGTTGGCCCATTGTTCAAAATTGGTACGCAAATACCTCGTTGAAAATCCAACCAAAAAGTGAGTTGGCCCTTTGCTAGAAATTGGTATGCTAATTCCTCGTTGAAAATCCAACCAAAAAGCGTGTTGGCTCGTCGTTCAAAAGTGCGCGTTGAAACTCCAACCGATAAGAGTGTTGGCCCATTGTTAGAAATTGGTATGCAAAATCCTCGATTAAAATCCAACCAAAAGCGTGTTGGCCCACTGTCCAAAATTGGTATGCAAATACCTCGTTGAAAATTCAACCAAAAAGTGAGTTGGCCCACTGTCCAAAATGGGTATGCAAATACCTCGTTGAAAATCCAACCAAAAAGCTTGTTGGCCCATCGTTCGAAATTGGTATGTAAATTGCTCGTTGAAACTCTAACCGATAAGAGTGTTGGCCCATTGTTAGAAATTGGTATGCAAATTCCTCGATTAAAATCCAACCAAAAGCGTGTTGGCCCATTGTTCAAAATTGGTACGCAAATACCTCGTTGAAAATCCAACCAAAAAGTGAGTTGGCCCTTTGCTAAAAAGTGGTATGCCAATTCCTCGTTGAAAATCCAACAAAAAAGCGTGTTGGCCCATCGTTCGAAATTGGTATGTAAATTACTCGTTGAAACTCCAACCAATAAGAGTGTTGGCCCATTGTTAGAAATTAGTATGTAAGTATAACATTGTTGGGCCCATGTTTAAACTTTGTTGGCTATGTCACTACCAATCCCCAACATATTCCCAACCGTTGGCTAGGAGTGGACACAATACCCCAACCGAAATTGCTACTAGGGATTGTATGTTGGAGGGTGGCTTACTCTTGAGGTGATCACGCCTGTTGTCGAGATCTCTCCTCCGCTGGTCTTCAAAACCATAAGAACTTTATTTCACCAAACACCTCCAAACAGGTATATCCTATGCCAACTCCTCACAACGAAAGGGATCCGTACTGCGTCTCTTCATATGTCTTTTCTGAAAATCTTTGTATCTGAGGAACTGACCGCCTTGTTTCCGCTTGCCGTCCTTGAATTCAGAAAAGAAGATTCGCATAACTATCCTCTCGTCGCAGGCATGCTCACAATATGTCCAGATCAGCGCAGTTACATCAGTTTAAATATTTGGGACATTTGATTGCTGACAGCTTTAAAGATGATGCTGATGTTGAACGGGAACGCAGGGCATTGGCGGTACGGGCGAACATGTTGGCACGTAGGTTCGCTCGATGTACAGAAGCGGTCAAACATACGCTATTTAAAGCATACTGCACATCTCTGTACTCGAGCGCCCTATGGATCAGCTGTACCAAACGTGCCGTCAATGCGCTGCGCGTCCAATATAATAACGCCTTCAGGGCGCTGATGCGGCTGCCACGTTATTGCAGTGCATCAGAGATGTTTGCAAAAGCCCGAGTCGACAGCTTCTCAGCTGTCGTACGGAAGAAAAGTGCGTCTCTGCTCGCCAGATTGCGTGGCGGTAGCAACAGCCTCCTGAAGGTAATAGCTGACAGGCTTGATGAGAGCCCCATAATGGGACATCTCATTAAGACAACACTGTCTGTCGTAGTGTATAAGTATTAACATAGATTATAAGCCACATTGTTACTAACATACTAGGATATAAGTACTAACATAGGATATTTGTTACTAACATCTTTTTATGTATTTTTTGCTTTTTTGTCAGTATGGATCTTTTGTTGTCCGTGAAATAAATAAATTATTATTATATTATTATTATATAGGTACACTAAAACACAATTTTTATTTTTACGCTGATTTCCGGTATATAACCTGCAAAAGTCGTCGGTGCTCCATGGACCAATTGAAATTTGTCCAATTGGTCTATGGGGAAGATTAATTAGGTACATGTTTCCATCGTCCAAATACCAACTGGGCTATGGAGAACACTGGACTTAAACAAAAAAATATCGATACCGGAAATTTCAATTGTCGTAAAGGACATTTTGCCGAAAATGAGTTATATGTATACATATTTGGAATCAGCGTCGCGAGCTCTATCGATTGGTATATTTGAAACATTTCTATCTTTAAAAAATAGCCCTTTACGATCTGGGTTTTGAACAGCTCTAGCTCGATTTTTTTTACTATTTGGGATGTATCGTAAAAATAATTTTCAATAGGGAGCGTAAAGTCATGTTTTAATTTATTTATGAGGTCGTAATGTCATTTTTGCATTGAACTTGTTATACGACATTATAAACAATATCGATACCAGCAGTGCGATTCTGTAACCATCTCACCGTGAAAACTTAGGTGAAGTGAGCGTGGAGTGAGCTGTCAGTGTCATCTTACCAGATACTAGGGATTGACCAAGCATACATTTACAAACATAATCGAGATTTTAATAATATTTTTTTAGCCTAATCCTATTGATATTTTTATATAATTCAAAGCTAGTATTTTAGTGGTCAAAACATTAATATTTTGTGGAGTTTTACTTACAATAAAATAGCAAAACAGAAGCGCAGTCAGAATCTCAATCCTGTTTTTTTTTTTATTTTCCCTAGTCTAGTAAGTCCTTATATAGACTGAGGCGCGAGCGCGTCACGCACGAACAGTAAATAAAATTAAAACATTCACGTTTATGACAGCTAGACTGATGAAAATACGCATCGACATTGTTTGGTTATTATGAGCAATTGTAGATCGAGTCTAGTAAAGACTGCGACGGTGTTCAGCGTTGTTATTAACCCAAATCTATTGAATTAGAAGAGATAACTGAGTGTGTCAAGTCATCGAGTGCTAACGGATGCCTAGCTGACGGACCATAGAATGTAATCCCACGTAGTTTGTGTGGCGTGATCACTTCACCCGATTCACGACATTTAATGTCGTGAATCGGGTGGAGTGAAGGTGAAGTGATAAGATCACGCCGCGCTTGCGCGTTAGTCACTCATTATCACATTAGAGATTTGTTTTTACATATTTAACTCGTAAGGCGTCATGTATAAGAACATTAGGAAAATGCAATACCAACGTCAAATAAGTGCAAATATTTTATCGCTCATCGCGCGCCCGTGTTTGCACTGCACCTCTAGTAACCCTTAAATGAAGAAGTGGTTGGTCAACCCTGAAGTGTATGTATGGTCCCTAATAGTGCATAACGTAGTAAGTACACTCCTTTAGAATATAAGTAAGCAGTTTACATCAATGCGCATTGTAACATAAATTCACTAGATATTCATTAAAGTACATTCTATCAAGCTGGTTGTCTAATTCTAACGACCCTTGAACCCCCAACATTTCATGGCGACCCTGCCTTAGAGTCTGCCAAGGGGCAGATTAAGCAAAGTTTTCGTTGAGCGATTTTCAAAATGTGTAACTCTAAAGTAGAAAAAGACGAGGTATTCGCCAATCAAAACGCGGCTGGTGGAGGTGTTGACGCCGAGGTGGTGTTGCCATGGTTACGAGATTCGAGTGGAGTGATATATGGTACATTCCGAATTGCACTGTAATCGACTACAGCGTGCTTACACCTTGACCCCAATTCTGCTGTATGGTATTTATCTATTATTCCCCGCATAATCTTACCACGCCGTACGGTTGTCAAGCGTGGTATTTTGACAGTTCAAACCGGTTTCGGTCATTGTGTCATAGAGAATACGTTAATAGCAGATGTAGTGATTAGGTTATTAAGGAATTGACGTGGTTTCGAAGTAATGAATCATTAAGTGGTCATAGTCAATTAGGGCCCTTTTCTGAATTAACGTGAACGCGATAACGATGTCCCGTGAATCGACATATATGAAGTCATGGCATGTGCCATCTTGCGATAACGCCAACTACCGACCATGCCCTAAATTAATAATTATCACCGATCTTTAAACCAACGTGGCATTTTCGAAATTGTGCTTCTGGCTACAGTCGCCACCTTACCAAAGAAGAGGAAATTCGTGGTGTATACACAAATAAATACTATAATCCAACCATGAGTAACTATTCAAGTGAATAGGTATATTACTGACTCTCAGCTGCCATAGTGGTCATTTATCTAAATCGGAAAGCAAATTATTCATGTGAGCGATGATGACTTAATTCGGAATGAGCCATATTTCACGCCGCGCATGCGTGTTAGGCGCTGGCGAATGTTTTGACCACTAAAATACTAGCTTTGAATTATATAAAAATATCAATAGGATTAGCATTAAAAAATATTATTAAAATCTCTTTTATGATTGTAAATGTTTGCATGGTCAATCCCTAGCATCAGTGGGATGACACTGACAGCTCACTCCACGCAAGTATTCACGGTGAGATTTTTACAGAATCGACATGCTGTAACCATCTCACCGTGAAAACTTAGGTGAAGTGAGCGTGGAGTGAACTGGCAGTGTCATCTTACCAGATACTAGGGATTGACCAAGCATACATTTACAATCATAATCGAGATTTTAATAATATTTTTTTAGCCTAATCCTATTGATATTTTTATATAATTCAAAGCTAGTATTTTAGTGGTCAAAACATTAATATTTTGTGGGGTTTTACTTACAATAAAATAGCAAAACAGAAGCGCAGTCAGAATCTCAATCCTGTTTTATTTTATTTTTTCCCTAGTCTAGTAAGTCCTTATATAGACTGAGGCGCGAGCGCGGTTCGCACGAACAGTAAATAAAATTAAAACATTCACGTTTATGACAGCTAGACTGATGAAAATACGCATCGACATTGTTTGGTTATTATGAGCAATTGTAGATCGAGTCTAGTAAAGACTGCGACGATGTTCAGCGTTGTTATTAACCCAAATCTATTGAATTAGAAGAGATAACCGAGTGTGTCAAGTCATCGAGTGCTAACGGATGCCTAGCTGACGGACCATAGAATGTAATCCCACGTAGTTTGTGTGGCGTGATCACTCCACCCGATTCACGAAACTAAATGTCGTAAATCGGGTGAAGTGAAGGTGAAGTGATAAGATCACGCCGCGCTTGCGCGTTAATCACTGTCATTATCACATTGCAGATTGCGTGATCACTTCACCCGATTCACGACATTTAATGTCGTGAATCGGGTGGAGTGAAGGTGAAGTGATAAGATCACGCCGCGCTTGCGCGTTAGTCACTCATTATCACATTAGAGATTTGTTTTTACATATTTAACTTGTAAGGCGTCATGTATAAGAACATTAGGAAAATGCAATACCAACGTCAAATAAGTGCAAATATTTTATCGCTCATCGCGTGCCCGTGTTTGCACTGCACCTCTAGTAACCCTTAAATGAAGAAGTGGTTGGTGTCAACCCTGAAGTGTATGTATGGTCCCTAATAGTGCATAACGTAGTAAGTACAGCTTGGCAAAAAAGAGTGTGGAATAAATGAGGTCGCCAGTATCGCTCCTGTGGCAACCCGAAATACTACGACTCAACTGTTTTTGATACTTGTTATTTTTGGGGATATATGAGCCCAATTCCAAGTGCGTGGTTTAGTCCCTCAGACGCTACGCAAACACCACGGAAGGCTTCAATGTCCAGTATTATTCAATGTTAATAGTGGACGCTGAAGCCTTGCATGAAAGCGGTACAGTAGGCACCCACAGACAGATAATCATGCCCCCGAGGGCAGTCTAACTGTGGGATTGTTAGGAATCGATAATAGTTTGGGTACAGGAATAATGAAACAACACGTTTTGTTTGAAGTTTTATTTCAATACACAAAATTCAATCGGACGAATCGAAAACACTCATCTAAATATTCAATCCCAGAAAAGCTCACACTTTGGCTAGAGCTTCCTGCAACTTCAGAATCACTAGCATATTCTAATTCTGATAAATCACTGCTACTGCTACTGTCATCTCTGAGATTTATTACCGATCGTTCTATCTGTTCATACATAGTAACACCTCTGTCATAATATTCTTTTTCTATTTTCATCACATGCTTGCATGAATTCTTCCAGTCTTCGGAAGTAATGTTTGAGAATGAAAATACCAGTATTTTTTTCACCTTCCTCAACAATTTTTCTTACTGTGGTAACAGATTTATCTAAAACAAAAAAAATTACAGTATTTTATTATTTATTCCATGTTCATTATCTTCAAGTATCAGTTATGGAGGTTAGCGTATACGTAACTTGTAAAACTACAAAACATAACCTCAATTTTTAATTTCTGTAAACAAGACTAAAAGTTACTTAAATCTGGATATCTACAAAACAACGCATTGAAAACATTTGTAAAAATTTATTTAAGGTACAATGACTTAATTAGGGTACATAAATACCTGTCATATCGGCAGTTCTTTGATAAACATTGTCGATATCGGACAAAACTTGTTCCGCTTGAGATTCGGCCAAACACCGAGAAAAGACGCTGTAAATCACTGCTCTGCCACTACTTCGAATAGTTTTAATCATTTTAAACAGTTAATTATGCAACGAAAGTTGATAATTTTTAAAAATCTATGAAAAACAGCTAGGATATACGCACTGTTGACACAATATGTACTAGCAGTTGACAAGTAAAGCAATGTTGCCACAATCATCGTTATTAGTTCCAACTGTCACCGCGTCAGACTCTTTTTTGCCAAGCTGTACCTACACTCCTTTAGAATATAAGTAAGCAGTTTACATCAATGCGCATTGTAACATAAATTCACTAGATATTCATTAAAGTACATTCTATCAAGCTGGTTGTCTAATTCTAACGACCCTTGAACCCCCAACATTTCATGGCGACCTTCGATATGGCGACCCTGCCTTAGAGTCTGCCAAGGGGCAGATTAAGCAAATTTTTCGTTGAGCGATTTTCAAAATGTGTAACTCTAAAGTAGAAAAAGGCGAGGTATTCGCCAATCAAAACGCGGCTGGTGGAGGTGTTGACGCCGAGGTGGTGTTGCCATGGTTACGAGATTCGAGTGGAGTGATATATGGTACATTCCGAATTTCACTGTAATCGACTACAGCGTGCTTACACCTTGACCCCAATTCTGCTGTATGGTATTTATCTATTATTCCCCGCATAATCTTACCACGCCGTACGGTTGTCAAGCGTGGTATTTTGACAGTTCAAACCGGTTTCGGTCATTGTGTCATAGAGAATACGTTAATAGCAGATGTAGTGATTAGGTCTGGTTATTAAGGAATTGACGTGGTTTCGAAGTAATGAATCATTAAGTGGTCATAGTGAATTAGGGCCCTTTTCTGAATTAACGTGAACGCGATAACGATGTCCCGTGAATCGACATATATGAAGTCATGGCATGTGCCATCTTGCGATAACGCCGACTACCGACCATGCCCTAAATTAATAATTATCACCGATCTTTAAACTAACGTGGCATTTTCGAAATTGTGCTTCTGGCTACAGTCGCCACCTTACCAAAGAAGAGGAAATTCGTGGTGTATACACAAATAAATACTATAATCCAACCATGAGTAACTATTCAAGTGAATAGGTATATTACTGACTCTCAGCTGCCATAGTGGTCATTTATCTAAATCGGAAAGCAAATTATTCATGTGAGCGATGATGACTTAATTCGGAATGAGCCATATTTCACGCCGCGCAAGCGCGTTAGGCGCTGGCGAATGTTTTGACCACTAAAATACTAGCTTTGAATTATATAAAAATATCAATAGGATTAGCATTAAAAAATATTATTAAAATCTCTTTTATGATTGTAAATGTTTGCATGGTCAATCCCTAGCATCAGTGGGATGACACTGACAGCTCACTCCACGCAAGTATTCACGGTGAGATTTTTACAGAATCGACATGCAGAAATTTCAATTGTCGTAAAGGATATTTTGAAATTTCAATTGTCGTAAAGGACATTTTTCAGATTAGCCAAGGTACGGACGCCAGCACATCAACCTACCACAATCTGTCAGATTTCTTTAATAGATTTTCAACTTTATCGCTAAAGCATAAGGTTCAAAGTTGATTGGGAAAATCTGACAGATTGTGGTAGGTTGATGTGCTGGCGTCTGTAGATAAATCTTTTATGGGGTACTGTGTTAAATGTTAAAATAAAATACCTTGTGATATATTGCAATTAAATGAAAGAAAATTTAAAACTCACATTAAACGTACACTTTGTAAACAAGCATACTATAAATTAGAAGATTATATCCAAGATAAGAACGCTTGGAAACATGCTGGTGCTGCTCCATAGGACGATCTAAAGTCTAGACAAAATCAAACGGGTTGCTAATTTAATTGTAAATTTAATAATTTTTTTATTTAAATTGATTTACATTCTGTAACTACTTAACTCACACCCTGACTTATTACCACACCATGTATCTATCAGATAATTAATTTATATGTCATGGTTTCATTTTTAATTCTTTTACCTATTGTGGTATAGTAATTTTATTTTAGGTGCATCGTCTTCACATATTATTATTACATAATTAATGTATGCAAAATATTGTAAAACATTTTAAAAGAGTAACGGTAGAGTTTCTTGCCCAGTCTTCTCCATACGAAAACTACCTTTTGGAATGTGCGACTAGAATCAATTCTATTTGTTGTAATTTCTGACGTTCAAACGTGCCTTTTATGTGCCTATTTGAAATAAATGCTTTGACTTTGAAACAAAAAATAATAGATAAAAACGAAAAGAGAGATTTATTATTCTAAAAGACCACTATGTTTTGAAAAAAATATTTTGTGTTTATGTTTAATTACTAATAATTTTAAAAGACTGAAGTTACTTGTCATTTAATTATACTTTATAATATCAATTGTTTGAGTTTTCAGTTCTGGTGGGCTAAATTTGTTATTATTTTTGGTTATTTTAATTATATCTATACTTATATACTTATAATATTATAAAGCTGAAGAGTTTGTTTGTTTGTTTGGTTGAACGCGCTAATCTCTGGAACTACCAGTCGGATTTGAAAAATTCTTTTTGCATTTAATAGCCCAATTCTCGAGGAAGGCTATAGGCTACTTAACATCACGCTAGGATCCTTAGGAGCCGAGCAAAAACCAAAAAAGGCAGAAAACAGGTAAACGAATTAAAAGCGCAGGCAGGCGATGCGACGGGGTGGGTCGGGGGAACAAGAAATTTCACGCGGACGAATTCGCAGGCAGAAGCTAGTTTTAAATATAAGACTGTTTTGATCAATATTGTTTGAGTTTCATTAATAATATTAAAAAAAAACTAGTTAGTAGGTTAGTTTATTAGCTGATTATTCAAAAAATTTAGTTCTTTTTCAGCATCGACGATTACTTGCGATTTAAATTAAAAATTAGCATCACATTTTGTTTAAATTTTGAGTTCCTATTAGAATAACATTCTTGTTACTTTTTTATGAAATATTTTGATTAATAAATAAAAAATAATAAAAAAACCTTTTATTTCACCTAGTTTTACTACCTATTGTAGGTATTTCTTAACTAGATCTTTAGTTTTTTGTTCCTTTTACCCCCTTAGAGCTAGTTTCACCATACTCTGTTAGTTAATTTTAATGTCCCATCAAATAGATAATGGCCCGTTAAGCATAGTGAGTGTTTCACCACGTACTAATGAATGGTTAATTCTCTTAACAAGACGTTAAAATTGATCACTGCTCTGAAGGTCCGTTAATGCTTTTAACGGCTGTCATTATTTGTTGTCAGTTGGTGAAATAAAATGGAAGCGGCGTATAATTTTATATTGGAACGTGAAAATGATGATATTTTAGAAAATTTAGAACTTTTAGATTATAATGTTCGACGTCCTAAAACATATAAAGATCGACGTAACTATTTTGAAGAATATGATGATGTAGATTTCAGGACAAGATTTCGTTTAACGAAAGAATCTTGTATGGATGTTTTGCAAATGATTGAAGATAAACTTGAATATCCATCAAATCGGTGAGTACCTACCTTAACATTGCCTTACTATGTGAATTGTAATAAAAATATGCCTACCTATGTTTTGTTGATTAGTAGGTAAGTACAACTTCTTCGTAAGGCGTTTGGGTAATATTACTAGAAATGTTTGGATGCTAATTTTAACCTAAGTAGTTTAAAAGCTCACATAGTGGTTCCCACTAGTAATAGGGCTACCCCATAATCTCTACCGTGAATGTTACACAAAGGGTCTAGAGATTTCGTTTAATATGGGCATGTATGAAGTTAACCCGAAATTTGGTTTGCTTACAGGAACCAGTCGATTTCGCCAATAAACCAACTTCTTTTAACTTTGAGATATTATGCCACTGGTTCACAACAAATAACTATGGGTGATTACTGTGGAATGAGCAAGTCTACTTCTCACCGAATTATACACAGAGTTACTGCGGCGATAGCGTCGCTCGGTCGCCAATTTATAAAATTTCCTGTCTCCGAAGAAGAATTAAGAAAAGAACAACTACAATTTTATAACATAGCACGCTTTCCTAAGGCACTGGGTGCTCTGGATTGCACACATATACGCATTCGTTCTCCTGGTGGGGAAAATGGAGAACATTTTAGGAATAGGAAAGGCTATATGTCTATTAATGTGCAAGCGATAGGAAATGCTAACTTAGAAATTTTAGATTTGGTGGCGAGATGGCCAGGAAGTTGCCACGACCAAACTATTTGGAACGGATCATACAGAAACTCTATATTTGAAAGTGGTCGATACGGTGACGCCTTTCTTTTAGCAGACTGTGGTTACATGAACCAACCATACATTATGATGCCACTGCAGAATCCAATAACCCCACAGGAGAGATTGTACAATGAATCTCAAATAAGAAGCAGGAACCCCATTGAACGCCTGTTTGGAGTATGGAAACGTCGTTTCCCAGTACTTGCATTAGGTATACAATTACAGCTAAAAAATTGCCTTCCTGTAATTGTTGCTACGGCTGTGTTGCACAACATCTTAATAAAAGCAAAAGAAGATTTGCCATCTGATGATCCAGAAATACAACTTCCTGCTCCTTGGGAAGATTTAATAGAACAAGGACATATTAGACAGCAAAGACATAATGAGAACATAAACAGAGATATAAATCCTGTGCGCAGAAGTCTTATTAATAATTATTTCGGAAGTTTGTATTTACAAACAATATAAATAAAATTAATTTTATAGTGCAAACTACTTTTTATTTCTTATTTATATAAGTATCTATAAAATTATTATGTTTTATTGTTTTTTGCCAACGATAATTGTATTTCCAAAAGCTCAGTTTTTATTTTTTCTTGTTTGAGTTGCTCTTCAATCAATAAAATTTTCTTCTTTGCCTCAATTTCAGCATTTTTTTTCAAAATTTCTACTAGCTCCAACTTGCTAGCCAGTAAATTGTCAGCCATTGAAGCCCTTGGTCTTCTCCTGTGAAGCCATGTCGGACTCCCCTTTTTTTGAGTAGCCAGTGCATCAGACATTTTGGTTTTTAGTGCGGCTGGAGACCAACCACTCCAAACATTATTGTTATCCTAAAACAAAAAGTAGATATATTATATTCTGTCATCCATCCATGATATATGGTGTCCAGGCTATCTTCTATGGTACACCCATTGTACATATTCCACAGTTAACTGTCCAACCTTCATACTCTTATGATAAAATCCACATCAGCAATTTGAAATGGCAATGCACAGGCTGTACCAATAACCATTAGCGATGAAAGAATAGTGAATATTTGTGATGAGATACCTGAACTTCAGGACGACTTGAGCCATCGATTTCCTGCTTATTTACTTCCTCCGTTTCAGCCTGGGAGATATTCAGTCCTGAGGGACCAGCTTGGTCAATCTGGAAATAAAATATTTAAAATAAAAATTATCAGTATTCAAAATCTACTTTAATTTTGTTTCAGTTATTTTAATTAAGTAGTTAAACTCATCCATGTGAATGTACTTTATTCAGGTATTTTAAAATGGTGAGTGACTACTTAGTGGTGTCTAGAGGGATTTTATGTACACATATATCAAGCTATATATTTCCAGTATAAGCTGATCTTGCATTATGTGAGATACAATGAGAGGTCAGCTTGTACTGGAAATATAGCTTGTTATGTAGCCGTATGTACATATTTAGTGTTAATATATTATACATAAATTGAAAATGACATAGAAAACTGGCTAGTATGTTTATAATTACCACAGTTGGACAGCCAGGATTTGCATCGGATATTACAATGGTTGGTAATATTTCTTCTGAATCTCCCTTTACTTTATTAGTCACAGTAACTGCATCTTCTTGAAATTGTCTATCACAATCAAATTCGTTTGCAAGACCATCTAATGTTGGGCCAAGTAATATTTCTACTTGTCCTTGAAAAGACCCCGGTGGTGGATGATTGGGCCTGCCTCCACCTGGAAATAGCAAAGTTTATTTTAGCAATATTAATACAAAAAAGGCGCGTTAGCAATCGTTAGGTATCACTACAATCACATAAATGTCTGT
Organism: Luperina nickerlii; assembly: GCA_963855955.1. Taxonomy (NCBI): domain Eukaryota; kingdom Metazoa; phylum Arthropoda; class Insecta; order Lepidoptera; family Noctuidae; genus Luperina; species Luperina nickerlii. The sequence goes on along the minus strand of OY979672.1, from coordinate 23,850,769 downwards.
TTGCTAATACTTAGGAAACCACTGAATGAATTTTGGTGAGAGTTTACTGTCAGAATAGCTATGTATTCCAAATAGAGGCCATAAATTATTATTGTGCTAACATGTTTGAAAATATAACTTGCTATTAAGATATAAACAGATCGTACCTGTTAAGAAAATCTCCTTCTTTGTCGCCGCTTTGGTGTTCCTTGTCGTTCTTTTGAGATTATCCCAACAAGTTTTAAGTTGGTCGGTACTTCGAACATTAAAACTGCTCAGGGAGTTGAACTCTTCCGTGAGCACCTTCCAACCCTCATTTTTTTGAGTAATCGTCACTGCATCAGTTTTTTTGTTTTCAATAATAGTTTTATGTTTTGTAATGAGTCCTATTAAAATTTCTTTTTCACTAGCGCAGAAATTAGGTCCGCGACTTTTTTTTGACATTTTAAAACACCAAATAACTAAAAATTACAATTTATGGAAATGAGAGGATAAATGGTAGTACATAAAACAATATTTAAAGCATCACACACAGAGTACACTATAAGCATCACATAACTAAATCCGCGCGAAACCGAAAACATTTGACGTTTAATACGACTAATATGGAATTACACTGTTTAAAGAACGATTTGCTTAGGCGCCAAGACATTTTAATTTGGTTGCTTATAAACGAAAGTGAATGATAAGTCAGACCGGTCGTTTTTTGGTTACTCGACCACAGACAATATCTACCAGATGTTTGATTTAGCAACGCCTTGTTATGATCCCTCCATAGAACGTAAAACTTTTTAACGTCTACGTCAATTATAACAGTTCGTTTAATAATGGCTAATTAAGAATAGTTTGGTGAAATCGGGTCTTAGTCTCTGATTTAATTGACTTGTACTACCCATTAATGATTGTTTGATTTTTCTGCTGTCTGTACGGAAATAAACAATATGGCGGATTTTCTTTCATGAACATAGAGTTGTGACGAGTTTACACATACTTTTTTTCGTGGCGAATTTACTTTGTGACGAATCTACAATAACCCATCAAGATTAGTCCTTTGCGACTCATCTGAATTTACGATAACCAATTTTTCGTGGCTGTAAAGGACTTATGTTCTATTTTTGTGAGCTGTAAAGGACTCTCATTTTCGTCAATAGTTAAGTTTGGTTTATTTTATTAATTTAAAGGGATAGAACACGAAAAAATAGTTGGGGTTTCTTTTGACATCATGAATATTGTACTTTGTTTGAAAAAGTTATGAGTTAAAAACAATTATTTTGTTTTGTTTTTTGTCTCTACTGTAAAGTCGTGTTTTGTCCTTTACGACAATTGAAATTTCCGGTATCGATATGTTCCATTATAAGGCACAGAGTACCTACACTATAATATACTGAAAGGAAAGAGTGAGGTGCGTTCCAAACTTCCAACTAAGAAGCGAAATTGTGTCATTTCCATGTCAAAAACGACACAATTTCGCTTAGCTTAGCAAAGCCTACGAAACTAAAAAACAACAATTCGACCGTTAAAAAAACCAGTAAGTATATACAACGTTTTTTTTTTATATCCCATAACTTTAGGGTTATATTCTGTAAGTAAAAAATTGGTTGTCTGTAATAGTACATTATGATATAAGTGCGGTAAGTTGAAAATTACAGCCGAGGCGATATTGCTTGCCCGAGCCGTAGGCGAGGGCTAAAAGAAAGCAGAGGCTGTAATTTTCAAAGCGCACGTATGTCATACGACGTTTTATAACATATTTGCGAGGAAATAAATAAAACTCGGACTGAATTTGCATATTTGCTTGTTTTACATAATATGATGAAATTTTGATACGCTTGTAAGTATCTATCGGTCGATTTCTCAGGCAAGAGGCTTAGAGTATCCTTTTTCGCTGCCTCTGAGACTTCTGACAGTGTGGAATGTTATACTTTGTTATTGTTGAGAATATTAAACCACTGGTTTTATCTTAATTTGTTTTTATTTCTGTTACAAGTTTTTACGTGGTAATTTTATTTTTTGGGTGTCACAGACACACTATTTTTATCATAGAGTAAGTGACCACAGATAAAATCTAATTACTCATTATTTGGCAATGGTACTATGGCACTGTTAAATTATTATCCTAGTTATTTGCAACACACCCCCTTAATTTAACAACCATTGTACTTTTACAATAATACATTTTAATTTATGTATTTAAAATTAAATTTTGAAACTTAACATTATAATTTTATGCAGACAAGTATACATTTCAAGTTTTAATATAAGACAACATTCAAGAATTTTTCTGAACATAGGCTTTTCGTCATTACATCTGCTTTATTATCGTTAGTGCTAACATATTCAATAGAGATAATCTTTTTGTCAATCAAATCTTTAAGAAAATGAAATTTTATATCAATATGTTTTGTTCTCTTCGAGTTTTCAAAACTTTTTGACATGGCAATGGCACTTCTGTTATCAACCAGTAGAGTATTTCTTTGTCCTAGGCAGCCCAAGTGTTTAGCAACTCCTTTAATGTTTAATAGTTCTTGTGCAGTAATTGCAGCAGCAACATATTCTGCCTCAGCTGTTGATAGGGCCACACATGGTTGTTTTTTAGATAACCATGCTATGGGGTTTTTGCCATGAAAAATCATTGTTCCACTAACACTTTTTCTATCAGTATCATTACTTGCCCAGTCGGCATCTGAATAGGCATATATATTGTTATCTTCGGATTTTCTAAATATCAGTCCTTTGTCTTTTGTACCTTTTAAGTATCTTAGTATTCTCTTTCCAGCCTTCCATGTAGATTCATTCACTTTGTCAAGGTATCTACTTAAATACGATACTGAGTATGTTAAATCTGGCCTTGATATCATTGTCAGATAAAGTAAACTTCCTATCATTTCTCGGTATAGATCTTCTTTTTCTGCTTTCTTTTCTTCTTGTGAGTTGGTTTTAAAATTTACTTCCATTGGTGTTTTTATTTCGTTACTTTCTTGCATGTTAAATTTTGTGAGTATCTTTTCTATTAGCTTAGTTTGCTTCATTATTATAGTATCTTTGGTCCTCTCAATTTCTGTACCTAGAAATAACTTTGCTTCTCCTAGATCTTTAGCATTGTATTCTCTTTTTAAATCATTTATAAACTCTTCACAGTTTTTGCCTATCATCAAGATATCATCAACATAGATTATCATCCAACAGTCTTCTTTGTAGTACAAGCATGAATCATATTCTGATCTTTTAAAGCCTTTCTCAATTGCAAAATTATTTATTGTTTCATTCCAGCATCGGGGTGATTCTGTTAATCCGTATAATGCTCTTTTCAGTTTTAATACCTTATTTTTGCTTACAGGTTGGTACCCTTCTGGTGGTTTAATGTATATTTCTGATTTAACTATTCCATTTAGGAATGCAGTCGGAATGTCCAGTTGTCTAATTGGTAAGTCTTCATTTATTGCCTTTGATATTAGTAGTCTAATGCTAGGCATTCTGGCTACAGGGGAGTACATATTCTCAGGTTGGTCTTTCTTTTTTAATTGGAAGCCTCTTGCGACTAATCTAGCCTTCTTTGTTCCATCTTCTTTTTCTTTAAATATCCATTTTGTATCAATAGTTTTTCTGTTTGGAGGTAAATCTTCCTCAGTCCATGTTTCCAATTTTATTAATGCTTTAAGTTCTTTATCTATTGCTTCTTTCCAATTTTCTTCTTTTACTGCTTCATTGTATGTATTTGGTATTTCAGATATTTCATTTGCTATATTGGTTTCATAATCTTTTAAGTAGTGTGGTTTACTTATTGTTCGCCCTGATCTTGTTGTTACTATGGGTAATGCTGTGTTTTCTGTTTCATTTTCAGATTGGATGTTCTCTTCTACTTCATTTTCTGTTTCTTCCATCAAATTTGAATTAGAAATTGTATCTTCTTCTATAGTGTTTCTCAATATTTGTAGATCATAGTCCTCTTCTATTTTATTATTTATATTTTCTTCTTTATTGTCTTGATGATTATTCTCGCTTGTATTTTCTGTTTTGTCTTTATTTTCTTCCTTGTAATTATTTCTTTTGAATACAACATCTCTTCTAATTGTGATTTTTCTTTTTTCAGGTATCCAGAGCCGGTATCCAGATGTAGCATATCCCACCATTATTAGTTTTTGACACCTTTCATCAAGTTTTTTCATTTGAGTGAGATTTTTTGTATATACTTCGGAGCCAAATGTTTGTATATTTTGAACATTTGGTTTTTTTTCTGTCCACTTCTCTATAGGTGTTTCAGTTTGTCCTTGTTTAGGTGTTCTATTCAGCAGATATGTAGCTGATAACACTGCTTCACCCCACATTTCTTTTTCTAGGTTTGACTGAAACAACATGGCTCGAACCTTCTCCATTAAAGTGCGGTTAAAGCGTTCAGCCTTGCCATTTTGTTGAGGTGTATAAGCGACAGTGTAGTTCAACCGAATTCCACGGCTTCTGCACCAGTCTTTGACTTGTGTACTCGTATATTCGCCTCCATTATCACAGCGGACTATGCTGACCTTCTGGTTAGTGTGACGTTCAGCCTCTTGTATATATTCTATTAAGCAGGTAAATACTTCACTTTTATTTGCAATAAGGTATGTCTGGGTATAGTCGGTGAAGTCATCAATGAATGTTAATACATACCTTTTTCCATTCCATGTCGATGGTGTGACTGGACCACAAACATCAGTGTGTATAGTATGTAGTTTTCTTTCAGCTCTATGGCGTGTGTAGAACGGCAACCTGGTTTGTTTGGCTTTCATGCAGACATCACAAGTGGAGGTAAGTGAGTCAATTTCTTCTTTTGATATATTAATGCCATCAACAGATTTTATTATATTTTTTAATGTTTCTTTTCCAGGGTGACCATATTTTATGTGCCAATTTTCAGCTGTTTCAACTTTAGACGAGATCAAAGCATCTTCAATGTTTGTATTTAGGTTCACACTGTAGAGTCCAGTTTCATCTTTTGTTCCTTTTAGTATTATATCATCGTTTTTCTTTATTAACACTTCTTTTTTGGTGAAAATAACTTCTCCATCTTTTTCTGTAATGGCTTTCACAGACAGGAGGTTTTTCTTTAGGTTTGGTACAAATAGTACGTTTTCAAAGTTCACATACTCAGTTTGTATTGAGCCCATTTTATTTGAGTCGAGAGTATGATCCTTTTTTGCTGTTTGAATACTTACAGAGCAGTTTTTCTGTTGTTTTAGGATATCTTCATTTTTAGTCATATGGGATGAGCACCCAGAGTCAACAATGAAATTTTCTGTTTGTGTGAAAAAAGATACTGCCTTCCCATCCTTTTTGTTTTTATTTTTATTCCAAAAACAGTCTTTTTCTTTATGATTGTACTTTTTACATATTGGACACTGTTGCTTTCCTTTAAAATAACAATCCTTTTCTTCGTGGTTATTCCTTTTACATACTGAGCAGTATTTCTTCTTATTGAATTTTTTGTGTGATGCTTTAAATGCCACTGTATCTTCTGTTTCTTGTTGTGTATTATTTCTTTGATTCTCAATCAATAATCGAGCTGTAAGATTTGTTAAAGTTTGTTCTGAGGTAGGCGTTGATTCCCAAGCCGTTAAGAAATTTCTGAAGTTGTCTGGCAACATAGAGAGTATTTTTGATATAAGCATTTTGTCATTTATCTTCTCTCCTAAGCTGTTTAGCTGGTGTGCAAGGTTCTCTAACACACTTATGTTGCATGTAATATCTTTATTATTATCAAATTTGTATTGAAAAAATTGTTGTAACAGTTGACATTTCTTCTGTTCTGATTGCCTTTCAAATATAGAACTTAGCTTAGTGTACATACTTTTGGCATCAGGACAAGACAACAACGTGTACGTTACCCCAGCAAGAAAGTGTCTCCTAGAGTTATAGGAGTAGAACGTATAATATGTGCCCTATCTGCTGTAAATGTGCCCCCAAATAAAAAATGTGTGCCCCCTGTCGTTTTGGAAAAAAACGGAAAAAACGATTCCTGCTGGGGTAACGTTTTTCTAGCAGGAAAATTCTAAACGAATGATCGGAGAGAGAAAAATTGTGCATGGCCAGAGAGCTTATATGTGTGCCAAAATGTGCCCCCAAAAAAAAAATCTGTGCCCCTTCAGGTTTTCGAGATATTGCATTTCCTGCTGGAGTAACGTTTTGATGAATCGTATATCTCTACAACCATTGCATGTGCCCCTGTAGGGTAAACATACACGAGTAGCTCTTAATGTGTGCCCCTTTGTGCCCCAATTAGTTTTAAGAAAATATTTATAGTTTTCAAGTTATAGCGGTTTTATGAAAACCCGAAAAAACATCGCAGCGCCTAAATTAGACAAGAAACAAGTTCGCTGAAAACTGTATTCGGTCCTTCTTGACGCTAATAATAACCATACAAAGTTTCAAAACTATTCATGCATGCGTTTTTGCTAAAAGTCAAAACGATGGTGTCCTAACTTTGACGGCAAAATACAAGGAACCGGCTCAATCCGAGATGTGTAGGTGTAAACCAAAATCATGTGCCTTTAGTCAAAAATATATGGTGAAAATATTCAGCTTGGAATGTTTCGCATTAAGTAAATATTAACAAATAACCAAAATATGTAAGCAACGGCTGGTTATCCGACCAAATTTGAATGACTACTAAAAAGCGACGGAATCATACATATCGATGACCTTCTTTATTGGACGTATTATACCTAAGCTGTTGTCCGTACAGTCGCGTTCAAAAGTTTTGGGGGCTAATTAAAAAATATATTAAATGCACCTTGTGACTATAATAAATGAAACCGCTTGTTGATGTGGAAATTATTATTTTTATTCCCTTAATTTTAATTCTTAAAGTAATTATTGCTTCAAATCACAGATCAAAGAAATTATTTGCACGTTGTGTAGTCATTATTATTTAAATCACAGATCAGTTATTCATCTAAGTCTAACATATAATTAGTAAATTCGCATCACAAAAAATCACAGATCAGTATTAAGTATATATTGTGTAAAAAAATATTAAATTTTAAATCACAGATAAATAATTTTCTTACGAGTAATTTGCTTATACATAGATTCAAATAAAGTGTGTTAGTATAGTAAACCGCATAAAGATATAACTGTAAACATCGAATATGCACAAATTATCTGATGGTATTTGGCTATAAATAAACATATTTATCCCATATACCTACGTAACAACATTATCACCTGACTGTGGAATGACACTTATATATCTAAAACGCCATCAAATCAAAATTATGTGACACTACATAATCAGCTTTAATATAATCGTTAATAATTATAAATTCCTCATAGATATGTGTCGTCTTCCGGTTTTTCATCAAAAACCCAATTATATGAAAAACCTGCGACATATACACTAAATAAAACTCTCAAAACTGTAGGTACCAAAATTTATTTGGTTAAGGTGAATGCTCCAACCAACCCGCGAAATTCAAATTTTCTTACGTTTTTTGCAATTTGCACGCCAGTGCTAGGTAGTATGTTGATTAAAATATTATTAAGAAGTATAATCATCAAAATCATCAATACAACCCTCCAAGTTCATAAAGGTGTAGTAGGGCTGACTTTTTCTCTTTTTTTTTGGTTCCTACACCTTTATGAACTTGGAAGGTTGTATTGATGATTATAATTCTGTAACTACATACGTCTTACAGCCGCGAATAATATTTTAATCAACATACAACCTAGCACTGGCCTGCAAATTGCAAAAAACGCAAGAAATTTTGAATTTCGCGGGCTAGTTGGAGCATTTCCCTTAATGATGAAAAACTTACAATGCGTGCCACAAAAGATGAGACTTGACACACCACGTGGTTTGACATGCGCAGTACACGATTTTAGGTATCTTTAGCGGTATGAGGTCTGAGTGCGGGACGGGACTGGATGTCATAGGGGCGGCGGAAAGAGCGGGGGAGGCGGGGTCAAGTCTCATCTTTCGTGGCACGCATTGTACTGTTAATTTATCTAACCTACGGCTTATCAATAAATATATATGTACCTAATATAAAAAGACAAATACGGGCTTTTTATTTATATACAAAAAAGAGCTACCTCTTTTTAGTAGTATATAAATTATTGGATGTATTTTAATGAAATTTAGAATCGAAAAGATAGCTTACCTTGGAATAGCACTTAGGCTACTATTTATAATGTACTTAATCATGTGTAACGTCATAGAAACAGCTAGTAGAATATAATCCAATAACAACTTTATTTAATTACTTATTACTTTTGTAAGTCAGTGTACTCAGGCACAACACGTGTGAACCGGTTAGTGAGTAAAGTAAAGAAGGTCATCGATATGTATGATTCCGTCGCTTTTTAGTAGTCATTCAAATTTGGTCGGATAACCAGCCGTTGCTTACATATTTTGGTTATTTGTTAATATTTACTTAATGCGAAACATTCCAAGCTGAATATTTTCACCATATATTTTTGACTAAAGGCACATGATTTTGGTTTACACCTACACATCTCGGATTGAGCCGGTTCCTTGTATTTTGCCGTCAAAGTTAGGACACCATCGTTTTGACTTTTAGCAAAAACGCATGCATGAATAGTTTTGAAACTTTGTATGGTTATTATTAGCGTCAAGAAGGACCGAATACAGTTTTCAGCGAACTTGTTTCTTGTCTAATTTAGGCGCTGCGATGTTTTTTCGGGTTTTCATAAAACCGCTATAACTTGAAAACTATAAATATTTTCTTAAAACTAATTGGGGCACAAAGGGGCACACATTAAGAGCTACTCGTGTATGTTTACCCTACAGGGGCACATGCAATGGTTGTAGAGATATACGATTCATCAAAACGTTACTCCAGCAGGAAATGCAATATCTCGAAAACCTGAAGGGGCACAGATTTTTTTTTTGGGGGCACATTTTGGCACACATATAAGCTCTCTGGCCATGCACAATTTTTCTCTCTCCGATCATTCGTTTAGAATTTTCCTGCTAGAAAAACGTTACCCCAGCAGGAATCGTTTTTTCCGTTTTTTTCCAAAACGACAGGGGGCACACATTTTTTATTTGGGGGCACATTTACAGCAGATAGGGCACATATTATACGTTCTACTCCTATAACTCTAGGAGACACTTTCTTGCTGGGGTAACGTACACGACAACAACGTTGAGAGTAGTTTTTTATCAATGGTGCATGTAATGATACGTTGTGCTTGTGCATCTTGTTGTTGAAGTTTTGAATCGCTTTTCTCGTCATCCGGGATTCCATTGACAATTATATCGTGTAAGCCTTCACTTTTGAACAGTATATTCACTTGAAACTTCCATATGGGGAACGTTTTTTCGTCAATTAGACGCTCGATTTGTTGTAGGTTATGGTATGAGTTGTTCGACGACATTTTTACGGAATGTATTATTTTCTGTGTATACGACAACCACGCTCTGCTACCATGTTATACTTTGTTATTGTTGAGAATATTAAACCACTGGTTTTATCTTAATTTGTTTTTATTTCTGTTACAAGTTTTTACGTGGTAATTTTATTTTTTGGGTGTCACAGACACACTATTTTTATCATAGAGTAAGTGACCACAGATAAAATCTAATTACTCATTATTTGGCAATGGTACTATGGCACTGTTAAATTATTATCCTAGTTATTTGCAACATGGAATTCATAAATTCATCATTACTTGACGACATTTTCAAATAAAAAAAAAAGTACAGCGAAAAGAAAAAGTGCGCGGAATAATTTTTACTTCTTAACAAATAAGTGATGCACGCGCGTTCGCGCTTTTTTTCAGGCATAGGCACAGAACAGCCAGTATTAGATATTAATACAGTAAATAAATATTTTTATTTTTGTTACAGACATTAATGGTTGTAATTTATTGTCAAAATTAATTAAATTAAAGAATTAAATGTTTATTTATTATATTTTATCTCCCAAGTTAATTTTATTCATAAAATGTTGACTACTTTTCAGAAATAAAAACTCTTTGCTAAGATTAAAAAAAAGTACCGTTCGTTTTGACGGAGCATCTTGATAAACCGTGCGATTTACATTACATTACCGTACAAGTGCGTAATGAGATACATTACGATATTGAAATTGGTGAAATAAGAGACCCTTTACGAGCAAATATGTTATAAAGTCAGTTTACGGACGATAGTTTAACGTGACAACATCATAACAAAACATTAATGAAATGATTGCATACTTTTATGAATTCATATTTTTTTAAATGTTGTAATTGAAAAACCATTTCGAGGAATAGTGTTACTGATTATTACGGACTAATTAATTTTGAGAAATATTCATATGTTATTGATATTTTTGATAAAATACGATTGACCTTCTTTGCCCTTCAAATTACGTACGACTGGCTGTACAGTTTTGTATCGTTGCCTCAGAAAATAAAAAGTAAGAGGCAAGTATTGTCTACAATCTGTCAAATGTCAAATTATTGTAAATATGTCAGGAAAAGCGCGGGAAACTCATAACGAAAGGGCGCCTTTTTTAAAACGAATTTTCAAATAATTAATTTATTTATTCTTAAATTCATTTTATTGCTTTTCTCAAGATGGGAAAAAAAGGGAATCCAAAAAAAAGAAAAAAAGAAGATATTTCGTCTTCTGTTCCACCATTGGGGTCCTCTGAAGACGACGGTGGAACCTCAAGCTCTTCAGAGGAGGAATCTCTACCAGCAGAAAAAGATAAGTATCGGGAATTCAGGATTCCTGACTACATTAGGTCATATCCTGAAAACGGAGGCAACTTTGAATATGTTGTATTTTTGGAAAGTATTGACTTAGTTCCGATAGGTGATAGAGACATGATGTCCCTTTCAACCAACATAAAAAAATATAATAAGGGCGTAAAACAATTATTACGCATGAATCGATACAAAATTGGCGTTATTTTCGAACGTCCTGGTTTAGCTAATGCAGCATTACTGAACCGTAAATTTTTGGATACTTATAAATTGAAAGCCAGTATTCCTGCAGCCGCTACGGAAAATATAGGTGTTATTATGCATGTTCCAATTGACTTGAGCAACGAACGCATTTATAACGCAATAACTAGCACAAAGAATATTATTTCCATCAGAAGATTCATGCGCCGCACTATTTCAGAAGGAGGGGGGGTGTCCTACCAGCCTACGAAGACGGTGTCCATCACATTCTCGTGTGCAACGATACCCGATAGTGTAGACCTCAACAGCTGGCGATTCGAAGTACGTCCGTACATTCCGCCGGTAAAACAATGCCTGAAGTGTCTAAGGTATGGTCATATAGCAAAATTTTGTAAGAACTCCCAAAGATGTTCCATATGTACAAAGGATCACAATTATAAAGAATGTCAAGTACCACCAACAGAGGCAACATGTTGTCATTGTCAAGGTAAACATGTGGCTATTTCGGCACAGTGCCCAGTCAAACAACAAAAAGTGGAAGAAAACAAAAACAAAATTAATAAAAAATCATATGCAGACTTATTCAATGAAAAGTCATTTCCATCTCTTTCAAAGTCCAGTCCTGCTAAACAATTAAAATCACTAATTGAAACAGAACCAATTTTAAATATTTTAATACAGACAATAGTAACATTAATTTCTCAAAATAAAAATAACGAAAAGAGTATTTGCACTCAAAGCATAAAAGATGTTCTATTATCAAAAATTCAGAATAATATAAATAAACCTTAATTTTATGGATCAGCTAAATATTGTACAGTGGAATGCTCAGAGCATCAATAGTAACAAACATGCTTTTTCGTATTTTTTACATGAGTATAACATACATGTAGCTTTATTGTGTGAGACTTGGCTCAAGCCTCACATGAGATTTAGTATTAAAGGATATAATATAGTAAGATTAGACTCAGGTAATACACACAATGGTGTAGCTATTTTAATACATAACAGTTTACAATTTAGTAAAATAGATACTTTATATGACGATTCCATACAAAATATAGCGATTCGTTTAATATATGGCAATAATAAAGAAATTTCATTAGTCAGTTTTTATAGTCCCGGAAATGCTTCATTTACTAAGTATAAGTTTGATAATTTAATTCGCAATATCCCTGGTCCTCTCTTGATGGGTGGAGATTTCAATGCACATCATACGGCTTGGGGATGTAATAGTGTGAACATACGCGGCCGAGATGTGCTTGAAATCATTAATGACTATAATTTGGTTTTATTAAATGATGGAGAAATGACTACTGTAGGCTCTGATAGGTGGCAAAGAAATGCACTTGATTTAACTGTAGTATCGACTTCAATTTCATTGTCTTGTTACTGGTCTGTTCATGATGATCCTTTAGGTAGTTACCATTTGCCTGTAATTACAAGGTTAGTTATTAATAACAATTATAATATCCCACATGATATGGAAACTTCAAATTTACCAAAACATTTTAATTTTAACATGGTTGATTGGGAAATATACAAGGAGAGTGTTGATAGTTTGCTAATGGATTTTAAAATTAATCAAGATAACCCATTACAGTCATATAATCACTTGATAAAATTATTAAATTTAGCTGTTATTAAATCATTACCATCAACTATAAGATCTGCTACATCTTTTGATACAGCATCAGTAAATAATAATCGTAAAATACGCATTCCATTACCATGGTGGAATTTGAATTGCACTAAAGCAGTAGAAGACTCTAGGAATGCCTATAAAGTATTCAAACAAAATCCCACATTGGAAAAATATATTGAATTTAAAAAATTACAAGCTCTTAAAAAGTTAGTGTTAAAAAGAGAAAGATATTTAAGTTGGATTTCTCTATGTGAGTCATTTAATAGAACTACTCCATTATCTAGAGTTTGGCAAATTTCAAAAAGATTTAACAAAACATTTACACCTCCAAGTAATAATATTTCTCCTTGGGTCTTCAATTTTCTTAAAAAATATACTCCAGGTACAGTTGAGGGGCCATTTCAATCAATTCCTCATGAAGTAAAAGCTTCAGTACATTATGAATATCTAATTTATCCATTTTCTCTTCAGGAATTAAAATCTGCAATATCATCTAGACGTGATTCTGCTTTTGGCCTTGATGGAATACCTTATAAAATGTTGAAAAATGTTTCAATTAAGGCACTTTCTGACATACTTAGTGTTTTTAATTTACTCTGGCAGGAATTGATCATCCCTAATGAATGGAAAACAGACTGTCTTATTCCAGTACTTAAACCTAACAAAGTAAGACACAAAGCAGAATCATATAGGCCAGTAGCATTAACATCATGCATGGGAAAAACCTTTGAACAATTAATTAAACAAAGGCTAGAATTTTATATAGAAAGTAATAGTCTATTACCATCCAATCAATTTGGCTTTCGACGCGGTTGCTCCACTCGAGACAGCATTTCCCATTTGCAATTAGATATATACAATTCTAATAAAATGGACAATCATTTAGTTGGTGTCTTCTTTGATGTAGTGGGTGCATTCAACAACATCAATCTGCATATTTTGTGTGGTGAACTTCGTGCCCTTGGTATCCCTGAAAAAATTATAATATGGATCTTTAACTTTTTACATGGTAGAGAAGTATATGTCAAGGTGAATAAACGTTTAATAGGGCCACGTTTTTCATACAAAGGGGTATGTCAAGGTGGCATCCTCAGTCCATTGATTTATCTTCTTTATTTACATAGACTAAACATTGTACTTGGTCTTGATGTCACAAATTTGCAGTTTGCAGATGATTTGGTTATCTATGCTTCAGGTTCAGATATAAGTTCTGTTGAATATACTTTAAACACAGCTTTAACTCGGCTAGAGAACTATTTTCATTATCTAAACTTGGATATTAGTCCAGAAAAATCTAAAGTTATAGTGTTTGGAGAGTGTGAAACAGACTTACATATTTATTACAATAATAGTGTTCTTCCAATAGTGAATGAAGTGAAGTTTCTGGGTATAATTTTTACAAGCAACCTCTCATGGACTAATTATGTTGATTATCTGTTAGGTAGAGCTAATAAAGCATTTAATTTTATAAAGTCACTGTCAATTGCAGCTGATCCTAAAATTTTGCTTATGCTATATAAATCTTTAGTCCGTAGTCATTTTGAATATGGATTTTTATGCTTTGGGGCTGATCAGAGATTGGTTCACAAATTGGCGATTCTTCAAAACCACAATCTTAGATGCGTAACTGGTGCAATGAAGACAACTCCAATTAATTCACTTGAAATTGAGTGTAATACTCCTCCTGTGAATATAAGATTTCAGTTTTTAAAATCCAAATACATTCTCAAGCTTTTATCTTTTGAAAATCATCCTTTATTAAAGAAAATATTATTTTATTATAGAGTATACATTCCCTCTAATTCCGTAAATGTCCCTTATATATTTCATGACTTTTCTAATCTAATCAGTATTGATGATCAATATCAAATTGAGAAATGTAAAGGCAGATGGCCATGTTATTCTGGTAATTATATCAGTAAATTCTGGCCCATGGACATTTCTGTTAATCGTGACCTAAGGAGTAAAGAAGACGTATATCAGTTAATTGCAGAGTTCCCTGGGTACAGACAAATATTTACTGATGGATCCAAAAACAATAGAAATGGTTCGCTAGCTATATACCTACCTCATCTTACCGTTGGACATGGAGTTCGGTTACCTGGAGCCATGACTATATTTACAGCAGAATCTCTAGCCATTTTATCAGCTCTGCAGTATATACATGAAAAGAATCTTGGTCACACAACTTGGCTTATAGTGACCGACTGCATGAGTGTTCTTATGGCCTTACAAAATCCGAAACTGGACGCTAATACCGGAAATATTTTATATGAGATTCGGACTTTATACGCTGATCTTGGTTCTAGAGGATTTACAATAAGTTTAATATGGACACCCTCCCACATAGGAGTAGCAGGAAACGAAAACGCAGATTATCTTGCAAGAGTTATTGTTGACGTTGACATCCCAGAGACAAGAAATGTTGCCATACCAAGTTCTGACCTGCTTACTAAATTACGTGAACAAAACACCTGTATTTGGCATGAGAACTGGCAAGAAACACTAAAAAATAAAGGAAAATGGTATGCGAAAATAAATCCAACCATTGGTTCTGCGCCCTGGTTCACCAAATCTGTTCTTCCTAAGAGCAGAAAATTTTATACTACTTTAAATCGTCTTAGATTTGGACATGGAAGATTCAACGCACATTTAGCCAGAATGAAAATTATAACATCGCCAGTTTGTATCAATTGTGACTTAGGAAGTGATCAGACCTTAGATCATATAATTTTTGAATGCCCTGCTTATGATTTACAAAGAATTCTTTTAGTTGATAAATTATTGGAAATATATAAAACGCCAGCAAGCATCCCGCGTGACACTCAAAGTTTGCTGGAAAATTACAGTACATACATAGAACTGTATGAATTTATTGACAGCACTGGATGGGCAATTTAACCGTTCGGGGCGACTTAATCGAAGGATATGACTCGGATATGACCTTACTTCACAAAATGTTTATGACGAATTCACGGATATGACACCATATTATTATGATTTTGACTAATGAATACTGAAGACGTGGCTTTGGCCTAAAATAAATTTAAAACAAGGTTTAAACTACTAAGGACAAGGCTGTGGCCTTATTTACTTTTAGACAAGAAGGATGAAACTGAAGACGAGGCTTCGGCCTTACTTACTTTTGAACATTAAGGTTGAAACTGAAGACGAGGCTTTGGCCTTACTTTTAGTCAAGAAGGACAATAAATAAACACTGAAGACGAGGCGGTATGGTCCAAGACCTTAGCCTGCCCAAGTAGGGCGAAGAGAAAAAAAAAAAAAAAAAATGTAAATATGTCAAAAATATAAACATTCTTGTTTATAAATCTCATTATTACATTACATACATTATTTCAACACTCGACAGTCGACAATATTTAATATACTGGAAGAGTTATGGAATACAGGAAGTGCTTTGTTCCAACTTGCAGCAATAATAGTAATAATGTCGCCGCGTGCGTTATTATTCTATTTCTAAGTCGCCGCATCGATTGTTCTAGTGACGACAGAGTAGTATATTCCTTGGAGGACACTTACACATAAAAAAACCATTTGTAAATAAATACGCTAAGCTAGGATTCGATTATTTAAGACGTCTATTCGGCCTATTGACACTTTGACAGATGTGAAATTGTTGACGTTGTGTTGACAGATTAAAATTTTTAATAATGTACTAGTAAGGCAACGGCACTTAATCTTTATGCTACTGGATGACGTCACCTACCTTAAAAACTTAAAATAATTAAATAATTTTTATTAAAATAACTATTGAGTCAATCATTAAAATATTCAAATTAGTTTCTCAAAATGCTCTAAATTTACAAAAAATAAAATAAAATATAATGGTTAGAAATTTTGGACAATCCCCATTGTAGATCGAGTCTAGTAAAGACTGCGACGATGTTCAGCGTTGTTATTAACCCAAATCTATTGAATTAGAATAGATAACCGAGTGTGTCAAGTCATCGAGTGCTAACGGATGCCTAGCTGACGGACCATAGAATGTAGGTCGTAAATCGGGTGAAGTGAAGGTGAAGTGATAAGATCACGCCGCGCTTGCGCGTTAATCACTGTCATTATCACATTGCAGATTGCGTGATCACTTCACCTTCACTTCACCCGATTCACGACATTTAATGTCGTGAATCGGGTGGAGTGAAGGTGAAGTGATAAGATCACGCCGCGCTTGCGCGTTAGTCACTCATTATCACATTAGAGATTTGTTTTTACATATTTAACTTGTAAGGCGTCATGTATAAGAACATTAGGAAAATGCAATACCAACGTCAAATAAGTGCAAATATTTTATCGCTCATCGCGCGCCCGTGTTTGCACTGCACCTCTAGTAACCCTTAAATGAAGAAGTGGTTGGTGTCAACCCTGAAGTGTATGTATGGTCCCTAATAGTGCATAACGTAGTAAGTACACTCCTTTAGAATATAAGTAAGCAGTTTACATCAATGCGCATTGTAACATAAATTCACTAGATATTCATTAAAGTACATTCTATCAAGCTGGTTGTCTAATTCTAACGACCCTTGAACCCCCAACATTTCATGGCGACCCTGCCTTAGAGTCTGCCAAGGGGCAGATTAAGCAAAGTTTTCGTTGAGCGATTTTCAAAATGTGTAACTCTAAAGTAGAAAAAGACGAGGTATTCGCCAATCAAAACGCGGCTGGTGGAGTTGTTGACGCCGAGGAGATGTTGCCATGGTTACGAGATTCGAGTGGAGTGATATATGGTACATTCCGAATTGCACTGTAATCGACTACAGCGTGCTTACACCTTGACCTCAATTCTGCTGTATGGTATTTATCTATTATTCCCCGCATAATCTTACCACGCCGTACGGTTGTCAAGCGTTGTATTTTGACAGTTCAAACCGGTTTCGGTCATTGTGTCATAGAGAATACGTTAATAGCAGATGTAGTGATTAGGTTATTAAGGAATTGGCGTGGTTTCGAAGCAGTGTTGGCCCAAAGTTAATCTGATTAACGATTAAAAATTAATGATTAAAAATCATAATAAAAAAAATTGATTAAGATTAATTAATCATAATCAAATTTAAAATGATTAAGATTATTAATCATAATCTTTAATCGTTAATTTGATTATTTGATTAACTATTAACTACTTGTTCATTCATTTAATTTATTGGTAGAGCAACACCAGCAGCTTATGCAATACATAAATATGCTACTTCAAAAGCAGTAATTTATTAAGAACAATACACCAATGCCGTCCTCTGGCTCGGTAGAAAGAATGTTTTCTTTTGCAACTATGCTAAATAAACCTAGGTCACACAAATTATCTGACGACTTATTTGAAAAGAAGTAGTTATGAAATGTAACTTGAACATCAAGAAATCAGAAATGTGAAGATCGGGGGTTAGTTGATTGAAAATATTCTTCAAAATTAGAATTCAGTGTATTTGAACGTTAGAATTTATTTTTTTGTTTTTTGAATAGGTAATTAATAAAAATATTTTAAGAAATGTGTCATTATTTTCCATCATTTCTTTTATATAGAATTAATAACATTGATGGATGTATTAGTTTATAATCGAGTTAATCAATTAATGATTAATGATTAACGTCAATAATCATGATTAAGATTACTTTTTTAATCATGATTATTCTAATCGTGATTAAAATTAATCAAATTAATTAATTGATTAAAAAATTAATTGATTAATGCCAACATTGTTTCGAAGTAAGTAATGAATCATTAAATGGTCAAAGTGAATTAGGGCCCTTTTCTGAATTAACGTGAACGCGAAGTGACATGCAGTCATGGCATGTGCCATCTTGCGATAACGCCGACTACCGACCATGCCCTAAATTAATAATTATCACCGATCTTTAAACTAACGTGGCTTTTTCGAAATTGTGCTTCTGGCTACAGTCGCCACCTTACCAAAGAAGAAGAAATTCGTGGTGTATACACAAATAAATACTATAATCCAACCATGAGTAACTATTCAAGTGAATAGGTATATTACTGACTCTCAGCTGCCATAGTGGTGATTTATCTAAATCGAAAAGCAAATTATTCATGTGAGCGATGATGACTTCATTCGGAATGAGCCATATTTCACGCCGCGCAAGCGCGTTATGCGCTGGCGCTGTCTGGCTATATAAGGACTTACTGGTCTAGGGAAAAAAGAAAAAAAAAAAACAAGGTTGAGATTCTGTTTTGCTATTTTATTGTAAGTAAAACCCCACAAAATATTAATGTTTTGACCACTAAAATACTAGCTTTGAATTATATAAAAATATCAATACGATTAGCATTAAAAAATATTATTAAAATCTCTTTTATGATTGTAAATGTTTGCTTGGTCAATCCCTAGCATCAGTAGGATGACACTGACAGCTCACTCCACGCAAGTATTCACGGTGAGATTTTTACAGAATCGACATGCTGTTCACGTAAGTTGTGTGCTGGCGTTGTCTTTCTTCTCCTCGGACGCATAGGCCAATCGAGTGGAAGGGAGATAGATGCGACGCAAGCCGAACGCTCAAGCCGATCCTGCCTTTCGCTCGTTCGTGCCGCGCTCTCGCTCCGATCGTGCTCGGCTCGGCTGAAGCGTAACGAGACAATGAGTCATCCTTTTTCGTGCATCTGCATGCAGCCGGCGTTCATCGATTTCTTAGACGGTGTCACGTCAAAATAATATTAAAAGTCCTAGAATAGGTGGTCCAAAAATGCATAGTTTTGAAGATAGCATCAATCATATTTAATGTAAATAAAACGTTCTTAGAAAGACCACCTACCTAATTTTGTTTGCTTACCATACAAAATACTCTCGATGTTACACACATCGAGAGTATTTTGTATGGTAAGTATCTAAGTTTCATTGATAAATACGAGTAATTCATTTTCATTCAAATTTAAAACTAAGAAAATACAACATTGTCATATTTCACGTAGGGTGTTTCTGTTTTACATTAATAATCGTGACTTTATCGAATTATTTTGTATGTAAAATGAAAACAAAAAAAAAATATATAATTAAATATGCCTGTTGATTCTTTGATATGGTCTCATTCATACCCTAGAGTTATGGTATATCAAAAAAAACACCTTGTATATATAAAATTCAAAGTCCTGACCGGCTGATATCACATCTGATATATCAGCGCAGCCTAAACTGCTGATCCTAGAGACATGAAATTTGGAGGGTGTGTTCTTTGTGAAGAGTCCACTAAGAAAGGGTTTTTAGAAATTCCACCCCTAAGAGGGTGAATGAGGGGAGTGTGAAATTTCACGCGGACGAAGTCGCCGTCAGAAGCTAGTATAATATACAGGGTGTGGCGTAAGTAGTGGTCCACCGTTAAGGATTTGATACCAGACAATTTACTATAACATATTACATACCTACACGATACCCAACGATACCCATAGACCACGTAAGTCCCAAGAATAACAGCAGTGCGATTCTGTAACTATCTCACCGTGAAAACTTAGGTGAAGTGAGCGTGGAGTGAGCTGTCAATAGTGTCAATTCCTAGCAAAAACAAACTCACTTCACCTAAGTTTTCACGGTGAGATTTTTACAGAATCGACCGGCTGTTTCATGAAATCATCATTCTTAGGACTTACGTGGTCTTAGAGAGTTGTGTTGGTGACTTTAATGATTATAATTCTGTAAACACATTTCTTACGGCCGCGATTCATATATTAATCAACCCATTACTATCCCACATTACTATTATCGGACAAAAGCGATAAAGTTGTAATCTATTAAAGAAATTTGACAGATTGTAGTAACTTGACGTGCTGGCGTCTGTACATACCCACACGAAAAGTAAGAAACAAAGTAGGTATTTTGGAGTTTTTGGTTCAGATGGCGCTTAAAGTATAAAAAACAGTATATCTAACAGTAAATCAGTAGGATTGGCAGCACTGGTCAAGTTCAGGCACTGACCTCTATTAAACAATTTGTATAATACAGGTCAGTGGGCTTGCTGAGTGTTGCATAAAAAAAAATATAAACATCCGAATTGAGAACCTCCTCCTTTTTCGAAGTCGGTTAAAAAGATTCGAATAAATTTGAGGCTCAATATCAGTACTTCAGTCAGGCTCTAGGATACAAAAAGTTGACAGATGCAAGTCCTCTTTGGCGCCAGCTGGTGTCCATCACTCCATCATGTACTCTGTGGTGTCCATTGCGCCAGCTTGTGGGTTCCATTGTAGTCACCAATACGTGAGGCCCAGGCTCATCAGGCTTCTTGTCTTCATATTCCAATACAATGACCTTTATTACTGATGGTGGATGGTTACAATAATAATCATCTACCTCTTCCGTTGTTCGCTGTTGCTGGGGAACATAAGAGGCATAATGGTATGAAAATAAAATAAAAAATTATTATAAATATAGATTATTTTATTGTAAGTTTATTCTGTTCTATTTTTTGCATCCTTATAAAATATTCAGATAAATAAATCGGTGCATTTTATGCAATAGCATCGTAACCAAATGCGCCTGGCGCGCGAGTCTCGATCGTCGCAAAATTTTATAAATGGATAAAACTTTATTATGGATATGCAGAAACAAGTTGTTCATAAGCGCCTGCAAACACATTGTTAGCAATTATTCTGTGAAGAAAAGACGTAAATAATTGATGTAAAGGCGTTTTAATGGCTTTTATTAATAAATTTTTATAGGAGCTTCTTAAAGTTGTGTAATAAACATATGTGAAGGTAGCAAACAGGTAGTAAATAACGACGCGGTTAATACAACGCCAAAACTATGAGAACTTGGAAGTGATCAGAATGGCTGATCACTTTATTTGCTTGATATATTTCTTAGCGCAAAGGTAGCAAATATTTCCGTCTGTTCGCAAGAGTCCAACTTCTCAGGAGTCCAACTTTTATAACATCCATACAAGTCTTCGCATGAGTCCAACTTTTATTTTTTACGTACTTTTATTAGCACTATTCCAACTGGACGGTACAGTTACTCACATATGACATGAAACAAACAGAGTTTCAGACAGATTATGAGATTGCAGCTATGAATGCAATTAAATCTACGTTTCCTGCAGCGGAGATAAGTGGCTGCTTCTATCTCTTTTCAAATGGAGTTTGGAGAAAAGCAGTCACTTCATTTAACGGATATCAAGGATAATCGAATATACATACGTCGTCTAATAGCTCTAGCACATTTACGTAAAAAAAAAAATTCTTGTGTAAAACGTTTGTCTTCTAAAGTCTTGGTCATAAATGAATTTTAAAAATTAATATTCTTGTTTAATTTTAATCTTTAAAAACCATAATGAGTTTCTGTCTAACTCTACCTAGTTGGAATATTGCTAATAAAAGTACATAAAAAATAAAATATAGGTAGTAAATAGTAGCAAATAGGTATTAACCAGTGCACATGGTCTCGTGTACATATCTCGTTTGGTCCAGCCATCCTGACGATCACGATCGGTCGCATTCATTATCAGTTATCACTCATTTGTTTTAAAAAACCGGAAGGCGCCCTATGTCGGCGAGACGACGCTTTCGCGTGTCCGTGTGACGATCGCTTTGTTTAGGGCACGGCCGTGTACATATATGAATATGACAATCGCACGATCAATCCAGTTGCGTATGTACGTCATTATTCAGGTAAACAATCGAGTATTCGCGCGACAGACGCTTTCGGCTAGGACGCAGGGTTAGGGCCCGGCCAACACACGACGCGAGGTCGCGACGCTGCAGACGTCGCCTCCTCGCCGACGCATCCATAGATATAGTAGCGATGGAACAGCCAGATTCGTTTAGCTAGTCGTCGTGATGTTGCTGGGCCCTTACACTCGGATGTACAACATATTTATTATTTTAACTGTTCGTTATCGGGAATGATAATCACTTAGTTTAAGCATATATGTTTTCATTAAGTTTTCAAAATATCACATCATGACGGATGGCGTCATGCAAACAATTAGTAAAGATCGTCCTCATGATAACGCTACTTCAGGCAGCAACAAACTCAATGAACACTTCAATTGTTGAGCACAATATAATAAATCGGAACAGATGTAAGTTAATATACTATGAAATGCTGAAAAGCAGTGTATTAAAAACTATTGTGTCTGTTGTGTTGATCGACTTTTGTTACTGACCGTACTACACAATAACACAGCAACTCTTCTTCTGCTTGGCGTTACTTCATCTTAGCTATGATTAGAAATTGTACAGTTTACTCCGCATCAGACGAACATTATTTCAAGTGAGATGTTACTTTGAATTCACGATTAATTGAGCAATGTCCAGTAAAAATATATTTAAGTATGTGGGTATAAAAATTAAGTACAATTTTGAGATTCAAGATATAACTCATGCTTATTTGATAATTAATTGAGTAAATATAAAACTATTATTTATAATCATTTAACATGGATATCAAAATACACTCATAAAATAAATAGTGTACACATGCAACATAGGGCACGAAGCTGAGGTCGCGCGCTCGACGCTCGCTGCATTTCCTTTGTCTGACTCCGCGTCCTAACCAAGGCGACCAGGCGATCGAGCTTACACGCGATCGTCGCGTACACGTCACTCATTTTGTTCGGAAATCGGAATGCGCTCTCTGTCGGCGCGGTCACGCATTCGGGTTCGCTGTAGGCCATATCCTGACCAAAAGCGATCGCCGACTGTGGCTTTTGGGTAGGACACGGGAAGCAAAATAAACGCACGATCCCATTGGTTAGGACTCGGCACAACATGAGTTGTCTCTGCTTCGCTTCATTATATTACCAACGTAAAAAAATAACAAATTAATTATTTAAACTTAGTCTATTAAACAATTAACGATTGGTCCATTTTATTAATGTACATTTTTATAAAAATATTTTAGTACAAAACTTAACACTACTGCATCCGAGCGATCTCATCCGGAAAACATCAATTAAGTACATAAGGCGGTGGGCACGTCGCTCGGCCGGAAGCCCGCGTCGCGCCGTCACATGCCCGACTCCGCGATGCCCTCGTCGTCTGCAACAGAAACCCGCGTGAGTCTCGCGCCTGTCGGCAGGCCACACGTGCGACACGGTTAGTACCACACTCGCATGCGCATGCGCACACACACTCACGCGCGCCCGTCGCTCCGCTGCCGCCACTCCACTACCCTCCCCTACCCTCCACCTAGCGTTGACACTCACATGTTAACCTCCTCTACCGATCGGTCACTACCCGCAGACTCCATACGATAAATACAAACAAATAATAATCGGAACGACTCCGTCATTTAAAAATGTATCGCCATGTAGTTAATACATGGTGATTACACAAAAATATGTTGTGAAGGTACCTTCGAAGGCGGCGTTGAGGTGGTGGTTGTGGTTGTTGTGCGGCGGCGCGGCCAGGTCCTGCCCCTCCAGCACGGCCACGAGGCACTGGTGGATGCAGATGTACTGCTGCTCCGTCTGCACCATCCACACGCGCTCGCGCCGCATGGCGTGCACCATGCCGAAGATGTCGATGCACTCCGCGTGGCTCGCCAGCTGCAACACAACGCGAGCGAGCTGTACTGTGCTCTGTGCGCGTGCGACACCGTGTCGCACCAGCGATACTGGTAGCAGTTAAAACTGGTGTAAGTAACCTATATGATAGAGTTTGGCGCATGACTTTTGAGCCAGGGAATTAATTGCAACTTTTTATATGGCCACATTCTAAAAATATCAGACAAATGTCACCCGAACTGTAGTGTCAGCTGTTGTATTTGTTTAACAATATAAGACAAATGTCACCCGAACTGTAGTGTCAGCTGTTGTATTTGTTTAACAATATCAGACAAATGTCACCCGAACTGTAGTGTCAGCTGTTGTATTTGTTTAACACCAGCATATCATGCGCCGGCTGTCTCACTGCAGGGCAAAGGCTTTTATTTTATCGTTAAAAAGATTTAAGGGGGAAGCGCTAAGGTAGCCCGCGAAATTCAAATTTTCTTACGTTTTTTGCAATTTGCTGGTCAGCATTAAGTTGTACGTTGATTAATATATGAATCGCGGCCGTAAGAAAAATGTGTTTACAGAATTATAATCATTAAAGTCATCAACACAACTCTCTAAGACCACGTAAGTCCAAAGAATGATGATTTCATGAAACAGTTATTCTTTGGACTTACGTGGTCTTAGAGAGTTGTGTTGATGACTTTAATGATTATAATTCTGTAAACACATATTTCTTACGGCCGCGATTCATATATTAATCATTAGTCGCTCACGCGTGACAATCGAGAGTAGTCGTATACGCAGCGATCGATGACTGTTATACATCTACCCTACGTAGTAAAATATAATAATGGTGAAATGCGCAAAATGTGTAAAACTGATAACCAAAAAGTCTCCTGGATTGCAGTGCAGCAAATGTAATAAGTGGCTTCATTCTTCCTGTGCGTCAATAACACCCGACCAACTTAGTGTATTGCACGATACAGAGTCAGTGGACTGGAAATGCAAATCCTGCACCGGAGGTGGTAAGCCTAAAAGACTATCATGTATCATCCCCGATGTCGACGGAGACGAAAATACCGATACAGAGTCTGCTACTCCGCACACTGGTGCCCATGCTGACAACATGATGCAACAAATATTACGAGACCTGCGCAGGGAAGTGAGCCAAGTTATTAAAGAAGAGCTTCAACGTACCCTGCAATTCTATTCTGATAAAATTGGTGAATATGACACCAAGATCCAAAAATATGAGAAATCAATGAAGGAATTGGAAAATCGTTGCACTGATTTACAAAATCATGCCAAAAACACTAACATCAAATATGAAGTCCTGGAAAACAAGTTAAATCAAATGGAGCAAGCACAATTATGCAACCAACTTGAAATATGTGGTATCAACCCATCTGAGAAAGACAACCCTGAAGAAATTGCCAAGAAAATTGCCGAAACCATAACACAAAACCCGGATGACGTCGTAAAAGCTTATAGAAAAACGAGAAACCCTTCAAATGCGGCGAGAAACAAAGACCAGACTCCGATCACCGTGATACTTCGAGAGGGGAACCGAGATATATGGATTGATGCTGCCAAAAATGCGACTATATCTGCTGCCAACATAGGACATGACGGTGCTGATAAAGTTTACCTTCGGGAGTGTCTGACGCCGTCGACGGCCTACCTGTTATGGAAAACAAAAGAAGAACTCAAAGGGCTGTTTACCTTCATATGGTGTAAACACGGAAATATATTAGTGCGTAAAAGTGTCCAAGAAAAAAAAATAACCACAATCCGCTCGATCGCCGATATCGAAAAGGTAAAGTCATCGCATGTTAGACAGTAGGTAAGTACACCCATATTGTCGTCATTATAAATACATAAATATTATATTTTCTATGCTGGATATAACGGAACATAAAATAGTCGAAATCAATTGTCAAACATGGGATGATTTTACTTCCTACATACCGATACCCGAAAATTGTTTGTACTTTCTACATGTAAACATACGATCTATCAAGAAAAACTTTGCTCAATTTGAGTACATAGTGTTAAATAGTAAACACGCAATTCACATTCTGTTATTAACTGAAGTAAACATTAAAAATGACTTGGTACAATTGTTTGAACTCCCTGACTATAACTTACATTCAGAATTAAGAACTAATAGAAGAGGTGGGGGTGTGCTATTATACATTCATAAGTCTGCATCTTTTATGAGATATAGTAACTTGTGTACACATGAGTTTGAATGTGTGGCTGGCGAGTTAAGTATAAATAGTCTTAAATTCGGATTATGTGCCGTGTACAGACCGCCCGACACATCCAAACTGCGCTTTATAAAGGAATTGTCGTCCTTATTAGCGAAATATCCCATAAAACAGGATCATGTAATAATGGGAGATATGAATATAGATCTAAAAGTATGTAACCCCGTGGTAAAACAATATTTGTATTCGCTGTGCACCCTGGGATTTGTTAATGGCGTTAATTGTTATACACGCATCGAAAAATACGGTGATAGAACTTCGAAGTCATGTATAGATCACGTGTTTATCCGCAATGCTAGCGCGTTTAACATTTATACATCTGTTGTCAACACTCCACCGGCCGACCACTGCATAACCGGTTGTGCCATAATGAGTGCGCTAAACAAGAATGACTCATACTCTTCTAGTCAGTTAATAGCTAAGATAGATAATCGACGAGTGCTCAGTGAACTAAATAACATTGACTGGAGTATACCCATTCAATACGGGTGCCCAAATGAAATAGTTAAGTACATACATACTAACTTTAATAATGTATACGAAAAATGTAAATTCACAATTAGTAAAAGCAGTTTCAGTAAACGTAATACATGTCCTTGGGCTAATGAAAAACTTAAAAAGATGTGTAAGAAGCGGGATTTATTGTTTAATATTTGGCTCAAAGATGAAAACAACCCACAGAAAAGATTGTTATACAATAGATTTAGAAATAAAACAAACAAATACACAAATTATGTTAGAAATAAACAAATAATGATGGAAGTTTCTCAAAATTTCAAAAATAGCAAAAAGATATGGAGCATTGTGAATAGCCTAACCGGAAAAATTATGCAATGTATTGAAAACGTTTTACTTATGACTTTTCGAACGAATCCATCAACATTGGCTAACACTTTCATGACTGAATTTAATTCTAATATCAAAAACCTAAGCAACTCTTGCGATGTGCCTCTTTTAGACAAAATTACGTACGAGATGATTCCTGACAGGTCGATAAGAGTGAAACCTGCACGAGAAGATATAGTTGAACAAATCATCAAACAAATGAACGACAGGAAAAGCCCGGGTTACGACGGGATACGTGCTAAAGATGTTAAATGCATTTCAGATAAACTAATCCCAGTTATTACACATTTAATCAATTGCTGCTTGCAGACAGGTACTTATCCCGACTTATTAAAGATAGGGGTGATACGTACAATACACAAAAAGGGCTCACGTGATGATGTTAATAATTATCGACCTATCACTATATTGTCTTGTATAAATAAAATTTTAGAACGTTACATTAGTAATGAGATAAATAACTTCTTGCAAACACACGGAATAATAAACAATATGGTTTTCAGAAAAATAAGAGTACGACACAATTACTACGAGATTTTACCGATGATGTCAATAGACAGTTAAATGATAAAAAACATGTCTTGACACTTTTTATAGATTTTAGCAAAGCATTCGATGTGCTCTGTTATGATACACTTTTTGACAAATTGTCACAAAATGGAATACAGGGGCCATTGTTAGAATTATTAAAAAACTACCACACAAACAGATACAACACGGTTAAAATACAAAATGAGTATAGTGTTAAGCTTCCATCCACGCAAGGAACTGCCCAGGGTTCAATTATAGGTCCGACAGAATACTTACTTTATGTTAATGATATGAGTAAAGCTATAAATTCAGGCTCTGTATACCAATTCGCAGACGACACGTGTATATTAGTCGCTAATAGAAACATCCAGGATGCTGAAGATACCCTACAACGTAACTTCGACGAAATGTGTAAATGGGCTCATGACGTAGGATTAGTAATAAACGCAACAAAAACAAAAATTGTGCACATACATTCATCACACAATAAATGCTCCACTGTGCCTACAATTATAGCACACGAACACACTTGCCTACATAGCTCGCCAAATACTTGCAAATGTCCGATATTAGAAGTTGTTGATAAACATATGTATATCGGTCTATTGGTTGACAGCCGATTCTGTTGGGGACCGCACAAAGATTACGTATGCAACAAGCTACGGTCTGTTCTAGGTAAGCTTAGCATACTGAAATATAAACTGCCTTTCAAAACGCTTAGAATGTTATATATGGCCCTAGCAGACTCGGTTATCAACTACGGACTGAGCAGCTATGGGAGAACTTATCATACATACCTGACCGATATTTATAAACTACAACTAAGAATATTAAAAGTAATAACGCCCAAACATGTAAACAAGAAATTCAAAAACAATGACAACGACCTCTTTAAATATTGTAATGTTATGAATGTATTCAATAAAGTTGAATTCTGTACTCTAGCGGAAGTCAATAGACCTGAGTTGCTAACCGAAAAATCAAGACCTGACTTTCTAAGAACGATACCACTCAAAAATAAATACATCTTACCAAAATTTAATAATGTGTACGGAATGAGGGTTGCAGAATATTTAGTACCTTTTTATCTTAATAAACTTCCAGAAGACTTGCAAACGTTATACAAAATGAGTTCGAAAAGTTATAAGTACAAATCAAGGCGTTTCCTTACACAAAATTTCTCCTAATGTATGTATTAATGTACCTACCTAATGTAATAATTTGTTAACATTGTCATAAAATTATAGATATGAACGGCTCGCCAACATACAGATAAACCCTGAGAGGTTTTCGTTGTGTGGCTAAAAAATAAATGTGAATTAGGCTAAGTGTTTTAGAAATTAAATAAATAAATAAATAAAATCAACGTACAACTTAATACTGACCAGCAAATTCCAAAAAACCTAAAAAAAATTGAATTTCGCGGGCTACCCTGGCGCTTTCTATAACTTGAAACTTAATGTAAATAAAACAAAGTGTGTCTTATTTAAGTCCACGGTACGAAATAACGTTAAGATGGAGATTGTATCTTGTGGCAACAATGTCGAAATAGTTGATAGTGTCAAGTTCTTAGGTGTGCACATTGATGCACTGTTGAATTGGAAGGCTGAGATATTGTCTATAACGAAGTCTATTAGCTCGGCATGCTATGCGATTAGATCACTGAGGGAAGAATTAAGTTTACCTCAACTTAGAAGTGTGTACTTTGCCTTGGTGGAGTCCAGGCTAAGATACAGCATCAAGTTTTGGGGCAATAGCTACAAGTACAACATACAAATGGCATTCGTGATTCAGAAAAGAGCTTTAAGGACTATGCTCCGCATGAAACAGACGGAATCATGTAAAGACCAATTTATTAGATTAAAAATCTTGACAGTGCCATGCCTTTACATTTTAGTGTTGCTAACCAGCTTAGTTAAAAATTTGCACAAAACTGAGACCGATGAGCAAAGACAAACTAGAGCTAGCACACGTAGGAAAGATTTGCCCAAGACTATTCAACCGAAATTAAAAATTGTCAAACATAGCCCAAGGTATCAGTCTGTAATTTTATACAACAAGTTGCCTATAGAATTCAAAATCATTTATAGTGTTAACCTATTTAAAAACAAACTGAGGAACTATTTGTTGGGGAAAAGCTATTACAGTATCAATGAATTCCTAGATGACGTATGACATTGTAACTTATTATTGATTATATCACTTTGGCATTTATTATTTATGATTATTGTACTTAAATTATTATTATTAATTAACCTTTACTGTTTTTATTGACTTTTCTAAATCTATTAATGAATTTTATTTTAATTGCAATTGTATAATAATATTTTTGAAGTTTTCAACACAATGTACCTATATTGTTATGAAATAAATTACTTACCTATGACTTATGACTTTCGCCTTAAACGATAAGCAGTGACGTACGAAGGTTGATACATACTATGATGGATAAATAGAAGCAAAACAACAGCAGAAACGCGATGCTTATGACAAAATTTGTCATAGATTAAGGTGCAGCGCAGACGGCACACTTTTTGTGCGATCGAGACTGCGGCGCACAAAAAGTCTGCATGGCGCGCAAAAAGTCGGTCGCGGATTTTTCACAGACTCAACGCATACGACGCACATCTTTCTTCATCCCACATTTTTCTTTTTAAATGTCTATCATGATATTCTGCCTTAGAAGTAGTATAAAGTGCTGGTCTGTTTTGTATTTCTTGAATTAACATCGTTACATCGACCTCTGGCGCCATGATAATATGTAGATCGCGGATCGCGTGCGTTACGTCCACCCCTAGTAAAGGCAGATTGCCGACTAAAGTGTGCGCCGTCTGCGTTAGCGCGCGTTGAAACAAACGTTCAATTTTTTTCACACAATTTTTGTGCGGAGCGGCGCGGCGCGGCGCGGTGCGGTCTGCCCGAATTACACGGATTTTTTGTGCGCCGGACTTTTTGCGCGTCGTGTGCGTTACTGCATATAATTGCATAGGTTCTGTTTTCACAGACTAAAAAGTGTGTCACGGATAGTCTGTCGTCTGCGCTGCACCTTAACCTAGTAATGATCCCATTACTAAATTTAGATCGTATTTTGGAATAAGACGGCATGTGTTTGCAATGCTGGTCCTGCTCCACAACCAGAACTAATTGATTAACACATGGAAATACTGTTGGAGCTGCTGAAGATTGTAAGACTATCTTTGCATTGTATAAAATCAATTTCCTTTGTATTGTATAATTGCATAGCACAGATGTGAGTTCTATGTACCCTATAGCTACCATTTACCGGGTAATAATGTCTTTCATTGACTTGAATGTGCTCTGGCAGCTGATAGTATGTCATGCTCACTAAAATGTCTCTCTGACGGTGGCGTGTGTGTTGGATCATTTAGCTCCCTTCAAAATGGTTGAGCTGAATGGTGCTGCTTTATGCGTCATGTTCGTGAACGGGCGCCGTCAGTTGGGGCTGGTCATCACTTAGCTGCCTCGGCTTATTTTAAATTATTTTATTTTTGGATTGTTGTTTGTTAAATACTATTTGTTGTACTCTGGACGCTCTTAACGCGTACGTCTTTCTTATTTTTTTTACATCGTTCTCACATTATATAATTTTAATATCAAAAGTAATGATGTATCTAATATTTTTGTAAAATATAATTTTAAAAGAGTGTCCATGGAGTTTCTTGCCCGTTCTTCTCCATAGGTACCTACGCTTTGGAATGGGCAACTAGCTTCATATTTTCTGACTGACCGACTTCTTGACAATTCAAAAGCGCCTGTAAATGGTTTAATTGAAATAAATGCTTTGAGTTTGAGTTTACTTGCTGTAACGAACTGTATAGGTTGGTTTACCAGATATAGTTTTAATATTTAAACTTACCTACTTAATTTTATTTCAAATTGTTATGTTATAATTTACTAGCTTCCGCCCGCGGCTTCGCCAGCGAGTTATGTCTATAAAAACTATCCTATGTCCTTCCCCGGGATGCAATCTATCTCTCTGCCAAATTTTATCGAAATCCGTTCAGTGGTTTAGGCGTGAAAAGGTAACAAACAAACATACATACATACATACAGACAGACAGAGTTACTTTCGAATTTATAATAGTAGTATGGATGATGTTATGAGCACGGCATGGTAGCCACCATTTGTGTACATATCGATATCGATACCCATGACCCTGTATTTGATAAATTATTGATTCACTTTAAATTTTTTAGGGTTCCGTACTAAAATTGTGTCAAATGCAAATGTTTTGTTAAATAAAATTAAGTTGGCTGGTTTATGTGCTTATTTGCTTAGATGGAAATTTATTTTAATTTTTATTTATGTAAGCTAACATTGCCCCACTCAAAAAATTCCAACAACCTGCTGAGCAAAGCGAATAGACATAGCGAAAGAATAGAATAGGCATAGCGAAAGAATAGAATAGGCATAGCGAAAGAATCATTTGTGATAAAGTTGAGATTTGAGTGAATTCCAATCTGTTAGAAGACAGCGGATTAATCCGTGATCGACATGTTTGAATAAATTTTTTTTTGATAGATTTGTAGTCATCAGATTTAGGAATGGTCTTATAGCCCTTCACCAACTTTTACGACGAACAAAAATATAAAGGGTTTTGAAACACTATTATTGCTTCATAATATATTTTGTTTTATTTGTGTCCATTTCTGAGCCAAGCTTGTATGGGAGAAAATTCCATCTCCTTTACGGTTTTCGGATTTTTTCCTTTACTTGTGCTACATGACATTGCTTCTTGCCAAATTTCATGATTCTAGGTCAACGGGAAGTACCCTATAGGTTTTGATTCCCCCATGAGGCGAGTGTCAAAATATGCGGCATAAACGGAACATAAACGCCCGTATCTTTTGATTGCGTTGACTTAGAAGTTTGATTTTTTTACTGCTTCAAGGGATTGCAGCAGGGATTGTATTTGATATTAATTTCAACTTGATAACTCCACGCGTTCCAGAGAAAAAGGGTCTTGACAGACGGACAACGAAGTGATCTTATAAGGGTTCCGTTTTTCCTTTTGAGGTACGGAACCCTAAATAGACCACTTGTTAATTTTTATGTTAAACTAGCTGCGCCCCGCGGCTTCACCCGCGTAAATGTCGATCCCGTGGGAATATCGGGATAAAAAGTAGCCTATATGCTAATCCAGGGTGTCAGCTACCTCCATAGAATTTTATCAAAATTGGTCCAGCCGTTTGAGTGTGAATAAGTAACAAACATTATAATAACTTTCGCCTTTATAATATTAGTGTGATGTTACGAGTATTTGTATTTTTACCCAATGGACGGCGCGACAGCAGCAAAAACAAGGTTTTTGAAGTGAAAACTTCTTTAGCGGCGCTGTGTACTTTTTTTGGAATGGGTAAAAACTTCTAAACTCGCGTCAGGTCACGTGACCCTGATCGAAAATTCGTAAGACGTAAAACGTAAGACGCGCGTTGTTGAGGACAGCGCCATCTATGCACATCGGGAAGAACTACGAGGGCCTCGCGTACTAACTACGTAGTTCATCCAACAACGACGAGATGGCGCTGAACCACGGATATATAACTGACGACGAGCTCAAATACATTTTATGTACAAGGCCAATAGTATGTAAAAATGTAACTAATATCAATCGTACCATCTACGTCCTCTTCTAATACGCCTCTGCAAACATTATGGTAATCGAACAAAGGTAACATTGTGTAAAATTTCATACAGGCTCCTTATTAGTTTATCTAGTTACCACTTTAGAAATGATTAACGAAGCACTGCCGCGACCAACACCACGAACTGAAGTCTATCCTGTGTGCTTATTTGTAAATCTGAATAAATTCCTTTCACGAGAAGAATAAACCAGTCACTTTGGTCATCATACCTGATTTGCAAAAAACCCTATAAAATAAGGAACACACCTTAACACGCGTGTTTTGTTTATAAGACGATTCACAAAATACACTCGTAATTGTTCAAGTTTTCACTTCTGTCGGCACTACCGGAGTGCCAGTGTTTTTTTTTTGTTCTATATTTTTGAAGGGTAATATAACTACTTTACGTTTTGTGTAGTGTTAACAAAAAAGTTTTGTAATTGTACGTAAATATACATTGTTTTGATTACATATTTTGCTTTTTAGTTTTAAAATTACCCTTCTTATCGCAATAATCAAGTAAATACACACAATAACCAGCCAACTTTTCAAGAATTTATTTTCCTATATGTAAAACAAAGCACTTTTAGTAACGATTTTAGTACGGAACCCTAAAGACGTAATAAAATTCTTCGAGATAAATTATTTGTTACGAATGTATTCAAAGTGCAATAATCATTTGCAGTTTCTCAAACCCTGGCTTTATCGCCATGTTTATGAAAATCCACTGTATGTTACTTATTTCATCGAGGTTTAGGTAAATATACTCTACCTATTCCGATCTCTGGTCATAAGTTGCCCTTATTATGTTTTAACATTGTTTTTGAAAATGTTTACAGTTAAGGGCCTTACTCTCGTTTAGTACCGTAACACGGTCACTTTATGAAGCTTATTTCTCATTAACGGTTTGCTTAGAAGATCTGTAAAAAATATATATTTGCTATAGATTCATGTATAGCATTTTTGAAAAAGGTCTTTTTTCATATGGCTAATACTTTTGCCTTCAAAAAATATTTAACAAAACGCTATTTTGGCTAATATTTCCTTATTAATTCTAAACGGCTTTGATGTTTGGAAATATTTTTACACTGAAAAATTGATGGTTAGAGGTACTACACATTTGAAATAGCGTATTTAAATCAATCAACAGTTGCAAAGAAAATGTCCCCACTTTGAGATAGAGGTTCAGAGGTGCTCTGCGCGGGCGCGGGCGGCAGTCGTGCGTTAGCACTGAGACGGGGTGGCTGTGTCGCTCGCTGCTCCGCCCCGGCTATCGATCGACTACGCGCGTTTGGCTGTGTTAGTGCAAATATTTATGAACGACAATTCGTTCATAAATATTTGCACTAGCTAGTCTATAAACGCATACTGATACAATTATCAGTATGCGTTTATAGACTAGCTCGCTGCAGAGGGCCCATTTCTATTGTCCGCGTGGACGCTTTATTAGTGGCGCCATTTCTAAGTACTGTTTTTGTTTATATTGTAAATATAAGATAATTTGTAAATAAATAAAAATGCCAAAGCAAAGCAAGTCAAGAAAAATACTTTTTCTCTACGACGACGCACCGTTAGCGAAAAACTCAAAAGTGGGAACTTTTATCCCCCCCCCACTCCGGCTCACCTAGACGCGGGGACTTTTAGTATGTTTACTCCCTAAGCACTCTGAACAACCACACACCACTTTCTGAAGAAATCGCTCAGGGCCCAGCTCACGCACTCTACACCTCTTTTTGGGTTGAGTGGACTAATAAGTATCTATCTATCTATACAAATAAATAAAATTGCAGTGTCTGTTTGTAATATTAAAACAACCGCTTCTTACTAAATGCATAGGATGTATACACGGTATATATACCAAAATAACATTTTTTACAATTTTTGCCTGTCTGTCCGTCTGTCTGTCTGTTTGTTCCGGCTAATCTCTGAAACGGCTGGACCGATTTTGACGGGACTTCCACTAGCAGATCTAGGTGAATAAGGAGTAACTTAGGCTACTTTTATTTTAGAAAAAAAAAGATAATAGGTTCCCACGAAAAAAAAATTAAAACCAATGAAATGAAATATTGAAAAATATCCGATTCAAATAGGGAGGTTGTATTATACTCCGTTTATTTAGGTACTTAACCAAATGTAAACAAATCATAATAAAGAAACGGAGTATAGTTATGTTTATAAGTGGATCCTATACGTGAAGATTCCTTAATCTCCACAGAAATTGATTGAACAAATAATATAATAATATAGTGTTTTGTTTTATCCCAAGAAAATAGTACACCAAATATTATACAAAGTTGATACGACAGAGGGGCTTTTCTTTAAACTGCCTATACTAGATACCATTTTCAAGCTCTGTACCAAAAATCAATTAAATAGGAGCAGTAGTTTAGTCACAAATGATTTTTGAAGTTTTTGCTACGTTTGAACACGATGTATATTTCCTAACAGCTGATTATCTCATACGCATAGGTCATGCACCTTAAAACGATAATCTGAGTATAAGATACATTGTTGCCGCACAAGTACAACCAAATATTTCACGAAGCAATAAATACACACACACTTGCACTTTCACTATGAGAGTGACAATCATAGCAAAACCCCCGCGCCTTTTTCCCGCGCGTAAAAGGAATAGAAATAGGTCAGTATGTTGCTATTGCATTCTAGATCCTTGGGAATTTGCTAAAAAACTTTCTTTCAGTGGACAGTGCGCAAGCGTCATCCACTCGGGACGTACGTTACGTAATACGGGAGCCCCCCGCCGCCGCGCCTTTATGTTTTGTCGAACTCGCTGACAATAATTGTGATTTTGTTTTGTTATTGTGATAGACACTAAATAAGTTTAACTTGGGAATATTATTATTTAGTGTTAGTGTTTTTTTGTGTTTGACTGTTTTTATTGTGATAGGATACGTAATTAAACGTTGGTTGTGTGTGTGTGTAATCATTAAAGTGTTCAGCAATGCCTCGTGTAACTTACACGGCGTCAGAATACACTTACATGATTTTAATTTACGGTGAATGCCGTGGAAACGCAGATTTAGCTCTGCGAACATACCGAGAAAGGTATGGTGACCGGCGCAATAGCCCTAGGAACGCCGCGCGCCGGCACCATACAATTGGCAGTACAAAGATTACGGGAATTAAAGTGCTTAGCGACGGACAGTGATTTAATAAATAACAATATTCTCCGTCGGTATAATTTGTGCATTAATATGAATCGAGGACACATCGAGAATTTAAAAATTTTGTGTTTTTGTGTGTGCGCGTACTTAACAACCAGCCGGGCGCGGACGGCGCGCGGCGCGAGCGGTCTAAACCGCCCGCCCCCCGCGCCCCCGCCAAGAGAGATAACACACACGCACACGCGCTCCTGCGCGACTTTGTTACCTAGGCATCTAACTAAGGTCAGTCAAATTTATTTATAAAGGGTGGTTGCGTTTCACTCTGACTTTAAGCTATTTAGTTTGTTTGAAAAAAAAAAAATCTCATTTTTGGCGCTTTCTATTTTTGTACTGTATCGAATTAATACTATACACGTATAGTATACGTAGTGTAATTTAATGCCCCTCTGTCATATCAACTCTGTATATAAAAAGGCTAATACGAAAAACTAAAGATTAATAATAGTTAAATTAAAAATGCAAAAACGATCAAAAAGAACTAAATGGAGAAATATTAGAATTTCATTAAAATTAGCATAGGTATTTCTTTACGCGGAATACGGAATTAATAAGTTATCGTAAACTCTGCGAACTCAACGATAACTTTTTTGTTAAATTTCACGCGGACGAAGTCGCGGGTAACAGCTAGTACAAAATATAAAAGCCTTGCATCCGCCATTCCCTTCTGGAATCGTAGGCAAAAATGGCGACCTACGTGTGGCATGTCTGCGCCTCCGCATATTCTTTGATCGTCGTTTTAGTGTAGCGCGCCACCGCGCGCGTTTTACGTATTCGGGAGTAGGGCGTTTAGCTCCGCCCACATGCACAAGGTCAGTGACCCATCTATACACCTTAAGAAACCGGCCCACGCCGGCGCTGCAGTGCACGACGACACTCGCGTGTGTAGTGTTAGTGACTGACCTGCTGCAGCGCGGTGTCCAGCGTGATGAAGGTGCCGGAGCGGCCCACGCCGGCGCTGCAGTGCACGACCACGGGCCGCGAGTCGGGCGGGCAGCGCTCGCGGAAGGTCCGCACGAAGCGTGCCAGCGTGGTGGGCGGGTCGGGCACGCCGAAGTCCGGCCACGTGGTGAAGTGGAAGTGCTTGAGCACGCGCTGCTCCGCGCCGCGGCACAGCATGAGCTCCGTCACGGTCCAGTCGGGGTAGCGCGACTCGTTGAGCGCTGTGACGGCGATGTCGCCGTAGTACACGGGCCGCGTGTCGTAGGGCCAGTAGCGGTCGCACTTCTCGCGGCCCTTCTCCACGCAGCGCGTGAGCATGACGATGGCCCGGCTGCCCGACTCCCAGCACATGCGCCAGAAGTCGTCGCGCGTGCAGTGCAGCGGGCCCTGCGTGACGATGAACTCGCGCGGCGAGTTGTGCCCGGGCACGTAGTTGGCGTTGATGTAGTCGGAGCCCTCCTCGTCGTCCACGGGCTGCAACTTGTAGCGCGAGTGGTCGTAGGGCAGGATGTTGGTGAAGCGGTTCTTGGGCCGGTTGACGGGCAGGTCGGCGGCCGAGCACGCCTGCTCGCGCCCCACGTGCTTTAGCTCCTCGAACTCCTCGCTGAACCTGCGCGCGCACCGACGACTCATACTACTATTAAACAGTCTTATTTCGAACAGTGATGGTAGTTATGCCAATCGATAACCGTTAGGGCCGGTTTCACATTTGGTCAAGCGCAGCGCAGTTGTATTGCCAAACATGTTGACTTCGCGAAATATACATAAATTACTTTAGTGCTTGTTCACGTAGCAACGCGCGGCCGCAGTGCACTTGGCGAGTCCGTGTTCACATTGGCCGCCAGGCGCTTGGGCGAGTGTGACGTGTTGTCAGATGTTGAAAACATGGACGACGATCTTTTATTGTTATGTAGCCTGTCATAATATTCCTATGTAAAAATAAAAAGTTTAAAATAGCTATAAATATGACAACATTTCATTTACTCACCCTCCATAATATCACGAAACAATTCAGCAATTTCTCTCCATAGCTTATTAAGAAAAATCTTATCATTTGATGACTGTGTTTACTTTGCCTGATTGGAGTTCTAGCTAAGTAACGACATGATAAAAATGTGCTGTCAGTCATTTCTAGCGACAAGTTCGCACTGGTTGAACTTATCTGACGTCGTGAGTGAATCGCGCAATCCGCCGCTAGTTCGACGTGAACACACATAAACTTTATCAAAGGTGTGTATTGACCCCGAGTGCGTCGCACGTGCCAGTCGCTAGCTGGCCCGTTACTTTCGCCGCTCCTGCGTTTTGTACGTGAACAAGCACTAAGAATAATTACATATTAGCTCGAGTGTGAGGAACTGTGCGACTGACTCATCATCATCATTTCAGCCGAAAGGCGTCCACTGCTGGACATAGGCCTCTCCCAACCACCTCCACTTCGGCCGATTCTGTGCTTCTCACATGCAACGGGTTCCTGCGGCCTTCACAAGGTCGTCGGACCACCTCGTGGGAGGCCTTCCAACGCTACGGCTTCCGGTACGTGGTCGTCACTCCACTGCGACTGACTAGAGTCAGATTATTCATATTCGACTTTATTTTAATAAATCCAAAGTAGATATTTGTTGTACAGTGACAACAGCGCTGCGCTGCACCTCGCC
Source organism: Luperina nickerlii (assembly GCA_963855955.1). Lineage (NCBI taxonomy): Eukaryota > Metazoa > Arthropoda > Insecta > Lepidoptera > Noctuidae > Luperina > Luperina nickerlii. Next base: position 23,811,729 of record OY979672.1, on the reverse strand, counting down.
AGATTTGCGTTGTCCCGTAGAGAAGAAAAGATTTGAAATTAGGAATCCAATTCGTATTAAAATTAGACTTAAGTATTATAAGTAAAAGCAGTTTTCAAGTTAATATCTTTAGAATATTTTATAAAATTGTTCTCATTACGAAGAGTTTAATACGACTAATGGCAAAAGATCAATTCCTAGTATTATGGCAGCGTAGAAACTGTGGCACCTGAAGTCGGAGTCGGCGGACATGAGGCGGTAGTGGTCGATGAAGTCGGACACGCGCACGGGCCGCTGCGTGCGCGGCGCGGGCGCGGGCGCGGCGGGCGCGGCCCGCAACCGGCGCCGGCGCAGCGCCGCCAGCGCCGCCGCGCCGCCCGCCGCCGCCGCCATGCCGGCGCACGCGCCCACGATCCACGCCGTGTTGTCCACCTCTGCGCACAAGACACGGCAGGACCGGGTTATGTTTACGTTTCAAAGTGACACTATAGTCCCTTTGAAGCGTTGACCAGAATGTCATCGATGGCACAGACGCCAGCACATCAAGCTACTACAATCTGTTAAATTTCTTTAATAGGTGTTTTAACTTTATTGCTAAAGCATAAGGTTCAAAGTTGATTGGGAGAATGTTACAGTTTCGGGTAGCTTGATGTGCTGGCGTCTGTACGTCTCTCGAGCTTAAAATAGTGTTGCTCCCGAGGTGGAAACTCTACTTTTTATCATCAAAATAAGTATGTGTAACTTATGAATAAGAATAGCATGTTTATTTATTTACATACAATTACTTGAGGAAGACACACTCATCTTTAAAAATAAAAATGAATCGCCGAAATGTATGTATGCTTATAACTTCCACTTTACACGCTTATAACTTTTTTTATCATACAGCCTGTTACTTGTTCATACAATGATCATGATTGATCTCTTTGGTGATTGGAATTTTTACTAACAATATCCACATTACAAATTCAAATCACTTTTAGTCCCTAGGGTTTAAAGAGCTATTTTAGTCCCGAAGAATACACTAGGTCTTTTTGAATAGATGTGATAAAAAATACTTATCCGATTTAAAAAATTCTAGCACTTATAGTAAGCTACATTATCAGCGACTAACATGCATGGCATGGGCATGGATATTTTAAATATACTTTAATAAGAGATTCTTACGAATATTTCAATAATATAACCAATGCAATAATATGTAAGGTATTAAATATTTGCCTATAAAAGTATTTATTTGACGTGCGCTGCAAAGACTGTTGATAAGAGGCAACTTCAGCAATCGACGCGTCTGTGACTGCCGTCGACGCGTCTGTGCAAATGCACAAAATACTGCACTAAATGCTTAATTGTTCATAGTAGGTACTCATGGTGGATAATGTCCACCAAAAAAACCTCGTGCTGTGCCGCGAGGCTATAATATAATGTCTAACTATTATGGTAAAGTCACAATAACCGAGTTTTGTTCAAATAAGTCAGTCAACAACACGTGTAGAATCGAAAGATGATGACATTCGTATCGTGATATTAATCCTTATCCAACTAATAAATAGTTTCACAATCAAGGTTGATTATGTACTTGTAAATTCCTCTTTTAATTATTCAAATCGGACCTTTTGTTTACAAGTTGCAAAGGGTATAAAAATGCTAAAAGTAAGAAAAGTGCCGCGGTATGAGCTTATTTTAATATATTGTGGTGGCTTACGACTTCTACGCGAACAGTCGCGGGCAGAAGCTAGTAAGAAATAAACTTGTCCCAGCATAAATTAAGCTAATTAAATATACGCAACATACTGATTTTGGGGTTTTCGGCGTCTAATAAAATTGTTTTCGAACATGTTATCGCAATGGAGTTTTCACACAGTATTTGTCATGGCTAAATAAAGATAAATCCGGTCAAAAATGTTCACTAGGTTTTTGTTTACTACGAAAAAAAAGTCTTGGACTACAAAGACATCGAAGCTATTTTAACTTCATAATTCGCTGGAGTGACGTCATCGCTCGTTTTTCTCAGAAATAAAGAAGAAAAATACCTATCAGTTCCCCTCGTTTCATATTTCAGAAATAAAAAAAATGCTATATTACTAACTTTTCGAAAAAGGTTCACATAGATGTATGGTTCACCGATGGACAGTTCGCCCGGCTACCTACAACGACTTGTGTATCAATGTTATGATGCACTCGCCATGTTGCAGCACAACACACGCGTGTACTTTCTGGTAAATATTAGGCGACTGAGCGCTATCGCAAGGAGGATATCTCACGTTATCGTTATCAGCACATTAAATATATTAGGTATAAGTACGCTGTAATCGATCTATACACACTCGAATCGGTGAATCAGTTAAGCGATCAAGTAGAGTTTGGAGATAGTCACGATACCGCGGTGCGGGTACGTACCGGTGTAGACGACGGTGTAGCCGGTGTCGGTGAACTTGTCGAGCGCGGTGAAGGCGCGCAGCTTCACGAAGTACTTGGTGCCGGGCTTCAGCGGCCCGTTGCAGTAGGCGCGCCCGCCCGCGTCGCAGCGCTCCGAGCCGATCGTGAACTCCTCCACGGGCGACGAGTGGAACGGGTAGTAGGGCTCCGTGACCTGGTAGGGCGGCCACGCGTCCAGCGCGTGCACGTCGCGCCACGACGGCAGGCGCGCCGGCGTGTCGTTGCGCGGCCGCTCGGCCAGCACCAGCGTGTAGGCCGTGACGTTGCCGTTGGCGGCCGAGAAGTAGTCGGCGCGGAAGCGCACGGCCACCGTGGAGGACGAGCGGCGCACCTCTTGCGGCGCGGCTGTGGGCGCGGGCGGCGGCGGCGCGCCGATGGGCGGGTGCGCCAGCAGGCGCGCGGCCGCGCCCGCGCCCGCGCCCGTCTCGCCGCGCACGCTCAGCAGGTAGGCCACGCCGGGCTGCAGGCCCGTCACAGCGCCAGAGCGCGCTGCGTAAGGCGCCATTTTTTTGAATAATCATTTTGGCTAGTTGCCGTTTTATTTATATCATGCTACCCAGACACCCCATGATCTATTTTGCTATTTTATAAATTCATATAACAATTGTACGAAATAAGTACCGAATTAGTACAGACGCCAGCACATCAAGCTACCCGAAACTGTCAAATTTTCCCAATCAACTTTGCACCTTGTGCTTTAGCGATAAAGTTGAAAATCCATTAAAGAAATTTGACAGATTGTAGTAGGTTGATGTGCTGGCGTCTGTACATGCTCAAAAAAATAAGTACCTTAACAGGTTAACAGGTACAGGCAACTGAATTAATTATGGCTTGCTGTAAAGCATCTCCCCAGTAGCCCCAAGTAATATTTTATTAAATTTTACGTAGACACTTACTTATTAGTCAAATAAGTGGCTGATAAAAATTGTACTGTTATTTTTACCGCTGGATGTGCTAGCTATGGCTACTTAAAACCTTTATTTTAATTCTTTAAGTACTTATTTCTTTAAGTATGTACTAATTCGGTACATATTGCGTACAACTTATATGAATTTATAAACAGTAAAATGGGTCATGGGTTGCTGGGGAGCATGACGTATTTTATTTGAAGTTGGCGCGACGTACTACTTCTAAACATTTTGTTCGGAAGTCATCCTATTCCCTGAAAAATCTTTTGCTGTTCCATCTGCTGACACATTACTCATACTCAAAACTTTCGTCATATTATGTTTATGTTCTCATTAATTCCCGCATTCTCGAAATTCATTCAATCACATATCTCTCTTAGCGTTCTTACTCTACGAACATTCTCGTATGAACTTAGAATAACTAGGCATATACATTATTCGTAACACATGCACACTAACATAGCTTTTGCACCTAAATAACCTGCGGATCATTGTCGTCTGAGCAAAATAAATAATAATTACGTGGGACACTCAGAAAGTTTTGTGTAAATAAAAATAAATGTTCTATACGTAAATATTTTTTTATTAAATCTTTTCAAATTACTCTCCACTAGTCTCTATACAAAGTTTCATGCGTCTGAACCAGTTTTCTAAACACTTTTTCCAGTCCGCCGCAGACACCTCGTTTACAGCCTGCTCGAACGCTGACAGCGCATCTTCCGGCGACGAAAATTCCCTTTGAGCTGATTTTTTTTATTTTTGGGAATAAAAAGAAATCACACGGTGCTAGGTCAGGGCTAGCTAGGGAGGGTGACCGATGAGTTTGACCGGCGTGTTGTCCAGGAAGTCCCTCGTTTTGAGCGCGGTGTGCGAAGGGGCGTTTTCAGGGGCGCAGCGGTAGCCCGCGGAGCCCTGTGTTTGGTCGCTTGTTGCTCACAACAGAGAAAACTTCTGCCAAGCATTTGGTAGTATACCATTCAGCGTTGATGCATCTTTGGTTCCGTAAAGGAATTAAAACCAAGTCGCCAGTCAAGGGGTGCTTGGGCAGAAAACCTCTACATGTGCCCGGGGACTGGAGTTCCTTTCTGGATACGTCCGGGGGAAGACCAGTGTTCGGGCCGGTGCATCCTGGGGTGCGGGCAGCGATTTCCCATTGGGATTATTTCCCAGTGGGATCCCGCTGTCCGCATGCAAATTTTCTGCCAGGAGGATCGCTCCACACATGTCGCTCTGAGTAGCAAAGCGGCAATTGTGGTGGGGTCAGAGCGGGCCCGGTGTGCACTTACCCTGCCGCCGGGCAGGCAGGAGGAGTAACCCACCTGCCACCGTTAATCTCGTAGCCGTAACAGTTAAGGTCATGTCTCTGGTTGTTGAAGGGGGTCGAGGGTCTTGGCTTAACCGCCCGGACCGCGAGGAAGACTATCCTCTATAAAAAAAATCTTCAAACCGGCGGCGCACCGTGAGGGAGGTTGTAAGTTTGGCTAATGGGTAGCTTGATTTAGTCGCTAGTGCGAACCGTTAATAATTTTGAACCTGTAAAACATGTTCATACTCGTGGGAAATACAGTCACACAAAAAAAAAACAACAGAAGAAGTGAGGAGAGAGATGCGGGGTCGGAATCCGACGCCCCATCTGGAGGCGTGAGCACGGGAGGCTCAAGGAGCCCCTGCCGTGCCAAGGAGATTGCCGCTGCGACGACGAAGAAATTCTTCAGCAAGCGGCCAAGGTCAGAGGACGGCCAGGCGTCGTCCTTCGACAGGGAGCTGACCTCGGCTCGGAAGATTCTCACCAGTAGGCGGGGAGGAATCCGAGAGCGAGGCAAGGGGAGGGGGATCACTGCCCAGGAGGCGGCGGAAAGAGCGGAGGAGTCCGCAAAGGAGGTGGGGACCGGTCGCGCGGTCGCTTCGGGGCCCACAAGCTACGAGGCGGGTGCGGTTGACGGCCCCGATGCGGACCGCAAACTTAGGTTTACGGCGGTTGTGGAGGCCGCAATCCGGAACGTGTCCCTGAAGAAGCTTCAAGCTTCGTAGAACAAGGTCATAGTTTCGGCGACGGCCTCCATCATGGCGGCAGCGGAGGCGGCCAAATACGCCGGCCCCTGGGCTGGCGAAGTGGCCGAATTGCGGGCGGAGGTCGCCCACCTGACGGCCGCGTTGGAGCTTCTCCAAAAGGAGAATGGGAGGCTCCGAGCAGACCTGGCCGGCCTGCGGGCCACCGGGGGCGCGCAGGCAAAACAAACAAGCCAGCCCGTCCCGGTGGAGAACCAGGTCCTGAGCCTGGTTCAGCAGGAGCTGGCGACCGTCCTGGAGGGTCCTGCGCCCCTCCCTGGCGGGCAGGACGGCCCCGGGGCCAAAGGCGGCCTGTAACGCGGCCGCTGCGGCAACTGCCGCCCCTAAACTCCGGCCGTCCGGCCGGGCCCAGGCGCCGGCCAAACCAGCGTCGGCTGGCGGAGTCCGGCGCCGGCGAAACCAGCGTCAGTTGGCGGAGCCCCGGTGCCGCCGGACCCGGCGTTAGCTGGCGGAGCCCCGGCACCGGCGAAACCGGCGCCTTCCGGCAACACCCCGGCGCCGGCTCGAAAGAGGGGCAGAACAGCATAGGAGGCGAAGACCAAGCCTACGCCCCGTCCCCAAAATTCTCACACTTCTCCCACGATCGACGCCGAATGGCAGGTGGTCGGGGAGAAGAAGAAGGCGGCCAAGTCGGCCAGAAAATGGCCCAAAGGCGGCGCCGCAAAGAGCGAGCTGTCACGGCTAGGCTCCGCGCCCCGAAGACCGCAGCTGTAGTGATAACGCTACAGCCGGACTCGGTTCGGTACGTCACGCCCCTCTTGGGCGTGATGTACCGTGACGTGCTCACCAAAGCGAGAGAGACGGTGGACCTGCGAGAGCTGGGAATCACCGGGGGCCTCCGGCATAGGGTGACCGCCACTGGCGCCGCATGGTGGAGGCCCCGGGGCGGCGAGTGGCGCCACGGCTGCCGCCCTAGCTGAGAAGCCCGTCAAGTGCGCAGACATATGCATCTTGAGCCTGGATGATTCCGTAACGGAGGGAGAGGTGGTCGAGCCGGCCTGGCCGAGCAGGTGAAGGCGGGCACCAAACGTCCTGACTTCACTATTGGCCGCCGTCACGGGGCAGCTTACCGTTACGGTTCGCATACCCGTGACGGCGGCCAATAGTGAAGGGCCGAAGGCTCCTGGTGGGCTGGGTTTCAGCGCAGGTTAAACTGCTGGAACCCAAGCCTCTGAAGTGCTTCCGATGCCATGTGGGGCACCATGTTGGCGTCCAGTGCACCTCGGAGGTAGACCGTAGCACTCTGTGCTTCCGCTGCGGTCAGCCCGAACATACGGCCGGCTCGTGTAACGCCGCGCCGCACTGCGTCGCACGTGCGGCTGCTGGCTAGCCGGCCGATCACCGGGCGGGGAGCAAGACCTGCGCTCCACCCTCCGGAACTAGGAGGAAAGGCAGGCCACCGCCGCCGCCACCACCGTCGGGTGGCCACACAAGGGGCCCGAGAGGGGGCTGAAATGTAGGAGTAATGGCTTTATTACGCCTCCTCCAGACGAACATCAACCACTGCGTCTGCGCTCAGGACGTGTTGCTCCAGAGCATGGCGCAGTGGTCGATTAACATCGCCGTGGTCGCTGAGCCGTACTTTGTCCCGCCCAGGGATGACTGGGTGGAAGACCTGAGCGGCTCAGTGGCCAAAAATTCGTAGGCCGCTGCCGGTACCCCGTCCCTGGAATGCGTCACGAAGGGACAAGGGTGCGTAGCAGCACGGTTCGGAGAGATCGTAGTAGTGGGAGTGTACTTCTCTCCGAGCCAAACTCTCGCCGAGTTCTACAACTCTTAACAGCGTTGAGTGTCGTCGTCGCCGGAAACCATTCCTTCCCCGTGCTAGTGCTCGGGGACTTCAGCGCCAAGAATTTGGCCTGGGATTTCCGTTACACGGATGTGCGGGGCAGTATGGCGGAAGATCGGGGTTCTGTTGTGCCACGTGTGTGCGGATGCGGGGTGAGTCCGTGGTGGAAATCTCGTTCGCCAGCCCCGCTCTGTCACGGCGTGTTATTGACTGGAGCGTCATAGGGGAGGTGGAAACCTACTCTGATCATCGGTATATCCGGTTCGACGTCTCCGCCCAGACCTCTAGCGCGCTGGTCCAACAGGCCCCGATTGGTTGGCTGCGGTGGGGGCTGAAGCTGCTGGATCGAAAGCTCCTCCTGGAAGCCTCGATCGTGCAGGCCTGGGTGTCTGTCATCACCGGACATGTCTGCCGATATTGACGATGAGGCGGAGTGGTTCCGGGAGGCCCTGTCCGAGATATGTGACGTGGCAATGCCCCGAGTCCGGCCAGGACGCGCCCGACGTCAGGTGTACTGGTGGTCGCAGGAGGTGGAGATGCTACGCAAGGCGTGCGTCGACGCGCGGCACCTGTACACCAGGCACCGTAGGCTCCGCATCCGCCCTCCGGATGCGGAAGCCAAGGAGTCGGAGCTGTACGAGGGGTACAGAGCGGCGAAGACCGCCCTCCAAGAGGCTGTCCAGTGGGCCAAGAATATGGCCCGCGAGGAGATGGTGGAGACTGAACAGAGATCCGTGAGGGCGCCCTCACAAAATGGTGCGGAATAAACTCTGCACATGGGCCCCATCATCCTAACTAACGGTAGGAGGGGTTCACATCGGCGTCGAGACGACGATGAAATACCTGGGTCTCGTCCTCGATAGCCGGTGGAACTTCGTCGAGCATTTTCGACGTTTGGCTCCCAAACTGGAACGGGCCGGGGCCGCCTTCAAGCGGCTCTTGCCCAAACTGAGGGGGCCAAAACGCCCCCTGCTGGAGGCTTTACGCGGGGGTCATGCGGTCCATGGCCCTATACGGGGCCCCGGTGTGGGCGCGTTCACTGCGGCGGCGAGCCGCCCACTATTTGAACGCGCCCCAGAAGGTGTAGCCATAAGGCTGATCCAGGGGTACCGCACGATCTCGGGCGAGGCGGCAAGCCTCCTTGCCGGACTGCCGCCATGGGATCTGGAGGCGATAGTCCTCGCGCGCCTGTATGAGTGGCGCGCGGAAGCACTACGCCGGGGGGAAATTCCGCTTCCGCGTCAAATCGCGGCGGAGCGGACGTACCTCCGGCACGATCTCATGGCGGCATGGAAAAAGCGACTGTCGCAACCCAGCGACAGTGGCGGTAAGACCCCTCTTTGAGGACGCAGGTCCTCACCGGACACGGATGTTTCGGGAGGTTCCTGCACATCATCAGGACGGAGGAAAAAATATTGACATTATATTCTAACAAAATGTACTTAAATATATATAATTACCCTTTTTTTTCTGGATGGGAAATCATCAAATGACTCCTCCGGCTCTGGGTGGAGCGGAAGGGAGTGTCAGACTCTTACTGACTAAAACCCACCCGTGTTCCTTCCTTCGCCCTTTATGTTCCGGGCCAGCGGTAACCCTTTCGGACAATTCCGCTGATCCGGAAATAATATAATACCCTGAATATAATTACCCTGTAACATTAAATTTTTGCATGCTATGTTTTCTCTTAGGTAAACATGTTTGTGCCACTCTGACCTATGCTTAACACCATTGTATACCATGTTTTACGCCAATAAATTATTTTTTATCACACCTGCTCTGAAAATACATACTAATTATACCAATTAGAGGGAAGAAACGCCTTTATCCCGCTCTTCAAATCCTTCCATCCCAAGGTATGGAAGTTTGTATGAAAATCCTTCCGACCCAAGGGTGGGAAGTATGTATGAAATTCCATTACATACCTGGTTTTTCTTTTTTTTTTAATTTGTCAGCAGTCATACTGCCAAGAGACTTTAACTGTCTACTAATTAAATTTCAAGTAAATTGTTACTGGCCACATACAGTTTTTTTTTACCAGTTACCAACCTCCTTGGTGCATACAGAAAATTAAAAACGAAATTATTATATAAAACGCGGACTTCTTAACAATCCAAAAGTGCCTGTAAATGGTTTAATTGAAAATAAATGGTTTGAGTTTGAGAACAGAAAGGAGGCCTGTGTCTCACCAGTGGGAACATTATAGACTGATTATGTATGATTTTGATACACTTCAACGTGTACCTAAGTATTTTTTGTTACTAAGGCGTCGTGTAAAAAATAGCTGCACTTTTAATAATTGTACTTTTAACTAAATATAAACATTTCTATGCATTTATGTCCATAATTTTCCTCGTAGGTGTAATAAAAAGCACTATACATCCCTCAGGATAAAGTACAGTTCCATACCTCAAATGGTTTGCGCCCCTCGCAAGCTCGTGGCGCAAATGCCATAATCTCGGTATGGAACTGTCACTTTCTTCCCTCTGAAGTAATGTACTATTATTATTATTGCCAGGATCGCCCAGAGGACACGGTGGAGCATACGGTGGAGGTCTGCCCCGCTTGGGCGGAGCACCGCCGTGTCCTCGTAGAGGCGATCGGCAGCGGCGGCGACCTCTCGCGTCCGGGCCTGGGGCGAGCCATGCTCCGGGGCGAGAGGGAGGGAAGCGAAGGAGGCGGCGGGACGGCTGAGGGAGAGAGCCTCCCGTCCCAGCCGCCGCGGGAGACGCTCCGGGCGTCGGGAGCCGCGCGACGAGTCCCGGCCACCGTAGGCGCGGGCCTGCGGGCGGAGAGTAATGGGTAGCTCACCGACCGATCAGAACCAGGCCCGTGCCGGACGGCGCGTACGTGTTCCACGCGCGCTTCAAAGAGATGTCAGCAGCAACTGAAGGGGCCTGTCAGTGCCGAAGCCTGCCGGGTCAGCAAGATTATTCGAAAGAGTTACCGCTGGCCCGGAACATAAAGGGCTAAGGAAGGAACACGGGTGGGTTTTAGTAGGTAAGAGTCTGACACTCCTTTCCGCTCCACCCAGAGCGGGAGGGGTCATTTGATGATTTCCCATCCTGAAAAAACAAAAAAAAAAGTAGCCAGTCAAATTGAAAAAGCTCCGGATCAAAATCTTCCCCCCGCTTCCAGATTGCTTCACTTTGGTAGGCGTTGATTCGTTTCGAAACACCCAAACCGTCGACTGGAGCTTCGTTTCTGGATCGTATTGATAAATCCAAGACTCATTACCTGTAATGATGTCGTCAATACGCCGAGACGAGCCTGCTTCAAATTTGTTTATCATATGACGGCACCATACCACCCGGACCTGCTTCTGAGCATCGGTGAGGTTGTGCGGCACCCAGCGTGAAACTATCCTTCTCACGCGAAGATGCACGTGTAGAATTTCGTAAAGACATCCCAATCCAACCTGCAGTATGTGCTAAATCTCTTGATACGTTATTTGCCTATTATCTTGGATAAAATTTTTCACTGCTAGCACGTTTTCTTCCGTAACAGCCGTCAAAGGGCGACCATTTCTTTCTTCATCGCCCAAAGTTAGTCGACCGCGCTTGAATTCGTTATACCAACGGTTGCCTTAGAAGGGCCTTCTTCCATGAATGCCATTTGGAGTCTATCGTACGATTCGTCCGGTTTCAGGCGACACTTAAATCGTGAAAAATCATAGCGCGAAAATGTTCCCAGCGTAGATCCATTTTGTAATGAGACACGATAATTTAAATTAGCTCGCAAACAATGTGGAGGGAAATTGTGTAATTGGAACGTATATATTTTTAGTTACTAATAATCATATTTTCAAAATAGATTATAACTGGTCAGTCTCTTATACATAAAAACTTTTTTTCGCAATACTTTCTGAGTGGCTTGGTATTAGATTATTATAGGCGTATAAACGGAAGGTTACCGTCAGGCCGGAACTCCAGGGTGGTGATGCGCTCGGGGTCGGTCTGCGGCGCGTACTCCACCAGGAAGCGGCGCAGCACGCCGTTGGCGTCGCTCGGCGCCAGCTCCCAGCTGAAGTTGAGCGCGGACGGCTGCGTGGCCGTGAGGCGGAAGCGCGCGGGCGCGGGCGGCGGCGCCTCGCGCGTGGCCACGCGCGCCGAGTGCGCGCGCGACGCGGCCCGCAGCGCGTCGCCGCGGCCCGCGAACACCACCACGGTGAACGTGTACTGCGTGTGCGGCCGCAGCGCGCCCACCTGCGCCGGGGCCAGAACGGCACGTTCATTTCAATTAACTGTTAGCTGCAGCCGTACTACAGGTGTAGTACAGCTGACAGCAGCGAGCAAAGGGAACGCTGATAGTGACTACCAGCGACGTTTGAACGATGTTAAGATTGTGTTTAAAAAATATTTCACACACGGTACAAATATGTATAAATATTGGCAGTGTAGTCAAAAGACTAATCTTTTCACCTGTATCCCTAGCCTTTTTGGTAAGAATAGACGAGCGACCTCTGCCCGCTTGCAAGCGCTAGCCTAGGCCTCGCTTTAAAATAACACTAGGAATATGAAGTCTGTGTAGTGTCCCGCGGGCTTGTCCCACGCGACGTCATCTCGCAGTAGTGAACACAGAGCGTACTGACCGTGATGCCGAGCTCGTCCGTGGTGTGCGTCTGCAGCTGGTCGGCGCCGGTGAGGTACTGCACCTCGAAGTCCGTGTAGTCTCCCGCGGGCTTGTCCCACGCGAGTGTTATCTCGCGCGCGCCGATCTCGGTCGCGTTCAGTTGCGTTATCGGCCGCGGATCTGCGGATGTCATTCATTTAATTAAAAAGAGTGTCCATGGAGGAGTCCTTGATCATTCAAAAGTGCCTGTAGTTGGTTTAATTGGAATAAACCCTTGAAGAGCGCTAAGAAGTCACTAGCCTTGCAGTGACATAGGCCGTGAACGCAGTTGATCCGATTGGATTTAGCTTCGCCAGTCACACAAGTCAATATTATAAAATTTTCACTTCTCATGCCATAAAAGTTCGTCATTATGTTGTGCGTAGGCGATATAAAGTCGCTTTTTATGCTCTAGTGCATAAAGTACTTTTTTTCCTAAGACTAAGATAATTAGGCCCAACAGCCACAAGCACAATAAAATGTCGCAGATCGAAGTCGTTATTTTATTTCATTTGCTTTAATTTAAATAACTTCCTTGTTTTTTTTATCGTTAATTTAATAAAACCAGATACAATAGTTGTCATTTATTATTTAAAACGCAAAGAAACGTTTTTATGACTTGACAGTATGAAGTACCCAAGTCGAATGACACGTGTTGAAAATTAATAGAAATACTTATAAAAAGTTTCGTGGCGGGAATTAGCTATTTATTCTCTTCTTCAATCTTGCAACATTTTTGAGAAGTGAAATACTGTTATATACTTTATGCCTGTTTCATTTTTTCGCAATCGAAGTGAAAAGCAACTCTGCGTTTCACTTCGATTGCGGGGTAAAATGGCTTCTTTTATGCACTGGTTGTACAATCTACTGTTGTATATATATATATAAATAAATAAATACTTTGTGGTGAGGCGACCTACTAGCTATAAAGATAACCTCATGCTATTAAACTGTCACACTGATAACTGTCATTGTATTTGCAGTCCAAGTGCTTAGTAATGGTCTAATTGAAATACATAGTAAGAACGACGTTAATAGGTAATACGGGCTGGTGTCCGCAACTCCACGTCAATGCGCGTATTTTGCATACGACGTTATTGAACGATTTTTTAATTTTACAGTTACTTAGCAGATGAAATAATATTGAAATGACTTACTACCTCATAGGCTAGATTATGATAGTAGATTGTTGCAGCGAGCGCAAAGTGAGTTATTAATGCACGAGAGTTATGTCGGCGCCCGAGCGCAGGCGAGGGCACTAAATTAACACGAGTGCATTAATTACTCACTTTAGCAAGTTGCGTAATCTACTTTTCTTTCAACTAGCAATCTACATGCCGTGATAAAATATACCTACTCAAAATAAAAACTCAAGTGAATGTAAGCAAAGTTTTCCTAAGCTTTTAAATATTTATCCCGCGACTTTTGCGGCAAAGTTATTAAAATTTTCATTTGCAGCTGTTTTTATACTTTCTGGACTTGCATTCATATCGTTATCGCTATTTCCATTTTTTAATATTTTCTTGCTAAATATGATGTATCAAAGTTTTACAATGGTACAAAATGCGGGCCATTTGTTTTTTTTTTTCACCAAGTCGGTTTTATTCAGCTGATTTTTATTTTCAGCCAGTATCTTTTTGATCTAATGCATACATTTTATATTAAACTTAATAGGAGACATTAAACCTCTGTGGTAAATTTATATCTAAATAAAAAACAGTGCATTAATGAAAAACTGTGCAACCATGAGATTTCATACAACATTTCTACACTGTTTTGGTTCTAAGCAAAAAATACGTCCTTGGTGATCGGTTTTGTAGTGATTAATGATAACATTTTACTACTACTACGTTGAAATAAAAGTAAATCACGAATTGTGATACTGTACAAAAAGAAAAAAAAAGGTGGTATATTTACAGAGCCTGGCCTGGCGCTGCACGGGGTGCGAGGTGACGTTGCGCGACACGGTCCACATGGTGACGTTGTAGAGCCGGCCCGGCACCAGCGCGCCGAAGTCCACGGCCTGCCCCGGCGCGTCGGCCGCGCGCTGCAGCTCGCGCGGCGCCGAGCCCGCGGCCTCCAGGCGGAAGGCGTACGAGTCGAAGCGCGACGCCGACTCCGGCGTGCGCGTGTACACCACGCGCTGCACATACCGACACGTTACCGCCCCGCCGAGCACTGCCGCACCGTGGATTGGACATGTGTCCGATCCGCGGTGTCCTGCTCCGTAGGACGATTTCAATATTATTTTTATCACAGAATGTCACTCGCACACTTATTCGTTATTTTGCTAAAATTTTAGGAACATTGTCTACGGTTACTATTTATACAATACTAGCTTCTGCCCGCTACTTTGTCCGCGTCAAATTTCTTGATCCTCCGAGCCACTCCGTCGCATCGCATCACCTGCCCGCGCTATCACTTCCTTTTCGTTTACCGTTCTTTCTGATTTTTTTTCTTTTTGCTCGGCTTTTAAGAATCATAACTTGATGTTAAATAGCCTTCCTCAAGAAATGGGCTCACAAATGCTTAAATATTTTTTCAAATCCAACTGGTAGTTCCAGAGATTACCTCCTACATAAAAACAAATTTTACCTCTTTATTTTTCATTATGTGAGTATGTCGCCGCCAACTAGCTTAATTAGCCTTTCAGTTAGCCTAGCCTTTTTACTAAACGGTACCCACGTGTAGATCAGTGCCCATTGAAATGTCTGTGCTTGGCAAGTAGTTAAACGTAATTGATCCAAGTCATTTGGCTAGCTGTTCAATTAAATGGCTGAGTATACAGGGTGGCAGGGACATCGACGAACAACCGCTTACCATGGATTCAGTACATGATTCTGAACCCCCCTGCATTGAAATTTTTCGTCGGCTTTTTCTTAATTTTTACGTTTTTTTCTGCAATTTTTTTTACTGTAAACTGTATAAAATCATTATTTCTATCTGACCCTGAGATTTTTAATTAAAAAATAGTAAATTCACTTGTTTCACTTAAAATAGCAATGTAAATAAAACCACCTGATCAGCTGTATTACTAAAGTTCATTTGCGAGGTCAACACTGTCTTCGTACCTACGCTATTCGTTTTCAAATGCCGCGACAAAGGGACCGCGGCGCCAAGCAGTCTCCTCGTATTATTCCTCTGTTCGCAAGTATATGTATGTATAAAAAATAAAAGTTGGACTCATGCGAAGACTTGTATGGATATTATAAAAGTTGGACTCCTGAGAAAGTTGGACTCTTGCGAACAGAGGGTATTATTAACGCACTTGAAAATAAACATTAAACTTATTACAATAAAGTGCATAAATGCTTGAACCTGACAAAAATTGCGGAAGATATGCGGGAATCCCCGCGCGGCGTCGAGTCGGCCATGAATCCCAATGAATCTAACCACATGAGGCATTTTAATCATCTACATAATTGAATGACCCATTTACTACTTTTATTTTAGATTCTTTATAAGGGGATAATTATTTTTCTAAAGCTTCATCGATTTAAGGGGGAAGCGCTAAGGTAGCCTGCGAAATAAAAATTTTCTTACGTTTTTTGCAATTTGCTGGTCAGTGAATTTCGCGGGCTACCTTACCGCTTTCGCCTTAAGTAAAGAAGATTAAAAAAAAAACTTGTAGAAGTGTATTGATAGTCACGTAATTTTTCGATATTTTTTTATTATTAACACACGACTTTTACGCAATAAGACGCAAGCGGGTGTCGTCGCTGCTGGGTAGATTACGCGGCAGCAGCAACAATATTCTGAAGATAATTTCTGATAAATTTCAGTGTCCAATGCACTCGCTTTGGATACGCATCGTAGTTGGGGTGGAAAAGTGACATTTTAATTGTGAACGAATCAAATGTAATTATTATTTATATTATAATTTAAATTTTGATTTTTTTTTGTGATTGATGATTTGTGATTGAAAACTATAATGTAATTGTTATTTATATTTAATTTGTGTACCTACTAACATAGATCTTAAGCTCCTGTTGTACTAACCATTATGGATCATTAATTTGTAATCTGACATATATAAATAAATTAAATTAATTTTAGTTTTGAATGCAATTCAACAATGTAATTTACTGTTTCATAAAAAAAATACATCCATTTTCGCAATTCATTTCGTGAGTAGGTATAACTAAATGAGTTTGTACACTATCATTTTGTTGATCTGTGTTCGGTGCATGCACTGTAGGCACAGTACTTTCTTTTTGCATTTCGCCGATTTTAACGGATTTTTGCCAGTTCCTAGATTTTGTTGATCGCAAACGGGCGTGCTGTTTGCGAATTTGTGATCTTAACGTAGTTTTTAAAATCAAAAGTAATTTTCTCTCTGTGTGTGTTTGTTGTTTGAGAGTGACGAAGATTCTATCCACAGCCATGGCCAGCTCGCTCACCGGACTTGACTCCATTAGATTTTTTTCTTTGAGGTTACGTCAAGGATAAGGTGTTTGTGACCGAGTGCGATACCGCAGCTGAAATGAGAGATCGCATTGTGAATGTGTTTGCGACGCTGCGTGAGGAGTGTGTCCACGATCCCACTTTTTTGCCACGTGTCCACGCTGAAACACTGCGCCGCGCTAAGATCTGCGAGCGAGTTGGTGGAGGCCACTTCGAACCCTCTCATTAGGAATGAGCGAGATTAAGGTAAGGATTCATTAATTAAATATTACTGAATCGCTAAATTCTCTTCAAGCATCTTTTTTGTTATCAATCCTCATCGGTATCGCTATTTTATGGGAATAAGCTTATTGTTAGTTTTATTTCCATAACGGGTACTTAATAAGTAACTACCATCGGTTATCAAGACTATTAAACATGATTTTATGTGGTAGGTTACGTACCTATCAATGTTGTCGTTAGGCGATATTTCGTAGGTACGTTCACTTTCGTCCGGCAGCGGCGCCGGCGCGGCGGCCGCGCCACAGACTTGTGTGTATGTGTGTGTGTGTGTGTGTGTGTGTGTGTGTAGGGTAGGTAGCGCGCGCGCGCGCCATCCGCCGAGCGTTTTGATTGCGTTGTGTGTAATACAATGTGCACTCAAAAATGTCAATTTTTTAACCGCTCATTTCCGAGATTAATGACTTTCTTAATTTTATTTAAGGCATCAGATGTAACCTCTTCACGATGTTTGTGCGTCGATGTCCCTGCCACCCTGTATAATTCAGGCCGCTAGTTGAACGGCGCCATTTAGAAAAAGGCTAGGCTGTTAACTGAAAGGCTAATTAAGCTAGTTTGGCGTCGACGTACACATATAATAAAATAGTATCGAGTTCAGAACTGTACATTCAATATTTTTGAAAAATAAGTAATTGTCACGAGGTGTGGGCTACGAGTCTGATGCCTAAAATATAGTTTTAGAATTTTAGTCCGTTTGTGTTTATCTGGATGTATGTTCCAGCATCTCGCAAATACTACTGAATAAATATTATTCAAATTTTGCATTAATATTCCGTATAAGTCTGTCAGCCTGCAGGCTGTACACTATCAGTGTGCACTATCTCGCCGTTTGCTCTGGGGTGGAGCAACATTGCATTATGTTCGTATTCTTCTATTTACCTTTACTTCATATACTCAAATAGCTGACCCGGCGATTAGGGTTCCATACCAAAATGGGAAAACGGAATCGATATGGTGAAACTCAGTTTGTCTGTCTGTCTGTCACAGCTGGATATCTCAAGAACTCCTAATGCTATCAACTTGAAATTTAGAATAGTGTTAGATGACGTTGGCCCAACTATTTTGCAAATAAGAAAGCAATAAAAATATATGTATATTTTGTGCAACAGGGACTGAAAGGGGATCTGAAATATTCGAAATAGGGCTACTAGGGCATGTGGTGTATCATATGAAAGAGCGCAGTGTTCACATTCTCATTTTGTAATATGTAAAAGATAAAAATGGTTACTGTGGGTTATCCTCAGTGCTTGGCCAGACTGGCAGCGCGGGGCGGGGAGCGGCGCGGGTGCGGGAACAGGCGGGATGTGCCTGTCCGCAGTGGAGCGCGGCTTCGTTCTGAACGTTGTCGTGTCCAGTGTTCGTCAAAATATAATATGGATGTAGAATACTTATTTGTACTAGAAAAAAGGTAGAGCTAGTTTGAGAATGCCGGACCCCGAGCCCTCTCAGTTTTTTACTATCTAAAGATAAATATTGATTGCTTCCACACGTGAACTTAGGTTTTACAGAATATGATCACTGTGGACCCTGTCGAGCAGCAACATTAGGAGAGAGGCAGAGTAGTTGTTGTAATAAATATTATAATTATTTTATAAAAACAAGTAATTTAAAATCTGTCATTTAAAAATTCATTGATATTATAATAGCATTTATATAATAGAAATTGTTTTAATTTATTTATGAATGTATTAAATTTTTGTTTTTCTATCATTATTTCTGGTAATTTATTATATATTTTTATTGACATGACTACTAGTGTTCTCGTTGAGTGCAGTTTTAACTTAGAGCTTTTACGTACGCGTTTACCAGTTTAACCAATTTTTATGGCGTAATCTATATTTTGACTGTTTTCTCTTGTTGTATAAAATTGTTGGTAATTTCGAACGAATTTGCATATTTCTAGAATGTATAAGCAGGGGAGGGCAAGTATTTTATGATCTTGGAAATCAGGTTTGCAACTGTCGGTGTCTTTTATATTTACTAATATTCTTATAAGTCTTTTTTGTAATGTGAAAAGTGTCGGCGCATCTGTGCTGTACCCCACAACATAACGCCGTAACTGAGCCATGCATATGTGTAGGCATAATTGGTAACAAGTGCAGTTTTAAGGTTAGTGGTTTTTTGACTTCACGAAGGGCATATGCAAACTTGAATAGTTTTGATTTTATCTTTTTAGCATAGATAATTATTATTTATTTTACTTTATTGGGACATACAACAGTTACACATTACAATTTTAGTGACAAAATAAATTAATAACTATGTATGTAAACGTGTAACCCACACCAATGTCCCCGAAATAAAAATTAATAATGAATAATGGTTTACCATTATTCATTATTAATTTTTATGGCATGGGGACAGGCATGCGGCCTGTTCCCAAGCCGTTCTCTGCGAACTGCCTAACTTTACTTTCATAATCATACTGCACAAGCAGAGAAGGAACAGGAGTAGAAATCTGTGCAGTAAAGTGGTTTGCAAACATGAATTTTAGTACCTACATAGATTTTTATAATGCCTATGTAATTTGTTATAATGTCCTCCGTGTTCTACCGTCACACGGGCATGCAAGTCACAAAGATATTATATTTACAGCAGAATTAGACTGTAAGATTGAATGGATAGTAATTGATCGTCCAGCTTAGTACTCCCGGTACTCACCAGAGAGGTAGACAGGGTATCGTTCTCGTCGCCGGTGCCGGGCTCGTTCACGATCGTCATCTCCGACTGTATGAGCGGGCCTGCAACAGGGCGGAGCGTGAGCGGCGCGGGTGAGCGCGGGGCGACACAACTTAAACATTTCATCGAGCCACTTACGAGTTGGAAATGAACACTCAAGTGTTTTATATTTTCGTCAGTTCTCAAATTCTTTCCTATATTGTATAATTGCATAGCACAGATGTGAGTTCTATGTATATACTATACCCTATGTACCATTTACCGGGTAATGTGTCTTTCATTGACTTGAATGTGCCCTGGCGGCTGATAGTATGTCATGCTCACACAAATGTCTCTCTGACGGTGGCGTATGTGTTGGATCATTTAGCTCCCTTCAAAATGGTTGAGCTGAATGGTGCTGATCTATGCGTCATGTTCGTGAACGGGCGCCCTCAGTTGGGGCTGGTCATCACTTAGCTGCCTCGGCTTATTTTTAATTATTTTAATTTTGAATTGTTGTTTTCTTACTATTTGCTGTACTCTGGACGCTTTTAACGCACACGCCTTTTTTACATCGTTCTTACATATAATTATAAATTCACATTAATGATGTAACTAATATTTTTGTAAAAATATAATTTAAAAGAGTGTCCATGGAGTTTCTTGCCCGTTCTTCTCCATAGGTACCTACGCTTTGGAATGGGCAACTAGCTTTATATTTTCTGACTGACCGACTTTTTGACAATTCAAAAGTGCCTGTAAATGGTTTAATTGAAATAAATGGTTTGAGTTTATAACAACTCATACATTATATACTTACAACACCTTTTGAAGCTACGGCACTGATGCGACTATTGCATAGAAAACTACAGTTTAGTTACTTGAAACCAAAAATCAAAATAGACATTAACCTGAAACCTTTTTTTTATTAATATTGTCAGTCTGCCAAAGTCACATTTTTTTAAAATTCGGACTGACATGTAAAGAAGTTGTCTAAATGTCATTCTGTGGTGTTGGGATGAAGATTTTTTTTTATGATTTGATAACTGGACCTTTAGGTCAAATCTTATTTTATTATGGAATGAAGACGTAATATACAGGGTGGTCTAAATAGTGACGTCATAAAGAAAAAAAATTGATTTTTTAAATCCGAACCTAACCTAGTTCTGTGAGTTGTAGTAGTTTTTGAGATATAATTTTATTTAATTTTTTGACAATTTTATGGGAACCGCTTAAAAAATTATATTTATATTTTTCACGGCTTTTTCACATTCTTTTTTGCAATTTTCATTGTTATGGAACATTCTTTCAGACATAAAATAATCGTTTCTCTATCATTAATTCAAGATACAACAATTCAACTTGGTACCGGTCTGCTCTATGCCTGCGTCAGTACTTTCCAACTAAAGTCGCACTACTTCGGTAAGAACTCGTTCGAAGAAGTTTGCCGATGGTAGTTTTAAGCGGTGTCGCGTCACATAGGGCGGCGCGGCGGTACGTACGGGTGCGCGTCTCCATGGTGAACAGGTCGCTGGTGAGGTTGTAGGAGTGCGCGGCGATGCTGAGCTTGTAGCCGCGGCCCGGCTCCAGGCCGCCCAGCGAGGCGCGCACGGTGCGCGCGGCGCCGGGCCCCGACAGGTTGCGGGCCCCGGCGGCCCCGCCCGGCTCCAGCGGCCACCAGCGCAGCGAGTACCACTCCACGCGCCCGCCCGGCCGCGGCCACTCCAGCGTCATGTTGCGCGTGTCCACCAGCTGCTCCACGTTGCTCACCGGGTTGGGACCTGGCGGGTCAGATGCACGCATGTCGGATCGTCGTCCCGATATCGAATACATAGATAAGGAGGCACTACGACGGGGAGGACGAAGGTCGCCATTTTAAGTCTTTGTAAAAGGACATTATGGCTCTTACCACTAAAACCTTTATTGAGGCTTGTTAAACGCAGGCTGTAGGCGCAGGTAGGCTGCTCAACACGACCTTACTGTCGTACCCACTAGTGAATGTTTATTTTCCAAAGCTGGTGCAACTATGACACAAAATAGAAACACGTCGGCTAAATATATTTAGAGTAATTACTGTTTTTGCGGAACATCTTCCGCATCAGGAAAGTTTTGCGTGTTGGTTCTTAACTGCCTTGTATTTATTATTAGTATGTAATATTTTCATTAAACTACCTAAAATATCACACACATTTTATATTTCAGATTAATAAGAAAGTATCAATGAGTAAGTATCGCCGCTGTGCGGCAGTACGTACGGACGGTGTGCTCGTCGCGCAGCGGCTGCTCGCTCTCCACGGCCTCGCCGTCCGCGTCCTCGCTGAGCGTGTCCAGCTCGATGAGGTAGTGCTCGCCGTGCGTCATGTTGCTGATCTGCGACGAGGAGGGGATAACTTTTAACTAGTTTTGACTTCGTGGTTGCATACCAATATTTGTTGAGTACTAATTTTTTATTTATTTGAATGAAAATATACAAGATGGCGACAAAAAAGAAGGCAGACACCATTTTTATGGTTTCATGGTCATATTAAGTATGCTAATGTTGATGCACAGGTAAATACACACTTCTGAATTTCAAGATGTATAAATTGTAAATGAATTATCAAAGCTACTATTTCATGTCGAAGTAAACAAATGTGACATCGACCTCGGCCTCGGTGTCGCCGGGCGGCAGCGGCGGCAGGCGCAGCCAGGCGGGCGTCGCGCGCGGCCGGTAGCGCAGCGCGAAGCCGCCCAGCGCCGACGCGGCGCGCGCGGGCGCGGCCCACGCCACGCGCGCGCTGTTGGACGTGGCGCGCCACACGCGCAGCTCGCGCGGCGGCAGCGGGCCTGCGCACGCGCACTACTTACAACGTACTGCACCACGGTTTCCGAACACGGACATAGCAGATTATACAACGAAGGGATAGAGCGGTGTCTTTTGTCACATGTATTTCTTGTGCTACTTCTCACAGCTGTTCGGTAATAAAAAGCAATTCCATTATAGTTTTTCTTATTTGTAAAACTTTTCAAACGAATTTTTTGTTATGGTTCCAAAGTAAAATATTATCATTGACGGCAGATTATAATAAAATTCAGTACAATGTTATTGCCCGCTTGTTACTGCCCGCTTTACCCCAGGGCTATTATGACTTACTTTAGGTTATGTTTGCATGACATATAATTTGACTTTATGAAGCAGTTAGTGTGAAAAATAATTTATATTGCTTGTATTTGCCAATATTATTTATTAATATGGATTTCTACAGGAACAGAAGCTACACAATTTCATTCAAGTTGACAAGAACAGGGACAAATACTTGTGTGCGCTTCCAATTACAAGAGAGCACGTCGTTATC
This sequence comes from Luperina nickerlii, assembly GCA_963855955.1. Taxonomy (NCBI): domain Eukaryota; kingdom Metazoa; phylum Arthropoda; class Insecta; order Lepidoptera; family Noctuidae; genus Luperina; species Luperina nickerlii. The sequence continues at coordinate 23,789,257 of OY979672.1, read as the reverse complement.
TTATAATCTACATAGATACAGTACCTTCCACAAACCGAACATATTAAAATAAATCAAAACATATACATAGTAACATGAAAACTAAAGGCTGATTTTTCCATCGCCAGATAATCCTTATTTGTGAAATAAAATTGACATCTGACCGTTTTTATATGAAATAACTATCAAACTTTTAAAATTATTCCTCGATTCAGATGATTGAAAAATCAGCCCTAAATGAAATACAAAACAAAAGACAACAGACAAAAATAACAATAATGATGACTTGGATATTATGACTTTTATAGCTTTTGATTTAAACTTTGACATTAACGCACCCACGAGAATGGCCACGCCCGCTGACCAATAATGGTCACTCAAGGTGATAGCGCGTCTATTTCACTTCAATACTCAATATATTTATTGTAGTCCAAAATGTGAACTTAGGCGGTAGGTTTTACAAAGACATGTTCACTGTACGCCCTACTGAGTGCAAGAGAAAGCGCCCCAGATCGGTATACTCACGGACGGGCTTCAGCAGCGTGTGTCGCTCGCTGTACAGGCCGTAGCTGACGGCGGCCAGCTGGATCTGGTACACGGCGCCCGGGAACAGGCCCTCCAGGTCGGCGCTCGTATTAGTCGTCGTCAACTACACAATCATACGTCATCATCAAATCAAATCATGTATTTCTTTGCAAACAAGTCCTTCATGTTCTACATGATTTTATGATCCGGGGTGTTAAAAAAAAGGAGATACAGTCCGTAAAAATGGCTTAAATTTTTATGACGACATCAATTGTACAATGGTTCGATTCAAAACGAATGTAGATTAGTGTGCTCTCACGAGCTGAATGCGCACTTCGTACAGTTCCCAAAAATGTACAGAGGCGGAGCTCTTTGGTTTGGAGCTCACCCGGGGAAGTGTTATCACGTAATGACGGTAAAACAAGTAAAAACAAAGATTCTCTGAATTCATAATATGTATAGCGGTTTTACATAAAAATAAAACAAATATTATGCGCCGAGAAGGAAAACATACAGCATTGTTTATGAAGAAGCAGAGTATACTTATCCTTATTTGCGTAGTCAATAGTACGGATACTTTAGTTTAACTTAAGAATACTAGATGGCGTAACTATCATCGACGTTGTATTTACTCTGTGCCAGCTAGGACGCGGGAACCGCTGTCACTTTCCGAACTCTTAATAAAGGTTGTCCCAACAAGAGCGCCGGATTTAAAGGACATTGCTCGTCGTCCATACATCGTTGGCTTAAGATCCAACAGGGAGGTGTATTTACTTTTTGGGTTTTAGATAATGTATATATTCGATTGAACTTAAATTAAAACACCGGACACTTTTGAGAATTCGGAAAAAATCAAAACACTTTCGGATTTGAGGTTATAATTACGTCAATAAAAACATTCGGTATGTAGCAATAACACCACTTATTACTGAATGTAAGTACGTACTTGCATTGGATTATAAATTTGTAGGTAACGTTTTATTGCCACACTGCTAGGTCAGTCATAATACTCTGAACTACTGTTTCGAAAACAGCTCTGCTGCTATAATCTTCGTCATATCCCGCTGATGCTGAGTTTTAAAGACTTGCATCCTTGTTTTCCAACCTACTCGTTATCCAAATGAGAGCAATATAGGGTAGTTAGATAAAATCGGAAAAGTAAGAAAATGCAAACGAATTCAGTACGCAACCAACGCAAACGCAGATCGAGCACAGAATGCGCGCGCCAAGTGACATTACTACCAAATCTCAAATGTCATCTGTCTATTCATCAATTGTCAGTGTCCATATTATTGCTCGTTTCAAACAGCGCTCAATCGCGTTTTTTTATAAGCCGTATCAAGTGTTGAGAATACTGACGCTTGTCTGTGTTAAACTCTTATTAAGAGTGCTGTTACAAAGACTTTGTTTGTATGAGCTCTAATACCTTTGCCTATTAAAAACCTCAAATTGAACCAAAAAATAATAACACCGATGATTATGACGGACGTGAATACTTTTTAAAATGTTTTCGAAATTAAGAAGTGTCCGTTCTATTGAAATATTTGTAATGTTTATTATTAAAAGAACTAGTAATTACAGTAAATGTTTCATGCGTGTTGATTCAAAGGCCATTTTTTACAATGTCCTTTGTCGTCATTTTGTTAATATGAGTTGTACGGTGATTTTTTTTTGACAGTTGTCACGTACAGCGGTGCTATTCTGTAAAAATCTCACCGTGAAAACTTAGGTGAAGTGAGCATAAAGTGAGCTGTCAATAGTGCAATTCCTTACAAAAACAAACTCATTTCACCTAAGTTTTCACGGTGAGATTTTTACAGAATCGACCGGCAGACTACGAGATTTAAAAATATGGAGAAGTATTCAAACTGTTGGAGTCTTCGGGATAGCAAATTAAACACGCATGTTGCAGGAAATAATTGCTCTTTTTATTCGTAAAATATCCTTCCTTATATTCTATTTTGGAACATACAATTTGTGCTAGGCTCACTATATTAAAATATTTAACCGACCAATGGGAGAACATTGATTTCAAAAAACTTAAAACATAAAGATCTTCGAAGAATAGGCAGCCATCTCTCTCTCGCGCGTGCGCGACTTATGGCGCCGTCTGTCTGAACGCACACTATAAATATTACCGGCGCTGGCGCATGTCGTCAGTACGTATTTGCTTCCGAGGCTGGCATTTCGTCTGTTCGTGCGGCGAATGTTTTTATGAGGAGCAGACGAAGTATGTGGATAGGCGAGTCCCACAAAACCAACAACATTTAATTATTGTAAAAACACATTACAAAAATGGTGAAAGTTTTACGAAAACAGTTCGTCAATTACGTCAAGTTTTCGGTCGCAATAATGCGCCAAATTAATCGACACAATCAGTTGAACATCTTAAAGAGGAAATACGGCGCGTTATTGATGAAATACAGCCACATTTATGCGAAAACCTTAATCAAAATTTCAACAAAAGAATAACCTTGTCCCAGTGGTTTCGTGGTGGCCATTTGCCTGATGTTTTATTTCACGTTTAATCGGCACGATTTTTCTTTATATTGATTTAAAAATGTTTGCTTAATTCAAAAATAAATGTGTTTTTCTTTAAAATGAAATCCAGCGCTCTTTTTGGGACACCCTATAGTTAACAGGAAGAACTTCCTACAATGCTGTATGTTTTCTCTCTCGGCACATAATATCTGTTTTATTTTTTATGTAAAACCGCTATATTGATTTGCCTCCGGAAAGCATACAGCGCTGTTTATAAATACGTGTTTGTTATCTACTGGTGAAATATTATTAGGGCCAGATTTGGCGGATAGCCAGTTTGGCGACCGGAGGCGCTCCACCGTGGATGCCGTCATGCGTGTAAAGGTTGTAGCGGAGGAAGCAGTTACCCAAGGTGCGGTCGTTTTGGCGGTATCTCTGGATTTCGCCAACGCCTTTAATACCTTGCCCTGGAGTTGCATAAGGGAGGCACTTGTATATCATCGTGTGCCTGCCTACCTTTGCCGCATCATCGGGGACTATTTAGCGGAGAAAGCCGTAAACTAACCGGGTCGGGAAGGATGGAGCAGGCGAGAGATGTCGTGCGGTGTTCCCCAGGGTTCGGTCTTGGTGCCGCTGCTGTGGAACATTGGTTACGACTGGGTGCTGCGCGTTGCACTGCCCCACGGTGTCAACATAATCTGTTACGCCGATGAAACTCTGGTGACGGCCCGGGGGCAAACGCATCGGCAATCGGCCATACTGGCCACTGTAGGGGTTGAGCAGGTCGTTGGAAGGATCCGAAGCGTCTCGTGGTGGATTTGCACAAATCTGAGGCTCTCTGTTTGCTTGGGCCTCAGAACAACCCACCATGCGATTTACACATAGTGGTAGGAGTCGTCCGCATCGGTGTCGAGTCGACGATGAAGTACCTAGGACTTGTCCTCGACAGCCAGTGGGACTTCGGGCCGCACATTCAGCGGCTGGTCCCCAGATTGATGAGCGTTGCAGCTGTTCTTGGGCGACTGCTACCCAATTTGGGGAGGGCCCAATGCCTCTTGCCGGAGACTATACGTGGGGATTGTGTGGTCCATGGTTCTGTATGGGGCGCCCGTGTCCCTGACGGCTCGCAACATCGCAATATTGCGAAGGCCGCTAAGAGCAATGGCTATTAGGGTGATAAGAGGATACCGTACGATCTCCTACGAGGCAGGAACTCTCCTGGCCGGATCAACGCCCTGGGATCTGGACGCGAAAATCCTTGCGTCCCTAAATCGCTGGCGGAAGGTGGAGATTGCGCGTGGTCAGCCTCCGGTTCCCCGGGAATTCGCGGCACGAAGGACCGAACTCTAACAGATCCAAGTGGCAGAATGGAGGGAGCAACTTGCGCAACCCAAGTGGGGGCTCGCCACAATAGTGGCGGTAAGACCTGTTATGGAGGAATGGCTGGGAGGCAGCATGGCACCCTCAGTTTCCGGCTCACGCAGGTGCTTACTGGACACGGATGTTTCGGGAAATACCTGCGTCGCATAGGTCGGGAGCGGACGCCCGCTTGCCATCACTGTGTGAACTGCCACGAGGAAACGGCGCAATGTACGCTGGAAGAGTGCTCAGCTTGGGCCCAACAGCGCTGTGCCCTCGTTGCGACACTAGGTGCGAGTGATCTGCCACTTTCGGCCGTGGTTCAGTCCATGGTCGCAACGAAAACGCCTGGGATGCTGTGGCCTCTTTTTGCGAGGAGGTGATGCATGCAAAGGAGACGGCGGTCAGGGAGAGAGAGCATACCTCTCATTCCACCCGCACCAGAACAGCAGCCAGGCGTCGAAGGGCGCTTAATGATCTCTGGCCACCATAAGGAGCCTGCGGGCGGCGAAATTGGGGCCGTGTCGTCGTCGAGCAGTCGGGCGCAGAGGTGACACGCAGTATGCGCGCCTTAATGGAAAGACGTGCGTTCGCGGGATGGGCCGCACTTGGGGATGGGCCCGCTAGGCATGGCGAGCTGATAGCAGTCGGGGGTGCGGCAAATGTACATTGTACACATATCTCCCGGGCCTCCGACTTATTATAGGAACAGAGGGGTTTTAGTCAATGAGTCCGACATAACCCTCCGTTCTTCCCAGACGGAGGGTCTCCATGAGGATTCTCCAAGAAGAGAAAAAAAAAGGTATTACACAACGTTGTGATGATTATCAAACGTTTATTCTGACAATTATTTATTTTATTTATTTATTTATATATACTTTATTGTACACCAGAAAATACAAAACAAAAAATACAATTATGAATACAAAACATACAATGGGCGGCCTTATCGCTTTCTGCGATCTCTTCCAGGCAACCTTGGAATGGACAGTGAATGCGTGGATATAAAAAATGGGGTTGTTAATGGTGCAACATAATATACTATAATAGATACATAGATATATATATATACTGCTGTATAATAGATACATAAATAAATACATACTAAATATACATATAAACAACGAAAATAAATGATGACTATAAATTATTGCAGCTAGGAAAACAAAATCACAACAACAAGTAATGCTCCTTCACGAGTCTCTTAAATACAGCTAACGATTGCGCGCGTTTTATTTGAACTGGCAATGCATTCCATAAACGAGCGGCCTGAACAGAAAAGGATTTGTCGAAAAATGTTGTAGAATGCATTGGCATTTTAAGCTTTAAATTATCCGATGATCTCAAAAACTTCGTGTGGGAGTCGCAAAGATACTGAAAACGTTTTTTAAGATAGAGAGGGGTGGAAGGGGAAAAGAGCACATTATACAATAGGGAAAGAATATGAGCATTCCGGCGAAGGCGAATTGGTAACCACTTGAGCTTCACCCGAAATTCGGAAACATGGTCATATTTGCGCAATCCGAATATGAACCTTATACAGACATTTTGAAGCCGCTCAAGTTTATCGAGTTGGTCTTGGGTAAGGTCAAGATAGCTTACATCAGCATAATCAAGAATGGGTAGAAGAAGTGATTGGGCAAGCGCAATCTTGGTGGCAGTTGGTAGAAAATTACGCAGTCTCTTCAAAGATGCAGCGGATGCAAATAGTTTGCGGCTAACTTCCTGTAGCTGGGCAGTCCAAGAGAAGTTCTTGTCAATGAATATCCCCAAGTTTTTAACTTTTTCGCTAAAAGGAATAATGGAGTTATCAAAAGAAACTTGGAAGAAATTAAGTAGTTACACGGTAGTAATCATTTATTTATTTATATACTTATGGTTATAAACACAAAAACACAATAATATATTTTATATTCTACTTAAAAAATTAAATCGCAGATTTTTACAGTTAAAGGTAACGATAATTACGAATAAATCAAATATTAGAAGTGTATTACCGACGATTGGTTAAATAATATTCTTGTAATTTAAGTAGAAGTATTGAAATAGTACATTATGATATAAGTGCGGTAAGTTGAAAATTACAGCCGAGACGATATTGCTTGCCCGAGCCGTAGGCGAGGGCTAAAAGAAAGCAGAGGCTGTAATTATCAAACCGCACGTATGTCATACGACGTTTTATAACATATTTGCGAGGAAATAAATAAAACTCGGACTGAATTTGCATATTTGCTTGTTTTCCATATGATGAAATTTTGATACGCTTGTAAGTATCTATCGGTTGATTTTTCGGGCAAAAGGCTTAGAGTAGCCTTTTTCGCTGCCTCTGAGACTTCTGGCGGTGTGGAATTAATAAATTCATCATTACTTGACGACATTTTCAAATAAAAAAAAGTACAGCGAAAAGAAAAAGCGCGCGGAATAGTTTTTTTAATACAGTTGCTCAAAAAGTGGCGTATTGCAGGGACGTATAGCGTTCGGGAAGTGGGCTATTACATACTCGTGCTTTTTTTTTACCTTTCCCGAACTCGTGCGTTCTCTTTCCCAACTGTCAAAATAATGTCTATTAAAAAGAAAAACCAACCATGAAGTTTTTACTAAAAAAATTCATAGTAGTTTTTATGATTCATGCAAATACGTATATTTCTAAAAAGAAGCTACTAATTTGTTTCAATATCAGATTTAATGATTTGATTGAAAAGAATTTTCATTTCATATCAATAAAAAAATTCTACTGAAGACTTGGCTGTATGGGCATAGTTCCCTTTGCCTACCAGAATGGGTGAAGAAAAAATAAATCTCTGCTTATATTTTACGGTTGGCGCCATTAGTTAGTTGAGTTTATTGTGTTTTTATTATTTTATTAAATTGCTACATTTTTTCGCAACTGTATTAAAAATAGTCGTTCAGTACCTACACGTGCGAAACCGTCATTGCAACTTGTTCCGACTGTCAACCCTCGCCTTCGGCTGCGCCTCGGCTCGGTTAGACATTTGTCGGAACTCTTTGCAATGACAACCTTTCCGCACTTGTAATGAAATATACTATTACTTCTTAACAGAATAAGCGATGCGCGCGCTTTTTTTTCAGGCATACATAGGCACAAAACAGCCAGTATTATTAATAAAGTAAATTAATATTTTTGTTTTTGTTACAGATATTAATGGTTGTAATTTATTGTCAAAATTAATTAAATTAAAGAATTAAATGTTTATTTATTATATTTTATCTCCCAAAGTTAATTTTATTCATAAAATGTTGACATCTTTTCTGATATAAAAACTCTTTGCTAAGATTTAAAAAAGTACCATTCGCTTTGACGGAGCATCTTGATAAACCGTGCGATTTACTTTACATTACCGCACAAGTGCGTAATAAGATACATTACGATACTGAAATTGGTGAAATAAGAGACCCTTTACGAGCAAATATGTTATAAAATAAATTACGACCGTCTTTATGGAGTTCTATTTCGCGACAGAAACGATTAAGAAGTTATTGGATGATTTCCAATTACCCCGTAACAAAATATCATCTTATGGTGGACATTATTTTTATCTAACCAATTTAAGGAAGCTAATGACCTACAGTTTCCATGCAGATTGTCGCATGCAGGTATTAAACAGATGTTATCGCCGTCATTCAAGAAGCTGTCATTTGAGATTTTCAGCAAAGTTAGGTCGTGAACCCTACGGCCTGATGCCAGCAATAAAACTGTGGCTGTTCTACGTGCTAAATTGAACATGTGTCTTTGAGTGCCTTTCGTGACAGTCAGTTTAGTATGATACGTTGATCCCACGTGAACGATGGTACGTACTTATTTTGGTTTGGTTACTCCTATTGCCTTAAGAGTGCTATCACAATTTTTTCTTGTTTAGAGGGTTTGACTCGAGTTTTGACGTGTGATTATGGGTTAACTACAGCCACAATAGTAATAAAAAATACATGCCCGAGAAAGTTTGATTCCTTCTTTTGTATCAGTAAAAAAACTTGTTTCTGCAAAGGCTGTTTCATAAAATTTTACTTTAATTTTATATTAATAGTTTAATAACTTAAAAAATGTCCACGGTACAATTGTATCTTCTACTTTTTCATGCATAAATCAATTTATTATGTTTCATACAGTAATACACCAAAGTAATTTCGTAAAACAGAGAGTTAATGATTTTTCGCCCGAAATTATATTTTTTATCTATGAATATTTAATAGAAATTCAAACAAAAAGTATTTAATAACTAAAGTTAATTCGTCACCTTGTTTAAAAAAAAAGATAACTCAGTAAAATAATAGTATTTCTTTTTTGACATTATTTAAACTGACATTTAATTTTTTAAATGATATTTTTCCTACTGACTAAATTTTTTTCTGTTTGTTTTTAAGTACTTTACATTAGTGATAAGTATAATTGTGTGATCATTTTGATATTTCATTCCATTATAATAATATATTATAACAAAATTGTACTGGTCGTGTTATTATACTATAAAAAACTATCTTCAATATAATTTTTAAAATTTCTACACCGGCAATGGTAGTGTACGTGAGACATTTTAATATTAAGATCTTGTATGTACCGTATGCTCAGAAATAAATGTATTATTATTAATTTGTTTATATATTTTTTTCTCTCGGCCTAGCCGGATAGAACTGATGGCACGGGCCTAAGCCAAGTGTCCAACAGTGGGGTTAAGTGTGGACAATATTTAAGTGGGAGTATTGGTGTAAGTCGTCCGATTCACACTGAATAAATTTTCTAACTAGCCTGCATGTGTTAAGAATCACTGCCTTCTGCAGCAGGTGGTAGGTGTTAGGTGGCAGGTTGAGGGAACTAAGGGACTGATGAAGCTGTTTTGGAATTACTCCTGTTGTAGATAGCATATGGGGACTATTGTGATTTTTTGAAGATGCCACAGGCGGATTATTTCATCTTTTAGCGGTATATTTGGATAATTTTTCGGCTATTGTAGTCTGTACGTTATGCGTATTTGGCACAATAATTTCTATAAGGAATCCAGTTTTATTGATTTTATTAATTAATGTGATGTCGGGTCTATTAAAGTGAATTGTGCGGTCTGTAAGAATGGCTCGGTCGAAGTACAGTTTTGTTGTGGTGTTCTCTAATACCGTTTCAGGGTTGTATTTGTAATAAGGTACTATAGTGTCTAAAAGTTTGTATTTATGGGCTACTTTTTGGTGTATGACGTTGGCTACTTTAAATAATTGTTGTATGCTATTTATCAATATAAATCTCGGGACGCGCGGTCTTAGCTTCAGACTTCAGTCCGCGCCGAGCGCTTCCAGAGGGAGGACGTATCGCTCGCTCGCTGTTGCCGTCACGTGATCTCGTTCGCAATTCGCCAAGAATAAAGCGCGACCAACACTTCTTAATAGAAGTTTTTTTTATTAGATAAGATCTGATTGTAATGCATAAGTATTTTCCTATGATATTCCAACGCGAATATGTATATCCTGTATTATAGAAACAAACATACGTAAATATAAGGTCCCATTAAAATAGATGGACAAACTTTTAGAAATCATTCAGACCACCAAAATAAGGACGATGGTAAAAAATAAACCAGAAAAACGCATAGATACAAGAAAAATAATCAGCTAACGAAAATACTAATGTGCCGACAATTTATTATTTTAGCTCAAAATAAAGTTTTTTGCTTGGATATCTTTAGTCAGACGATGAGCGCTGTGTTAAAATTTGTCCATCTATTTTAATGGGACCCTGTACATTTGTTGTTTTATTCTTTTCTGTTTTTTTTTTTTAAATTGAATTAATTATTTTCAGACATAAGTATGTAGTTGCAGTGTGGACTGGTACTCAATACCAACTAAAAGTAACAAAAGTTTTCAAAGATAATTATTTCTGGGGGCGTAAAGGCCACTTTGGCAGAATCATAAAAGGATAACATTATGAATCATAATACGGCGAAGACAGTCCGTGTTTTTCTGTTTTTTCGCTGCACTACGTAGTTATAATCAAAGAGATTGGGATTTGATTTATTGGTATTTTAGCACAGACAAAAAAAAATAACTGAAACATCCTTCACCAATGGGATTTGATACAATTAACAGTTAACTGTCCATTATGATATGAGTTGTTTAGTAGTTTTCGGCAGTATTTTGGCCTAACAGATACCTGTGCTGTTGGGGAATTTGTTGCGCCACTTCTTCTCCCCAGCGAAAGCACTAGGAAGTGGTGAAGGGCGGCCGTGCCGGGGGACTGTCTTATGTAATTTTGACGTTCGAAAAGTGTAGATTCTCAGCCTGAATTGAATAAAACTTTTGATTTGTCTTTTTTACTTTCTTTTGTCTTTTTTATCCAAACTGTAGAAACAACATGACATTGCATGTATTTCTATAAATAAGTAAGTACTTAAATGTCTACCTACCTGCGGACTAATTACATACAAAAAGTATCAGTGCGATTCCTTTCTTAGAAACTGGCAACGCGCAAGTAATGCTTCTGGCATGGCAAGCGTCTGTAGGTTGCGGTAACTACACACCATCAAGCGGGCCGCATGCTAATTTGCCACATTAGTGGTATAAAAAAAATGAAGTAAATTTTTATGACCCTATAGTAACTCTATAGTTAAACTGCTGTTCTAGGTAACATTCATTGGTACAAATAATATTTCATGAACTATGTAGGTATAATAACAGTAATTAAATTTATTCCAAAACAAAGTAGCAAAGGCTCTTGTTGGTTTGTTCCTGGCTTCCGACGCATAGCGGTTTTCATGTGTGTGTAGCGTACCTCATAAGACGCACACGTGCGCATCCGCTGCCGCGGCACAGAGTAAATGACAGCGGTTCCCGCGTCTTAGCTGGCACAGAGTAAATGACAGCGGTTCCCACGTATTAGCCGGCACAGGGTAAATACAACGTCATTGATAGTTACGTCTTCGTAAACAATGCTGTTTTTTCCGGAGGCACATCAATATCAAGTTATTAACTATCAGCGGCTGTTGATCCGGCACTCAGCTGTAGTTACTCGAAATTATGTTTTTCTTCATACATCACGACGGTGAAGTGTCGGTGCTAATTTAATTTGACCTTGTATACAGGTGGCTTTTTGAAACGGCGCAGTGAGGGCGGGGCGCCGGGCCTTAAGCGTTGTAGCTACAGTAACACATTCTTAGGAGACTATCCTTAACCTTTTTATTTAGTAATTTTTATTGAATAATATAGTCAGTTAGCTAGAAAAACTTCTAATCTGAAGTTTTTTTTGTATGATGCCAATTGATTCAGTTTCGTATAACAATTAAAAAACACTCCTTGACAAAGTGAGGTTAGGTTATTAGAGAAGTTAAATATTAAAAAGGGAGTATGGCGAACTGACCGTTTCGTAGTCGTCGGGGTCGTCGCTGGCGGGCAGGCCGGGCCGGTAGCGCCGGTAGCGCAGCTCGTAGCGCTCCTGGCGGCTGGAGCCGTCGGCGCGCCACGCCAGCGCCAGGCCGCGCGGCGCGGCGCGCGCGGCCAGCAGCGCGGGCGCGCGCGGCCGCGTGGCCAGCGCGGCGCGGCGCGGCGCCGACGCCACGCCGCGCGACACGGCGGCCACGCCCACGCTGTAGTTGCGGCCCGGCAGCAGCGCGCGCAGCGTCACGCGCGCGTCGGCCGTCAGCAGCGCGTCGGCGGCGTCGCGCGGCGCGCCCGCCTCGTGGTACGTCACCTGCGGGCACGTCGCAACATGTCGGCGCCGCTCTTCGCTTGACCCGCTCGTTGCAATGGTCATGTTACTCTTACAAACTTTAACGCTGCGACTGACAGGAAGAGCTTACACACGTCGAATATTATCGATTGCAACAGATGGCAGATGCTACGACAGTCATCATCATCATCTGCCTAGCCTTCTCCCAACTACGTTGGGGTCGGCTTCCAGTCTAACCGTATTCAACTGAATACCAGTATTTTACATGGAGCGACTGCCTAGCTGACCTCCACAACCCAGTTACTAGGTAATAAGTTAACCCTTGGTATGACTGGTTGTCAGACTTTCGGGCTTCTGACGACCGGTAACGACTGTCAAAGATTCACGAGTGACAACCAACAACTTAACGTGCTTTGCGAGACACGCTACGACATTTTAATTTTTTGGAAATTTATTGAAGCTATTGCTCGATGTAATACCACTGAACGCTTCACTTGTTATGACGCACACGCCTATAAACGATGAACTTATCAAATATCAATGTGTGTATTGCGCGGGCGCATCGCGAGCGGGTGCATTCATAACATTCTAAACATTACTAACATTTTTTTGTCACTTTATTAATTCATTTGTAATGTTGACATTTTGTTTTTAATTTAATTTTTAGTTGAATAATAAATATTAATGTAATGATTTGCATGCCGTAAGGTAAAATGTAGCTGATCTCATTTATTTATGTTATTAATCTTATATTGTACCACATTTAGAGCAAATAAAATTCTGATTCTGAGTATCATGACTTTGCGGAAGTTCAATAGACCTTTTAGTATATCTAGAGCATTGACTTTTATTTAACAAACTTTCAATAACGAAGTCCTGGCACCGCACATTTCTGTCTGTCCAGCCGGATTCTCACTCGTCTTGATCGGAAACAGTTGACGTACAAATAGTGTGTATGAAGTAATAACATCGATTGGATGTATCGTGTGCACGTACCTTGTACTCGTCCTGCGTGCTGCCGGCAGCCGGCTCCCACCACACGCGCACCCCATCCGCCGCGTGCTCCCAGCGCAGCTCGCGCACGGCCAGCGGCTCTGTGCCACACACACACATTACTAGTAACATACACCACACGCGCACCCATCCGCCGCGTGCTCCCAGCGCAGCTCGCGCACGGCCAGCGGCTCTGTGCCACACACACACATTACTAGTAACATACACCACACGCGCACCCATCCGCCGCGTGCTCCCAGCGCAGCTCGCGCACGGCCAGCGGCTCTGTGCCACACACACACATTACTAGTAACATACACCACACGCGCACCCATCCGCCGCGTGCTCCCAGCGCAGCTCGCGCACGGCCAGCGGCTCTGTGCCACACACACACATTACTAGTAACATACACCACACGCGCACCCATCCGCCGCGTGCTCCCAGCGCAGCTCGCGCACGGCCAGCGGCTCTGTGCCACACACACACATTACTAGTAACATACACCACACGCGCACCCATCCGCCGCGTGCTCCCAGCGCAGCTCGCGCACGGCCAGCGGCTCTGTGCCACACACACACATTACTAGTAACATACACCACACGCGCACCCATCCGCCGCGTGCTCCCAGCGCAGCTCGCGCACGGCCAGCGGCTCTGTGCCACACACACACATTACTAGTAACATACACCACACGCGCACCCATCCGCCGCGTGCTCCCAGCGCAGCTCGCGCACGGCCAGCGGCTCTGTGCCACACACACACATTACTAGTAACATACACCACACGCGCACCCATCCGCCGCGTGCTCCCAGCGCAGCTCGCGCACGGCCAGCGGCTCTGTGCCACACACACACATTACTAGTAACATACACCACACGCGCACCCATCCGCCGCGTGCTCCCAGCGCAGCTCGCGCACGGCCAGCGGCTCTGTGCCACACACACACATTACTAGTAACATACACCACACGCGCACCCATCCGCCGCGTGCTCCCAGCGCAGCTCGCGCACGGCCAGCGGCTCTGTGCCACACACACACATTACTAGTAACATACACCACACGCGCACCCATCCGCCGCGTGCTCCCAGCGCAGCTCGCGCACGGCCAGCGGCTCTGTGCCACACACACACATTACTAGTAACATACACCACACGCGCACCCATCCGCCGCGTGCTCCCAGCGCAGCTCGCGCACGGCCAGCGGCTCTGTGCCACACACACACATTACTAGTAACATACACCACACGCGCACCCATCCGCCGCGTGCTCCCAGCGCAGCTCGCGCACGGCCAGCGGCTCTGTGCCACACACACACATTACTAGTAACATACACCACACGCGCACCCATCCGCCGCGTGCTCCCAGCGCAGCTCGCGCACGGCCAGCGGCTCTGTGCCACACACACACATTACTAGTAACATACACCACACGCGCACCCATCCGCCGCGTGCTCCCAGCGCAGCTCGCGCACGGCCAGCGGCTCTGTGCCACACACACACATTACTAGTAACATACACCACACGCGCACCCATCCGCCGCGTGCTCCCAGCGCAGCTCGCGCACGGCCAGCGGCTCTGTGCCACACACACACATTACTAGTAACATACACCACACGCGCACCCATCCGCCGCGTGCTCCCAGCGCAGCTCGCGCACGGCCAGCGGCTCTGTGCCACACACACACATTACTAGTAACATACACCACACGCGCACCCATCCGCCGCGTGCTCCCAGCGCAGCTCGCGCACGGCCAGCGGCTCTGTGCCACACACACACATTACTAGTAACATACACTTTTAGTTAATATTTTCTGTTTGTTTTTGATATTTCGAGTTTTACTTTTTGTTAATATTTGTTTTCATTGTTGTCAAGCATACACGCATTTCATTCACAAAAATCCAGTCAAGCAATTTGCATCCTTAATACATACACCAGTATTTGTTGGTATAATGGCGTGGTTAGCTGACATAATATGGCGTACAGTTTTATTTAATCTTCTGTGTCTCGTAATGTTAATTACTTTGCAACCTACTATTGTACAGAAGCAAGTTTGTGTAACTGAGCAGCCAGCTGTGCTGCTGGGAGTTTGTTGCGTCAGTTCTTCTTCCGCGTGGTTTTCAAATACGAATCTTTTGCCATACCTAACAAGTTGAGAAGAGTGGCGGCTGCCATTTTGTTTTTTTTTAATTCCTGGACCGATTGCTTTCAAAATCGATTTCTGGGTATCGAGCGAGCGTGTGTTGTTTTGTGTTTGTTAGTAATTACACTTGCTCACATCGTCGCTCGCATGACTAAAAGTCCTATCTCATTTTTTAGCTGATTTGGGTTGGGATGGCTACACTCCACTGTTCGTGATTCTTTACATTTTGTTGCCTTTCAAAATGGTTATATTTTGAGATCCAAATAATATAGAGGTACGACGGTTAGTGAAGAGTGTAAAGAATCTCGAATAAAAGAGCGTAGTCATCCTGACTCAGATCAGCCAAAAAATGTGAAAAATGATATACGACTTTTATTCATGCGAGGGACGACATATCATGTGCGTTGGTATGTATATAGTAACTAAAAAGTTCAAAATGGCGGCTATGCGGACGAAGCAATGGGCAATTACTAGTGCATTTACTGTTAGGAACTATATACAATGCAATAGTAAAGTTCTTAAAGTTTTTCAGTTTTACTAAAAGTTTTGTTGAAAACCCTAACCTGTGATTTCAGAAAAAGGGCTTAGTTCAGATTCTGGTCATCTGTATACTGTGGCCACACGCACTGGCACTCGGTCGGCACTGCACTTACTGAGCGTGAGGTCGGCGGTGGCGGGCCAGGACGTGACCTTGCCGGACATGGTCTTGACGGTGACGGAGTAGGGCGCGCCGGGCTCCAGCCCGTCGAAGGCGCAGGCCGGCGTGTCGTTGCGCGCGCGCAGCACCGGCGCCAGGCGCCGCGCGCCGCCGCCCGAGCCGCTCACCGACACCTGGTACTTCTCGAACTCGCTGGCAACAAAACTTAAGTGAGTGCTCGAAACATATTACAAATAAAGTGCTAAACCGCATATTTACGTCAAACTAGTATGAGTATCATCTATTGAAAACCATCTGATATGTATAGTGCTGTACACTCGGGTGCATTACCTCTCCTCGAGCGGTGGCAGCCAGGTGACCTTGAAGGAAGTCTCCTTGAGGTCCGCGAGCGGCGCGGTGACGTTGCGCGGGCGCAGCGGCACGGTGCGGTACTGCGCCGTGGTGGGCGCGGAGATCTCGGGCTCGGACACGGTCTGCACGGAGATGTTGTAGGCGCGGCCCGGCACCAGCCCCTTGAAGGCGGCCTGCGCCGGCCCGGGCGGCTCGCCTTCCTTCTCCACGTACAGCTCGGAGTCGCGCGCATCCGGTGGCACGATGGACACCTGCGCACATTACACGCGCTGCTCAAGCAAGCTCGCCGAACTAACATAGTAGTAGGACCACGAGCAGATTATTACAATAAGTACCCAGCGGGTGATATCCCATTGCTCACAGACTTCTAGAAAAACTTCGGCTTTTAGAGCCTCATTACCCTCATACTAACTACTCTGCTGTGAGTGAACCGTGTGTGTGTATTGCGGACGTATGGTGAACACATACCTTGTAGTGCGTGTAGGCGCCGGGTGGGTAGGGCGGCTGCCACAGCACCAGCAGCGTGGTCTCGTTGCGGAACCACACGATGAACTTGCCGGGCGTGTTGGGCTCTGCGGGCGACACGACACAAAACGTCACGACACAGACACAACACGCAGCTACCGTCAACACATTGCTACAAACTCAGGGGACTTCCGAGCGAAATAGAACACTTTCTGAACAGGCCATTGAACAGTTTTGCAATATTAAACATGTTACAGAGACAAACAAATTCATGTTCTTTTTTCAGTCGGATTCCCACAGAGTACTATACGGTACAATGAACAAAAATATAATGAAAACTATTGAACAACACTGTAGGACATGCGCCATATACAAATGAAAATGGTGTTGTTGGTTGGTATGCAATAAGAGATTGCAAATTATGCAATGATAATGAAATGCGATTTACCATATTGTTATTTCCTTTATTAACCTAAATACATATAAATTATATTTTTAAATACTAATATAAAAATAAATATAAAAACATTTAAAAATATAAAAAATAGTAGCCCACCGGTATCGGGAACAGGGTCCAAGCTACCGGCGGTCAGGGCTCCAGAGAGAGGAACCTCCTAACAATGCGGGCCGTGTCCAGAAGTACCGCTCTCTGAATCAAGCCCTTGATCCAGCTGCCCAACGAGAGCCTCCTTAGGTGTTGGTCGAGGCTCTTGGCTATTAAAGCATTGGCTGTCACGACTATCGGCACAATGATCGCTGAGTCCACATACCACATGTCGACAACCTCGCGATAATTATATTATTATTATGGTTATAATTATTATTTAATTATTGCGTTCAAATGAAATTGTGCGTGCAATATGGCAGACGTACAGTCAAGGAATCTAAATCTTAAGCACCTTTAGCTTAATTTTGACTTGCCCTTTATTCTTATGCGACTCCCTATTGCAAACATTTTTACAATTACAAAAGTCGACGAATACACTCAGTTCAGGTTTTCATTATTATTGAGCAAATAAAATAAAACATAATTTGATGATGATTGATGTTGATTAACAGTGTTTATCGACTTTCGTATCTCTGTTCTTTGGTACCTAATACCTACCTGGACGCTCTATTTAGCAAACAATACTTGATATTGTTGTGCAATACTTTAACAGTGTTGCTTCAACCGGTTCAAAGGGTACAGGAAAATGAACGTTATGAGTACATGAAACATTGAGAGCAGTTCAAGGTTAATCCTGAAAACTGGTTCGTATCGATATGTTGGAGTTCACGCGGACACGCCCATGCGGGCCAGCGCGTGCGCCGCCTGTCGGACCGGTTACTCTAAGACGAACACCCAAATTATTTATGTACATATTTATAAATGCGTGACTGTTCATGAGGAAAATAACTATTTTACACATTAGTTAGATCATAATAACAACTTCTCAAACAATACATTGTATCTGCAATGTACACATTTCAACGAATAAAAGCAGGGAGTTCTAATGAACTAAACATTAATATACTTGACTGCCATTTGTAATCTCTATGTATTTGTAATTAGTCATCATTTCTGTTATTGAATGGTTGACATTTAAAAGTTCCGACATGATATGAATTAGGGATGCATCCGATACCGATATATCGGCGATACTTCAGGTTTGCCGATATATCGGTATCGGCGATTTTTTTATGGCAGATTCAACGCCCAAGTAGCACAAAATAGCTTTATAATCGATGGATAACAGAATTAGCATATTATTATAGCTTTATAAGAAGTCTACATATAGGCATTATAAACCACTATACAGCTCTTGTAATGCTAATTTGGGCCCCAAATTATACAGACTTAAGTGTAAGAATGGCATTTAAGCAGCATTATATTGGTTGTCTACCGGAATGATAAACGCATTATAATGGGCTGTGAAAACAGGTTAAAGCAGTGCGCATATGTTAAATGTGGCTCTTATACAGCTTGTACCATTACAAAGGCAAAATAAAAACATTTTCAAATATTATTTTTAATTTCTGTTATTATTAATAAATCTTGTGTAAAAAGAACATGGATACTTTCAACAAAAAATATTATTGCTACAAGGTAAGTAATTAAACTCTTGTTTTTGTTCTCTATGAGTGAATTAAGGTTGCGAGTATCAGTTTACTGTGAAAGTATGTATATATTTGAATCAAATATTTCATGCGCCTTCAAATTAAAGAGCTATTTATTACTAAAATATTATAAAAATATGTGGAATTGTAAAAAAAATTATGCTCTTACGAAGAAATCTTTAGTTTTAGTCATTATGATACCTGTATTGTACCGGCCAGTCAATACCATAGGTTGAAGTCCTTTCTAAAGGACTATTTACCATAAAATTAAATTTTAAATATTATCGAGACAAAAAGCGAAATGGCGTAAGCATAATTAAAAACTTTAGGCATGCGGATGGCCGGTATACGACTTATTGCTTGTTAAAATTCTTGTCATTATACGTTTGTATATATAAATACTATATAATAATTATTATGATGAAATGCTTTTAAAAAGCTGGCATTAAAACAGCACCAATGTACACCGTTAAACAGTGGTGACCCATGCGAAAAGTCGTTATCAAACATAGAGCAGTTTTAAAGAATTTTAAAATGCTTTTTAATAGCCTAAGCCGTAATTAATGCTTACATACGGCCTACACTTTTGTATAATGCTTACAGCTGTATTAGAAGCTGTATAGAGACATAAATTATATCTAAAACAAAACCTTTAGCTGCACAAAAGATTGAAAAAGAGGATTATTTAGCTTTAGGAACTACAAAGTTAATAAAATGAATAAAATGCTGTTATACAGAAGCAAGACATTGCTAAAACCCTTCAAATTCTATAACGAAGCTAGAAGAAATTTTCTGGTCATAACTTTTTCCATTATATCGATTTTGTGTTACTTGGGCGATACTTTTCAAATTTCGCGCTTTAAAAATGTAATGTAAACGCGCGTGTTGTCCCATCTATTTCGTTGCAAACGAGGCACGAACTAACTATGCTCGGGGAAACCCCGCGCTTTATTCAGTGTTTTGTTTCTCTATCCCATTTCGTTAGGTTGAATGTTGTTGCGCGTAGTATTGTTCCATGCAAATAAGATTAAGAATTACATATCGTAATTGTTTGTGTATTGTATATCATTTATAACTAGTCGTTTATGTCAAATAAAATAAACCTTCCTTTTTTTAATTCAATAAGCGTATCGGTATCAGTATCGCCGATATTTTTAGGTATAAGAGTATCAGTATCGGTATCGTATCGGCAAAAAGGCGTATCGAGGCATCCCTAATATGAATATTGTATGATGACCAGTCATTATTATGAAATTTTGAGTGAAAATATGTTTGTGGCACACGAATGAGTAGCGGATGTCAAATGTTCCCAACACATTGTTGTTCGGTCACACTGGGTGCTACAGTAACATATGCTCAGTGCCAGACTTGTCGACCTTGATACAAATACAATCCGCCATCCACGTGAATAGCATGAGCCACACACGGCATGGTGTCGATGCGACGCCTCCATGGCCTGCTCGCGTCACGGATACTTGGACCACACATGCCCTTACCAACCTCTACTTGTGAAAGCATAAACAAAAGCATGCACAATATAAGCGGCCCTTATGCTACGCCCGACTTACTTTCTTGTAATGTTCCAGACTCCGACAGAAAAACTAACAGTTGTTCATTTGCAAAGCTATTAACAAAGTTTTTAATTGAATCAATGTCTGTCGCATGCATGAGCTCGGCGACCGCCTGCGAACTGCGAGGGTGTCAGCTGCAGTCAGACACATCTGTTGCGCAGGACGTCCCGTGACGTCAATGCACGAGCTAGTCACAATACTCTGGAGTGTAACATTAGTAAAGCGATACCCGAATCAAGTGACATTCATTTTTTCGATGCTTCGTCTCCGTGATTCTACGAAAGTTAAGCTTTGTGGTTTTAGTTTTCTTAATGTTAATCCGAAAAGGAAATAACCCCACTAAATTATGAGCTAGCGTGTTCGTCGAATTTACTACTTTTACATTGTGGTATATCCAGAAGATAGGTATGACTCTATTTGTTGGTGAATGAATTCTACGATGGACGAACGCATCACACTATACAACACTCAATAAAATGTAACGAACAGCCGGTCTATTCGTTGAAAACTTAGGTGAAGTGGGTTGTCATTCCACGTAATGCTATACGAATTGACAGCTCACTTCACCAAGGTTCTCACGGGAGATTTTGACAGAATCGCTCGGCAGCTTTCTGACGGTGCGGTGTTTACTGTGTTTAGCGAAGTAGGGCTTTCGCTTCACATTGATCATAGATACGTATTCACCAACGAGGATCATTCAGAGAGTATTGTTCGGTGGCGCTAGCAAAGAGAGGCGTAACACGAGGGCGTGAAGTGACGAGAAATAACATGCCATCTGCTCACCAGTGTCCTTTGAATCCTGCGCAAGGGGGACAAACAAAACATATTATATTATCACAAGATTACCACGTCATGCGTGCGGCTCTAAAACCCTCACGATAAAACTTTATGTGATGAGTATCACTTCTGGAAATTAGTTCTGTTCTCATATAATTATGAAATTCAAAGTTAGCATTATTAACGTCGGGACCGCATTTGTTGATTAATTTATTGTATTTCTACATTTAGAATATGTTGAAGGGATGTTCCTATATTTATCAGAAATGCGCTAGCATCATCATGATAAGGGCCCGGGCCCGTCTCCACGGTACGGAGCCGCGCTCTGGTGCAGTCTTCATTAGTTTAAAGCTAAATAAATATGGGTTGCCTAGTTGTTTAAACTTATCAATTTAATTAGTGTTAATAGAAACTACCTAAACCTACATCCTCTGCAGTTTTCCCTCTAACTTGTAAATATTCAATTGTTTTAACTTTCTGCTAATAGAATGAATCACATGATGTAAAACTGCGCTTCACTTAGTGCGAGCATTGGGAGTTCATTTAAGGATAAATGAGAATAAAACTATTTGTTTATTTGATAAATGAGAATAAAACTGTTTGTTAACCTGAGAATAAAACTATTTGTTTTACAAAGTTGCATTTGGTTGGAGGGACCGCCACACCTATTAAATTACCGAATACAGTCGATTGGTGCGTGTACGTCGGCGTCGGCTAATTTGCAGCCCCGTTCAATTTCTCGTTTTAGTTCAATTCGTCGCAGTTCCTCCAGTGGGGAACAACCTTCTGGTTACATTGTTGCAAGGTCAAATCCCGTGTATTTCGTCGTGTCAGTCGACGGTTTTCCATGAATTGAAGCGTCTTTATGTATTGACATTGTAGCATTTTTGTTTCTTGCACGGATTTCATGCGCAATATGTTATACATTATTTGTGCTATGGAGATCGCGGTGGAACCCCTGCAGTGCAGCAGTGCGCGCATCGTTTGTAATGATGACACGCTGACGCTTCTCGTCACCACGGTGATCTCATCTCGGCCGGTCGAAGGACTCAGATCCTTCTCACTGCGAACTAGATGGCTTCTAGTAAAGAATCTGTTACAGGTAAGTGAACTTTGTTCATTATCCTACTTCCTACTAATATTACAAATGTGAAAGTTTGTGAAGACGTTTGGAGATTTGTTCTTCAATCACGCTTAAACCGTTGAACAGATTTGGATGAAAATTGGCACATTGATATACCATTTCCTGGATTAACATATAGGATACTTTTTATCCCGATATTCCCACGGGATCGAAATTTACGCGGGTGAAACCGCGGGGCGTTGCTAGTAAGTTATAACAGAACAGGTAGGTAGGGAATATAGAATAGGTAGGTAGGGAATATAGAACAGGTAGGTAGGGAATATAGAACAGGTAGGTAGGGAATATAGAACAGGTAGGTAGGGAATATAGAACAGGTAGGTAGGGAATATAGAACAGGTAGGTAGGGAATATAGAACAGGTAGGTAGGGAATATAGAACAGGTAGGTAGGGAATATAGAACAGGTAGGTAGGGAATATAGAACAGGTAGGTAGGGAATATAGAACAGGTAGGTAGGGAATATAGAACAGGTAGGTAGGGAATATAGAACAGGTAGGTAGGGAATATAGAATAGGTAGGTAGGGAATATAGAACAGGTAGGTAGGTCAGACACTTGTGTTGCGACACGCGAGCTGCCACTGACTGGCAGATAAAGGTTTCATGTTGCAAATGAGCAGAGGTAAGTACTTCGCGCTAGATGAAAACTTAATAAAGTGATATGATTTTTTTTTAATATCATGTCGATACCGGAAATTTCAATTGTCGTAAAGGACAAAACACGACTTTTCAGTAGAGACAAAAAAACAAAAAAAAAATTGTTTTTAACTCATAACTTTTTCATACAAAGTACAATATTCATGATGTCAAAAGAAACCCCAACTATTTTTTCGTGTTCTATCCTTTTAAATTAATAAAATAAACCAAACTTAACTATTGACGAAAATGAGAGTCCTTTACAGCTCACAAAAATAGAATTTAAGTCCTTTACAGCCACGAAAAATTGGTTATAGTAAAGTCAGATGAGTCGCAAAGGACTAATCTTGATCATTAATGGGTAGTTCAAGTCAATTAAATCAGAGACTAAGGGGGTAAAAGAACAAAAAACTAAAGATCTAGTTAAGAAATACCTACAATAGGTAGTAAAACTAGGTGAAATAAAAGGTTTTTTTATTATTTTTTATTTATTAATCAATATATTTTATAAAAAAGTAACAAGAATGTTATTCTAATAGGAACTCAAAATTTAATCAAAATGTGATGCTATTTTTTAATTTAAATCGCAAGTAATCGTTGCGATGCTGAAAAACAACTAAATTTTTTGGATAATCAGCTAATAAACTAATCTACTAACTAGTTTTTTTTTAATAATTATTAATGAAACTCAAACAATATTGATCAAGACAGTCTTATATTTAAAACTAGCTTCTGCCCGCGACTTCGTCCGCGTGAAATTTCTTGTTCCCCCGACCCACCCCGTCGCATCGCCTGCCTGCGCTTTTAATTCGTTTACCTTTTTTCTGACTTTTTTTCTTTTTGCTTGACTCCTAAAGGTCATAGCGTGATGTTAAATAGCCTATAGCCTTCCTCGAGAATTGGGCTATTAAATACAAAAAGAATTTTTCAAATCCGACTGGAAGTTCCAGAGATTAGCGCGTTCAACCAAACAAACAAACAAACTCTTCAGTTTTATAATATTATAAGTACTTATAGATATAATTAAAATAACCAAAAATAATAACAAATTTAGCCCACCAGAACTGAAAACTCAAACAATTGATATTCTAAAGTATAATTAAATGACAAGTAACTTCAGTCTTTTAAAATTATTAGTAATTAAACATAAACACTAAATATTTTTTTCAAAACATAGTTGGTCTTTTAGAATAATAAAATTAGAATAACCGTGTCCCGCTAGGAACATTATTTAAACATTTAAAATGTAAAATCATAGAGATCAATTGCGTCGATATCGTCTTCCTCGTCAGTTTCAAGAAGAATGTCTTTAACAGTTCCTAAAGACGGTAGATCTAAATACTTCTATATAAAGTTTTTCACTTAGGTGTAATTTTGAATTATTTTGGCAATGTTTGAGATAAGTCCTAAATAAATTTGTAGCATATTTAAATTCTTGAGGTAAATATGGACATGAACTCTTTTTACGACAATAATGCGAAGGAACGGCTGGAAGGCTTCGGATGAAAGCTTTTGCGTATGCTTTATCTTCATCACTATACTTCTCTGCATGACATGTTCTCTTTTCTACGCTTGCCATATGCGTGCATTTTTACTGTATATAAAATAAGCTTTTGGGAAATATTTAATGTGTTAATCAAAAACTTTTGGCAAACTGATCTAGATCCTTCACCTTCGTTTATAACATATTCAAATGATTGGCCTCTTCTGCTTTCTACATATTTAGTTTTTTTTTCTTTTGATTGGAATCGGTTGTGCACATCTTACGATCCGGTCTTTTCGACGTTGAACATCTAGATTCCAGAAATATTTAAATAGGCTCATTCGTCTATCCTCTGATACTTTGTAACATTGTCTAGCACATATGCCACATATTTATTTCATACGACTTACCAGAATTTTTTTTGTTTCCTTCTGTTTGTTTTCGTTTTTGGTTTTGTCTTTAATTAAGTTTTCTAAGGCTCTCTTTTCGTTTTTATCTATTATTTTTTGTTTCAAAGTCAAAGTGCCTATTTGAAAAATGCTTTGCATTTATTTCAAATAGGCACGTAAAAGGCACTTTTGAACGTCAGAAATTACAACAAATAGAATTGATTCTAGTCGCCCATTCCAAAAGGTAGTTTTCGTATGGAGAAGACTGGGCATGAAACTCTACCGTTACTCTTTTAAATTTTTTTACAATATTTTGCATACATTAATTATGTAATAATAATATGTGAAGACGATGCACCTAAAATAAAATTACTATACCGCAATAGGTAAAATAATTAAAAATGAAACCATGACATATAAATTAATTATCTGATAGATACATGGTGTGGTAATAAGTCAGGGTGTGAGTTAAGTAGTTACAGAATGTAAATCAATTTAAATAAAAAAAAATAATAAATTTACAATTAAATTAGCAACCCGTTTGATTTTGTCTAGACTTTAGATCGTCCTATGGAGCAGCACCAGCATGTTTCCAAGCGTTCTTATCTTGGATATAATCTTCTAATTTATAGTATGCTAGCTTACAAAGTGTACGTTTAATGTGAGTTTTAAATTTTCTTTCATTTAATTGCAATATATCACAAGGTATTTTATTGTAACATTTAACACAGTACCCCATAAAAGATTTATGTACAGACGCCAGCACATCAACCTACCACAATCTGTCAGATTTTCCCAATCAACTTTGAACCTTATGCTTTAGCGATAAAGTTGAAAATCTATTAAAGAAATCTGACAGATTGTGGTAGGTTGATGTGCCGTCCGTACCTTGGCTAATCTGAAAAATGTCCTTTACGACAATTGAAATTTCAAAATATCCTTTACGACAATTGAAATTTCTGGTATCGATATTGTTTATAATGTCGTATAACTAGTTCAATGCAAAAATGACATTACGACCTCATAAATAAATTAAAACATGACTTTACGCTCCCTATTGAAAATTATTTTTACGATACATCCCAAATAGTAAAAAAAATCGAGCTAGAGCTGTTGAAAACCCAGGTCGTAAAGGGCTTTTTTTTAAAGATAGAAATATTTCAAATATACCAATCGATAGAGCTCGCGACGCTGATTCCAAATATGTATATAACTCATTTTCGGCAAAATGTCCTTTACGACAATTGAAATTTCCGGTATCGATGTGTTCTGCTCTAAGCTGTAGTTGTGCATATCTTGTAACAAAGTAGCGCTTCCCCGATGAGCGCCGAAAAGGAACAATGGGTGAATGAAACAATAACCGCGGTAATTGTTGTCACACGCGCCACCGCGCGGGAGAGGCGCAGAAACACAACTTGACAGCAGCATTCGCTGCCAACTACTGCGCACAGCAGTGCTAACACTAGCGTTACAAAAACCACCCTTATTGCTACGATAAAAAATGTCAATGTCAAATTGGAACCATTAATGTGCGGTTGACTGTACATGCGCTAATATATCACTTGAGCGTGCTAAGCCTCGTATTCATTAGAAAAAATAGTTGCACAAATTGTTTCAGCAACATGTTGCAGAGCAGTGTCGACCAGCAACATTAGATGGTACTGCAAACAATAAGGTTGCGCAGCTGTTGACATGAGGCTTCAGCCGCGCGCTGTGGCTGCCCGCGCGGTCCTTCTGCGAGTTGTTGGTGCGGCGGTCGCTGCGCCCGCGCCGAGCGAGCCTCTCGACCTTCAGCTTACATCACGCGCTACCGGGGCTTACACTCACAACAAAGTGTTCATGAAATTGCCACAAACAACCGCCTGCACACAATAAAACAGTTTGTAGTGAAAGCACGACTCATCAACTTCTCGTTGCACTGAAGTCATCAAGATGGATAGTTTGATACCTTTCTATGAAGCGCGTGATAGCTTTCATATGTGTTATGGTTACAGTTCTGCATGATTACGCAGCGCTACGCCGCGTGGAATGTTCTGCAACACTGACGCCGCCGCCGACTGGTGGCTGGACGCAGCACACAATCGTGCCACCTACAAGTAGCAACGGTTAATTTATTTCCGCCAACCAGTTAACATTTTAATGCACGAATAGTCTGAGCCCTGGCGTTTACATCACCTCCTGTCATTTGAATAACGCACATTAAACAGATGTCATTTCCATCAAATTGGGTGTTACGTCATGTCATCTGACTCAACGTTATTATTACTTTAAGAGATCGTTTTTCATCTATTTTTCCGGACAATGAACAAGGTCTTCATGCTTTAAAAAATCTTTTCATTGGTGTCACGTTCTAGCGATATGTATGTGACCACTCCCTGTTTTGCTTAAACCTGGTATTGCGGTTGCGGTGTGACGGTCACCGCTGACCTCAGCGGATAGAATGTCTTCCGTCTTAGTGGTATTGCCACTAGCTCTGCTCCAACGAGAAGCAGGCTGCTCTGACGCGAGCCTGAGAGCATGCACTAGGTATCTGCAGTGGCGTAGCTACGGGACCAGAGGCCCCGGTGCGAAAAAAAGTTGGGGCTATATCTATAAAACTGGTTAGGTTTTATTTTATCAAATAAAAACATAAATTATATCATCATTATACAATAGAACGACAGAAAGATGTTCTGAAGGTGGAAGATATTTTTAGCTAGGTCAGTTTGAGGTTTGCTTTGCAGGGGCCGAGGGCCCCCCTGAGCTTGGGGTCTCCGGTGCACGGCACCGCCTAGCCCTGCGATAGCTACGACACTGGGTACCTGCAACCAACCACACCTAGCTGACGGTAATCCTTCCATCCCTTCGCCCGCAATGTCATTAAAGTCGCATTATACCTGTCAAACGCCGACAGTAGTGGCGTGGCGGGATCGAACACTGGCACACATGCAAATGCAGCATGCAGCATTGCTCAATAATCTAGTTTACAAATCCCAATCAGCCCGGGGCGACGGATTCTACCGTTCGAGTATTTACATCTGTATGATTCATCTTTTCCGAACTATTCCACACTAGGATACGTTCGTATAAACCGTAGCGATCCTATTTTTTACTTTCAACATCAAAACAACTGATTAACTATGCTCCGAATGCTGGTGTGAAAAAACAGCGGAGGTGGTTTCCATATTTGCAGCGAGTCTTACTTGTCTATAATGAAGATGGGAACCTGATGAGACCAGATTTAGTAAAAAGAAATATATCTAGTGATTGTTTAAAAATGTCGCCTGCTGCCGCCGCCTGCCGCGGTCGCTGTGGGCTGTGGGGACTCACTGGTGGTGAAGTTGCGCGACGCGTAGGCGGCGCTCTCCTTGTCGTGCAGCAGCGTGAAGGCGTGCAGCTGGTAGGTGGCGCCGGGCGACAGCTCGCGCAGCACGTACGACCAGTTGCCGGCGCCGTCCACCGAGATGTTGCGCGCGCCGCCCTCCGCGCGCTCCGTCAGCGGGATCACCTGCGAGCACATTGTCACTCATCGCCCGCCGGGCCCCGGGGTCGGCCCGGACCCTACTATACGCTTTGCGTCGGGAACCGGACTCCTCACATACAATAAACTCTGTAAATTACGCTCACTTTGCCTAACTTTTGACATCCTACGGATCCGATACAATATCGATCAGACTGATTATGAATATTCACAGAATGTGTGCATTTCGTGAAAATTCTGTGCAGATTACAAACTTGTTTTTTTTTCCAAGGTACTTCTCAATTTGCATATTTTACTAAATGTAAGTTAATAGAAGAAGTTTGTTTTTTCACTACCGTTTTGTGCGAAAATGCGCAAGCCTTATTTTTATGGAACAGGACCTCATGCTCAGCTGAACATTACACCAACGAGATAGTCCCATAGTTAACTTCTCTCCACAAAATGATAATTTTGATTGAAAACTTCATCTCACTATGTTACCTTGTTAAATAAGGCGCCAAGCGAGAGAACTCACCAGGAACACACGAACACGGCGACATGGTCGACGACTCATCGCATACTTTTTGTCACATTGTTCACAAACAATGAGTGAGATTGGCGGAACCGATCAATGAGTTACAAGAAAATTACGACTTTATTAAATAAACATCAATGAGAATTACACTAGGCACATATTTCATACTACGAAGATAATACGAAATAATCCCGAATATTCCCAGTCGCCCCCACATGGATTGCCACCAGGTGGCAATCGGGAATAAAATTCTCAGTTACCACCGGGTGGCGACTGGGAAGTTATTGGCCCCACTTCAAATCGCTGTACACTGCGGCGTGGATCGCCGACCGCCCTCATCGTAGTCTGTCTCACGGCCGCGATGAGGGGGTTGGCGGTCAGACTTTTCCAATGTGGTTTTATTAGAAGATAAGTGATATTAGTAGGGATATACAAAGAAAATTTTCTTCATCGTAGTTGCTTTTAATCACTTATTGGCTTTTATGATTAATAATAATTAATCATAAAAGCCTGTAAGTGTGTATATAAATTCCTATCACAGATAATCAAAGTATTTACAGTACCCGGCGATAAATATTGCACATCGACCTTTGGAAAGAGACAATCGGCTAATTTCGGCTTCGTAGAGCGTTATCTCTGTCGCACGAAATACAAACAGTCCGGTATCTATTAGGAGCTGTTAAAACAATTATGATTTGCTTCTTTTTATAATTATTTTTATTCTTTGTATAAAATACAAAAAAGGGTAAAGGTCAACGTGCAATATTTATCGCCGGGTACTGTACAATAAGTAGCTAAAAAAGGCTAATCACCAGTCACAGTCACAGATAATCAAATTACATATTTTCAATAATCATGTTTTAACAATAAAATTACCTTTACCTATACTCCATTTGAAAAAAGATTAGACATTTAAATAAAACTTTTTTACAGTCCGTTCAACCACTTTTTTGCTTTTAATACCATCTTTATGCCTACGGTATAGAAAAAATCAAAATCGGTTGAACGCACTGTAACAAAGGTTTATTTAAATGTCTTATTTCAAATGGAGTATACATGTTCATAAAATTTTGTATCAAAAAAGTAAAAGATGTAAATAGAAAAAAAAACTTAAAAATGAATGTCTTGTTGCAAGTAAATCACAGATCAACTGACTGCAATTTTTTTACTATTTACATTTTTTTGCGTTTTTGATACAAAATTTTATGATTAATAATGATAAGTGATTAAAAGTAACTACAATGAAGAAAATTTTGTTTGTATGTCCCTAATAATATCACTTATCTACCAATAAAACCACATTAGAAAAGTCTGACCGCCAACCCCCTCATCGCGGCCGTGAGGCAGACAACGAAAACCCCCGGTTGGCGATCCACGCCGCAGTGTACAGCGATTTGAAGGGGGGGCAATAACTTCCCAGTCGCCACCCGGTGGTAACTGGGAATTTCATTCCCGATTGCCACCTAGTGGCAATCCATGTGGGACTGGGAATATACGGCTAATCGGTTTAGTCCCATCTTGGCATCCTGTCATT
Organism: Luperina nickerlii; assembly: GCA_963855955.1. NCBI lineage: Eukaryota > Metazoa > Arthropoda > Insecta > Lepidoptera > Noctuidae > Luperina > Luperina nickerlii. The sequence goes on along the minus strand of OY979672.1, from coordinate 23,759,045 downwards.
AATCATCGTTAGGTACACAGTCATCCAAAAATGGATACATAGTATCAGTATATAGTGAGTAAATCAACTTGATTATTTATTTAAAGGCACGTGGGTACCAGTATCAGAATCACTCATCTTAAAGTGGGTTATAGCACGAGGTATTTTAGAAATAAGTTGACAGGTCTTTGATCAGAAGCCTTATAATCACGATTAACAATTAAAATTACACAGATTAACGCAGATGAATACGGATTAAGATTCAGGACGTAAGCGATCCGTCGTAACCGTGTAACCCACGCCACCGTTCGCCTCAAACTGCCCGAGTCCGATGGTTTTTGACGTTCTTGACGTTTCGCAAGAGTGACAGCCCGGCTGTCACTCTCGTCCACACAATTTTCATTCGTTCAAATCAATCCTGTGAATGTCAAAATAAGGTCTTCAATTAATCCTACTAGATGGCGCTAGGGACGCGCCTTCATATTAAATCAAAATAAATATTTATCAAAAGTTAATGTTTATAAAATAAGTTTAAATTTAAAATACTAGTGTATAGAGGAGAAAGTAAAAGATATTTTTATGGGACTTGCACAGACAAGTTTTTGAATCACCCTAATTAGAGGCTCCATTATCTCGGCAGTAACTTAGAAAATCTCAAAGCATGAGCATGGCGTTTTAAAATGAATGTTTTTAGTTCCTAATACATGTTGTCATACTGTAAAATAAATAAGTAAATATTGTTTAAATACTTTAGTATTAAATGAGCAATATTTAGAAGCTCCAAAGAGATTACAAAAGTATATATAAAAAATTTTATAATCTCTTTGGAACCTCTAATTAGAGCGCTTCAAGTCTGTGAAAGTCCTATAAAAATATCTTTTACTTTGTCATACACTAGTATTTTAAATTAAACTTGTTTTATAAACGGTAATTTTTGAAAAATATTTTTTTTTTATTTAATAAATAATCAAGTTGATTTACCTACTATACTTGTGCGGAATTCGTGACCGTGGTGGGCAAGTGATACACAGGAATAAGTTGTAAATAAGTAACGATTAATTTATTACGATATCAAGTAACTAAAGCTAGCAGTTACACTTGACACGAAAAAGTAAAATCAAATAAGGTTACATGAATGGTAAAACTACTAGAAACACGAAGCTCGCCGTAAACTATTACGGCGAGCTTCGGCGAGTAAAGTATGATCGGGGGTCAGAGAGGACCTCGCACGATCGTAGTTCAGCACAGACTGAAGCTCCGAACCAAAACTCTCCCAAATCTGCCGTTCACTAAACAAAGGACGCGGCAAATCCACATCTGCCTTTTAAAAGTATAATAAAACACGAGAAATGCAGATGGGTACAATACAAGACAACTGAAAATAACAGAACAATGAACCTTAACTATAAATAGCAAATAGGTACAATACAAGATAACTAAACATAATAGAACAATGAAGAACCTTAACTAAAAGTAAAGAATCATGAAAGACAATAGTACCTATAACTTAAATCGCTTGCAGATGTTCAACGTGGGAAAAACACAAAAATGAAACTTTCTAAAAATTATTACAATAAGTTCCTCTATAAAAATATTACATTCTTAAAACTATGCAAGGGATGGGTACGTAAGACACAGTCCCTACATTACCCCCTTACCAGTGATAAAGATCACGAAACACCTGCCTGATAGTAATCAGGAAATTTAAGTCGCCTACCAGAACGGCGAGGAATATGCTTGCCAGGCCAACTTAGGTTCCAGTGAGTCGGAACCGGTTGCCGCATAGTTCACGGTGAGTCGGAACTGTCTGCGAAGATGTCCCCAGTGAGTCGGGGTGGCGCGGGCTCTGCGGTATGCTCCAGTGCGTCGGTGCCGCATAGTTCACGGTGAGTCGGAACTGTCTGCGAAGATGTCCCCAGTGAGTCGGGGTGGCGCGGGCGCTGCGTTATGCTCCAGTGCGTCGGATGTGGTACAGCGACCAGAACGGCGAGGAATATGCTTGCCAGGCCAACTTAGGTTCCAGTGAGTCGGAACCGGTTGCCGCATAGTTCACGGTGAGTCGGAACTGTCTGCGGAGATGTCCCCAGTGAGTCGGGGTGGCGCGGGCGCTGCGTTATGCTCCAGTGCGTCGGATGGGGTACAGCGCCGGGTTGAGGCTGGATGCTGCGTCGACCAGGAGAGGAATTGAGCTCTGCTTGTTGACCGGCCGAAAGTGCAGTGTGCTGTGCCGAGGTTGCTGATGAGGCTGAGGGTGATGACCAGGTATGCGCGGTCGCTGCATGCTGGTGGTCAGGATACCCGTTGAAGCCGTGGGAGCTGGCTGGCTGGGAATGCGCGTCATCCGCCGCTAGTGACTCCCGCTGGATCGCTCGCCATTTTAACACGTACTTTGATTTAGCACTCGCGAAACTCTTTACGCACTGTCACGAACTCACGCTATATGATAGTTTTGATCACGTCGGGGTCACCACTGTGCGGAATTCGTGACCGTGGTGGGCAAGTGATACACAGGAATAAGTTGTAAATAAGTAACGATTAATTTATTACGATATCAAGTAACTAAAGCTAGCAGTTACACTTGACACGAAAAAGTAAAATCAAATAAGGTTACATGAATGGTAAAACTACTAGAAACACGAAGCTCGCCGTAAACTATTACGGCGAGCTTCGGCGAGTAAAGTATGATCGGGGGTCAGAGAGGACCTCGCACGATCGTAGTTCAGCACAGACTGAAGCTCCGAACCAAAACTCTCCCAAATCTGCCGTTCACTAAACAAAGGACGTGGCAAATCCACATCTGCAGTTCCTAAACAAAGGAAGCGGCAAAACGATTGCCTTTTAAAAGTATAATAAAACACGAGAAATGCAGATGGGTACAATACAAGACAACTGAAAATAACAGAACAATGAACCTTAACTATAAATAGCAATTGGGTACAATACAAGATAACTAAACATAATAGGACAATGAAGAACCTTAACTAAAAGTAAAGAATCATGAAAGACAATAGTACCTATAACTTAAATCGCTTGCAGATGTTCAACGTGGGAAAAACACAAAAATGAAACTTTCTAAAAATTATTACAATAAGTTCCTCTATAAAAATATTACATTCTTAAAACTATGCAATTAACTAAAAGTAAAGAATCATGAAAGACAATAGTACCTATAACTTAAATCGCTTGCAGATGTTCAACGTGGGAAAAACACAAAAATGAAACTTTCTAAAAATTATTACAATAAGTTCCTCTATAAAAATATTACATTCTTAAAACTATGCAAGGGATGGGTACGTAAGACACAGTCCCTACATACTGATACTGTTCCCATTTGTTTATGTGTACATACCTAACAATTTTATTATTTAGGACAGGGGGCCGAGATGGGAATGTTTCTTGGGTATGATAAATAAATTCATGGGTGCCGAGATGGAACTAAACCGGCTAATCCTTATCTTATGATGTTTCCATACCTACTATATGTATTATCATATTCTTTAGCTGCGGGAAAATAAATCTTCTCAGTTTTTTTGTTTTACAATATTTGCTTTAGGTGTTTAAGATTAGGTACCTACATTTACGTACGCAAACGAATCATTTGGTGGGCTTCTCACGGTGCGAGATTTTTCATACGCGCAATACTTTAAAGATACTAGTACAAACGAATTTACACATTATTTCTAAACAAACAATGATCAAAATCAAAGACCGAGCGCGTCTGCGGTTTGAAACGCTCGTTCAGTTATTTCGATCTTTATGTTGTTACCAATAATTTAATGATTTCAATTCCTTTGTTCATAGGAATGGCCGTGCGCGTCCTTAAAATCACGTACTGTGGGAAGCCACCCACAGACTTGAGACGATTTCAGCATACATACATCGAGGGGCTTGGCCATGTAGTTAGTTAAGGTTTAACTAAAAAGTACCTTAAATCGAAATCCGGTATAGTCGCCATTCGCCGGCGGCGACCACGAGATAGAGGCCTGCTTGTTGCGGCCGAGCGTCACCGTTAGGTTCGTGGGCGGTTCCGGCGCTGTGTTTACCAACAATGCAATTGTTATTATTGTTCACTTTTACAAGGCAGAATAAAACAAGGTAAGTGCCTAAGTTAAATAATTCGTTATTTGTCTACGAAATAAATTGACTACTACCACTACACAGTAAATGATAAATTGATGATTTATCAATTTATCTAAAACTAGAAACAGCAGCAGCAAAGAATAAGTTAACAATCATACTACATAGTAAGTTGTAATGTTGACAATGATTTTATAAGCTACAGCAGGCATTATGATAATACCAACACAAGCAATAAAAACAATGAAAACCGGCAAATTGCGGATGTAATAACTAAGTGAAGACTACCAGTGATGATGGTTTGATTCCACGTCAAAAGGTCGGCGAATGTGGCATTGGAGTAGTAGAGCATGAAGTGGTACTTGGTGCCGGGCAGCCCCACGAAGTTGATGGTGTTGGCGCGCGCCGCCACCGTGAAGTTGGGCGCCGGCGTGCCGTGCGGCGGCCGGTAGTCCAGCCGGTAGCGGCCGCCGTCCGGCGCCTCCGGCTCGCCGCCGCCCGAGCCCGGGATCTCGATCACCAGGTCGGCGCACTCGCCGCCTCGCCATGTACTCTGCACAGTATTCGAGTACTTACATCAAATTGATCTCCTTTCAAGATCGAACATCAAATAAATTGTTTACTAGAAACTGTTTTTTGTTAGAATAGAATAGATAATATACACATAATTGCAATGAATCTAGGTACACAAAACAGTTGTTACAGTTTGTGAGGACTTCACGTAGGACATCCTAGCTTATCATAGCATACAATTGTAGTCCATTAAGAGTAAACTAGTCGCGAGCTCTAACTCACTGGTGGTCATGGCCAATAAGCACGCTGTCTCACCTGGCTTCGTGTCCGACAGAGCTAGTATCAGTGATGAGCAGTTAGACGCTGGTCTATACGAACACAGTCTAGTTCTCATGCACAGAAACACCGTTCCGAACTGACAGGCGCGTAAAAAAAATCGAAAAGTGTTTCGGAAAATCGAGTTTTATGAAAAAACCACTGCATAAATCAATTACTAATAAAGTTTATTGAACTCTTCGATAGCTGAGCTTTGTCGGTACTGACTTGGTTTTGAAGATTTTACAGTTCTTTTTTTATTACTTAGTTACACCCAAAGTTACGTTAAAAATAGCAAGAAAAACGAATCTTTGTTAGCTCGTAACTTTTGTATGGCTTTTTATTTTACTTTTCTATTTCCGTACAGACAAAATTAATAATAAGTCAAAACGATATCATGTTTAACTTTGGATGCACAATATCAAACAGTGGAGTAATACTGTCCCGAAAGTATGGAAAACATAAATCGACTAGTGGCACCTAAATAAATAATAATAATTGAACTACTAATTTTTAATGTTATTTATTTTAGAGATGATTTTTCCAACGCCAGATAATTTTATCGGAGGAATAATTTTGAATTTAAGTTATCGGCTAGGTATTCTTGTACTGAATATTAAAAAAAATCTATTATATGCTGTTCGATGTTCGCTTACGAAGATCTACGAGGGTGAATCAAAAAATTCTTGGAATCAATATTAAAAAATTCATAGATTTAAACAAAAATATTTTATTTTTCTACATACTTAATCTCCCTCCAATGCAATGCATGCATTTAGAATAACGCGTTTCTAAATTCCTTATTCCTTGCGAAAAAAATTGTTTTTCTCGACTCTCGAAAAACTCCTCTACGGCAGCCATAACCGCGCCATTATCGTGAAATTTTGTTCCACGAATTTCCTCTTTTAATTTTGGGAATAAGTGAAAATCACTTGGGGCTAAGTCCGGAGAATATGGTGGGTGGTCAAGGAGATTGAAGCCCGCACAGCGGATTGCGTTGAGCGCAACTTCCGATCGATGAGCAGGAGCATAATCTTGAAGAAACAACACGCACAACGACAGTTTCCCACGACGTTTTTCTTTAATCGCTTCACGCACTTTCTGTATTAAATTTGCATAATATGGTCCAGTAATCGTCTGGCCTTTTGGCATGTAATCAATAAAAAGGATTCCTTCACTATCCCAGAACACTGAGGCCATAACTTTGCCAGCGGTAGGAGCAACTCGAAATTTCTTAATGGATGGAGAGGATGGTCGTTTCCAAGACATGCTTTGTCTCTTAGTTTCAGGATCGAAATGGTGGACCCACGTTTCATCCATGGTGACAAGGCGACGGCAAAAGTTATCCGAATCACGCTGGAACATTTCGAGATCACGCTTAGAATTTTCCAAACGTCGCTTTTTCGGCGTCCCACAGGGTAGTGTTTTAGGGCCTACCCTCTTCCTCCTGTACATTAACGATCTCTGTAGTATGGAAATAGAAAATGCAAGAGTATTCTCGTACGCAGATGATACATGTATTGTGTTCTCTGGTTCATCCTGGCACGAAGCCAAAATAAGAGCAGAGGCAGGAATGGCTCGGGTAGCTGAATGGCTAAAAAGTAACTTACTTTCCCTAAATACTAATAAAACTAATTACATATGTTTTAGTATCAGTAACCGAACACAGCCTATTGAAGAGTTAGATCTAAAGGTACACATATGTGGAGACATGTCTGCTGTTAGCTGTAATTGCACATGCATTGAGAAAGTGACTAAAACTAAATATCTTGGAGTTGTGGTAGATCAATCACTGTCCTGGTACCCTCAACTAGAGCAGATTTCTGGGAGGATAAGGAAACTAAGTTGGATCTTTAAAACCCTCAGACATATTGTTCCAACCAAAATAGAGAGCTGTAGGAACCGTCCCAGAAATCTCTTAAATGAAATATATGCGGCACTGGCCCAGTCTGTACTATTATATTGTATCCCAATTTGGGGCGGTACAGCAAAAACAAAATTTATTAATATAGAAAGAGCGCAGCGTGCATTAATAAAAATAATGTATTTTAAAAATAAAAGGTTCTCCACCACAAGCTTATACCAAATAAGTAATTTACTCTCTGTAAGGAAGCTGTACATTACCCAAACCATACTAAAAAAACATAAAACCCTACCATTTAACGATAAGGAAAAATCTAAAAGAAGAAAAGATTTAGTACTCCAAGTTCCCCAAACTAAAACTAGATTTGCATGCAATCAATTTAATAAACGCTCTACTCAGCTGTATAACAAAATTAACAAACACGTTTATATATATAATAAAAGTTACCACGACTGTAAAAAGAGTATAATAGACTGGATAAAACCACTTACCTATGAGGAAACTGAGGCACTCCTGGTACATGTTGGGTAGCCGAAATATACCACATATTATATCTACCATAATTATCTTTTAACTACACACCATGCCACACCACACACCCCATCACACACACCACTCACACACGCCACACCACACCAAAGCACATCACACCACACGACAACGCAACGCAACACACCAGAAACCATACCACACATCACATACCTCACAACATTCCACGCACCTCGCCACACATCACACCACATCGCGCCCCTCAACACACAACACATAACACCGCACTCTTACCACACCACACCTTACATTACTTGCACTGACTGGGAATAAGTTTATTGTATTTTACTGTTATTCATTTAAATTGTAACTTTACTTAAATAAATTTTTGTTTTCTTAAGAATAGTATGTATAAACTAAATATAAATACAGAAAAATGTACTTACATTGCATATTTACCCATATGTTGCAGTACACTATAATATCAACTAGTGTTACTATAAGTGTACGTCAATGATGTTGAAAGAGCGGAGCCTTCTAATACAGGCATTGTTTGCCTAAATGGGGGCTCCAAACACATTAACATGTAATGTAATATCTAATTGACACAATAAACTATTTTGTATTTTGTATTTGTATTTTTGTATTTGTATTTTTGTTTTCGTCGGTTAACATTCGTGGCACCCATCTTGCCGACACTTTTTTGAAACCCAGTGAATCAATTAAAATGGATTGAACGCTACCAAATGATATCTTTAGGATCTAAGCTATATGTTTTATAGTTATTCTTCTGTCTTCCAAAACCAGATTCTCAACCTTTTTGACATTTTCTTCCATAACGGAGGTTGAAGGCCGCCCAGAACGCGGATCATCTTTACAGCTTGATCCAGTCTGTCGCAACTCCATACAAAAAAAAAAGTCTATGAAACGGACTACAAGTTTAATGGCGGCTATTTTCATCTCATTCACTTCCTCAGTCTCACTCTTTCTTTCATAAAATGTTTCGCAGTTATGTTTTGACAGTGACATGTATTGTGTTGATAAAGCATTGTTTACTTGGTTTTCTAAATTGTTCTTCATTTGATTTAAAGATAATTTCAGTTAGCAAACAAGTGAAACGTTGTTAGGACTTGTTAAGTGAGAATGAACTTTCGGCGTTGCGAAATATGTGGCCTAAGGTCAGGAAGAAAAGACGGCACTAAACGCCACTTTTTGGCTAGATTTCCTCTTGATGAAGCAAGGTGAGATGATTTTTAATGATATATCAGGCATGAACTCCTCTTTAAGGAATATTTTATCATATTTTTTGTGTTAATTACGAAATAGCCGGTTCATCTCCATAGATAAATTTTAACTTTCATCAATATCGATATTGTTTTCAGATGTAAACTATGGGTCAAAATGAGAGAGTAAAAAGTAGCTTATGTCAATCTGTGTACCAAATTTCAATTTAATCGGTCCAGTAGTTTTTAAGTTTATTCATTACTAATAAAAAAAAAATATAAACTTTTATTGTTTATGTTTCAGGCACTTCTACTGCTAGTGGAGCAGACAACAATGTATTTTGCATCAAAATACCCCAATACGATCGATAGGTGAGTTAAGTAGTATATAAAGGTTTAATTAATCACTACAATATACGGAATATGTACAAAAAATATATATTATATTTATTATTTTTTATTGCAGATGTATGTCCATGTATCTCCAATCCAGGAGTGGTACCTAGTATTGGTAGTTCATTGTCTTGAAGAGAGCCTAACATATCTGAGGTACCTACTTTGAGCGGCGCAGGATCACTAACCGGTGCCATTCGATTTCATAAGTACCGAAATAGAAACCAAATAGGTATATACTATGCAGTTTGTGTGAAAATACCAGTCTACGTACAAAAATGTTCGGATCCCTTTAGTAAATAAAAAAAAATAAAAAATTAAGAAATGATGGTCTTGACTTATTTATTGTGTAACCTTGCCTAAAATTTTGTTTTAACGTTGGAGGTATGATATAAAATATATATACTTCCACCATTAAAACGAAATCGGGATTTTGAAAATATTTTTCAATGGTAATAAATTCAATATGAATATCGATATCGATATATTCTATGTAGTATATGCAGCACATCACTATTTTGTTTGTCATTTTGGTAAAATTGACAGTTTATTTGCGTATTGTTGGCCATAGATTTTGTTGCCTGTTTTGACATTTGTGTAGATTATATGTTTCTATGGAAGTCCCGTCTCTTAAAACGTAGTGTATTATATCCTCTTTGGCTTGATCTACCTCTTTTAAATTCAGCCACTCAGTACGCAGCCGTAGAATCGTGTACAGCATTATCCCCTAATGTCTGCTGAATGTCCGAAAAAATTTCCTTTGTAGACATTTTTTTCAAACTTAAATATTTTATCACCGCATGTAACTCACTTTTATCCATAATTTTGTATTTTTAGCAACTCGTTGCACAAAACAATTTATTACGTGCGAACGAACTGACAAACACAAGTGACAGTTTGCATAAATATTGTGTGTTTGTCACTCTTTAATTTGAATATCGAACTTCTCCCAAATAGGTTTTATATACAATGTGGGGCAGGACGATTGACATTCCTTTAAACCACGTAAAGAGTGGCATCCACTTTACCCGTATACAAAAAATCAATCAAATCCAATGAATACTTTAGCCACAGGAAATTATTTTTCATTTTCTTATTTTTCAACATGATGTAGAACTGAGTCCGTAATAATAGGTAAACATTGTAAGGTCAAGAACCTGTCCAAAACCGTACGATTCTATTCTCTACTTCGCAATAGATAGATGCTTGAAAGACAGAGAAAAGTGTCATACGATCCCTATCTGACACGCCCCGCCCACTCCCGCAAAATACTACAATTAGAAAGAAAAAGAAATATTACTTACGCAAATAATGCATTAGTGGTGCATAGAAAATTGCGAGTGTGTGTGTGAGCGGAATTTTTCGGCAAAAAGTCCTTGACTCGGTAACTATGTCAGTCAGTGCATAGCGGCGCCCTTTGAGGTTAGCACACGCCGACTTTTTTTATCACAAGACGAGCCGCGCGCGCATTGTCGTTATTTTATGAAAAGTTTTAGTTGTTATTGTGATTAAAGACGATTTATGATAGTTGGATTAGTGCATAGTGTGTGTAGTTTAGTGTGACTTATTGTTAAGTGATAGTGTAATATTAGTACTTAAGTTATTTAGGCATTTATTAGGTAGCTAGTTTTGTGATTTAGGTTAGGTTTGTAAGTTTTTTAGTTTAATTATGCCTCAAATAAGCTGAGGAGTACACCGACATGGTACTTACGTACGGAGAATGTCACCAAAATGCGGCTTTAGCATTGCGTACATATCGGGAGAGATATGGTAACACAAAAAACGTGCCCTACCAATAGCCGTGTTTTTACCCTGGCCGTTCAGAGGTTACGAGAGCATCAGCCTTTGGTTCCTCAAGGAGAGGGCGTGTCTTCAAATTCAAGTATCGAGGACCAGATATTACAACATTTTGAAAACAACCCGATTCATAGAATTTTGAAACGGCATGCACGGCGACCTTACAAGTTCAGAAAAGTTCAACAACTTTTATCCAGAGATCTGCCATGGACGATTTAAAAATTAAAATAATTAATGCCTTCGACAAACTTAAAAGAATGGCAGATGGGGACCTTGTTAAGACGAGTCCGTGAAAATTTAATAAGACGATGTCGCTTGTGCATAATGAACAACGGGGGACACTTTGAAAATTTGACTATTGATGATTTAAAGATTGTGATGTGATATTATGTGATTAATTATTCAATCAGTGATCTTTTATTAATTAACAACTCGCAACTTAGTGAATTTATGCCGCTGATTTGTTGAAAGTACCTCCGCCCAACACCGCGCCGCGGCCGCCCGCGCCGCCCGCTGCACCCCGCATCACGCCGCGCAATAGGTCAGTGACTTTTCGTAGATAAAGCGTGTTTACTTTTTATGCAGTTGATTCTGCCATTTATTTTGTTTGAAAATTGAAATTTTTAAATTTTCCATATCCTACTAATCTTCATGTTTTAAAATGTTTTGATGGACTAGTACTGTGCTCGTTTTAATTTAATGTCGTAATTCCTGTTCCACATTGTATATGCATTTCTAAGAACTTTTTGATTCACGTATGTTTTCAGTAACCGAATGATCCACACCAGTTTAATTATTTATTGATATTACATCTCACTTACACCTAACGAGGAAGTCTAGCTGACACACATCAATCTCAAGAGTTAGAATATAGAGGTATGAGGAACAGGGTGTAAAGTTCACTCATACTCTATAGAAAAGGGAGGATCCTCCGACCAGACGGGTGTTGTGTCTGGCGGGCAACTGCCCGTTGATTCATGTCGGGCCGTTGTATCTATGCTAGTTGCGCGGTAAACTCTGCTTGCGCTATGCAGGATTTGCGTGACGTCAGTATGACGCGTTGTTTGTATGTGGCGTTGTAGATACCGCTACAAGAAAAAAACTGGCACTCCGGTAGTGCCGACAGAAGTGAAAACTTGAACAATTACGAGTGTATTTTGTGAATCGTCTTATAAACAAAACACGCGTGTTAAGGTGTGTTCCTTATTTTATAGGGTTTTTTGCAAATCAGGTATGATGACCAAAGTGACTGGTTTATTCTTCTCGTGAAAGGAATTTATTCAGATTTACAAATAAGCACACAGGATAGACTTCAGTTCGTGGTGTTGGTCGCGGCAGTGGTAAGAGAAGCAAGCCCATGGAGCTCGTCGTCAGTTATATATCCGTGGTTCAGCGCCATCTCGTCGTTGTTGGATGAACTACGTAGTTAGTACGCGAGGCCCTCGTAGTTCTTCCCGATGTGCATAGATGGCGCTGTCCTCAACAACGCGCGTCTTTCGTTTTACGTCGTAGACAGAGAATACTATAGACAAATTGATGTCTTTTGTCACATTCCCACAAGAAAAAGAGCAAATTACGCCGATATCGTGTAAAGAAATGAGACAGAACGATGAGATTTTTTGTTTCACGTCGCGTGCCACGATTTTGAAGGTTAGCATAGTACTTTGGTAAACAAAGTTTGACAGTTATCGTGCAGATAGTTATCGTCTTCTTGTAAAATTCAGTTTTTATGTGCTATATGTTTATTAATTTATGTTATTTTATGTTGTGAACAATTTAGACTTAATATTTCAATCATTTAAAAAAAAACATGGTGCGGTGTAGCGTTTTAAGGTGTAAAAGTGATAGTGGAACGAAAATGCTAGACTTGTCCTTTCATTCGTAAGTATAGCACTTTTTATCAGTAACTAGGCTATCAATAACTTTTTACTGTGTTCATACATTAAGTATAGTGTACCCTAGCCGTAAATTCATGGATAAAAAGCACAGAATTAACAATTACTAAGTTCTGACTTAAGAATTTTGGTGCTGCCAACTTTTCCATAAATTATTACCCACTTTTATGGGAAATCTGTATTCTGCAGTGTGTATCCTAATTCTATCTAATATTATACATACGAAAGTGAGTTTATTTGTTGGTTTGTTTGTTACGCTTTCACGCTAAAACGGTTGTACGGATTTGGATGAAATTTGGCATATCGGTAAACTATGACCTGGGTTAGGACTTAGGATATTTTTTATCGCAATATTCTCACGGAACCGAGACACATGCGCGTGAAATCGCGGGGCGCAGCGAGTTAATTATATTATCTGAAAAATTAATGGCTTGTTGCAGTTTTCCTGAAGGTGGTGATTTACGTCGGAATTGGATCATAGCTACAGGACGAACAGATTGGACACCAAAACCATCATCAAAAATTTTCAGCAGACATTTTGATAAAAAAAGTTAAATAAAAAGAAGAAAAAAAATTAGAAACATTTATACGAAGCTTGTTTTATTTAAAGGGCAATAAATCTAATTAATAAAGCTAATTAAAAATAAATTTGTTGTATTATTTACTTACAAAGCCAGATACTACTATCATCTAAGGAATGGCAGGTATTTAGAATCACATCATCATCATACATCGTCACTCTCTCCTGCTCTTAACGCAATTTATTTGAGTTCAGGAGCATGTCTTCCATACATCACATGCTTATACCGATGATAATCGATTTATCAGTGTCACTTTCAGGCTTTCTCTTGTTTTCCAATTTCACAAATTGTGGGGTAAATTTTTCCTCACACGGTAACCCTAAATATGTGACGTATTTTTGTTTTGTCTCTTTCTGCGACACGCTTTGCAGGCGTCTATAGTATTCTCTGTCTACGTTTTACGTCTTACGAATCTTACGATCAGGGTCACGTGACCTGACGCGAATTTAGAAGTTTTTACCCATTCCAAAAAAAGTACACAGCGCCGCTAAAGAAGTTTTCACTTCAACAACATTTCAAAAGGACATAGGATAGTGTTTATCCCGATATTTCCACTGGAAACTTATGCGATTGAAACCGCGGGTAGTACAAAGATAATAGTTTCGATAACTCAACGGCTGAACGGATTTGGATGAAATTTGGTAGGTAGGTAGATTAGGACCTGGATTAACATATGGGCTACTTTTTATCCCGAAATAACGCGAACGAAGTAGCAGGCAACAGTGCAGCCTGCTAGACGCGGTGACTTTTAGTATGTTTACTCCCTAAGCACCCTGAACAACTTTCTGAAGAAATCACTTAGGGCCCAGCTCACGCAGTCTACACCTCCTTTGTTAAGTGGACTATATACTTTGTAAAGTTTATTTTGATTCACGTGTATGTTTGTTCGTTTAAAGTATTATTGTGATATAAAACCGTTTGATATAAGAATAGCATAATTTCCTGATAAATTTACATAACCCTTTTTTTACAGTACAGCTGTTCTGAAGAATATTATGTTAATTACCTTAAACAGTCCCCTTAGAGAATCGCGCCTGCGGAGATTATATATGGCTCTGATGGCTCTTTTCTGCAGAATAAAAATAGAATCTATGTCTGCAGCCCGTCCCCAAAGTAAAATACCGTGTAAGACATGATACTATGAAAGTAACTAAAATAGACTAGTCTCGCGGTATCTACATCAGTAAATTGACGGATTTTTCTGACAGCATAAGCTGCTGAACTTAGCCGTCCTGCAAGAGATGTTAAATGAGGACCCTATTGTAGCCTTGAGTCGAGCATGATCCCTAGGAAAACAGTTTTATCTACGAATTCTAGTTTCTCTTGATTCAATATTATTTCACAATCACTACCCTTGACATTTGGTAAAGAAGGTTTAGCCAACAACTCTCGTTACTAAACTGGAGTTGTTTTGTTTCAATTAGGGCGCATTCCACCAAACTTTTATACACAGGATAAGTCTTATACTGGGAATAAATTTTGAATCTTTGACAGTTTATCCATACTAGAACTGTCAGACGTCAATTTTATTCCAGGAATAAAAGATCTCTGATTTTGGTAAATCAGCCCTTAGCCTCAGATTTCATGTGATAGGATAATACTCATAACCAGTACTACAACAATAAAAGTAAATGAATTATCGCGAAAAAATAGTTTTAAAATTATTTGTCTGTTAATAAATTTATTTAAAAAACATGTAACTTCGTTAACATGTTGAGATAGTGTAACACCGATCCTTACTCTTTTTGTAATGTTTGTGGTGAAACGACTTTCAAAAAACAAAGATAAAACACAAAACTTTATCACTGGTATTTTGGTTTCGTTGTGGCCCATCAAGACAAGTCTTGGGCCCTGCATATTTGTTACTTAACATATGAAAAGAATTTAACTGATTGAAAGATAAGGTCCCGTCATAGGCCGTTTGCTGTACCCATTGTTCGGACCAAACCAAGAGATCATGTTTCAGACTGCTATTTTTGTATTACTGACATAAATGGTATAAGTTTCAAGGAAAAGCACAGTTTTTTACCCTAATACTCTCAATCTTCCACCATTGCATAGCAAATTAGGCTTGATCAATAATTTTGTAAAGGTAATGGATCACAATGGTATGGACTTTTGTGCCTAAAACAAAAAATCCTCACCACTTAGGGTGCAAAGAGGGAAGTGATAAAAAGGGTTTTTTCGTAGGACCTCAAATTAGGGAGTTAATAAAAGCTCTAGTATTCAAAGAAAAATTGAGCAATTTAGAAAAACTCTCATAGAAATCTTTGAAGAATATTGTTACAAATTTTTTTTTTTTGGGTAACCATAGGAGTGACAGGTACGGGGGGGTCTGTATTTATGCTTTCGCGGTTGCACAACGACATGCTTTGCTTATGCTTTGCTTGGTAGTATAGATGCAGGCCTACCTTACTGCCTCCCTCAGAGGCGGTAAGGTGGCGAGGTCTTGACGGGGAGCGCTACGGTCGTGTAGATCCTCAAGGCAAGTCTGGGGGATTCACCTTCACGAGGTTGCCACCCTGTTCTTGGTCTAATTCCATAAGAAATAGACGCAACAAAAACCCCCAGGCGCTTTTTCGCATTTTTCCCGAAAGCCAAAATCCCAGGCCTATGGTAATCCCATACCCCACTCCCATGATCCCATGCCCAGTCCCTCCTTCCTTTCCCTTTTCTCCTTTCGGTCCTTGAGGACAGGTAACCTCAACTCCAAAAAAGCCCACACATCCCACAACCATGTCGCAGAAAGTAAAAAATAATATTCCCCAGGTGGGTCCCGGCAATGCCGGGGAATCCCACACCGACTCGTCGGTCTGCCCCCACCGTAATCTGGGGGGGGGGCACCAATCTGCCTATTAGCGCCGCGCCTTCTGCGCGGCTGGCTGCTTCGGCACCAACATCTTCGGCTGCGGCTCACGCGCCATCCGACACAACCATGGCTGCGACCTCTGCGCCTACTGACACTGAGACGGCTGCGCCTTCTGCGCCAATGACCTTGACTAGTGTTACACCTTCCACGAGGGCCTGGCAACAGAGCATCGTTCGGAACAGTGTGACAAACAACCCTGACAACGACAACAATAAAGCTCGACTCTCCAGTCTTAGCAGCGAACTCCGCGCGCTGGCACTCCAGCGCGAGAAGATCGAGGCAAGGCTAAAAGACATAAACTCTCTCGGGACGGGAAAGGAAGCGGAATCTGATGGTTCTGGTTTCATCTCTGTGGACGAAGTACGCATGCTGAAAACAAAGCGCGGAAAGATCCGGAACAGAGAGAGAGAACTCAACAACCGTTTGCGCAAAATCCGCGAAGGCAATAGCCAGCGCGAAGCACAAACGGTTAGTTGTATGGAGTACGCGACCGGCTACAGACACGCGAAGGGGAAACCCAGCGCGAAAAGCAGTTGGACGCGGAAACGAGCGGGCAGGGAACAGTACGCGAAGGGGAAACCCAGCGCGAGAAGTCACTGCCCGCACCAGGACCATCCGGAGGAACCGACCGGAACCGCGACAATATGACCGTAGACCGACACCGAACTAGACAGAAGCGAGGCAAGCGGTCTGGGTTCCTACGCCGGGTGTCCCTACACAATGCTTTGTGCCAAGCTCCTCAGAACCGCAACCCGGTCCAAGTGGACAGGGTGCGGCGAAGAGGGAGCGCTCGGACGATACGGCTTCACCTAGTACGCTCCAGGGGGACGCCAAGCGTGTTAGAACCCAGGCCGCTCAAGGGGAGCAGAGAACCTACGCGCGGGCCACTAAGGATATCCCTGCGCGACTCGCCGTAGCGATCTGCCTCTCGCCTCCTTCCGAGATATGACTACTGACGAGGGCGACCACATCAAGCTCAGCCTTGAAGACTTCATCGTGGACACGTGTCGAACTGACCCCTCCAAAGTCCCGGCCTTCCGTGGTTACCCAAGGGTAGCGGATGGCACGGTTCATATATGGTGCGAGGACGACGACGCCCTGACTTGGCTGACCCAGAACGTACCCAAACTAAGACTGCCAAACACTGACGCGACACTGACAGTAAAGAAACAGTCTGACGTACCGACCCGGGTTCGAGCGGCGCTCTTTGTACCCAGGTACAATGGGGACATAGCGCTGCTCCAGACGGTTCTGACCTGCCAGAACCCCTGGTACGACATCGGCAGATGGTCCCTGTACAGGGCGACATCGGTCGGTGGAGATAACTACGGGTCTTATCTAACCCTGGGTATCCCACCGGACGAGGTCGAAAAGATCTTGGGGAGGGAGCGACGGATATCGTACCTACTTGGGTCGATATACGTGCGTTTCTTCCCCAACACCCATCCCTCCGAGACTAAGACTGACACTGAACGGACGAAACCGGCTCCGACTGAACTTGACGTGACGATGACGCAACTGGAGGAGGAGATGGCCAGAACGGCGATGGCTGATGCCGACGCTGTGAGGATGCCAACCTCACCACCAGGGTGGACGGAGCAGCTGCTCTCATCATCGTCACCGGCACTCAGCGAAGACCAGCATGGGCTGGAAGAGGCGGGGGAATCATCCGATGGATCCATCTCCCCCTAATTCCACCCCACTGCCGACCCCATCCCGTCCCATAAACATCATCCAGACCAACCTCCAGCATAGCCAGACGGCTACCGCCTGCCTGCGCAGGGCACTGGAGATGGAACCCCGAACCATTGCACTCATCCAAGAGCCGTGGATCCGTAATAACAGAATATGCGGCCTTGGTAACATTGGAGGTAAGCTGATCCTCGACACACAAGGCACAGATATACCACGAACCTGTGCCTACATACCCAAAGATGTACCCACCACCACACTCACGCAATTATGTTCCAGAGATCGAACAGCCGTCAGGCTCAATACCGACGGCGACGCACCCGATATCATCCTGGCCTCGGTATACATGCCTGGCGAGGATGAAGACTGCCCACCAAAAGGGATGGCCGACCTGGTAAGGTATTGTGAAGACACCAACCTGGACCTGGTCATCTGCACGGACTTAAACGCCCACCACCCGCTTTGGGGTTGCAACAAAGCCAACACTAGAGGCGAGGTACTAGTACTATGCACATATTTGTTCTCAACTAACCTTAACATCGCAAACCGCGGCTCGGAACCCACTTGGGTCACATCGCGCGGACAAACAATTATTGACCTAACGCTGGC
This sequence comes from Luperina nickerlii, assembly GCA_963855955.1. Taxonomy (NCBI): domain Eukaryota; kingdom Metazoa; phylum Arthropoda; class Insecta; order Lepidoptera; family Noctuidae; genus Luperina; species Luperina nickerlii. Next base: position 23,740,749 of record OY979672.1, on the reverse strand, counting down.
TTCGGAAAGCGCGGCAAAACTTATCTCTAACTGGCACGTATCCAACGAGCCTTCTTGCTCTGACCATAGAAGGATTCGCTTCTCACTAATAGCTAACATAAAAAAACCTGAACCTAGACGCAACCCACGCCGTACCAATGTACCCGGCTATAAACGGCTGTTGGCCTCCCTACTAACGCAGTGTGGGAGTCATGCATATAGCATGAAGCGCTCGTGACCGGCCGGCCCGCGCCGCGGTCTGGCCGCCACTGAACACCGCTAGCAGATACGGTCGTATTTATGTATTTGCAGCAGCGGCGCCCTCGGCGGAGCTGGCAGAATTGAACGTGCGCCCGCGCCGAATCTACTGTTTACTAAACCTGTTCGCGGACCGCCGGTATTTTATATCAAGCCAAGTCGACTCCCTGATTGGCTCTCTGTATTTTGTGTTTCTCTCTTGACCAATAGGATTTAAGTATGTTTTAAGATATTATGTATAAATATGGTAGTCTTAATAAACCAGGTACTATTCACATAAGCATTGTTTTACTGAGCAGTCCCAACTGGCCCACATTGGTGACCCCGACGTGATTTTTTAAATATCTACATGGAACAATTCGACGACGCTGTTAGTGTACCAGCAATGAGCGAAAAGCAAATTTCTGCCATTGCTCTGCAAGCGAAGATTCCGCAATTTTGGCGTGAACAACCTAGGCTTTGGTTTGCTCAGTTTGAGTCAGTCATATCTCCACACAAGACCAGCGATGAACAAAAGTATAACTTGGTGATTCCAGTCTTGGAGAGAAAAGATATCCAACAAGTTAGCGATATCATCTGTAAACCACCAGACACAGGAAAATACATCGCACTGAAGAAACGTTTACTGTCGGTGTATGAAGAAACTGAGACTCAACAATTCCAGAAGCTTCTGAGTGGATTAGAGCTTGGTGACCAGAAGCCAACTCAACTCCTGAGAGTTATGCGAGAACTGGCTGGCGAAAAAGTTCCCGATGAAGCGCTCAAAATATTATGGATGGGCCATCTACCCTCACAAGTCCGAGCAGTACTATCGGTGAACTCAGAATCTACCCTCGATGTTCTGGCAATGATGGCTGATAAGATGATGGAGCATACGGAGCACACAATAGCGGAAGTCAGCCCAGCTACACCTTCACAAAGTACAAGCAGTCAACCAAGCAGCAGTCAAGATTTGCAGTATCAAGTACTGACGAAACAAATCGAGAAACTCACTCTTGAAATCGCTTCACTCAAGAAAGTGCACAGTGTTGATCGTCGTTCATATCGCCGACGTAATTTCCGATCAAGATCAAGGTCGCGCTCAAGTGCAAGAACTGGGAAGAAGCCAGGAGACTCAGACTGGGAATGTTATTATCATCATCGATTCGGAAACAAGGCTAAAAAATGCGAATCACCGTGTTCGAGAAAACCTTCGGAAAACTAAGCAAACAACCGCCTGTGTATAACAGACATCAACTCACGAGAACGATTCCTTGTCGACACGGGCGCAGACTTATCAGTGCTAGCCGTAGAGAAAAAGCGACCACCGATAAATACGTCTTTCAAATTATTCGCCGCAAATAATACACCAATCAAGACATATGGCGAACAAACTCCCCAAATTCTAATAGACCACAAACAACTTGAAGACACCGTAACAAAACTCTCGGAATTTATAATTGAAGCCTACCACGCCTGCTGCAAACTAAAAGACCCAAACACCAGGTGCAAGGGTAACTCCTGGTGGAATGCGGAACTTAGTAAGCTCAGGCAAAACATGCGCAAACAATTCAACAGAGTCAAAAACTCCAGACTACCAGAAGACTGGGACTCATACAAGAAAACACAATACACCTTCAAAAAACAAGTCAGGAATGCTAGCAGGGCAGCCTGGCGGAAATTCTGCGAAGAAATTGAATCGAACAGCGAAGCCGCGCGTGTGAGAAAGATCCTATCTACAGATCAAGATCGCACCCTCGGGTCGTTAAAAACCCCAGACAACACATACACCAAGTCGGACCACGAAACAAGTAAAGTCCTTTTGGAAACCCATTTCCCAGACTGCAGTCTCTCCGAGGACAGAACCTGGGCAAGTGAGCCAACGCACACAACAAATGACCAAGACTGGGCCAGAGCCCGCACCATAGTAACCACAGAGAAAATAAAATGGGCAATAAAGACTTTTAAACCATATAAATCCGCAGGCTTAGACGAAATTTTCCCCGCCCTGCTACAATGGGGAGTAGACGTCCTAACGCCGTGGCTGACCGTCATCTACCAAGCCTGCATAGCACAGAAATACATACCACATGCATGGCAAGAGGTGAAAGTCATTTTCATCCCTAAACCAGGCAAACCAGATTACACACAACCCAAGGCGTACAGACCAATAAGCCTAACATCTTTCTTGCTGAAAACCCTCGAGAGACTCTGTGATCGACATATTCGGGACGGACCTCTTCGGGAGCGACCACGTGATCTCCAAGATCGAATGTGCAGTGGACCACAAATGCTCCTCACTAGCTGTCTTCATCGACATAGAAGGCGCTTTTGACAAAACCATGTTCCATAGCATCAACGCAGCCCTCGAGGAACACGGTGTGGACACGACCCTGCGAGGATGGATCACAAATATGCTCCGATTGAGAGCCGTACAAGTTACGGTAAACGACACCACCAGAGCCATAGTGGCGAAGGGCTGCCCCCAAGATGGAGTCCTCTCGCCACTACTATGGAACCTTGTAGTAGACAGCCTCATCAAACGTCTAAATAGCAGAGGCTACTACACGGTGGGCTATGCTGATGATTTGACCATAATAATAAACGGCACACACGAAAACACACTATGCAACCTTATGCGCCAAGCTCTAAGAATAGTAGAAGACTGGTGCAAGGAATACAAACTAGCAGTAAACCCCACCAAAACCGAACTCGTCCTCTTCACAAAGAAAAGAAAGCTGACAACTAGGGCATGCAAAACCGGTTTTCCGGTTTTGCGCAAAACCGGAAATCGGCCAAAATTTAACGATTTTTGAAAACCGGTTTTGAGAGCCAAAACCGGAGCTCAGCTCCGGTTTTCCCATTATTGAGTAACAATTAACATTTTGATTTTTATCAATACTTTTTTCGAACACTCTCACAAAATAATTAATTTTGAGGCATCAAATGTATCCGAACCGAACACAGCCTGCATCCACCCACTTACACGCCTCCCTCCACTACCCCGCACCCGTAACCCGCCAGCCTGCGCCTGCGTTGTTGCAGTAATACCCTTACCGGGAGTGCAAGTGCGTGTCCGCCGCCCTCGTCTGCGACGCTAGGACAAAATGTGAGTATTTACTTAGTTATTAATTAATTATATTTTGTGTCTTTTAATGTACATTTATGTTGAGCTCGTGGATGAAACGACACTTATATTCTTGAGATCACATTATCAAGAACAGCGATCTCTTGAAAACAAGTGATTTATGCTTTATTTAAATTAGTATACATAACATAGTTGATTATTGATCTCTTTTTTAGTGCAATATGAATCATATTATAATAATGTTATTTTGTAGTTCGTCTTCAAAGTTACAAAAATGTTGATTTTTTTGGTAATTGTGGGTGGCTGTGTTTAATATTTGAAGATGCTGATTGTGTTTTCTATGTTTAAAATATATTATTTTCGATAGCAGACTTAATAGGTACCAAAGATACCAAAAACTTACTTGTTGTTGATTTGATCTCAGTTAATTAATCTTTATACTATTATAAGTTCATTGTTATCTGTACAATTATTATGGTTTGGATTAAAAAGAAATGTATCATACAATTTGTTTTATTTGTAGACTGAGTGGGTATTTCTATTTAAAAAAAATGGTGTTTCTTTTTAAATTATACTACATTCGATTTTTTATGCTAAAACCGGACCTAGCTCCAGTTTTCGGTTTTGGTCCCAAAAAAACGATGTTCAAAACCGGTTTTGATGACTTTCCGGTTTTGCATGCCCTATTGACAACATTACAATTGCCAAGCTTCTTTGGGACAACCCTAAACCTATCGACTGAAACCAAATACCTGGGTATCTTTTTGGACAAACAGCTGAACTGGGCAAAACACACTGATTACATTATCACAAAAGCCAGTATAGCCCTATGGCAATGTAAGAGACTCCTCGGGAGAAATTGGGGCATAAGCCCCAAAATCACCTACTGGCTATACACCACAGTTATCCGACCAATTATTACATACGGTTCTTTAGTTTGGTGGCCCGGGACCAACCTAAGTACAACCCAAAAGGATCTCGAGAAATTACAAAGATTTGCCTGCGTAGCAATCACCAGCAGCATGAGGACTTCCCCCACTGCTGCCTTACAGGTGATGCTGGGGCTACCTCCCCTACACCTCGTCGTAAGAGAGGAGGCGGCCATAGCGACTTTCAGACTCGAAGTATCCGGCTCCCTAAGCAATGATTCTAGAATCAAACACACACGCATCAGAGAAGATGCAATCAAAGAACAACCGATGATGACATCACCCATCGACAGAACCCTGAAGAGCCACTGCTTCCAAAAACACTACAACATAGAGCTCATAGAGGAGTTGTGTGACTACTCAGGTACAACAGAGCTAAGAATTTACACTGATGGATCAAAGACCGACGAAGGGACGGGCGTCGGGGTGTTCTCCAACGACCTAAACATTAAGATATCCAAACCACTTGGAATGCTCAACTCCGTTTACCAAGCAGAGTGTGTAGGTATTATCCAAGCGGCACACGCTATAGAGGCCAGGGAGGTTACGGATACCAATATCCGAATACTTTCCGACAGTGCCTCAGTTCTTCAATCCCTAAAGTGTAATCAGATCACGTCAAGACTAACACTAGAATGCCACAAGGCCCTAGAACGAATCACGGTACTAAATCGCAACACGGTAACGCTACAATGGATTAGAGGTCACAGTGGATCACTTGGAAACGATGCGGCTGACGAACTTGTCAGAAGAGGATCCAGCACAAGACCCTACGGACCTGAACCCATTGTGCCCATTCCTTTCAAGCAGCTAAGAAGCTGGTTAAAGGAGCACACTCGAATACAAGCGGAAAAATGGTGGACCTCGACACCAGGATGTAGGCAATCCAAGGAAGCTATGCCATCCCTGGATACAAAGCTGACCAGGCGCCTTCTGCGCCTGGACAAAGACAGCCTGCGCCTGGTGGCGGGGACCATCACTGGACACTGTTCACTAAATAAACACTTCCATACCCTGGGAATCACGGACAGTCCCCTGTGCAGAGCATGCATGGAGGCAGAGGAAACGGTGGCGCATGTGCTTCTTGAGTGCACAGGCGTTACCAAGATTCGCGAGGAGACCCTGGGAACACCAACATCCCTTGCGGATGCCCTGAGGAGACCAGGAAGTCTAATCTGCTTCTGGAGGGAGGTGGGCTGGTTGGAGTAATCGGCCACCATGGCTCATGCACAATGGTCCACTTCAAGGACTAAGTGCGGAAACCTAAACCCCATGATAGATAGATAGATAGAGTGACAGGTACAGAGTTGATTAGCAAGCTATTATTAGCTTATCAAGCTTTGGGTTGCATCATGTCACGCAACAACATTTTTTAGACTCACACCTGGTTTTTTTTCCTATGAATTTGGGGGCTGTGCGATAAGCGTGGATAAGTGATGAGCACAGAGGAAGGTTACATCAGGACATTTCAAAGATGGAAATCATTACCAGGGCCAATTGAGCCCAAGTATGTTGACAGATTACTGCTGGACAATCAACAAGGAACAGCCAGGAGCTAAATTTGCTAGATTGTAACTTCATTCAACTTCACTTTTTACAGTATTGGTTTAGGAGATTGTTGTTTTTTAGGATTCCGTGCTCAAAGAGTAAAAACGGGACCCTATGAACCATGATAGCTAGACAGTTGAAATTTTCACAGATGATGTATTTCTGTTGCCGCTATAACAACAAATACTAAAAACAGAATAAAGTAAATATTTAAGGGGGGCTCCCATACAACAAACGTGTTTTTTTCGGCGTTTTTGCCTTGTGGTACGGAACCCTTCATGTGCGAGTCGGACTCGCACTTGGCCAGTTTTTGTAATATGTATTTCAAATTACAAAATAGAATAAAATTCTTAGCTAATAGTTTTTTTTTAATGGTGGTTTTATTGACAACCTATTAAAGTAAAAAATATCAAAAAAGTCTGTTTGGCACAACAAAGTTAAAATTTTGTTTTCACTTCAGTAGCTCAAATACGTAGGTTTTGCTGCGTGAAATCAGTCAGCAAAATGCGATTTTGCTCACTGAGTGAGACAAAGTAACTTTTTAATTTTTTTTTCAGAAAGTCGCGAATATATTATTGAGCCTTAGGTTAATCATACAATTCGAAACATTCACACTCTATCTCTTTCCCGCCATTAGAACGAGAGAGAGACAAAGACCAGCCCTTTCGAAGTTCGAATTTTGAATTCGACCTCAAAGACAAACACATTCGGAATTTCGTACTAACTAAAGAAATTTTGCAAAAAGAAAATTATGTCTTTTAATGTAATTTATTGAATTTTTAACTTATTGTTGTATTTAAACGAAAATAAGTATTTACTGCAAATAAAACTGATATTTAACTTGTAAATATTTATTTCTAGTTTCAATAAATGTTAGGTACGTAATATATTTTGAATAATAAAATATCATGGGTGCTATTTCCGAACACGCCTTAATTTAAATAAAAGACCGGGAATAAAATTTCGTGACTGGCGTACAGAGTTGAATAAGTTAAAAAATATTAAAATAATCGTAAAATGTGAGTAAAACTAGCAACGAGAACAGTATTTTAACACCGGAAGAGTTAAAACAACAAGTTATTAATGCAGAGTTAAGTTTCCTACCTGAGAAGTCTCGCGAGAAATATCTGAAAGCATACCATGTCTTCAATGAATGGAGACTTACAAAGGGAGCAAGCAGTTTTTCGGAGACGGTGTTGCTATCTTATTTTTTAGATTTTATAGAATTGGTATCTACCTACCTACAATGTTAATTATTTTGATTCACAATAAATAGTTATTTCAATCTATTCCTGTTTATTATTTTATCTCCTAAAGTGTTCTCGCTGCTGAAGTGAAAAGTTATGTGTGTTACACGAGAGCAAAGTTTCTTTGCATCTCGTGCCTTTGAATCCCTCGCCACACTCAGGATTCAAAATCAGCACTCGCAGCAAAAAACTACTTTGCTCTCTTGTTGCACAAATAACTATTTCCTGTGAAATTAGCCAAACATTGATAAAGCATTAATCAAACATACTCAATTACTTAATTTTTTAATTTAATTGATGATTACAGTAGAGCCACAACTACTTTCCTTATACAAACTTGTTGAGGACGAAAACAATAAAGATTATAAAACCTGATTCAAGTAGGTAAGGATATATTATCAACAAAAACATTATAATGATTAATCGTTGGATTTCCCTCCAGGATCAGGAAAATATCGAGAGAATGTTGTAACTGTTCTGTTTTACAGACATAGAAGCCTGCCTCCAACTTCATTGAATAGATAATTTAGTTCTGTATAGATATATACTTGGGCAGGTTTTTATTTTCAATACATCTACACAGTTGTAAAATGTCTGGAAATTAAGCAACAACAAGTTATCAAATAGATATCAATGAATTGTTGATGTCGTTTGTTATGTTTATATAAACAACAACATAGCCAGTGGAAAGTACTGTGGTTAGTGTTCGGGGTTACGGAGCCCTGGTACGAGCAATGTGCGACAAGGTTCGCGAACTCACCGCGCAAACAGCGAGCAGCAGTGCCAGGGCCACCGCGGCGCGCGCGCACCCAGCCGTCGCTTGCACAATCGACCTCTTCCACATCATTGAAGGCGACGACTGTCCGATTTCACGACACTTTCTCTTCAACACAATACTGTTTTCCGTATGCGTATAATGCATGGTTCACTAGATGGGCTGTCCTCGGTATTCATATCTTCATGTTACACTACAGTATAATAACTACGTTACAGCACGTATAAATTCCTATTTTATCACATTACAAATTTCGTCTCGCGACCTTTCTTGTTTTTTTTTTTTTTTTTTTTTTCTCTTCGCCCTACTTGGGCAGGCTAAGGTCTTGGACCATACCGCCTCGTCTTCAGTGTTTATTTATTGTCCTTCTTGACTAAAAGTAAGGCCAAAGCCTCGTCTTCAGTTTCAACCTTAATGTTCAAAAGTAAGTAAGGCCGAAGCCTCGTCTTCAGTTTCATCCTTCTTGTCTAAAAGTAAATAAGGCCACAGCCTTGTCCTTAGTAGTTTAAACCTTGTTTTAAATTTATTTTAGGCCAAAGCCACGTCTTCAGTATTCATTAGTCAAAATCATAATAATATGGTGTCATATCCGTGTATTCGTCATAAACATTTTGTGAAGTAAGGTCATATCCGAGTCATATTCTTCGATTAAGTCGCCCCGAACGGTTAAATTGCCCATCCAGTGCTGTCAATAAATTCATACAGTTCTATGTATGTACTGTAATTTTCCAGCAAACTTTGAGTGTCGCGCGGGATGCTTGCTGGCGTTTTATATATTTCCAATAATTTATCAACTAAAGGAATTCTTTGTAAATCATAAGCAGGGCATTCAAAAATTATATGATCTAGGGTCTGATCACTTCCTAAGTCACAATTGATACAAACTGGCGATGTTATAATTTTCATTCTGGCTAAATGTGCGTTGAATCTTCCATGTCCAAGTCTAAGACGATTTAAAGTAGTATAAAATTTTCTGCTCTTAGGAAGAACAGATCTGGTGAACCAGGGCGCAGAACCAATGGTTGGATTTATTTTCGCATACCATTTTCCTTTACTTTTTAGTGTTTCTTGCCAGTTCTCATGCCAAATACAGGTGTTTTGTTCATGTAATTTAGTAAGCAGGTCAGAACTTGGTATGGCAACATTTCTTGTCTCTGGGATGTCACCGTCAACAATAACTCTTGCAAGATAATCTGCGTTTTCGTTTCCTGCTACTCCTATGTGGGAGGGTGTCCATATTAAACTTATTGTAAATCCTCTAGAACCAAGATCAGCGTATAAAGTCCGAATCTCATATAAAATATTTCCGGTATTAGCGTCCAGTTTCGGGTTTTGTAAGGCCATAAGAACACTCATGCAGTCGGTCACTATAAGCCAAGTTGTGTGACCAAGATTCTTTTCATGTATATACTGCAGAGCTGATAAAATGGCTAGAGATTCTGCTGTAAATATAGTCATGGCTCCAGGTAACCGAACTCCATGTCCAACGGTAAGATGAGGTAGATATATAGCTAGCGAAACGTTTCTATTGTTTTTGGATCCATCAGTAAATATATGCCTGTACCCAGGGAACTCTGCAATTAACTGATATACGTCTTCTTTACTCCTTAGGTCACGATTAACAGAAATGTCCATGGGCCAGAATTTGCTGATATAATTACCAGAATAACATGGCCATCTGCCTTTACATTTCTCAATTTGATATTGATCATCAATACTGATTAGATTAGAAAAGTCATGAAATATATAAGGGACATTTACAGAATTAGAGGGACTGTATACTCTATAATAAAATAATATTTTCTTTAGTAAAGGATGATTTTCAAAAGATAAAAGCTTGAGAATGTATTTGGATTTTAAAAACTGAAATCTTATATTCATAGGAGGAGTATTACACTCAATTTCAAGCGAATTAATTGGAGTTGTCTTCATTGCACCAGTTACGCATCTAAGATTGTGGTTTTGAAGAATCGCCAATTTGTGAACCAATCTCTGATCAGCCCCAAAGCATAAAAATCCATATTCAAAATGACTACGGACTAAAGATTTATATAGCATAAGCAAAATTTTAGGATCAGCTGCAATTGACAGTGACTTTATAAAATTAAATGCTTTATTAGCCCTACCTAACAGATAATCAACATACTTAGTCCATGAGAGGTTGCTTGTAAAAATTATACCCAGAAACTTAACTTCATTCACTATTGGAAGAACACTATTATTGTAATAAATATGTAAGTCTGTTTCACACTCTCCAAACACTATAACTTTAGATTTTTCTGGACTAATATCCAAGTTTAGATAATGAAAATAGTTCTCTAGCCGAGTTAAAGCTGTGTTTAAAGTACATTCAACAGAACTTATATCTAAACCTGAAGCATAGATAACCAAATCATCTGCAAACTGCAAATTTGCCACATCAAGACCAAGTACAATGTTTAGTCTATGTAAATAAAGAAGATAAATCAATGGACTGAGGATGCCACCTTGACATACCCCTTTGTATGAAAAACGTGGCCCTATTAAACGTTTATTCACCTTGACATATACTTCTCTACCATGTAAAAAGTTAAAGATCCATATTATAATTTTTTCAGGGATACCAAGGGCACGAAGTTCACCACACAAAATGTGCAGATTGATGTTGTTGAATGCACCCACTACATCAAAGAAGACACCAACTAAATGATTGTCCATTTTATTAGAATTGTATATATCTAATTGCAAATGGGAAATGCTGTCTCGAGTGGAGCAACCGCGTCGAAAGCCAAATTGATTGGATGGTAATAGACTATTACTTTCTATGTAAAATTCAAGCCTTTGTTTAATTAATTGTTCAAAGGTTTTTCCCATGCACGATGTTAATGCTACTGGCCTATATGATTCTGCTTTGTGTCTTACTTTGTTAGGTTTAAGTACTGGAATAAGACAGTCTGTTTTCCATTCATTAGGGATGATCAATTCCTGCCAGAGTAAATTAAAAACACTAAGTATGTCAGAAAGTGCCTTAATTGAAACATTTTTCAACATTTTATAAGGTATTCCATCAAGGCCAAAAGCAGAATCACGTCTAGATGATATCGCAGATTTTAATTCCTGAAGAGAAAATGGATAAATTAGATATTCATAATGTACTGAAGCTTTTACTTCATAAGGAATTGATTGAAATGGCCCCTCAACTGTATCTGGAGTATATTTTATAAGAAAATTGAATACCCAAGGAGAAATATTATTACTCGGAGGTGTAAATGTTTTGTTAAATCTTTTTGAAATTTGCCAAACTCTAGATAATGGAGTAGTTCTATTAAATGACTCACATAGAGAAATCCAACTTAAATATCTTTCTCTTTTTAACACTAACTTTTTAAGAGCTTGTAATTTTTTAAATTCAATATATTTTTCCAATGTGGGATTTTGTTTAAATACTTTATAGGCATTCCTAGAGTCTTCTACTGCTTTAGTGCAATTCAAATTCCACCATGGTAATGGAATGCGTTTTTTACGATTATTATTTACTGATGCTGTATCAAAAGATGTAGCAGATCTTATAGTTGATGGTAATGATTTAATAACAGCTAAATTTAATAATTTTATCAAGTGATTATATGACTGTAATGGGTTATATTGATTAATTTTAAAATCCATTAGCAAACTATCAACACTCTCCTTGTATATTTCCCAATCAACCATGTTAAAATTAAAATGTTTTGGTAAATTTGAAGTTTCCATATCATGTGGGATATTATAATTGTTATTAATAACTAACCTTGTAATTACAGGCAAATGGTAACTACCTAAAGGATCATCATGGACAGACCAGTAACAAGACAATGAAATTGAAGTCGATACTACAGTTAAATCAAGTGCATTTCTTTGCCACCTATCAGAGCCTACAGTAGTCATTTCTCCATCATTTAATAAAACCAAATTATAGTCATTAATGATTTCAAGCACATCTCGGCCGCGTATGTTCACACTATTACATCCCCAGGCCGTATGATGTGCATTAAAATCTCCACCCATCAAGAGAGGACCAGGGATATTGCGAATTAAATGATCAAACTTATACTTAGTAAATGAAGCATTTCCGGGACTATAAAAACTGACTAATGAAATTTCTTTATTATTGCCATATTTTAAACGAATCGCTATATTTTGTATGGCATCGTCATATAAAGTATCTATTTTACTAAATTGTAAACTGTTATGTATTAAAATAGCTACACCATTGTGTGTATTACCTGAGTCTAATCTTACTATATTATATCCTTTAATACTAAATCTCATGTGAGGCTTGAGCCAAGTCTCACACAATAAAGCTACATGTATGTTATACTCATGTAAAAAATACGAAAAAGCATGTTTGTTACTATTGATGCTCTGAGCATTCCACTGTACAATATTTAGCTGATCCATAAAATTAAGGTTTATTTATATTATTCTGAATTTTTGATAATAGAACATCTTTTATGCTTTGAGTGCAAATACTCTTTTCGTTATTTTTATTTTGAGAAATTAATGTTACTATTGTCTGTATTAAAATATTTAAAATTGGTTCTGTTTCAATTAGTGATTTTAATTGTTTAGCAGGACTGGACTTTGAGAGAGATGGAAATGACTTTTCATTGAATAAGTCTGCATATGATTTTTTATTAATTTTGTTTTTGTTTTCTTCCACTTTTTGTTGTTTGACTGGGCACTGTGCCGAAATAGCCACATGTTTACCTTGACAATGACAACATGTTGCCTCTGTTGGTGGTACTTGACATTCTTTATAATTGTGATCCTTTGTACATATGGAACATCTTTGGGAGTTCTTACAAAATTTAGCTATATGACCATACCTTAGACACTTCAGGCATTGTTTTACCGGCGGAATGTACGGACGTACTTCGAAGCGCCAGCTGTTCAGGTCTACACTATCGGGTAACGTCGCACACGAGAATGTGATGGACACCGTCTTCGTAGGCTGGAAGGACACCCCCCCTCCTTCTGAAATAGTGCGACGCATAAATCTTCTGACAGAAATAATATTCTTTGTGCTAGTTATTGCATTATAAATGCGTTCGTTGCTCAAGTCAATTGGAACATGCATAATAACACCTATATTTTCCGTAGCGGCTGCAGGAATACTGGCTTTCAATTTATAACAATCCAGAAATTTACGGTTCAGTAACGCTGCATTAGCTAAAGCAGGACGTTCGAAGATAACACCGATTTTGTAACGGTTCATACGTAATAATTGTTTTACGCCCTTATTGTATTTTTTTATATTGGTTGAAAGGGACATCATGTCTCTATCACCTATCGGGACTAAGTCAATGCTTTCAAAAAATACAACATAATCAAAGTTGCCTCCGTTTTCAGGATATGACCTAATGTAATCAGGAATCCTGAATTCCCGATACTTATCCTTTTCTAGTTCCTCCTCTGAAGAGCTTGAAGTTCCACCGTCGTCTTCAGAGGACACCAATGTTGGAGCAGAAGACGAACTATCTTCTTTTTTTCTTTTTTTGGGATTCCCTTTCTTCCCCATCTTGGGAAAAGCAACGAAATGAATTTAACAATAAATAAAATGATTATTTGAAATTTGTTTTTAAAAAAGCCGCCCTTTCGTGATGAATTTCCCGCGCTTTTTTTTTCCGACCTTTCTTGTCGGGAGTTGTCAAATAGTGATTGACTAAGCATCGCATCGACTTGTATCGATAAACTGAAACTCGATTTCCATTAAAGTAAATCGATTCCACTTACAACACCGACATCATGGACACCGTGATCGATTCAATTAGCTTTTTTTTCTTTATTTTAATGGCCTGGCTGCTGTGACGTTTTAGCCAAGAAGTCTTTATCTGGTTGGATTTTCAATCAGATTTATCCTGCACTCTCATTTGTACAGCTAGCATACTGCCAAGTTTTATCAATATTGGCGCTAGCTGCACAAACGATGTTTTTTAAAATGGACACAAACACAATACAATCCATTTTAGAAAATGAGTATAAATATATTTTATATTCATTTTAATATTGTTCGATCAGTGCTGTGTTATTATTTTTTACTTTGGTAGAAGAAGCTCGCAGTGTGACCACATAATTATATATTTTATTAATTTTACTTTGGTAGTGTTTGTGTTTTATCTATACTTATAATAAATCTGTAGAAGTGAAAATTCTGTACATTGAAAATATCAAAAAAATAAATGGCAGGGGGTATTACTATACCGACACCGAACCCAAAAATGTGATTAAAAAAATTTTTGTCTGTCTGTCTGTCTGTCTGTTTGTTCAGGCATCACGCAAAAACTACCGGTTAGATTACGATGAAACTTGGTATAATTATTCTTTAATATCCTGGGCACCACACTGGGTACTTTTTATCCCGGAAAAGTATATACAACAAAAAACAAACTTAATTTTGCGGTTCGATCCCTAGACCCGATTACTGTACCAACCGCAAATAATAAGTTTGTCGTAAGTTACGTCACCCGCAGTGGAGTTCACTAAGGGGGGCGCTGCACACGGCTAAGATACTATAATATTTTATCTATACTAATATTATAAAGCTGAAGAGTTTGTTTGTTTGTTTGGTTGAACGCGCTAATCTCTGGAACTACCAGTCGGATTTGAAAAATTCTTTTTGCATTTGATAGCCGAATTCTTGAGGAAGGCTATAGGCTATATAACAAACATCACGCTATGACCTTTAGGAGCCGAGCGAAAGGAAAAAAAGTCAGAAAGAACGCTACGCAAAACGAAGTAATAGCGCGGGCAGGCGATGCGATGCGACGGGGTGGGTCGGAGTAACAAGAAATTTCACGCGGACGAAGTCGCGGGCAGAAGCTAGTTTTCAATAATACTATTGAAATAAAACTAACTAAATAAAGATATTGATAATTGTAGCACGGGGAATTTTATTGTAGGCAACTTTATGGCGGGGAATTTTATTGTTGTTGGTAGTGGTACGCGCGCCCCTTCCTTCGCCGCCTGCGCACCTCACGCGCTAGCGCAAGCGAGATGCCGATGCCCGGGAGCGGCGCAGCGGGCAGAAGAGTGCGCGTGCGCCCGTAGACGCGTACGGCTACGGTCGCATCGTCAAAATTCTCCGCGACTCTAAGTCACGTCGCCATTTTTATGTCTCTGGAAGTTCTATGTAAATGTTGCCAAATATTATGTACGCGTTAAGTATAATAAACGCCGATACCTTTAAAGAGTGACTCGCCCTTTATTTTTCTCTTCACTTGTTCACAGATAAAGTCACCACCAATACATCATTGGTCACCACAGTTACTTCCACATCCACAAAACACCCTCTTTCGGCCACTCTCGGCCAAGTGCCCTTCATAGACTAATATATAGGTATACATACTTATATAAATGCCAGTCAATGATTTCAAAAGTAAGGATACGCCCATCTGAACATTTTACATAGACGTTCTTCATACAAGCAAAAGTAACGCCATCTGTTATAACTCAGACGAACTAGGTGAGTGCAGCGTTGCATAGGTCGACGACGTAACCTTGTACGTGCGTACTCACCTACATGTTTTTTATCACATTTTATTGTGAGTCAGTATAAGTAAGTCAGTTGCATGCCGATATCCTTTCAACTCCTTATACCAGACTCTCAAAATCCCATCTTGTTAAAATATCAGATTCTCAATATATCAGAAGGCCAATTCTCGTAATTTAAAACGTTCAAAATCTAGTCGCAGTCTCATCTCAGCGACAAAGAAATGTCAAAAACTTGTCAAAATGTAGGGAAATTTGAAGTATTTTTTGACAGATTGAGACTGAGATCAGACTGTGAACGTTGTTAAAATTAGTAGAATTGCCCCTCTGATTTCAGGCAGTCGAAATAAAAATATAATAATATTATGAGAAAAACCTAGCTAGTTTTTGCAGTAAATAGATTGCATATTGCACATTTTGCAATAAATACTGTTTGGTTTTCTTATATTACCTATTTTGTTTCATTGAAATTGTCATGACGTTGAAAAGCCTTCTCCTTAGTTTTCTACATTTTATTTATTTCATTATTAAACAATCAAAGTGATATGATAAATCAGAAAGGCAAACTAGAGTTACTGCACGCAGGTTTCATTTCACTTTCATCATTTCAAAATCGAAACACCTGGGGCTTGTAGCTGTGTAGTGGCTGCTAGAATTTTACAACACAGGTCTGGCCACCGCGAAAATTTCCAAACTGTTTTAGAAAAACCAACATCGTATCCTCCCATATTTGTCAATTCTTTTAGCTAATGAATATAATAAAGCTTCTAAATAAATAATGTAAAAACAATGTCGATATCAACGTCGCAAAAATGAGTTGAGCATACTCTTGTATTTTTATGAGGTTTGAAATAAGGCTCTTTCGTTGTTTTGATTTAGTAAGGGCGAACGTTTCAGCCTGCCCGATTGAATTTAACTTTAGGCATATTAACCCCATAACAGTAATTAAAGCTTTTAAGCAAATTAAGATCAAATTGACCGAAGATCTTTGGGGAATGTCCATTAAGGTCTGTACCTCCATAATTGAGACTATTGCGCCCTACTTAGCCTTAGTATTTAATTCGTGCGTGGATCAAGGAGTCTTCCCCGACTTAATGAAATACAGTAAGGTAATACCACTTTACAAATCCGGGGACAGTAGAGACACCAATAATTATAGACCCGTATCCGTTTTGCCGGTTTTCAGCAAAGTGTTTGAAAAGATAATGCTTAATCAGATGCTTAATCATTTTAACATGAATAAGATCCTACACGATCAACAGTATGGTTTCACCAAAGGACATTGTACGACCGACGCCGGTGTAACTTTATTAAAACACATTTTTAACGCGTGGGAAGAGGCCCAAGATGCCATAGGAATCTTTTGTGACCTCTCCAAGGCATTTGATTGCGTCGATCACGAAACCTTGGTTTTGAAACTTGAGCATTACGGACTTGGAAAACTTGCGCTCAGTTTAGTTAGTTCTTATTTAAAGGATAGACAACAACAAGTTCAAATAAATGGTGTCAATTCACTTGGTTTAATAGTAAAAATTGGTGTGCCACAAGGCTCGATATTGGGTCCTTTCCTCTTTTTAGTGTATATAAATGATCTACTCCATTTATTAAAAAATCAACCACAAATGGTGTTATTTGCTGATGACACTTCCTTAATTTTTAAGGTAAATAGACATGCTACAAATTTTGACGACGTAAATAACGCCCTACTGCAGGTCCAAAATTGGTTCACTGCTAATAATTTAGTATTAAATGGAAAAAAAACTAAGTGCATAAGATTTTCTTTACCAAATGTCAAGGGTAGTGATTGTGAGATAATATTGAATCAAGAGAAACTAGAATTCGTCGATAAAACTGTTTTCCTAGGGATCACGCTCGACTCAAGGCTACAATGGGGTCCTCATTTAACATCTCTTGCAGGACGGCTAAGTTCAGCAGCTTATGCTGTCAGAAAAATCCGTCAATTTACTGATGTAGATACCGCGAGACTAGTCTATTTTAGTTATTTTCGTAGTATCATGTCTTACGGTATTTTACTTTGGGGACGGGCTGCAGACATCGATTCTATTTTTATTCTGCAGAAAAGAGCTATCAGAGCCGTATATAATCTCTGCAGGCGCGATTCTCTAAGGGAACGGTTTAAGGAAATTAACATCATGACGGTACCTTGTCAATACATCTATGAAAACATCATGTATGTAAGGAAAAATTTACATCTTTTTAGTAAAAGAGGTGAAAGACATAATTATAGTACTAGAAATAGGGACCTATTAGTTCAACCAGGTTTCAGACTGGCTAAAGTAGACTCATCTTTTATGGGGTACTGTTTAAAATGTTATAATAAAATACCTCCCCACATTCTTCAACTGAATGAGACAAAATTCAAGTCTTGTATAAAACGCACACTATGCAGTCAGGCATATTATAAGTTAGGGGATTACATTGCTGATAAAAATGCCTGGCTCAATGCTGGTCCTGCTCCACAACCACAACTAATTGATTAACACATGAAAATACTGTTGGAGCTGCTGAAGATTGTAAGACTATCTTTGCATTGTATAAAATCAATTTCCTTTGTTTTGTATAATTGCATAGCACAGATGTGAGTTCTATGTACCCTATAGCTACCATTTACCGGGTAATAATATGTCTTTCATTGACTCGAATGTGCCCTGGCAGCTGATGGTGTGTCATGCTCACTCAAATGTCTCGCTGACGGTGGCGTGTGTGTTGGATCATTTAGCTCCCTTCAAAATGGTTGAGCTGAATGGTGCTGATTTATGCGTCATGTTCGTGAACGGGCGCCGTCAGTTGGGGCTGGTCATCACTTAGCTGCCTCGGCTTATTTTTAATTATTTTAATTTTGGATTGTTGTTAGTTAAGTACTATTTCTTGTACTCTGGACGCTTTTAACGCGTACGTCTTTTTTAATTTTTTACATCGTTCTCACATTATATAATTTTAATATCAAAAGTAATGATGTAACTAATATTTTTGTAAAATATGATTTAAAAAGAGTGTCCATGGAGTTTCTTGCCCGTTCTTCTCCATAGGTACCTACTCTTTGGAATGGGCAACTAGCTTCATATTTTCTGACTGACCGACTTCTTGACAATTCAAAAGTGCCTGTAAATGGTTTAATTGAAATAAATGCTTTGAGTTTGAGTTTGAGTTCCCTAATAATGCGACTCCAAATCTATACACGTTGAATCATTTGGAAATCTGTAATTTAAAAATTATTTGTATCGTAATGCGTTATCGCATAATGTATACTTAAACATCGTTTATATGTCTTCTCCTAATTTGGTACCAAAATTCAAAATCATTTACATTCTCTTATCATCTTAAGACAAAAATAAAACAGAAATAAAAAAATGACGTCTGTACAAGGTTACTTTGTTCACTTCGAGGAGCCATTGGCCACACAATGGCCGCCATTGTAAAATAATTATCGCTTTATATAAAAATGTGTTTATTTAATAATTTAATTGCAACAAAAATTATGTAAGGTTACATTCCGATGATACGATATCCCATGTTTCTTTTTAATCTTTGTATCGTAATTTTTGCAGCCTTTTACCACGCAACTAGGCATTTTTATGACAGGCAAATATACGTTCTCTCTCTCGCGCGGACCACTGTCAACTGAGTCGCCACAGAGTACTTTGTGAGTCGCGTTGGCTGGCCCTAAAACCGTCATTTTAGGGCCAGCGCGCTGGTGCCATTTAGTCGCGCGGTTAGCCCGGTCCTTACGCTAGTAATATATAAGTCAATGATGCCAGTATTTCAGAAAGACAAACCGTGTCAAGTGACAACAACATTTCATTCATTTATTAATTTCGTTTCTTTCGAATTGCATGAAATAGATATTGGTTTTCCTGTGTGTAATTGAAGAATTTTAATGAACAAGGAATCTTCACGACTTTACAGCATAATTTACTCCAGAAGGATGTTGTGTTAATAATTGTTTAGTAAGATTCCAACGCAATGTGCGAAGACATTGTTAGCATTGGCTATTGTAGGTAGGTACCTCAGTAGGTACCTACACATGTAAAGATCTTAGACATGGTATCAAGATGAGAAGTGGAGCGACCTGCAGTTTTAGATGAAATACTATTTACTAGTCGTCTGACGTTGTAGGTAATTGATATCCTACATAATTATAGTATTGTAAATTGGTGTACTTAAGTACTAAATGGAGCTAAACAACAGAGATAACACGCAGTTGGTTTATATAGGATCATTGTATTAAAGTTAGACATCACAGATAGGATTATCTAACTGACACAGAAAAAATTATAAACAAGTTGTTACCTAGTAACAAAAACAAAGACTACCTACCTATATAAAATACAAACTTCATGGGACGCATGACGATTCCAACCTATTTTCAACATTATAGTAATAAAAATATGTTGTTAATTATGTGATATTTTATTTCATGAACCGTTTTAAACACCTATACCTATTTCTATTTATTACTGAACAGTGCACTATTTTACTAAATTTTAAACCGAGGCCAAATTCTCACTAAACAATAGCTCTTTTAGTGTGGTTATGATCGTATTTCTCAGTAGGTATTCCCATTAGACGAAGTTTAACTATTAATATCCATTATTTTATAATATGCTCCGGACCGATTTCGGTCACGGTGGCGAACCTCAACGGAGATTAGCCGGGTACGCAGGAGATATTATAGTGCGCAGGCAGGTGTGTGCACTCTCATATTCCGATGGGTCGGCAATCCGACTCGACCGGGGAGAGATCAGACGCAGGACTGTGCTATCCGAGGCACGGGGTTTCACAGCGCCAACTTCCGAACTCCGGGCTGTTACTGAGACATTCCTAATGGAACAACCCAATAACACTTTGTCCGACCCGGGAATCCAACCCAGGACCCCACGCTCAGCAGTTGCGCTTGCGACCACGAGACCAGCGGTGAGTTAATACCACTATAATCTAGACATCATAAGGAAAAAATAAACATGCGGCTTTTATGCCTCTGTGGCACTGAATTAAAATTGTGATTGAGTGGCGTGGCTCATTCTGTAACTTCGCCCTCTCGATGCGGCTGGCTATAGACCTGCGAATTTCTGGAGGCGCGATGCCAGTCAGAGGATACAGCATTCACAACGGGGTCGGTTTTAGACAACCAACCTAAAGTCTCATCTAAAGCTGTACCTATCCACCAGCTTAGCGTGGACTGATCGGCTCCATATTGGACAGGCCTGTGGAGAAACAAAGCACCATTCCAGTTGTTCGTAGGACTTGAGTAAATACTCCCAATCTGGTGGACGTCAGGCGACGGAGTAAGTGATTTCTGGTATGCACTTTCTGTTTGACATTTTCGCAGTTTCTCCGGAAGCTTATATCGGATTCGACCTATCCTAAGTGATGCCAAGATACTTTGGGTGAGTACTGTGGATGATTGGAACCCCTTGCCTTGAGATATTCAGTGTTCGACCCGCTTTTCTGTTACGAAGATGGAATGTATGACTGTTTTTTTGAGGGATTTGATTTCAGGGCGTTGTCAACATAATAATGGCTGAGATATGAGAGGAGGGTGGAAAGGTTGTTTTCAATCTCAAACTCAAACTCAATCTCAAAGCATTTATTTCAATTAAACCATTTACAGGCACTTTTGAATTGTTAAAAAGTCGGTCAGTCAGAAAATATGAAGCTAGTTGCCCATTCCAAAGCGTAGGTACCTATGGAGAAGAACGGGCAAGAAACTCCATGGACACTCTTTTAAATTATAGTTTTACAAAAATATTAGTTACATCATTAATGTCAATTTATAATTATATGTGAGAACGATGTAAAAAAGACTTACGCGTTTAAAGCGTCCAGAATACAGCAAATGGTAAGAAAATAACAACTCAAAATTAAAATGATTAAAAATAAGCCGAGGCAGCTAAGTGATGACCAGCCCCAACTGACGGCGCCCGTTCACGAACATGACGCATAGATCAGCACCATTCAGCTCAACCATTTTGAAGGGAGCTAAATGATCCAACACACACGCCACCGTCAGCGAGACATTTGTGTGAGCATGAAATACTATCAGCCGCCAGTGCACATTCAAGTCAATGAAAGACACAATTATCCGGTAAATGGTACATATGGTATGGTATACATATGGTATAGTATAAATATACATAGAACTCACATCTGTGCTATGCAATTATACAATACAAAAGAAATTGAGTTTATACAATGCAAAGATAGTCTTACAATCTTCAGCAGCTCCAACAGAATTTTCAAGTGTTAATCAATTAGTTGTGGTTGTGGAGCAGGACCAGCATTGAGCCAGGCATTTTTATCAGCGATGTAATCCCCTAACTTATAATATGCCTGACTGCATAGTGTGCGTTTTATACAAGACTTGAATTTTGTCTCATTCATTTCAAGAATGTGGGGAGGTATTTTATTATAACATTTTAAACAGTACCCCATAAAAGATGAGTCTACTTTAGCCAGTCTGAAACCTGGTTGAACTAATAGGTCCCTATTTCTAGTACTATAATTATGTCTTTCACCTCTTTTACTAAAAAGATGTAAGTTATTTCTTACATACATGATGTTTTCGTAGATATTATATTGACAACTTGACAAGGCACCGTCATGATGTTAATTTGGGTCCATATTGGCTCACCTAAAGTTCTTTACCCGAAATTGTTTTTCCTAACGATTTGTAATCCGAATGATCACTCTTCCTAAAATTTTTCATCCTAAAGTTTTCATTCATACTATTTGTAGTGCTACCGGCGATGTTCATAACACTCATGTTTCCGAAAATTGTAATTAATAATATCATTAATGTAAATATATTTAAACTCCTACTGTTTTTTATCATAACGCTTTTATCCCTAAACATAATTGCCATAACATTTTCATTCATACTCAGAAAGAAACATTTACCAAGTGTAATAAAAAATATATGCGGGTAGAAGATGATTTTATAGTTTTAATTTGAGGGTGAAATTATTTACGCATCAGCTTACGCATAATTTCTCTAATCATAATAATGATTAAGCCTAACATTCTAAAGCATACATTTTTTAAGCATAACATTCTAAAGCATAAGTTTATTAAGCATAACAATAATAATAAGGCGTAGTCGACGGAGCCCCGCTTCGCGGGGCCCCTATTTCTGTCTGCAGGGTTTAAAGGAACCTAACACGAAGGGGATGACGGGGGCTCGTTCGCTCGCTCCGCTCGCTCACTTGAGCCCCCGTCATCCCCTTCGAACCTAACCTGTCCGAGTCGGGGTGCCCCAATTCCCGAGCTCGATTCGCTCGCTCTTGCTAAAATATACACCTAAAATAAAAATACATATTAACGTGGAAATCCAAAATAAATACGTAAAAATAACTCAAATTTGTTTCCGTTATTTGTATTAATTGTATGCCTAAATATTATTATGCTAATAATCATTAGGCCTAGTAACGTTATGCGAATTAAATTTATGCTAAAACAAATTATTAGCCTTCAAGATAATTATGCCAACATAAACTGTATGCCAAAAAAAATGGCAAAGTATTATTATGGTAAAACTAATTATGCCAAAATCGTTATGCTAAAGTATATTAGGAAAAAGAATATTATGCGAAAAGAAGGGATCCCATTATTCTTATATGTTATACATGTTATGTGAAAATAAAGTTACGCAAAATTAATGTATATAATACTGATTATTATGAATAAAAAGAAATCTAAACAAAAAAGATGTCTTTGAATAATAGTGTAAAAGATGGTTATGTTGAGAAAATATAGGAAAACAAATAAAAGTATAATAGATGTTTATTGCTACTGACATTATGAAGTTGAATGCTTCGGAATTATGAACATTAGAGACGGAGTAGTTAGGAATTGTGATTGTTAGGATGAAAAATGTTAGGAAGAAAATTTTCGGATTTCCAATATCGGAGTTAAATATTTAGGTGAACTTTAGCGCACCCTGTTAATTTCCTTAAACAGTTCCCTTAGAGAATCGCGCCTGCGGAGAATATAAATGGCTCTGATGGCTCTTTTCTGCAGAATAAAAATAGAATCGATGTCTGCAGCCCGTCCCCAAAGTAAAATACCGTAAGACATGATACTATGAAAGTAACTAAAATAGACTAGTCTCGCGGTATCTACATCAGTAAATAGACGGATTTTTCTGACAGCATAAGCTGCTGAACTTAGCCGTCCTGCAAGAGATGTTAAATGAGGACCCCATTGTAGCCTTGAGTCGAGCGTCTCCTCAAAGTCAGTGGCTTGGCAAGTTAATGACACGTCCTCTGCGTACAGAAACGGGTTGTGTTTTGGCTCACCGGTTGATCATTAGCGTAGATGTTAAACAGCAGAGGGGGAATTTAATTCGCATAACGTTACTAGGTCTAATGATTATTAGCATAATAATATTTAGGCATACAATTAATAGAAATAACGGAATCAAATTTGAGTTATTTTTACGTATTTATTTTGGATTTCCACGTTAATGATTTATTATACAAAACATTATGTAACTTAACTATGTATTTTTATTTTAGGTGTATATTTTTAGCAAGAGCGAGCAAAGCGAGCTCGGGAATTGGGGCACCCTGACTCGGACAGGTTAGGTTCGAAGGGGATGACGGGGGCTATAGTTCGCTCGCTCCGCTTGCTCACTTGAGCCCCCGTCATCCCCTTCGTGTTAGGTTCCTTTAAACCCTGCAGACAGAAATAGGGGCCCCGCGAAGCGGGGCTCCGTCGACTACGCCTTATTATTATTGTTATGCTTAATAAACTTATGCTTTAGAATGTTATGCTTAAAAAATGTATGCTTTAGAATGTTATGCTTAATCATTATTATGATTAGAGAAATAATGCGTAAGCTGTTATGCGTAAATAATTTCACCCTCAAATTAAAACTATAAAATCATCTTCTACCCGCATATATTTTTTATTACACTTGGTAAATGTTTCTTTCTGAGTATGAATGAAAATGTTATGGCAATTATGTTTAGGGATAAAAGCGTTATGATAAAAAACAGTAGGAGTTTAAATATATTTACATTAATGATATTATTAATTACAATTTTCGGAAACATGAGTGTTATGAACATCGCCGGTAGCACTACAAATAGTATGAAAGAAAACTTTAGGATGAAAAATTTTAGGAAGAGTGATCATTCGGATTACAAATCGTTAGGAGGAACAATTTCGGGTAAAGAACTTTAGGTGAGCCAATATGGACCCGCTGCTGACATATCTTTGAAGCGCGCGTGGAACACGTACGCGCCGTCCGGCACGGGCCAAAAAACTCGTCTAGTTATAACTTATTCAAGAAGGTTTATTTTGACGTTATTGTCTGGCAAATGAAAGTAGAGACTAAAAAGCGCGGCAAATTTAAAAAATATCAGTATAGCAACCCCAAAATTAGTATGACATACCTACCTGGAATAACCTAATTTGATACTTTATAATAATTTGATTTTTGCTATTATTTGTACACTACTGCTTGTCTGCATGGACAGGTTCAAAAATGGGAATACGTCTACGAAATAAATCAATACTGCGGTAGTAGCAGCTACTAACCTACCTAGGCAACCTCTTATCAAAAGAAACTTACCACTAAGTCTGTGATAATTACAATTGCTATAAATTCAAGTTCCCAGAAGGATTCGGGGGAGGCCTTTGCCCAGCAGTGATTTAGTATAGGCTAAGTTAAAAATAATATTAAAATGGCTGGCGCAAATCGCGTGAAATCGAAGATTCGAGATGTAAAATCAAACTAACTTTATTGAACCAAATCAAAGAAACACGTGACATTTCGAATAATCAGTGTACTACGTTTGAATAAAAAATAAGACTAGGTATTATGTAGCAATCTGATTAAAAAAAAAACAATATTCTATAATCATTTTGTTTTATTCACTTTCATAATCAAAATTTGAATCTAAAACTTCCATGTGAAAAGATTCATTAGAGTCACTGGAATCACTGTTTCCTACATTAATAATAAATCTTTCTAAGTTATTTTCTGTAATTCTGTCCGTTTCTTTATATTTATTTTCAACATGTATGACATGATCAGTCATTTTCTTCCACTCCTCTGGAGTTATATTTTCAAACGATTCTTTTATAACTCCCTCTAACTCCACTGCGGCCAGGGCAATATTTTTACTTGCCACTTTACGTTTAGCCAAACTCCAAACCAGCTCAATGGCGTTTAGATCGAAGTGGTAGGGGGGAAGTCGTAATACCTCATGCCCATTCTGCTTCAGAAGTTCATCAGCTTCATATACTGGTTCTGGTGTGTTTCGTTTTACAAAACATAGGTGCTCTGCTTTAGTGTGATATTCTTCAAACGGAATATCATTCAAAGTAAGCCATTCTCTTATTTCATTTTTGCGATTTTGTGATGTAGGAGCTTTATTTACAATGACTGAATGGTAACTGGCGTTATCCATAACTATTACACTCGGCTCATTTAAATTGGGTATAAGCTTTTCTCTTAGCCATTTATTAAAGTTTACAGCATTCATGTCGTAGTGGTAGTCCGCCATTTTCGATTTAGTGCTAAAGACTAACAATGAGTTTGGCACAGGACCTTTCTCTGATCCAGCATGTACAATTATGTACCTTTTCTCTGTCAAAACATTTTCAATAGCACCACTTGTAGATGGACCTTGCCAAGACTTCTTGGGCTTGTAGTTTTTATGAACATAGGTCTCGTCTAAATAAATTATTGACTTTCCTTCTCTATGTTTCAAAGCCATAGTTATTAAAAACCGATGTCTCCAGGCAGATATGTCATAACATTCAATTAACAATGAACACTCATTCTTATTTTTCTTAAATTCATAGCCATTGGACAATAATAAGTGGCGAAGAGTTTCCCTGCATCCATTAAATCCAATGCTTTCTCTTAATTCCACTAACAGAGTTCTCAACGTAGGAACTTGTTTTCTAACGATGTAAAATTCATTAATCTTGTTACGAATAGCATCTATGTCGAAACTATCTAGGTGGGCTTATGTGGCCGTTTGTTCCCTGGGGTATTCCAGACACTTTCATTTACTGTACCTTCCTTTTTTATTCTTTTTAATGTTGTAACACTAACTTCTGTAAAAAATGACGAAACAGAATGATTAGGTACTGCATTTATAATAGCAAATCATTTATTAGATTATATCTTTATAAAACTTATGTACTTAGGAAAAACTTACCAGTGATTGAAGCTATTTTATCCAAGTACTGGTTCTGGGTTCTTATCCTGTCTTTTTGCTCCAAATCAGTCAGTTTTTCAATAGTTTTCACTATCTCATCAACCCCTGCTACATCCTCCAGATTTTCTGTAAAAGAAAACAAGTTGTGTTAAAATTACAATGTAACATTTATTAAGGTACGTTAAATAACCATAATGCATTATTATGAAGCTATTTAACATTCAGTTTATATTACAAACTGAATGTGGATCAAAATAGAGAAATAGTTTTGTAAAAATATAAATAATAATTACGATTTCAAACAAAGTATCAACTTCTAAGCGTCATACTAACCTAAGAAATTCAACACCACACGTAAACAATCTTGTTTCAGTTTGAATTCAGCTTCTTTCTCCTGTTGTTTTTCTTCAAATTTAGACATCATGCGAAACAACATCTCCCTCACTCCACTTTTAATAGTTTTATTCATTTTTGAGTTAGAAAAATGCTCAACAAGATAACAACAAATCACCAACAACACGACATCTTGTTTTGACAAATTGAATTTCACATTTTGTTTAACATTGCCATATAAAAAGTCTAATAATTCGAGTGTCTACTTTCGTTTGCCAGACTCTATCTACTAATAAAACCACATTGGAAATGTGACCGCCAACCCTCTCATCGCGGCCGTAAGACAGACAGCGATGAGGGGGTTTGGCCATCCACGCCGCAATGTACAGCGATTTGAAGTGGGGGCAATAAGTTCCCAGTCGCCACTCGGTGGCAACTGGGAATTTTTTCACAATTGACACTTGGAGGCAATCCATGTAGGGACGACTGGGAATATACGGCTAATTCGGAATGCTGCCTAAAGTTTCAGTTACCAGGTCATAAAATTCAAAAAAAAAAAAGTGACAAGTGACAGAAGCAGTGTGACCATTTGTGGCAATTTCTGCCGTTTTGGCAGATTTCACTCCTAAATTTTTGTCCTAAATTTTTGACGATTTACAAAAGTGGCAGATTTAAAAGATTTCAAGGAAATTCACATTATTATATTTAAATTTTCAATGAATTCATCTTTTTTAAAGCTAAATATATCAGGTTTTATATATAATTAGATTACAAATAATTTTATCAAACTGGCAACTTCTGTTTCATGGCCAAATTATACAGGAATTTCCCGCTTATTCTGTTTTTAAACAAGTGCGTCATTTGATTATGAATTGTAATCAAACTGGAATAGTGTTCATATTCTTATATTCTTTAGTGATTTGGTTCCCAATCAACTTTCGATTTTGGCTCATTGTCTTTTGATGTGTATTTTCAGTGCGGTTTTATGCAACGAATCATTAATTATGAAGAGAATACAACAAAAGAGGGAATTAAGGAACACGGAGATTGTGTCTCCTTTAAACCAACTAAAAACATGATCAAAAAGATGTCGTCAAAATCTATGCAGTCACCAAAAGAGATAAGTAACCAGGGTCGTCGGATATAGTTGAAGTTTAGTAAAAAACCAATGGATATGTTTCGAATGAAATTTAATTTGATAAATGAACTGTTTGTTTTCTATTAATTAAATTAAATATTCGAAAACATCCATCTGTTTCTTACTAAACTTCAACTATACCGACACGACATCCCTAGTTACTTATCTCCTTTGGTGACCGTACACCGAAAAAGACGAGGAGGCGAATGCGGATACACGGTAGAGTAAGTAATGTATAGGTATAATAATGCAAAAGAAAATTGTTGAATATTTTTATTGATTAAAGAAATTTCATTGAATTCGTTGTGTATTTTTTCCGTTTCCATGAAGGTATATTTTTGGCAATTTTGGCGCCAAGTGTGGCAGATTTTTTGCCCAGTCTATCGCAGATTCGCCATTTATAAGATGGTCACACTGGACAGAAGCGAAGTGACGTTAGATACACCGGTTAAAATTTGCCCGCTGCCGCTGCCGAACGACAAAAATAAGTTACGCGCTGTGAATAATGGCGGTTTATTGAAAGTGATCCAAACTTTAAATGAGTAGTTTCAAGTAACACTTAACAGTGCAATTTCATTATTACATCGTGGAAAATGGTTGGAAATGATACAAGCGTTTGGTCGCAAGATGAAACAATTAGGATTCTCATCGCTTCGGATATCCATTTAGGTTATTTAGAAGAGCATCCTATCAGAAGCGAGGATAGTTTCATTGCTTTTGAAGAAACTTTGTCTCTGGCTGTTCAATATGATGTGGATCTTGTGCTGCTCGGTGGTGACCTATTCCACCATGCCAAACCATCGTTGAATTGTATTTTCAAGTGCACGGAGATCGTTCGCAAGTACTGTTTTGGCGACAAGCCGGTAAGCATTGAGTTACTGTCGGACCAGAAGGTTAACTTTTCACGCAGTGTTAATTATGAAGATCCAAATTTGAATGTGTCGTATCCAATTTTATCTATCCATGGTAATCATGACGACCCTGTTGGACGAGAAGGTATAAGCAGTCTCGATATACTGTCCACAGGAGGCCTGGTGAATTATTTTGGAAAATGGACAGACTATACCCATGTGCATATTTCACCAGTACTGTTACAAAAAGGTGATACTAAGCTTGCATTATATGGTCTCAGCCATCTTAAAGACCAACGCTTGTCACATCTATTCCAAGAAAAGAAAGTAGAAATGTTGCGGGATGAGGAACATGATTGGTTCAATATACTTGTGTTGCATCAGAACAGGGCTGAAGACAGAGGAGTTGGTAACTTTATCAGAGAGGATGTATTACCAAAATTTTTAGATTTAGTAGTGTGGGGTCATGAACACGACTGTGAACTATTCGATATGAAAGGTAGTATTGAAAAAGATCACTTTAATGTTATTCAGCCTGGTAGCACAGTAGCTACCTCACTGGCTGCAGGAGAAGCTAGACCCAAACATTGTGCATTGCTGCAAATACATAAAAGTGATTTCATTCTAACCGCTTTGCCATTAAAAACTGTCAGGCCATTTATTTTTAAAACTGTTGTTTTATCAGAACAAAATCTTGGTGATGAGGATGTCAATGAAAGTGAAAAGGTGCAGGAATTCCTTAAACAAAAGGTAAATGAGGCAATAGCTGAAGCAGAAAGTCTTTTATCTGGTGATCCCAGACAGCCAACTATGCCATTGATAAGACTTAATGTATTTTATGAACGGGAGGATCAGGTCTTTAATAGAGTCCGATTTGGTCAGTATTTCACTGGCCAAGTTGCAAACTCAAGTGATATCCTTTTAATGAAGCGAGAGCGTAAAATACGTGAGAAACGACAACAACAAGGAGATGATATCAATATGGCAGACTATGTGGCTGATTCCACTGATGTTGAGACGTTACTGCGTGCGTACTACGAAGCCCTGCCGCCGGAGCGCCGCCTCGCCGCTCTGCCCGTCCAGCTCATGACAGAGGCAGTACGTGATTTCACTATCAAGCAAAATGAGGAGATCCTGAGGCATGCCTTAGAAGCACACAGAAGGCGTTGTATCACTACTTTGCTTGAGTCGAATACGGACACCGAAGTCGAAGCGATCGCCGATCGTCTGCGAGTGCTGCATGACGAGATCGATTCTGCTGATGTTGCACAGCTCGCGGCACTCAACGCTGTGCCTGTGCCTACGCAGATTGTTGTTGATGGATCGAGTGACGAGGAGTTGGTTAGGTCGGAAGTAGAGGCGAGCGGACGTGGCAGAGGACGAGGGTCACGCGGCGGGCGCGGCTCGCGTGCTCGGGGCTCGCGTGCGCGGGGCCGTGGCCGCACCGAGCCCGAGCCGCCGGCGCCCATGTCGCCGGTCGCTGCCACTCCCGAGCGTCGTACCCCGCGGAGGATGGCTGCACAGAAAAATGCTACATGGATTCAAAACTATGCCTCAAAGACCCGCCGCCGAGATTCTTCTGAGATCGACGACTCTGATTGAACGAACTTGAACTTAGGAACACGTAGCGTAATACATATTAAGAAGCTGTTGTTTCACAACTTTTTGTATTCCAACTTTTATAATATTTTCATGAATGTAATGTGATAAATAGTCGAATAATAAGGTTTCTTTGGGGTGACAAATATTGTAATACTTAATAGTCAAGTCATTATGTGAAAATTGCAAACTGGTAATCATTCCATACATCACATGTATTGTATGGGTATTCGAGGTTCGTATTTGATTATGCGCGGAAGCCACGCGCGTCATGTCTATCCGCGGCTATGCGAACATTTGCTATTGCTATACCTACTGTAAGCGGAGCTGCAGCGCGAGAGCGACCTATTTGCCGCACATAACCGATAAGCAGCCTTACGCCCATGCGCCATTGAGCTTATTATAAATCAGAGCCGGTAGTTACGGTGTCAATGGTGTCATTATTCGGTGATAGAGCATGCACCGCTGCCGCGCGCAGGACGCGGACCTATGAACCCAACTGATTAGAATGTAAATTAACCGGTTGTATGCCGTAATTACAGAAAACAATTAAAAACTATTGTGTCTCGCGTAGATCTACGCTCCCGGCATACAAGGGGTTAAACACCCCCAAAGAAGAGCTCATTGCTTTGAATAGATTGTTATAGATCCGAATTGATTGTTAAGATTACCAATAAATAAATGGACATTCGAATGTTTACATATTTTGCTTTCTATTTGTTCTTATTTTTTTTTGTAAGTTCCTACATACAAAAGCAATTGTATGTTATTGTTAGAGTTACGTGTTAGCGATTTTTGAAAGTTGAGTTTTCTTCCATAAACCTAGAGAAATCACAACAGACGATAGACCCTTCTATTCCTGACACTGGTAAATGATTAATCTAGAAAACTATGGGTTTAATTAGCCTGACACTGCTGATAGATATGTCGCAGATAAATCACTTAATTTCGAATCAGCACCCATCTGAAGGTCGAAATTCCTCTATTTTCCCTTTGTTATAAAGCAGTTAACTAAGTTCATATTTTACTGACCTCAAATTTGTGTTTTCGATAGTAGTAGGTATTTCAACGGGCGAAAACAAACGGTTGTAACTTTCGCGTCACATCACTGGCCGACTATATTTAAAGTCCTTGGCGTTCTGGGGACATTCAAAATATTCGAAGTTTTTGTTTTTGTCGATTTTAAGACAAATAAGGGCTCCTTTTGTGTGGAAAAATATAATACAGGGTATTAGACAGTGCTATATAAAATAATAAAATGAAACAAAGCTTTTAAATACAGTAAAATAATTTTTATAAGATAATTAAATTGGAGAGCTTCTAATGAAGTCGTGGCGTTGGTGGCACGAAAATCTGGAACTTCTATTGAAGTCCGTGGCTGTGAAAAGGTTAAATAAGAAAATTTATAATGTACAGACGCCAGCACATCAACCTACTACAATCTGTCGAATTTCTTTAACCTTTTGACCGCCACAGTCATGTATAGATAACGAATCAAAATGTACCCAGCACGCCACGGTTTGACTTCATGACAGACTTTGGCAAAGAGGATATAATACACTACGTACTTTGGCATGTACATTTCAACCGCGCGGCCAACTCATAATATTTGACGAAACTAGATTTTCAACTTTATCGTTAAAGCATAAGGCTCAAAGTTGATTGGGAAAATTTGACAGTTTCGGGTAGCTTGATGTGCTGACGTCTGTTCCTACTTAGGTTTAGGTGGTTTTTGTGATTTAAATTCATTCGTTATTATCTTAGCCCGATAGTCTGACTACCGGTCTTACCAAGGGGTATCGTATTACCCAGTAACTGGGTTGTGGAGGTCAGATAGGCTGTCGCCCCATGTAAAATAGGTACTGGTATTCAGCTGCATCCGGTTAGACTGGAAGCCGACCCCAACATAGTTGGTAGTTCCCCATCAGTTGGGGCTGGTCATCACTTAGCTGCCTCGGCTTATTTTTAATTATTTTATTTATGGATTGTTGTTTGTTAAGTACGTACTATTTGTTGTACTCAAGACGCTTTTAACGCGTGCGTCTTTCTTAATTTTCTTACATAGTTCTCACATTACATAATTTTAAAATCAAAAGTAATGATGTAACTAATATTTTTATAAAATATAATTTAAAAAGAGTGTCCATGGAGTTTCTTGCCCGTTCTTCTCCATAGGTACCTACGCTTTGGAATGGGCAACTAGCTTCATATTTTCTGACTGACCCAGCTTCATGACAATTAAAAAAAAATCAATGTAAATGGTTTAATTGAAATAAATGCTTTGAGTTTGAGTTTGGTATACATATAAACATGTGTTACAGAGCTGAAAGTGAAATGAAATTTTGGCCTTATGTATCAGTCGAAGAATCAAATTTCGAAGAACTGCCCAGAAGCACTATAGAGAAAAATGAGATAGGATACAGTTATGGTATGCATTAAACATGTTACAAGGGAGAAAAAGTAATAATAATAAAAAAGTTTACTTTTTTTTCTATTATTTTTACCACTGCGTTCTGTGGAGAGTGGCTGAGTATGTGGGTGTGTGTGTGTGTGTGTGTGAGATTGTGCTGGTATGATAGTTATATTCCTAATATAACTTTATATATTTCGGCATATAGGTAGCTATATTCCTAGGCATATAACCCCAACATAGTTGGGAAAAGGCTAGGCAGATAATGATGATTCGTTATTATCTTATGTGATAAGCTATTAAAATAAGATTTGATCGACTTCTGAAGTCTACCTACGTTGGTATATTTTTAACATCATCACGCCTGCATTCCCCGACTAGGCTAGACAGAGGTGTATTTTCGTACGTCCACTACAGTTCAGCAGTGATATTGTTAGGTCCCATGTACTAGGAGGTGAGGGCGGGTGTTTGCGTCCGGCAGTACACACAGACAGGCAATGCAGGCGAACACAATCTCACCTACACACGCGCTGCGCGACACAATAGGCGAGACGGCGAGAAGAGATACACCTTTTATACGGTAAGTATATACGGGAATGCAGGCATTCATTAATTCACTCATCATCATCATCAGCCTATAATGTTCCCACTGCTGGGACACAGGCCTCCTCTCATTGAGAGGGAGTGGGCCGTAATCCACCACGCGGGCCCAGTGCGGGTTGGTAGATGTCACATGTCTTCGAATTTTTGGTTCTAGGACATGCCGGTTTCCTCACGATGTTTTCCTTCACCGTTTTTGTGAGCAGTGGTGATGAAATAATTTACACAAAGTAAAGCGCCTGTCTGGGTTCGAACCTACGACCTACAACTCGTAAGTCACGGCCGTTACCACTTGGCCACCACTGCTCACTAATTCACTTTTATTCACTATACACATTAATTCACTAAATACGAAAAACTTCGCTAGCAATAGCTACTATAGCTACTACTGAAGGCTGCGGGTGTTGACCTCACGTCGACGTGCTGCTTCTCGCACGGACAACTGTACGTCGCTTGCTCGCGCATAACCAGTCCTGATCATATTTTGGCTGCTGAGACCAAAACTAAAACCGTAGGACAGGAAAATGTGGCTGTTATTTTCGTTAATTGTGGTGTCTTATGACTTCCACCCGAAGTCGCGGGCCGAAACTAGTTTCGTAAATAAAACGACATTAAGAAACTGTATCTCGAAACAAAAATCATCAACGTTTATTTTTAAGTAATAATGATCTACACTACGCATACATGACGCAACAAATCAGCACACGCGCATCATGCACTCAAATACAGGGTTAGTTGTCAAAGACCAGCCAAATTTAAGGGTGTGGTACAGACCATGAAACTGAACAACTTTCTCCATGGGACCAACATCGTAATTGCGAATAAAAATTCAGCCGTCCCATACGTGTAGTTCGAGTACCTGGGTACGTGTAGCTCGAGTACCTGGGTACGTGTAGCTCGAGTACCTGGGTACGTGTAGCTCGAGTACCTGGGTACGTGTAGCTCGAGTACCTAGGACCCTAGGTAATAGGTAATACGGGCTGGTGTCCGCAACTCCACGTCAATGCGCGTATTTTGCGTACGAGTACCTAGAGGTATTCAAGTTTTCTATGGAACACCTGATTTTTCGCGATAACGATATTGGACCCATGGTGAGAGTTGCTCAGTTTGATGGTCTGTACCACACCCTTCAATTTGGCTGGACTTTGAAAACTAACCTTTATATTACTATGTTTTAAATGGTATCTCAAGAAGACCAAGTGCGAAGTCGCGCGCGCTCAGTATCGGAAATTCGTTCGTTACGGTCGAGATTTCATACTTTTTCCCACGAGAAAGAATTTCGAACTTTCTGCAGATTCGTGCAGAAAGCCGTCCTGGATACAGTCGCGTAGTGAGAAACTGATGATGTTCCTCCCTCTCTAGAGTTCTCTGGTAGCTTGGACTCTGTTCCCGTTGCTGGAGGGACACTTTTTGGAAACATATAAAATCACCTAAATTAAAATAACGGTTTCACTTTCAACTAATAACTAAGTAGGGAAATTATTAGTTTTTTACTATTTACAATGACGTTACAAAGTTATAATACATGGTGGCTAAATGCAATCTAAGTAATTTTCTATGGAATTTATACTTATCTAGGGGCATTTTATAAGTTGGTCCACTATTAGGTACATGTTTACCTGAATAGAGGTATGAGGAACAGGGTGTAAAGTTCACTCAGCTCCATAGAAAAGGGAGGATCCTCCGACCAGACGGGTGTTCTGTCTGGCGGGTAACTGCCCGAGGATTCATGTCGGGCCGATGATAAACTTGCCTAATTCGTACTTACGCCAATTTCGTACTCCACTTAAAACTCGGCTTTGGTAACAGCTATCAGCACTTCTAATGTCAAAACATAGAAATAACAGTCGGCCATTTCACCACCTGACAGATAACACTTGTGAAGCTGCTCTCGACAAAAAATATTGAAAAAGTAAGTTTTTTTCAACTATTGTTGTAATATTTTTACACATTTCGTAAGAGTTTTATTCAAATAAGGTCGTGTATAACCTATTTTACGATTTGATACGTATTAATGAATCTGAATATCATAATTTACCAATTCTTAAACTGTATTATGACAAGTTGTTTTATTAGATTTTTGATTGAAAAAATAACCACAAAAGTTAAAAACATATTAAACATAATTATTTTCTATTTTAGAACACCATGATAAAAAGAAAATATTATTCTTGGAGTAAAGAAGATATGGAGGAAGCGATTAGAAAATATAACAATGGGACTTAAAATTCAACGAAGTTTGTTGTGTATTTAAAATACCGAAACCGACATTTAGACGGCTTGAATACACGCAAAATAAATTGGACGTCCGAGTGATTTAACGGAGGAAATGGAAGCAGAACTAGTCAGACATGTTCTTTCGTTGGAGTCTAGATTTTTCGGCTTGACCACTACCGATTTACGGCGCTTAGCTTATCAGTTAGCAGAAAAATACGGACTGAAACACAGATACAATAATGAATCGCAACTAGCTGGTTGGAAATGGTATTATAGGTACATTTATGAGGAATCATCCAGAAATATCCTTACGAACCCCAGAACCCACGTCTATGGCTCGCTGTAAAGGATTCAACAAAGAAACGGTGATGGCGTTCTTCGACAAATATGAGTCCATCTTAGACGAAGGTCAATTTACAGCCGAAAAAATTTATAATATGGATGAGACAGGTTTGAGCACAGTTCATAAGCCTTCAAAAAATTTGGCTCAAAAACCCGGTTGGTATTGTCACTAGCGGTGAACGTGGTGTTAACACAACATGCATTTGTTGTATGAACGCAGCTGGAGAATTTGTGCCTCCCATGCTTATATTTAAACGTAAAAGGATGACAGAGAGCTTGATGCGTGGAGGGCCAACGAATACTTTGTATGATTGTTCAGAAAGCGGATGGATTGTCAGCACCTTATTTACCAAATGACTTAAACATTTTATAAAATGTCTAAGACTGCAAAAATCACAAGAAAATCAAATTCTTCTCATCCTAGATGGCCATTCGACGCACACGAAGAACATTGATGCAATTAATCTCGCTAGGGACTATGGAATAATTATGTTATCTCTTCCGACTCATACCACACACAAGTTGCAACCATTAGATAGGTCATTTTTCAAAACTCTAAAACAAATTTAACGCTGCTTGCGTGTCATGGATGCGAAACCATCCTGGATCTGTCATAAAACAAACAAATATTGCAGAAATTTCTTAAGAGGCTTAATTTCGAGCAGTTTGTATGGAAACAGGTATACGTGGCTTCGAATCTTGTGGTTTATGGCCTTGCAATCGCTATAAGATCAGGGATGAGGAATATGTCGTACTTGAAGAAGCTAATCTAAGTCTTCCAGAATCTCCCCGCTCTGAATTGGCTGAAGTCTCCCAGAATTTAACAACTGAAATACAACAAGAACAAACAAAGGCTTTCACGGGTGTGCCACAATCTAACGAGATTTCTGTGCAAGAACAGACTGAGGAAGCTATGTCCCCAAATTTTCCTGAGGTATCGAGAATCCACCCTTTGGAACAGCAAGATCAATGTCTAGAAGAGAAAAAGAAAGAATGTTCTTCAGATACAAAAGTAGAGGATTTTACAGCACAGTCAGTTAGAACGACACTGGAAACTATATCTCCATTACGTGCTATTCCTGGAAATCCGAGGCCAATGAAAAGAAAAACTACAGGTGCTATTGTTATTACAGAGAGTCCTTATAAAAAAGAGCTCGAGGGTAAAATAGAAGAGTCGAAGAAGAAGAATGTATCAAAGAATCTAAGTGCTATGAAAAGTAAAACTACTAAGACATCACAAAAGGAAAATAAGAAAAAGAAACAAGAACAAGATGAAAATGACAGTTGGTACTGCACATTATGTCCAGAAGACATAATCTTCATGATAACCAGTTTGGTTTCAAAGCTGGTCACTCTACAGAAACAGCTATATTGTGTTTAAAGCAGACTGTCAAGTACTACACTGATAGAAGTACACCTGTCTTTGCTTGCTTCCTCGACTTGTCGAAGGCATTTGACTTGGTTTGTTATGATTTGCTGTGGCAAAAGCTGCAGCAAGCGTCAGTGCCAGACGAACTGATTCGGGTATTCCAATACTGGTACAACAATCAGGTCAATGTTGTTCGATGGTCGGGGGCTTACTCGACTCCATACAGGTTGGAGTGCGGAGTGAGGCAAGGGGGGCTGACCTCACCGAAGCTCTTCAACCTGTATGTTAATGCACTGATAGAGAAGCTCAGCAGCACGCATGTCGGTTGCCATATTGGAGGTGTGTGCCTTAACAATATCAGTTACGCAGACGACATGGTGTTGATTTAATTTTATATAATAATTTTAATTTTTGTGTTTTAATATGATCCTAAGTTGATTGAAATAAATAAATAATAATAATAATAAAAGAAACCATGATCCAGTGCACACAATGCGAGACGTGGGTACATGAACTTTGTGCAGGAACCAATAAAAAAACCAAAGATTACCTATAACTGCGATGATTGCCGAGAATTGGCGAAGACCATCCGTCGAATTTGTTAAGAATTACTACTTGTTTTAATAACACATTGTCGATTATGGTGCTGATTCTCAATACTGTATACCAATGAATAGATCTCAAAGTACGAATTAAGGATATAGCAGTACGATTTGAGATGAATGGTCTTAAATCGTACCTTTTTAGTTTTTTTTAATTGTTTATTTTTCAAGGGACTGTCAGATATCAACTGTAGCGTGGAGTCGTCATTCGATACACTATCTGACCACTCCCCAGACATGTAGTGTTACCGCAATCCAGAGAGAGCCAAAATTAACCCTATGTAATCGAAAAATTGACTGGGACTCATTTGCGGATTATCTAGAAGAAGAAGTTAATCTTAAAATTAAACTAAAAACCAAAGAAGACATAGATTCTGCCACATTCTACATAACTAATGTCATACAAATAGCAGCATGGTGCGCTACCCCTACGCTTGACACTTCAGTCTGTCAAAATAATATACCCTTACAGATAAGGCATAAAATGGAGGTTAAACGTAGATTGCGAAGGCAGCTCCATTTGAGTAGATCGGAAGAGGACAGAAGGGAATTCAATAAAGCTGTAAGAGTACTGAACAAACTCATTAATGATAAGCAAAATATCATGTTCCAAGAAAAACTCTCAACATTGTCAGCTCGAAAACAGGATAACTATTCATTGTGGAAGATAACCAAAAAATTTTAAACGATCACAAAATTTTGCACCCCCGCTTAGGCAACCTAATACTGGATCTTGGGCCAGAAAAGCAAGTGAAAAGGCGGAGCTTTTTGCACAACACCTTTCTGCGGTTTTAACTCCGAATAAGTCGTCGATGACCGATTTTGAAGAGGAAGTCGATAATTATCTTAATAGCGATCAACTATCACCTCTACTCAAACTGGTCACGCCAAAAGAACTGACAAGGACAATAAGAAATCTGGAGAACAATAAAAGTCCTGGGTACGATCTCATCACGGGTAACATACTTAAGCACCTACCCTACCCAGAAAAGTTATCGTTTTTCTAACAATGCTGATCAATGCTGTCTTTCGATTACAATACTACTCAAAAATGTGGAAGATATCACAGATATGTATGATAGCGAAGCCGGGCAAACCTCCAACCCAACCAAGCTCATACAGACCTATAAGCCTCCTTCCAATCATATCGAAGGTTTTTGAGAAGATATTTCTACATAGATTAAAACCAGTCCTTGACGAGAATGTGATAATACCAGACCATCAATTTGGATTCCGGGAAAAGCACGCAACTGTAGAACAAGTGCACAGAGTGGTCCATAAAATTAGACAGTCGTTGGAAAATAAGGAATACTTTTCTGCGGTGTTCCTGGATATCTAACAGGGTCTGGCACAAGGGGCTTTTATATAAAATTAAATCTGTTCTACGTAACTCTTTTTATATGCTTTTAAAATCTTACTTAGACCAAAGAAAATTCCAAGTTAAGTACGAGGATGAGCTGTCTATTTTTTATGAAATGAAAGCCTCAATCCCACAAGGCTCTGTGCTGGGGCCCGTATTCTACTCGATCTTTACTGCAGATTTGCCTAATACTGATGACGTGTTAAAAGCGACCTATGCAGACGACACTGCATGTCTTGCGAGTGACAAGGACCCAACGCAGGCATCACAGAAATTACAAGTCCAGTTGAATAAAATTGATCTTTGGCTGAAAAAATGGAGAATTCAACCTAGTATAACTAAGTCAGTTCAAGTGACTTTCACTCTCCGTAAGGGCGATTGTGCCCCAGTGTACATGGAAAGTAAACCACTGCCAAACAGTAACACAGTAAAATACCTGGGGCTACATCTAGACAAAAGGCTTACCTGGGCCAATCACATTAAGGCCAAGAAAAAGGCAGCTTCCATTGAGATGAAAAGTCTTTCCTGGCTCTTAGGAAAACAATCAAAGCTATCTCTTAGCAACAAACTACTTGTTTACAAAGTTATAATAAAACCAATCTGGACTTATGGAATTGAACTCTGGGGATCGGCTAGCAACTCCAATATTGAAATTTTACAAAGGTTCCAAAATTTAGCTCTAAGAACAATCTCAAACGCACCCTGGTTTGTCAGAAACACTGAAATACACAAGTACTTAAAAATACGAACAGTGAAAGAAGAACTATGCAATAAATACAAAATATATAAACAGAGACTGAGGAAGCACAGCAATGTTTTAGCCAAGAACCTTCTAAACACACAAGGGGATATTATCCGCCTAAAGAGATGGCAAATCCTAAACTTGGACCAGAGATAATGAAAATTTAAAATGAATTTAGTACTGAACTGAATGTGAATGTTCAATGGAACACCACAAAAATAATCTCACACGAAGACCTCATCTGATTATGGCTAGAAAGCCGATCGCAGATAAAAGGAGATGAAAAAAAAATTGTTTATTTTTGAGAAGTTTATAAAGTTTATGTTACATTTGATTATAGAAGCATAAAGCATTTAGCAAACAAAAATTACTTTAAATTAAAACTAATTTGTCTTTCCTAATTTTCTAAATATGATGGTTTTCTCTTAAGGGGTACGAATTAGGCAAGTTTACCCTCTATGTATAAGTATGTTAGTTGAAAACTCTGCTTGAGAGATGCCGGATTTTGTGTGACATCTGTAAGTCTCGTAGTTCGTATGTGGCGTTTGTAGATACCGCTACACCTGTAGAGCCTACTTAGCTTATATAATTATATACATACAACTATCTTGAATATATTTATATAAATCCAAAAACAGCGGTTTAGCTGGTAGGGGACGTCGAGATGTGACTCTAACAAAAAAGTAACAAATTGTGAACCGCGTGTAAACTACTGCGATTAGTTGAATGATTTAAGAGGACGCATTGGAAATATTGGCGCCAATGATCTCAATTTTTCTCAGTAAATACAAAACGGATCAAAATATAAGTTGGTGACCTGAAAGTTCATGATAAAAACCTTATTTTGTCAGTTTTCAATACATGATTAGGTAACTTTTTTAACAGAGAAAATATATCAAACATACCTCTTTTTAAAAAGAGATTCACATGTTATGGGCCAACGGGACCGATTTAAGCCTCTTAATTTTCTATGTAGATGAGTCTATACATACGAGTACTCTTTAAAATTGCAGAAGGAATTTCTCAAATTATCGTTTCTAACTAAATAAAACAACAAAAACCATTTTGTCGCTTACGTCCTTTAGTTATAAGCTAGCGCGCGTATGCAATCCTCGCCCCGCTCAGACTCTCAGTCCCCTCTTGACCATTGTCAGCGACGGGTCTGTGCTAGTCGGCTTCCGGACGACATTAAGCATTGTGCGAATTTATTTGGCGGTTTTATAAAATAAAAATGGTAAAAAACCAAAGAAAGATGTTCCAAAAGGAAAAGAAGAGCTTGTTTATTAGAAAAATGTGCAAGACGTCTATGTTGCGCCGCCGCCACGGCACACAGTGGGCTGAAATTCGTGTTTCATAGACATTCAAATCCTTTTTTGAAAGCGACGCTTTTTTAGACTTGGATACGATCGGGAATACCTTCTATATACCTGTTATGATAAATTTTTGGGTTTGTAATTGCAAACAGCGCTCTTAGAATTTATTTCGAAAAAAATTGTATGGAGTCGACACAATAAATGATATCTCCGTTATCGCACAATTGCGCCTTTCAAAATAACGAACAAATCCAAGTTTGTAACGATACTTGCCATGGTGTTTGTATGTACTTTCAATGATTGAAGAATACTAAATGATTTTCTTTTAGTATGCTCCTATTTATTGCGATCGACTTTAATCTATTTTCCCGAACAACTAATTTGCTAAATACCCTCTTAATTATTTACTAACGAAAACTTAATTATGTCATTAACAAACAATAATTTCCTTAATTTTATTGGGGATTTTGAGAATCATTAGATAATTACTATTTCTGGTAATGAGTTTTCAAGCGAATTTGACTTTCTAATATGGCGCATCGTTAATTTGCGTTAATGTCCAGTCTATATACATCCAAGTTAAGCTTGATATTAGTTAAACAAAAAAATGAAATATCATTAAATATTAAAAAAAAAAGCGCACGTCTGACCTTGTCATGGAGTATGTCAAAAAATCAAAAAAAAATCATATATTAATAAGCTAAGACGATAATGGAGATATCTCTCTCTCTCTCTCTCTTGCAAAAAAGGATTTGAATGTCTATAAAACACGAATTTCAGCCCACTGTGCGGCATCGCGTCTCACAATACTTACGTTACTTATCGGGGTGTGAGCGGATTGCGGGGCGCGCGTGCCCGGTTTTGGAATTATTGTTTAACAATGCGTCGCCTTAAGAA
Organism: Luperina nickerlii; assembly: GCA_963855955.1. Lineage (NCBI taxonomy): Eukaryota > Metazoa > Arthropoda > Insecta > Lepidoptera > Noctuidae > Luperina > Luperina nickerlii. The sequence continues at coordinate 23,698,472 of OY979672.1, read as the reverse complement.
TAGCCAATCACAGTTTACACGCGCTTTCTTTAATTTTGCGGTAATTTTTGTTCGAGGAACTGGGCCATAATCATGACAAATTGTATCCTATTAATACCGAGGGCAAGAGTTAAATCGCAGACAGACGGACTTGGCGAAACTATAAGGGTTCCTTGTTTTTATTACGGGACCCTAAAAATTCGTACCTTCTTATAATCTAAGTTGCTTTAACAACCCTTACCCCCCTTCCTTTACCCTATTACCAACTAAACAGTATTACGTATAGTTTAGTTGGTAATTATAGGGACTGGGCCAGGTCGGCCGTGAGGTTATGACACGTTCGACAGCGGAGGTGTGGGCGAGCGCTCGGCCAGCAGGGCGCGCCGCACGTAGTCCAGCGCGGCCTGCGCCGCCTGCGCCGGCTCGCGGCCCGCGAACGTCAGCTCGGGCGAGCAGCCCGTCAGCGACAGCAGGTGCAGCGGCTCCAGCGCGCCCGGCTCCACGCGCACGCGCATGGCCTCGCACACGTCAGCCAGTGCGCTCGCGGGCGACAGCGCGCGGCCCCGCTCCAGCGCAGCCAGCGCCGCGGCGCGCGTCTCCTCATCTGCGACAAGCGATACGGTCAGGGGCGGGGCGCGGGGCGCGGGGGCGGGGCGCGGGGCGGGGCGCGGGGCGCGGGGGCGCGGGGTGCGCGGCCCGCACACTCACCGAGGCCGGCGGCGAGGCCGAGGTGGTACTCGGCGATTTTCTGGCCGAGGTCGGGGCGGCGCGGGGCTTCATCGGCGTCGCTGTAGCGCTCCATCGCCTTCTCGTGCGCGCGTACCAAGGCGTCCTCCTGCGAGGGTACCACTCGTTAAAACTTCTACAAACGAAATTTATTTCGACACTGGCAGTCATGCTTGTTTTGGTTGGCAGGATTAGGATGTCAAAGTCAAATCATTTATTTCAAATAGGCACATTAAAGGCACTTTTGAACGTCAAAATTTACAGTAAAATTGAATTGATTCTAGTCGCCCCTTCCAAAAGGTAGTTTTCGTATGGAGAAGAATGGGCAAGGAACTCCAACGTTACTCTTTTAAAATTTTTTGCAAGGTTTGTATCTATACATATAATAAAATTGTACAAAAGTGGTGTCTGTACAATGGAAATATATAAAAAAAAGTAGCAGGGGTTGTTATTATATCGATGCCGAACCCGAAATTGTAATTAATTTTTTTTTGTCTGGTTGTCTGTGTGTTTGTGCACGCTAATATCAGAAACGGCTTATTCTATTTAGATGCGGTTTTCACTAATATATTGTAGTAAGCTTCACTTAACATTTAGTGTTTATTTCATGTCAATCGGTTAATAAATAAAAAAGTTATGTCAATTTAAAGAATCACGGCGAACATTATTTGCCAAGACACTCCTATACAACGAAGTTCCATCGTATTATACATATAATTAACAACAGGGTATTTTTCACCGCAGAAGACGTGGAACAGCTGTAGTAGGTGAACCAGGTATTTTTAAAGATCATGTCATTGGTAGGGTTTATACGGTTCATCCAAATAACTCCGAATACTTTTACCTACTGCTGCACATTGTCCGAGGGCCTACTTCTTTTGCCGATCTCCGAAAGGTTGACAATATCGTACACCCTACATACCAAGCCGCTTGCCGGGCACGTCACTTGCTGGATGGGGATCAACATTGGGATGATGCTTTGTCAGAAGCAAGTATTAGCGAAAGTCATCATCGGTTGCGACATTTGTTTGCAGTCATGCTGGTGTTTTGTGCACTTTCTGACGCTGCAAAGTTGTGGTATAAGTTTCAGAACAAATTGGCTGAGTATTTTTTTAGGCACGTACTACTTAATGATAACAACCCAATTGAGGAGAGATTACGTGAAAGTCAATTGAATCGTTGTTTGTTGGCTATTCAAGATATAGTTACATCTATTGGGGGTAGTCGTATTTCTCAATAGGGCATGCCGGAGGCATCATTTGACGGTGAACGTATTAATAGAAATTACGCGATGGAAACCAACTATGATCCAATTGACCTGGCCGAAATTTTACAAACTGATGTCTCGAGGCTAACTGATGAACAGCGTTTGATATTTGACCGGGTGTGCCGCAGCGTTGATAGTACTTTAGGAGAAATGCTATTTGTAGATACACCCGGTGGAACGTGTAAAACATTTCTTACGAAAGTTATTTTGGCGAAGGTACGAAGCCAAGGTAAAATCGCGCTTGCTATCGCTTCATCAGGCATAGCAGCCATGTGGCTGCTATGCCTTATATGTGGCAACAATGTTGTTGCCAGGTGGGAAAACTGCTCATACAATGTTCAAAATTCCGATCGATTTAGACCGCACAGAAAGCCCTGTTTGTAATATTTCAAGAAACAGCGATAAAGCTAAGGTTCTTCGGGATTGTAGCCCTATTATATGGGATGAGTCCACAATGGCCAATCGAAAAGTAGTAGAAGCAGTAGACAGAACGTTGCGTGATGTCAAGCAAAATGATCAACCCATGGGTGGCATTACTATGCTTTTTTGTGGTGATTTTCGTTACACTCTCCCTGTAATACCACGTGGAACAAGGGCTGATGAAGTTAGAGCTTGCCTAAAGAGTTCTCGACTGTGGCATTACATTATCCCTTTGCATTTGACATTAAATATGCGTGCGCAAATTGGAGGCAACGAAAATGCTCAAGAATTTTCAGATTTGCTACTTGAGATTGGTAACGGTGTGTATGCGCAGGAACAAGGAAAAGTTGTTCTTAATGAAAACCTATGCAACATAGTTTCATCAATGCGAGACTTCATATCATCTGTGTATGGAAACGTAACGCAAATACCAACTTACAAAAATTCCAGGCTTTGCGAAAAAGCTATTTAGACGCCACGAAACGACCAAGCAGCAACAACAAACGCTGAAATTTTGAGCTATGTTCCGGGGGATTATGTTGCGTATATCTCCATTAACAGAGTCATGGAAGAAGGCGAATCTACAAGCTACCCAGTAGAATTTTTAGAATCTCTCAATGCTCCTGGACTACCAGCACATAAAATAAAATTAAAACGTAACTTGTATTAATTTTTTATTTATTTTAAACAAGATAATCTTTGTTTGTCTCAATGTTATTATTGTTTTCAATCCAATTTTTTATCTATTTTGTTTAAATCTTGATTTTGTTCTAATTTTGTTTTTTTGATTTAATGATAATACTTATTTTACTTGCTTTCATTCTACTACTATTTTTAGTGCATAAATTAAATGTTTGCTAATAGACTTAATTTTAAGTTATTTAGTTTAATCACCTTAGGCTGCATAAAACTTGCATGATTGTAACCTAAATGGAAGAAGTCACTGGCTCCTGAAATACAGGTACCCTAACCTAGCTCTGGAGCCAGGGTCTAAATTTTTTTCTGTAACCTGTTTTTATGGCAATAAAGAAATTATTATTATTTCGTTTATTTATTTACTTTACTTATTTAATTACATTTTTAAATATTTCTTAAAATATAAAAATAAGTTAAAAAAAAACATTTAAAAATAGTAAAAAAAACATTTATTATTATTATATTATGATATTGTACCGAATAACGAATCACGCAACCCCAAAATCCGGTCAACGGTATCAACTGTTGTAATAACAACAGTTCGAAATTAAATACTAACTGGCACTGGACACCCTCTACGTGTAGTTTATCGTCATTTTATTAGTAGGTAGTTTCTGTTTATTACATTCAAAATTGCCAATAGGCAGTTTGGGTGTGGTCTGACAAGCGAGAGATCATAAGTTCCAAAGTTTAATCTCCACATGGATTGCAGTCACGCGGTCAGACACGACATCCACATTGAGTGTGAGAGAGTACTATAATCGGAAAGTTAGCTGTGACGACGGAGAATGTAATGTTAACGTTGTAGCGGTGTAAAGTTCACTCATCCTCCATAGAAAAGGGAGGATCCTCCGACCAGACGGGCAGTTGCCCGCCAGACACAACACCCGTCTGGTCGGAGGATCCTCCCTTTTCTATGGAGGATGAGTGAACTTTACACCCTGTTCCTCATACCTCTATACTGGTGACCCCGACGTGATCGTCAGCGCAGCCTTCGTGCATATACTTCAGCGTGACGTCATCATCATCACTCCCGCAAGCGTTAGCGGCGAGTCACCCAGCCAGCCAGCTCCCACGGCTTCAACGGGTATCCTGACCACCAGCATGCAGCGACCGCGCATACCTGGTCATCACCCTCAGCCTCATCAGCAACCTCGGCACAGCACACTGCACTTTCGGCCGGTCAACAAGAAGAGCTCAATTCCTTTCCTGGTCGACGCAGCAGCCAGCCTCAACTCGGCGCTGTACTACATCCGACGCACTGGAGCATAACGCAGCGCCACCCCGACTCACTGGGGACATCATCGCAGACAGTTCCGACTCACCGTGAACTATGCGGCAACCGGTTCCGACTCACTGGAACCTCAGCTGGCCTGGCAAGCATCGCAAGATACAAGACTCAGCCCACTATCGACCTCCGGTCTCCGGGGGGGAGTGATGTAGCGGTATCTACAACGCCACATGCAAACAACGCGTCATACTGACGTCACGCAAATCCTGCATCGCGCAAGCAGAGTTTACCGCGCAACTAGCATAGATACAACGGCCCGACACGAATCAATGGGCAGTTGCCCGCCAGACACAACACCCGTCTGGTCGGAGGATCCTTCCTTTCCTATAGAATATGAGTGAACTTTACACCCTGTTCCTCATACCTCTATACTGGTGACCCCGAACATGAACGTCAGCGCAGCCTTCGTGCAAATACTTCAGCGTGACGTCATCATCATCACTCCCGCAAGCGTTAGCGGCGAGTCACCCAGCCAGCCAGCTCCCACGGCTTCAACGGGTATCCTGACCACCAGCATGCAGCGACCGCGCATACCTGGTCATCACCCTCAGCCTCATCAGCAACCTTGGCACAGCACACTGCACTTTCGGCCGGTCAACAAGAAGAGCTCAATTCCTCTCCTGGTCGACGCAGCAGTCAGCCTCAACTCGGCGCTGTACTACATCCGACGCACTGGAGCATAACGCAGCGCCACCCCGACTCACTGGGGACATCTTCGCAGACAGTTCCGACTCACCGTGAACTATGCGGCAACCGGTTCCGACTCACTGGAACCTCAGTTGGCCTGGCAAGCATCGCAAGATACAAGACTCAGCCCACTATCGACCTCCGGTCTCCGGGGGGGAGTGATGTAGTGGTATCTACAACGCCACATACAAACAACGCGTCATACTGACGTCACGCAAATCCTGCATCGCGCAAGCAGAGTTTACCGCGCAACTAGCATAGATACAAACGGCCCGACACGAATCAATGGGCAGTTGCCCGCCAGACACAACACCCGTCTGGTCGGAGGATCCTCCCTTTTCTATAGAGTATGAGTGAACTTTACACCCTGTTCCTCATACCTCTATAACGTGATATATGACATGATAGGTACTCCACAGACGATTAAGTCCCGAAAGAAGCATTAGTCGAGTTCACCTCATTGAAGTCCCGGGTGACGCGCGCGAGGTTCTCGCGCAGGTAGGAGTACAGCTCCTCGGCCGCCAGCTGGCGCGCCGTTTTCTTCGTGGTGGAGGTGGCGGTGCGCTCGTGCTGACCGATGCGCGCGCGCACCGTGAAGCGGCGCAGGTGCGGCGGGCCCGTGTCGCCCACCAGCTCGTACTCCACGCCGGCCAGGCGGTACTCCGCGCACAGCTCCTTCAGCAGCGCCACGTAGCTGCGCGCGTCCAGCGGCGCGCTCGGGCCCATCTGTACACGTGCACGCCGCTGTATCACTGCTTAACTATTGACTGCCTCGAGTGCCCACTCGCTCTAGTGCGTACTGTACTACTGAGTGGGACAACATAACATTTTGCTTGATAAAAACATAGTCTAATATTACAAATTAATATGTTAATAACTAATATCACATACTGTTCGTATTATTGCACTTAGAATAACGTGCATATTATGTCATTTAAAATTGACTAAATAATAATATAATTATGACAATATTTAACCTTTTCACCGCCATGGACTTCAATAGAAGTTCCGGATTTTCGAGCCACCAGTGCCACGACTTCATTAAAAGCTCTCCATTTTAAGTATCTTTTAAAAATGATTTTACTGTATTTAAAAGCTTTGTTTCATTTTATTATTTTATATAGCACTGTCTATACTGTAATACCCTGTATTATATTTTTCCACACAAAAGGAGCCCTTATTTGTCTTAAAATCGACAAAAATAAAAACTTCGAATATTTTGAATGTCCCCAGAACGCCAAGGACTTTAAATATAGTCGGCCAGTGATGTGACGCGAAAGTTACAACTGTTTGTTTTCGCCCGTTGAAATATTTATAAATATCTTATATATATCAAAAACAATTTTGAGGTCAGTAAAACATGAACTTAGTTAACTACTTTATAACAAAGGGAAAATAGACGGATTTCGACCTTCAGATGGGTGCCGATTCGGAATTAAATAGTTGTTAGCAATCCATGTCGATAATTATATTCTCATCTCTACAAAACAATTGATTGTCAGTGCCTCGGGCGCCACGGACTATTATAGAAGCCATTCTTTGACGTTATAAGCGTACTGCTGTCAAGGTCACTTTGGCATAGTGCAGGCATTCGTCTTTCACTTTGCTTGTAATATATGTATGTATGTCCAACTAGATAATAATAATAACGTTTATTTATCAAAAAGTAAGAATTCAATAAGTGAAATACTGTGACATAAAACAAATATAGAAATACGAGCCCCGATGCAAAATAGTTCGTCTAGTGTGAAATTTTCTCTGTGAGATTTTTTCTAACTTCATTATTTTTGTATATCTATATAAAATATTAAGCTGTTCTACTAAAACATGTCGCGTTACTTATGCCATAAAACAAATATAGAAATATTTAATCAGTTTTTATTTATATTCGTAAAATTATAAATAAAACTTAACGTGTATAAATCTCATTCATCGATATGACGATACCCTCATCACTACTGTTTACTGTATATTTCGTTATACATTTATAGCTTGGCGCCTGGCGAGGCATCGCGTTCTGTGTACGTTGACGGTGAAAAGGTTAATAAAAGAGGAAGTGCTACTGAGGTACTGCACCCAGAACTCGATAGACCGGGAGATGATGACACATTTTGGTAAGTCATTTCTTACAGGATGGCGCTTTCAGGGGGGTTCATATACGTAATAAGTGAGAGGAAAATGATGTTCTTACCGGTGGTGCGCGGGACGCAATTGCAGAATAATTAATTGAAATTGCTCGAAAATCCGGAGGTGTCAAACAATTTCTTTCACAAAATTTCTTCAATTTATCGGTATTTCAACAAAAAAAACCCGGCGGTCGCTATGTGCCATACTTCTCCGGTGGGTGTTTAGACCTGCCATACTTTTTGAAAATGTTTTTTTTTATTTTTTTTTTAAGTATTTATATCTTACAGGCTGTTTTTTTTTAACAATTGCTTTTTATTAATCTTGTACGAAAATCACCATGCCATACCATTCCGACGGTCCAAAATACCCGCCATACCCCCTCAAACATGTAATTTTTTTAAATTCGAGAAACCATTTCTTTCACCTTAAAATTTGGTCTAGTAGTTGTTTTTATGATTAGAAACGTAATTGTTATAATGCCATACCTGTAGAGTGGGTGATATACGTATAATGTTATTAAATAATTGTAAAATTTTATGCAACATTTGAACAATTTTTTACAGTATGGCACCATTTTTTTTTGAAAGTTGGTTATGTGAGGAACGTAAATACGAAATTTGAAAGTTGTATGTAGGGACAATCTTGTTTAATTAAATAATGTGTTATGTCGTATAATATTCTACGCTCGAACGTCTTCGAACTATCTTCCTCAATACAAATTCTAATGCTGGTATACAGCAGCTGTGCTGGTCAGGCGTCACTAATCATTAAAGTCATGAACACAACTCTCTAAGACCACGTAACCCCAAAGAATGACGATTTCATGAAACAGTTATTCTTTGCGGTTACGTGGTCTTAGAGAGTCGTGTTGATGAATTTAATTATTATAATTCTGTAAATACATATTTGTTACGGCCGCGAATCATATATTAATCAACGTACAACTTAATATCGACCAGCAAATTGAAAAAAACCTAAAAAAAAATTAATTTCGCGGGCTACCCTGGCGCTTTCGCCTTAACATGCTAACTAAATAAACAAGGTAATTCTACCGTATTTCAGATATACAGGGTGGCCCAAAAGTCGTGGATCAAACGCAACTAGGGGTTAGATGGGGTCATCAGCTGCAAAAAGTTGTTCTACGCGAGGTCCTTAAGGTCAACCCCTGCAGAGTTAAAATTTATTTTGTGTTTTTATGAGAAAATTGCCTTTTTTTAACTAATTCTTATTAAAATTCGAAAAAAATCTACATCCTGTATCTTTTTTATAATTTTCACTAGATTAGTACTGATATTCTGAAAAGGTATTACACATGGCCATGAGTGGCTCTAATATCTTTCTAGGACGAAAAAACAAAACAACGATTGTGAAATAATTGTTTTATTAAGCATGCTTTGCTTTACTTTCTTTTTTACAATAAATGCTCAAAATTCCTGCCCCTGACCATAATACATAATCTGCACCGTCTAATAAAATTCCTACGTAACCCACGGAATGCACCTCTGTTGTTAGTAACTTGTACCCTAGCAAATTCGAGCTTTTGTCGTAGGATAGCTTTTTGCTTATAGCTTTTTCAAGTAGGGATAATTATTTGAGAATTGTACAAAATAAGCGTTTAAAGTTTTCATTCCATATTCGCTTACTGTGACAACCTGCTCTTCATTTACGTGTATCTCAGTAAAATTTTTGATATTTTACGTGAAAATTTTTAAATATATTTTTGAATATAAATATATACTTTACGTAAATTGAAAAAAAAAATCGATTTCTTTGCCCGTCACAGTGGCGTTCCCCCTTAGCGATATTAAAAACCATTTTTTTAAACAAATCAATTCAAGATGCCACAGTATGAGCGATTTACTAAAAAGCATGGCTTTCAAATATATATATATATATATATATATATATATATATATATATATAAAACTTGGACGTACTGTAGCTGAAATACGTCGCTGAAAATCGGTTTTCCGGGTATGGCATCACTTTTGGACTTCATGATGAGTATGGGATAATTTTCCTGAATCATACTTTTTATAAACTTTCCAAAAATTAAAATGCCATACTGTAAGAAATCCTTTCATTTTTTAAATTTTTTTTACACCGCAGCGTGCGTATGACGGTCTTTCGTACCATGGTCACAGTATGGCATATTTTTTTCAACTCATAATAGTATGGGAACAATCTGATTTCATTTATGCCATACTGTAAAAAATAATTTCACGGCTTCTATAGGCGTGTTTTAAAAATGGTTAAAAAATACAATTTTTCAAGTATGGCACCACTTTCATACTGCACTAGAAGTATGGCGAATATAATTTTGTCTCACTGTACCATAAACTGACCACGACTTAAGTGCCATACTGAAAGAAATGGTTTCTCGAATTTAAAAAAATGACATGTTTGAGGGGGTATGGCGGGTATTTTGGACCGTCGGAATGGTATGGCATGGTGATTTTCGTACAAGATTAATAAAAAACAATTGTTAAAAAAAAATCAGCCTGTAAGAAATAAATAAAAAAAAATAAAAAAAAACATTTTCAAAAAAGTATGGCGGGTCTAAACACCCACCGGAGAAGTATGGCACATAGCGACCGCCGGGTTTTTTTTGTTGAAATACCGATAAATTGAAGAAATTTTGTGAAAGAAATTGTTTGACACCTCCGGATTTTCGAGCAATTTCAATTAATTATTCTGCAATTGCGTCCCGCGCACCACCGGTAAGAACATCATTTTCCTCTCACTTATTACGTATATGAACCCCCCTGAAAGCGCCATACTGTAAGAAATGACTTACCAAAATGTGTCATCATCTCCCGGTCTACGAGCCACGATTACGACAAAACGTTATTATAAGAAGTGAACAGCAGCCCGGCGTTTGACTTTTTACCTCGTTAACGACAATAGGCCTGCCCCCTTTTACGTGGCAAGAATGCGAAGTGTACCATGGATGCACTGCGCCATGCCATGCATCTCCTGCTTGGCGCGTGTGTGTACGTACCATAGGGTCCGAGTGCACGCTGGCGGAGGGCACGGCGTAGGGCGGCGGCACGGCGTGGCCGCGGCGCGACAGCTGCTGCAGCATGAGGCGCGCTACCTCTTGCTTGGCCTCCTTCTTGGAGCGCGCCGACGCCGTCACCACCACACCGTACGCCACGCAGCGGTAGTCGAACATCGCCTGGTGCTGCGGACCCGTCTGGAAACTGTCTGTCATCAATATGGAACCTTACTGCCAATATCTCCTGTGAAAGGACACCGCACTAAATAAAAAAAGCTACAAGTTTGGAATTAGGATTTACAAAGCAAGTTGACTATGAAAATTTTTATTTTTGATTAATTTAACAACATTATTGTTAAAATAATTTATTGTTAATGTTCAAAATGTTGACTGCGGGGTTCTTATACAAGCGCAGGCTCCGTCTTCTCACTTCTGTAGTCGTGATTTTTAATTTCATCTCCTGCTTCATGACTTGGAAAAGCCGTTTGAAGTCTTTCTATTAATTCTTCTCTAGTTGAAATTTCAACGTGTGTAAACGAGCTCCTTCGCCCGTCCACAAACGAAAAAATCCATAGGAGTTAAATCGGGTGATCGAGGTGGCCAAGGGATGGGCCCGTCTCTGCCAATCCAGCTCTCTGAGAAACAATTATTTAAATTTTCTCTTACGTTTAGGGTCCAATGCGCTGGACAACCATCTTGTTGAAAAATCATTGGTCTTCTTATTGCTATTATTGGTGTTTCGGCCTCGTCCAGAAGCTCTGGGAGATAGTTTTGGAGGAATTCCAGGTAATTTTCTCCATTTAAATTATCTGGTAGGAAATGTGGACCAATCAACGTTCGGCCGATTACTCCTGCCCACAGTACGTTAACCGAAAATTTCCTTTAGAACGACACTTGCTTCTTCCAATGTGGATTGTCCTCCTTGTCGGTCCATCGATGAAGCTTATGAAAATTGGTAATTCCTTCTTTCGAAAATTTTGACTCATCGGTCCACAAGATAGATTTTAATAAATAAAGTAATAAAAAAAAATAAAAACCCGACTGCGGTAAAAAAATTAAGTTAAAAAAAAAAACTGAAAGCTAAAAACAAGCCCATTTTCTCTAAGACCACGTAACCCCAAAGAATAACTGGTTCATGAAATCGTCATTCTTTGGGGTTACTTGGTCTTGAGAGTTGTGTTGATGACTTTAATGATTATAATTCTGTCAATACATATTTGTTACGGCCGCGATTCATATTTTGATCGACGTACAACTTAATACTGACCAGCAAATTGCAAAAAACGTAAGAAAATTTGAATTTCGCGGGCTCCATTAGCGCTTCGCCCTTAAATGAAAGTTGGAAGCAGGCGGGACCCATTTGATGGCATGGGAGTATGGGACCCGCCTGCTTCCAACTTTTATTTAATTTAAAATGGGCTTGTTTTTAGCTTTTCAGTTTTTTTAACTTATTTTTTTACCAAAGTCAAAGTCATTTAGAAAGAAGAAAGAAAGAAGAAAGAAAATTGCGTTTATTTGGCAAAAAAACCCTTAAAAATAAACAAAACAAATTCAAAATAATTAAAAATAATAATGCCAAAAGGGCCTCAGCTCAGCATAATGCCAGATGGCAATACAAAGTGCACCACCTGACGCTGATTTTCAGCTGCTGCCCACGAGTGCCATACGCTCGAAAATATAAACACATTTAAAAATTCTAAAATACATATTTGCAAAAAATAAACATTACATTAGAAAACATTAGAAATTATAAAGATAAAATAAAATAAGTAACATTGGTAAAATTGTATAACGTATAAAATTAACAAAATGTATAAAACTGTATAACGTATAAAATTGATAAAATGTATAAAATTGGTAACAATAATAAAAGTAAAACAACACCAACAATAGTAAAAGGAATTGATAAATTAAGACACAATAGGTATCAAAAAGTTAAAATTTACAGAAAGTATAAAATTAGTAATAAAATAAAATTAGTAACACACTTCAGATTGTATAATTTACAAAATGTATAAAATTGATAAGCCAGACAGCAATTCAAAATTGCATTAAATTGAAAAAAAAAAATAAAAATATGTTATGTTTCAAATGGCTGACATGTCGGCTCGAACATCCCGAAATTCATATTGATGATTTAATAAAAACAACTTTAATTTTAATTTAAATGTTGAGCCACTTTTACTAGACTTTATGGGAGGTGGGATGTTGTTCCAACATTTGGTAGCTGCGTAACGAATACTGCCCCTGAAAGCCGCTGACTTATGCTGAGGAATGGAAAGCTGTTGGGAACATTTTCTTCCCTCACCGATTCTGTGCCTACTAGTCCATGACAGTTAGTTAGACATTTATTTCAAATAGACACATAAAAGGAACGTCAGAAATTACAACAAATAGTATTGATTCTAGTCGCCCATTCCAAAAGGTAGTTTTCATATGGAGAAGAATATACTTACCGCAGTCGTGTTTTAATTTTTTTTCTTTCTAGCTTTTAGTTTACAAATGTGAAAGATTTCGCAGACGATTTAGTTCTTGGTACGTGTTTTTTTTACGATTTGTCACTTCTGATTACTTAAATCATATAAGTTGTAGGTATATATTTTTGTAATCACCTTTTTTTTGGAGATTATAATAAGGCGCCAAAAATCGGTTATTTTAATTATTTTTTTTAATTTTGGTATACCGTGTCACTCTCATAACTAAGACGAATCTAACGGCGCGGCACCTCTCAAGCTGAAATCGATTAAGCCGTTTAGGCTACAGAGCGTGCCAAATAAATATACATACACTCGAAAAACATAACCCTCCTTCTGGCGCAGTCGGGTAAAAACCATGCATCTTCAATGTCACTATTTAACAAAAAGCGACAGAAATCCTTCGTGGGGATCTTCATTTTCCAAACCTTGTACGCCCCTGCCGTGGAATGTACATTTCAACCGCGCGGCCAACTCTTAATATTTGACGAAACTTTGCCAGGAATTAGTGCTAATTTGTTACTTTACACACCCCTTTTCGTGAATTTGTTACAAAAAAAACTAAGACGCTATGACAAAGAATAGTTGGCCGCTAGAACCGCCACTTGCCGTAATCATCGCCCGTGATTACACAGAAACTATATAATACAGATAGACGAATGATGCATCAAAAGAAAGGTCTTAATTTGTTCAATTTGTTACAAAATTTAAAAACGTAATAACGTAAATAAACAAAAAGTTACGCAATATTTAGTTCTCAGGTTATGAGTAGGTAGGTATCTCACCATAAATATCAAATTAATAGAGGCTAATGTGTATGGACAATTAGTTACTAATTTGTTACAGCTAAAAACAGAAAAAAAAAATACTAGAAAGTAGGTTCAATAATTTGTTAGAGTCGATTTTAGTTGGCCGCTCGGACGGCAATATGCCTAAAATACAATGGCGTTTATCTCGTTATAAAAAGTAGGTTTAAGCTAAGTTTTAGTACTAATCGCCAGGTAACGTAACATAGTTTGGATAAATATGGCGAACATAACTGCAGCATCCATATTTTAGAATATATTTACAATAAATAGTAGTATGAAACCGTATGAGAGTAGGGTGACCATGATTACATTAGTACCTACGAAAGCATGTTTTCGTAAACGTAATAAATTATTCTATAATTAAGAAAAGTCGTCCTTATTTGACAGACAAAGATGTAGCGAGTTATTTTAAAAGATTTCTCCGATTTTTATAAATATTAACGATGTCATTTTTTTTTTCATTTCCACGTTCATTTATCAGCGACAATACATAATTATTATGAAATAATAAGATTTTCAAAAGGAGATTTTTTTCGTTTGCGAGCAGCCACCGGATTGTAGAGAACAGTTAAAGCGCTTAAGAATCTGTCCTTAAGATAGAAATCCTTACATTGGATATTACGCTCGTCACTAGAGGTTGCCTGGATCTAGGTCTCGAGATGCAAGATGCACGCTGCCGCTGTGCACTTTCTCACAGAATGTTCACAAGTTAAGTGACATAACAGTTAATTCTTCCCTAGGGAATCACTATAGCATGGCAGTTTATAATATATACACACGCGTTAATAAGTTTGCTAATTTCAATTTTACGTATTTACAGTTTGAAAACACGAAACGTGCGTGGGCTGAATTGTCACTCTTTTACTATAGATAATTGGCGAGAAACGCATATACTATAAAAGCAGGCTTGCGATGGGATGAAACGTAAGAGCCCTTTAAATGGAGCTCTGCCTTTGGTTTAGAAAAAAGAATACTTAAACGCCGTGATTTCCGATTTGAAATTGGCGCCAAATATTACTTTTTAAATAATGAAAGGAGTATGTTTACGATACAATAATATTATACGGGTAAATTAAAAGCTAATTCAAGTAATTAAGCTAAGAATATTTTTAAGACTTCTTCGAGACGACCACATGTGAAGTGAAGTGAAATCACATTAAAATGTGGCAGAGACGAATTTCATGTCTTTTTATAGATACTTAGGTAATATTTCCGAAGATATTATAATACGTACTACAGTTTATTACTTTATTCAAGTCATCATAAAATTGTAAAAATTAAACTTACCGCAGTTGATTTGGATTCCTCTGCAATACACTTTTTGGTGGTGAGTTCTACATTAACAAATCCAACATATAAGTGTGCACAACTCATAGCTAAGCACTTTTAGATACTTCTGGATTTAGTAATAATTGTCTCAATAACTTAGTAGTATGAAAATCACGGGAATTAAATACGTACGAGCACACACCACAAAATACTGCACAGTAATGACAATATTCACAACAAAAAATAATCGCTTTGCAAACCCTTTGCAACAAATATTTTTAACAATAGTTTGGAAACAAAAGAGATCCTTTTTCTGGAATCGTTCCCATCATAAAACACCTGCGCAAAGTCAAAGAAACGATAATTTTATCAGTACCTACCTAAATACTTTAAAGAATTAAGAAAAATAGACATCAATATGGCCGCAAAACGAACCGCATATTCGTTCGAACAGAGTACAAAATTAAAAACATGCTTTCGTAGGTACTAATGTAATCATGGTCACCCTACTCTCATACGGTTTCATACTACTATTTATTGTAAATATATTCTAAAATATGGATGCTGCAGTTATGTTCGCCATATTTATCCAAACTATGTTACGTTACCTGGCGATTAGTACTAAAACTTAGCTTAAACCTACTTTTTATAACGAGATAAACGCCATTGTATTTTAGGCATATTGCCGTCCGAGCGGCCAACTAAAATCGACTCTAACAAATTATTGAACCTACTTTCTAGTATTTTTTTTCTGTTTTTAGCTGTAACAAATTAGTAACTAATTGTCCATACACATTAGCCTCTATTAATTTGATATTTATGGTGAGATACCTACCTACTCATAACCTGAGAACTAAATATTGCGTAACTTTTTGTTTATTTACGTTATGACGTTTTTAAATTTTGTAACAAATTGAACAAATTAAGACCTTTCTTTTGATGCATCATTCGTCTATCTGTATTATATAGTTTCTGTGTAATCACGGGCGATGATTACGGCAAGTGGCGGTTCTAGCGGCCAACTATTCTTTGTCATAGCGTCTTAGTTTTTTTTGTAACAAATTCACGAAAAGGGGTGTGTAAAGTAACAAATTAGCACTAATTCCTGGCAAAGTTTCGTCAAATATTATGAGTTGGCCGCGCGGTTGAAATGTACATGCCGTGGAAGGGATATTTGATTTCTCGGTGCATCGTATTCCAAACCTTCCATACCGAAATGTTGAGGTTCTTCAATTGTTTCGAGCTACTACTCTGATGCTCGTAGTAGGATCTGCATCAAAAGCTGCAATAATGTCTTCCTCGATACTTGGGTGATGTCTTCCCGGGTTGAGTCCAGATTCCGCGTGATGGATTCCAACTTCAGAAAGCCGACGAAATGTGTTATAAAACACTGACATTAGGTAATCTGCGATTTGGATATCTCTCTTGGTACATCCGTCGCGCCACAGATCTACCGTCAGCTCTGCCATACATTAAGACGATATCCGCGTATTCTTCATTAAAAAAAGTAGCCATAGTCGATTGATCACAAATAAAAGTCCAAAAGTGAAGGAGCTCACAGCTAGGGCTATGCTCAACACCTTAAAAACCTCCAAAATCAACACGTGAAGGAGCGCACAACCTCACGCGGTGGAATTGTGTACCTAAACACGAATTTGCAATTAAAACTTGTCACAAGGGCAGTCGTTACTTGATTAACTGAGGGTCCGATGATGTTTTTTTTTTTTTTTTTTTGATATGGCATCTCGTAGTTGACCTTGAGAGGTCGTGACTACTTAACCGGACAATCCTGCGGCTGCCTTGAGAGATCTCAAAGCCTCCAGCCAGGGGCTTAAAACTAACTAAATAAACTAAGCGACTACACGCTAAGGGCACCCCCTGTGGGGTACGAGCCTCGGCTTAGGGCGTCGCTGGGGGGAGGGCAGCAAGTTGGGACAGGCTGGATCGAATTATGATTATTTAACGAACGATGGGGCCGGCATTTCCTAATTGACTACTCTGAGAAGAAATGCCGAAACAAACTCAGAGGTCAGAGTCGGGAATTTAAATCTACAGGCTCAGCTGCGGCGCGGGCTGGCACTACATCGAGCAAGGGTCGGTGGGGGGCATTTACTGGGGGACGTCGCGAGGGACCTCGTCGGCGAGGCCGGTATGTCGATTTTTTGTACTTGTTTTTCCTAAGCGTGCTGGTTGCCCTACTGCTCTCTTGGAGGAGGGTTATGGGGTCATCTGGATCGGTGAGAACATGCCTTGGACGGCGGAGTTTACTAATTTGGGAGGGAGTATATCTGGCGGCCTCGACAACCAGCGGGTTTCGATGGTTGGGGGCGGAGTCGAAGAAGTGCTTGGAAAGGCGCTTCATGAATTGGTGGATAGTGGGGATTTTGAGATCGACATGGAGGATCTCATTTCGAACGAACCAAGGGGCTCCCGTAGCCTTTCGGAGGAAACGGTTCTGGAGGGTCTGCATCCTATGGATGTGGTGGGGCTTTGCGTGTGCAAAGACTACGCAGGCATAGGTCATGATTGGGCGAATGCACGCTGTGTAGATGCGCAATTTGCACTTAAGTGACAATTTGCTGCGTGCATTTAGCATCGAGTGGAGGCTACCGAGAGCGAAGGCGGCGCGCGAGCGAACCGCCTTTATGTGCTCTGCGAAGGAGAGGTGCCTGTCGAGGATAACACCGAGATATTTGGCTTGCTTCTCCCAAGGGATCGGCTTGCCGAACATGGTGATAGGTCGGGGGGGGATGGGTTTGTGTCTCGGTTTCGAATAGAGAACCGCTTGACTTTTGTCGGGGTTCACTTCTATTCTCCACTTCCTAAACCAGTCAGCGAGCTTGTTGACTGAAGTTTGGAGGATGTGGGAGATCTGGACTAGGCTGCGGCCAGTGTACAGAATGGCAGTATCGTCTGCGAAGAGAGCCAACTGGGTCTTTCTATTTGTTGGGATGTCACTGGTGTACAGCGTGAACATGAGCGGGGCAAGCACAGAGCCCTGGGGGACTCCTGCTCGGATCGGGTGTGGAGAGGATATAGCTCCTTCTACTTTGTAGCGGAAGGTGCGGTTCGACAAATAGTCTCGAAGGATGAGCACGAGACGGTCGGGCACACCGAGTTGGTATAGCTTATATAGTAAGCCATTGTGCCAGACTTTGTCGAAAGCTTTTACTATGTCGAAGTATATCACACCTGTCAAGTATCCACGCAGGATCCCTGCGTGGATATGTTCGGTGATGCGGTGGACTTGCTGGACGCTAGAATGTTGGGTTCGAAAACCGAATTGTTCGTTAGGGATTAGGCCCTTGGTTTCGGCATAGTTTCTGAGACGCTTATAAATAAGCCTCTCGTAGACCTTGCCTAGTCCATTGAGCAGACTGATGGGGCGGTAACTCGTGGGTTCCGACTTGGGCTTGCCGGGCTTGGGAATGCCAATGACTGTGGCTTCTTTCCACTTCTGTGGGAAAATGTTGTTGCTCATGGCACCGTTGAAGATGGTGGCCAGTAGCACAATTAATTGGGCAGGGAAGAGTTGAATCACTCTATTGGTGATTCCATCTGAACCGGGGGCTTTCTTAGGTGTCCGATGATGTGACGACTGTGACTGTTATATATGTGTGCGAGCGCTAGGTAGATGAGCGGGCTGCGCCCCGCCCCTCCCCACGCCGGGGAACCATTTTATAAGAATAAAGCAGTGTAGCGACTTTGATTGACGAGTGTCGTCCTTCCGCATAATTACCTACCCAACAGTGACGATTCCACCTGACTAGGTATTCGGGTATTAGTGTAAATAAATAACGACTTTATGTTCTCAGACACTAAGCTGATTGTAGTACTATTGAATAAAACAATTGAATATTGCGTAGAATGTTTCTCTGATGACAGATGCTTGGGACTTATTTTGTTTGAGTAATCACACATTACATAAATAAAAAACCGGTCAAGTGCGAGTCGGACTCGCGCACCGAGGGTTCCGTACAAATTTGTAGGTATGTAACTACTAATTTACGGTTTTCGGATTTTTTCCTTTGCTTGTGCTACATGACATGACATTGCTTCTTGCCAAATTTAATGATTTTTTTTTAAAACGTAGCCCCACATGTGGAATTACTCCTGTATCGTGGGTGCGTTTACAAACATTTAAATACACATACACTAACAGCCAGACCCGGAACAACCACCTGTAGGCAATACAAATATTTGTTCCGTGCGGGAATCGAACCGGCGACACGCAGCGCAGCAGTCGATCGCTCAGCCACTGCGCCAACCGTGTCGTCAATTCGACAGATTGTAGGTCAATAGGTTTTTTTTTATATGTGAGTTGATTGAATGAAAGGTAAATTGCGGTTAACGATTTATGACGTATTAAAAATAACTACTTACTAGATCTCGTTCAAACCAATTTTCGGTGGAAGTTTGCATGGTAATGTACATAATATCTTTTTTAGTTTTATCATTCTCTTATTTTAGAAGTTACAGGACACACACTCACACACATTTTACCACTTTGGAAGTGTCTCTCGCGCTAACTATTTAGTTTAGAAAAAAAATATAGCAGAAACCTCAATATTATTTTTGAAGACCTATCCATAGATACCTCACACGTATGGGTTTGATGAAAAACATTTTTTGAGTTTCAGTTCTAAGTATGGGGAGCCCCCAAAATTATTTGTTTTTTTTCTATTTTTGTGTGAAAATATTAATGCGGTTCACAGAATACATCTAGATACTTACCAAGTTTCAACAGTATAGTTCTTATAGTTTCGGAAAAAAGTGGCTGTGACATACGGACGGACAGACAGACAGACATGACGAATCCATAAGGGTTCCGTTTTTTGCCATTTAGCTACGGAACCCTAAAAATAATAACATAACAGCGTTTACTGGAAAAAAATTAATTGAAAAAAATTGGTATTAAGTAGGGATGCCGCGATACGCCTTTTTGCCGATACGATACCGATACCGATACTCTTATAAAAATATCGGCGATACCGATACGCTTACTGAATTCAAAAAAGAAGGTAGATTAAATAAAACACAATTATTAATCAATAGTTTTAGTAATCAAAATTAACATTTATAAGATTTTTATGGAATTATCAATTGTCGAAATTTCAAAGTGATTCCATATACCTAGCACTTTTGTGTTTTGAAGTTGATATGACTACTATTTATTTTATTTGACTCAAACGACTAGTTATAAATGACATACAATACACAAACAATTACGATATGTAATTCTTAATCTTATTTGCATGGAAAAATACTACGCGCAACAACATTCAACCTAACGAAATGGGATAGATGTGCGAGTGCGAGGCCAAAGCGGGCGGGCGAAACAAAACACTGAATAAAGCGCGGGGTTTCCCCGAGCAAACTTAGTTCGTGCCTCGTTTGCAACGAAATAGACGGGACAACACGCGCGTTTACATAACATTTTTAAAGCGCGAAATTTGAAAAGTATCGTTGAATCGGCCATAAAAATATCGCCGATACCGATATATCGGCAAACCTGAAGTATCGCCGATACCGATATATCGGCAAACCTGAAGTATCGCCGATATATCGGTATCGGTATCGGATGCATCCCTAGTATTAAGTATTGTTAAAAACCCTAATTTAAAAAAAAAAAAAACAAGGAACAGACTTCGTCAACAAGTTTAGCTTAATATGATCTAAATGGTCTAAGGTATCACCCCCTTCAGGCTCTGCACCTAATCTATCAAACACCCCTGTATAATTAATAGGAGTTGACAAAAGATTTTCATCTTTTGACCGAAATTCGATAACTACCTAATTCAGGTCTAGGCACTTTTGATGTGTGTATAATACATACTAGAGGAGTAGAGGCCAATAAGGGTAGTTTTTACTATTGGTGAAGAACCTTTTATTGTTTGATGACTAGGTATTATGTTCATGACGTATTTTCGGCTTTTCGAGCGAGAAGCGGGACACTACTGGTACTGCAGGTGTGCTACTGGTCCGGGACAGTGTCTTGCGTCTCCGTCTCATGTCTCGGTCTGGCGGCCATACAAAACCTAATGATCAGTAACAGTCTTGGTCTCCTATCTGTCTTTCATCTCGGTGTCCGGTCTCCGTCGCCGCGCGAATCGCCACCTTAAGGGTCGTAGTGTGATCTTAAATAATCTCTATGCTTTCTCAAAAATTGGGCTATCAAATTAAAAAAAAAAAACAAACTCTTTAACTTTATTATAAACTAGCTTCTACTTGCGACTCCGTTCGCGTGTTTCTTGATTCCCCGCGGATGGTGATGCGATGATTTCTGCTCGGCTCCTAAGGGTCCTAGGTTGATGTTAAATAGCCTATAATCTTCTTCAAGAATTGGTCTATCAAAGACAAAAAGATTTTTCAAATCCGAGTGGTCAGTGTGCCTACCTGAGATATACACTCATATTCAGGAGTCTGGCCCATCTTCACCATCATCTCCTGCAGCACAGTCACAGCTGTCTTCATTGTGTCTGAAACAGTACAGGTACAGTTCTCAATTGACATTTCTTATACAACTAGTGGCACCAATGCTCCATGGCCTGTGTTTGAGCTAGAAATCGTATACACACTGAACACACACACACACACACACACACTTATATTATGGCTATAAAATGGTCTATCTGTGTGCCAGACTATCAACAGTCAGTTTACAAAATTGTTGATAAATAGAATGATAATAAGTTGCCCTTTCGATAGTAACAAAAGGTTACATGCTTTGTGGACACCATTATGTTGAAGAATAACAGTTGAATTAATGCCTGTGAGAGCCATTTATAAACTACGTCGCCGCGAATCTATCGGGGAACTTTTTAAATGGATTAATATTATGACGGTATCTTGCCAAATCATTTAAGAAAATATTATGTATGTCAGAAAAATCTACATCTTTTTAATAAAATAAGCTATAGACATAATTTTAATACTAGAAATAAAGATAAAATACATCAAACATTTTTCAGATCAGCCAAAGTACATACATCTTTTATGGGGTACTGTGTTAAATGTTACAATAAAATACCTTGTGATATGAAATAAAATTAAAAATTCACTTAAACATACACTTTGTAAACTGGTTCTGCTCCATAAGACAATCTAGAGTCTAGACAAAATCAAACAGCAGTGCGATTCTGTAACCATCTCACCGTGAAAACTTAGGTGAAGTGAGCGTGGAGTGAGCTGTCAATAGTGTCAATGTCTAGCAAAAACAAACTCACTTCACCTAAGTTTTCACGGTGAGATTTTTACAGAATCGACCGGCTGGTTGCTAATTTAATCGTAAAATTTATTCTTTTTAGGATTCCGTGCCTGAAAAGGAAAAAACGGAACCTTTATAGGATCACTTTGTAGACCGTCCGTCTGTCTGTCAAGAGTGTTTATCTCGGGAACGCGCGGAGGTATCGAGTTGAAATTAAAACCATATACTCAGGTCTACAGTCCCTTGAAGCTGTTTGCAGCTTGAAGCTAAGTTAACGTAAAAAAAGATACGTCCGTTTATGCCACAAAAAACGTATAATTCGACACTCTCAAGGGAATCAAAGTTTATAGAGTACTTCTCGTTGACCTAGTATCATGAAATTTGGCAAGAAGCAAGATCATGTAGCACAAGTAAAGGAAAGAATCCGATAACCGTAAATTTGTAGGTACATTAAAAAAATCCCATGATAAACTATTTACATACCTACAAAGTACGGAACCCTCGGTGCGCGAGTCCAACTCGCACTTGACCGGTTTTTTTGACATTGATTTACATTCTGTAATTACTTTTAACTCAGTCCCTGATTGTGATTTTTTTAAAAATTTTGTTTAATGAAAATCTTTTACTTTAGCATGTTTGTAAAGTAATGGTTTCATTTTTAATTTTTTTACCTATTGTGGTATAGTAATTTGATTTTAGGTGCATCATCTTCACATATTATTATATAATTAATGTATGCAAAATATTGTAAAACATTTTGAAAAGAGTAACGGTGGAGTTTCTTGCCCATTCTTCTCCATACGAAAACGGGGCGATTAGAATCAAATCTACTTTATTATAATTTTTGACGTCAAAAAGTGCCTTTTATGTGCCTATTTCAAATAAAAGCTTTGGCTTTGTATACATTATAAGAACAACACAAAATAATGTTTAATGTAATGAGTGTATGTTTACAGTGAAATAGCCTTTCTATTTGTGGGTAGTAGTACTAGGAACCTGGACACAAACATACATCTATACTAATATTATAAAGCTGAAGAGTTTGTTTGTTTGTTTGGTTGAACGCGCTAATCTCTGGAACTACCAGTCAGATTTGAAAAATTCTTTTTGCATTTGATAGCCCATTTCTTGAGGAAGGCTATACTGCCGTGCTAAACGCAAAAGCGGTATCTCAAGAAAAGCTAGTTTCGAGAAAATTGAAGTTTTGTTTTTTATTCTCTCAGTGATTTGAGGTAAAGCTGAGATAGGGAACACTTTTCTAGGGACTTTTTTATTAAGATACCGTTATTTGGCTGAGCTCATTGGATGCATATTTCTTTAAGCTATCCTATACCACAAAAATCAACTTTACAATTTTTTTTGAGATACCGCTTTTGTGCTTAGCACGGCAGTATAGGCTATTTAACATCACGCTATGACCTTTAGGAGCCGAGCAAAAAGAAAAAAGTCAGAAAGGACGCTAAGCAAAAACGAAGTAATAGCGCGGGCAGGCGATGTGATGCGACGGGGTGGGTCGGAGTAACAAGAAATTTCACGCGGACGAAGTCGCGGGCAGAAGCTAGTAGTATAATATGTGTATTCATGATGTGTGTTTTTAATAATTAATATGTGTTTCATTAGTGCATTAATATAAATAAGCCTGTTTAGTTGTACAAAAATAAACCCGTAAACTGTGCTTTTCTTTCTTTTTTTTGATTATGTTTGTATTTTAAATGTAGACAAGTGATGATTGATCCACATCTCAATGTTATCCACACCACCATCTGTTGAGTTACATATTGGGGCATGTGAGAAGTTACAGCAAACTGGTTGAACAAAATATTGCAACAAAAAGCAAAATAATAACAAAATATCTATGAATTCTTTTTGTTAAGGTGATAAAATACAATACCATTGTACACTATCTTACTAGTTGTGGTGCTGGTGAAATTGATGATGATAGCTATAATTTATGGCTCTGTAGTACAAATGGACAAAGGGGCGGAATTGTTCTAGAGTGGCAACTACATAATGGAAGGCATACCGTTGGTAGGTTTTCCATAAGATGGGCCAAGGCTTCAGGAATCCACTGGATGTAACAAACACAGAACCAGTTGATGTGGTGATGGTTGGGTGAGGCCTATGTCCAGCAGTAGATGTCTTTTGGCTGAAATGATCAATGAAGATGATTCTGTAGTACACATAATATTAATACATTTTTGATGATGTATACAAACTTATTGGATTCTAACAAGTACAATAATCTATGACAACATAATTTAGAGAATAGCCTTTTGATTAAGATTTTTGATGCCCAGCTGCCTGTGCAACCATTGCTTCATATAGACATCAGCTTGCTATTAAATTATGATCGAGTTTGAATCAAATACATGGTATTTACATATGTCTACAATGTGTTGGTCAGTGGGACGCCATAGGGTCGAAACTAAACCATCTAGTAACTACAGTACTTCCTCTAGCGACATGACAGGTGCTGTAATAGAGGAGTTTATTATCAACCTACCTGCACGTAGATGCGGCGGATACACTTGCTATGTGCTTCAGAAGCCGGTAATATTATTATGTTTACTGTTCTTAGGTTCTTTATTATTTTGTAATCTGTTTATCGACTACTTGTTGATCGCGACGCGGTCTATGTAACGGAAGCATCAGTTCCTTTGTAATCTTTGTATTGATAACAAAACTAAAATAATAATCAACGTTAGCTTTGAAAACGTATTTTTTACAATATTCACTGAATGAATGTATCTTGTATCATAGACACAACCACAGGACACCACAACAGACACAACAGCTGGACTGGACACATGAGTTGACAGATTGACACACTCACAGACACTGACAGATCACAGACTTATTTTTTTATTTTTGTTCCCTATGGAACAGGCTAGGGTCAGGGACCATGCTGCCTAGTCAACAGTTCATTTTTTTTTTGTAAATTCAGTAAAATTCATCAGTTTATTTTTTTATAACTAAGGTAGATCCAGTTAAATTCATTAGTTTGATATTTATCTATAAGTAAGTAAAACCAAGTTAAGTCATCGGTTTCTTATTTTTCCTAAGTAAAGAAAATCCGTGTTAAGGTGAATGGGTAGTTGAGACCGCGAAATTAAAATTTTCTTACGTTTTTTGCAATTTGCAGATCAGTGTCAGGTTGTATTTTGATCAAAATATGATTCGCGACAATAGCAAGTACATATTTAGAGAAGTATAATCATTAGAATCAATAATACATCTTTCTAAGTTAGATTTCTACCACTAACACTTTTCCATAAGAGATTGGTGGTTGGTGGTAGAAATCTAACTTAGAAAGATATATTAATGATTCTAATGATTATAATTCCCTATTATGTACCTGTTATTGTCGCGAATCATATTTTAATCAAGATACAATCTGACACTGACTTGCAAATTGCAAAAAACGTAAGAAAATTTGAATTTCGCGGTCTACCACTATCCATTCACCTTAAGGCGAAAGCGCCAGGGTAGCCCGCGAATTTCAATTTTTTTTAGGTTTTTTGGAATTTGCTGGTCAGTATTAAGTTGTGCGTTGATTAATATATAAATCGCGGCCGTAAGAAATATGTATTTACAGAATTATAATCATTAAAGTCATCAACACAACTCTCTAAGACCACGTAACTCCAAAGAATAACTGTTTCATGAAATCATCATTCTTTGGAGTTACGTGGTCTTAGAGAGTTGTGTTGATGACTTCAATGATTATAATTCTGTAAATACATATTTGTTACGGCCGCGAATCATATTTTGATCGACGTACAACTTAATACTGACCAGCAAATTGCAAAAAACGTAAGAAAATTTGATTTTCGCGGGCTACCTTAGCGCTTCCCCTTAAGTCATCTCATCAGTGTTATATTTATTTCACTATAATCCATGTCTAAGACTTTATTCTACAAAATCTTAGTTAAACTCCTTCGAAAATCCAAAATAAAATTTTAAGAGCCATTATGTGTCAAGTCCTTGACTTTTTTTAAAATCCCAATTGACGGGGTTTGAAGTTATCACCATATTGCTAAGATACTAAGATTTCTTATCAATAGAAAACGAAATAAGTATTACGAAATTCAGTGTGAAAACTATTTATATTTAAAAAATACATTATATACACCAGTGGTTCTCAAACATTTTTGTGGACGGAACCCTTTTGGGAAGCAAAATACTTGATGGAACCCTACAATAAAACATAATAAAAGTATAAGCATAATAAAAGTACAATGTAACAGTTACTAATTATTACTTACTTTACCACATGGCCAGTACAATAATAGAAGATATTAAAAAAGAAAAAATCTAACTACCTAATGGAAGATATGAAACTGTTTTTTATTTTTCATCAATTGGTTGATATCAGGTTTGATAGAAGACAGTTGAAGTCTCATATCAGGTTCGGCGTCCAGTCTATTGCGATATTTTGTTTTCGTAGGTTGAGAATCCTGTTTCGCACAAATATGTTGTTGGGAACGGGAGAAGAATATTCAGAGCCATTTTGCCAAGCATTGGATATTCATGGGATATTCATCACGGATTCTGCACCAAAAATCGTTGAGAGGCGTCGTTTTGAACAGTGACTCCATACTTGTGTCTGATGACATTTCTAAAAGAGATTGATATATCTCGTTTGACATACTTTCGGGCTTTTCCATGTTGGGTAAAAAAGGATTATGAATCCATGAATTCAGTTTCATTTTTGTATTCTGTTCTTCGGGAAAATACTTTTCAAAGATGCGCGCATCGATCTGAGATATTGGACCAATACTTCAAACACATCATCTTGAAACATTTCTGAGTGTTTATCGCTAACAAACTCACTGAGTGACGTAAAGCTTTCTATTTCTTTCTTACCAACGCAAATAATCCAAAAATCTAATTTTCTTTTGAAAGCAGTTATTTTGTTATAGGCCTGAAACACTGTTCTCTGTTTACCTTGCAATGATAAATTCAATTCGTTCAGTTTTTGAAAGATATCCGCCATATAAAAGACAATCGGAACAACCAAGTTTTATCATACAAACGGTCGTTCAAATTAAAAGAAGTATCTGCATAAAGAAACATTTGTAACTCGGCTCTAAGTTCAAATAAGTAGCCTTGTTAAAGTTTTACCCCGAGACAGCCATCGCACTTCTGTATGGAGCAGCAGTGTTTTATGTTTGCTGCCATAATCTTCACATAATAATGAGAACAATCGTGATTATAGTGGTCGTGATTTGATAAAATTATTTTTACCGCTTCATCCATAACTAATTTTAGATTTGACGGCATTTGCTTCATCGCAAGTGCTTGTCTATGCAGAATACAATGGCTCATGAGATCATGTAAGCCTCTTAAACTTAAAAAACGACGTAAAGATTTAATTTGTTCTCTTCCACAGCCTCGCTACTCCTTTACAATTTCTTTTTCTATTATCTGGGCCCTTTCTTGTACGGATGCCAGCACATCAACCTACCACAATCTGTCAGATTTCTTTAATAGATTTTCAACTTTATCGCTAAAGCATAAGGTTCAAAGTTGATTGGGAAAATCTGACAGATTGTGGTAGGTTGATGTGCTGGCGTCTGTACAACAAAATTAATGCAAATATTTCAGTATACTGTTTATCCGTTTATCCGTTCAGGAATATAAATCAGCAGTCCGCTCCTTCCTAACCAGGGGTTTCCAAACTTATTTTGTCTACTGCCCACTTTGAGAATAAATTAATTTTTAGCGCCCCCATTCTTTCACCTACTTAAAAACCACTATAACTACAAATTACATTAATTAATTGTTGTGAGCTATATAGCGAAGATTAAAATATTCATTCTAAAAGAGACTTTTACTATAATCCGCAAGAGTTAACTTGAGACCTGAGCACAGTAGGTAGTACGTACACAACGGCGCTCAGGTCTCAAGTTAACTCTTACGGGCTACACCTGCCAATGAGAATGATTATTGAAATGCAACTTTATAGTATTCAGACAGAGTACCTATCTTTTATTCAAAATAAAAAAACATAATCGATTCTTATATAGCTAAAAACTAATGTGAAGGATGAATCTGATGCTGTTTAACAAGTTTGTTGATATCAGCCGGTCGATTCTGTAAAAATCTCACCGTGAAAACTTAGGTGAAGTGGGTTTGTTTTTGCTAGACATTGACACTATTGACAGCTCACTTCACGCTCACTTCACTTAAGTTTTCACGGTGAGATGGTTACAGAATCGCATTGCTGGTTCCAATTTACTCAAGAACAGCCGCAAGTCGCCACGTTCGGTAACATGCAAACGATTTCTCTTTTTAGTAAGCAGCGTTGCCACAGCACTAAATCCTCGTTCACACAAATATGACGATGGGAATGCTATCAAGAATCGTTGAACGATTGACCACAATCCAGGGTACAATTGCGGGATCGGTTTTTGTAGCCAAAATTCTTGATAGCCATTTTTGAACTTGATTTTTATTTCCTCGTTTGTTGTCAATTCTATAAGTTCTTCTTGCAGCTGAGGTGACATTGCTGTGTTGACATTTGAAAACGGATCTAACACCCAGTCTGGTATTTCCAAGTTCAAAATGTCCTGGTATCGTTCGGTGAAGTCAATGTGGAGGTTTTCCAAATGTTAGCAGTAGGCAAACAAGTCGTCGTTACTGCAGGGTACTGATAAATTCGGAAAATTGTGAAACTCACGTCTGCCCAGTGCCCATATTCTTTTTGTGTAGAAGCAGTTTGGCTGCGAAAGCAGCAACGACATTTTTTGTTTTAATTAAATTTAGTTCATCACCTTGCAGTTGGAGATTCATGTCGTTGAAAAATTTATACAGGTCTGTCATGTAAGCTATATCATTTTTTGATGTAATGAGCTTGTTGCGCAATTCTGTATCTTTAGTTTCCAAGAACTCTATCACAGAGTCAAACAGGTTGTAAAATCGAGTCAGACAATTGCCTCTTGATAGCCAAAGAACCTCAGTATGAAGCAACAAACGGTTGGAATGCTGATGGAATGCTGGTTGCAAAGCTGATGAAATAATCTATCATTCAAAGAGCTGTTACGGATTTTATTGACTGCTTTGATGACATATTGTAGTGATTGAAATAGTCGTTCACTTAAGTTTCTAGCAACTAAATGTTGTCTATGAATAACGCAATGTACAGCAAGGACATCTGGAATTTTATTTTTTAAGTACGCTATGAAGCCTTTATGGCACCATAGCCGGAGCGCCATCCGTAGCAACTGATATAATATTTTCCAAGGGAATTTCTTTCTCATCACAAAACTTTTCCAATGTATTTAATATGATTTCGCCTTTTGTATCGGTCTCTAAATTTCTAGCAAACAATAGTTCTTCACATATTTTCTCATCTTTAATAAACCTCGTGTAAGACAGCAACAATGCTTCATTAGTAAGTAGGTAAAGTGGACTCATCGAGCTGAATTGAGAATTGACTAGTCTTCAGATAATTGCATAATGATCCTTCAATATTTTCAGCCATTTCATCAATTCGTCTTTGCACAGAATTATTACTCAAAGGAATTTTTCGGATAATATCTGCGGCCGGTTTATGAAGCACAGTAGTTATTATTTCCTTTATTGCTGGCAAAATTAACTCGTCTCCGATGTTGTGTGGTTTGCCTTTTTGAGCAATTAACAAAGATATATTGTACGAAGCTCGAAGTCCGTCGTCATCTTGCTTAGTAGGTAGCTGCCGAAAATAGTTTTGCTACACTTGGCTGAGTATTATGCTTCTTCTCTAGGTCTTAAAAATATGCTACATTCTTGTCTTTCTTATCTGGATGCATTTTATTCAAATGATCTTGCAATCTTGAAGGCTTCATTGCTTCATTCGAAAATGTTTTTAGACATAGAAGGCACAAAACCGACGATGGGTTTGTGGGATTTTCAATGAATCTGAATTTAATTATTATATTCCACACAGTATTGCCGTCTCTTCTTTTTTACTTCCGACATTGTTTTGTTTTAAGAAATACGTAAGTGTTGAACTTAAGTACTGCTTATCTATTACGCGCGAAACCGCAAATGAAAATAAAATAAATATTCCGTTGTTTATATAGGATTGCATAAGCAGCACGCGCCGACGGAATAAGACAAACGTGCATTAACTCGTTTATCTCATTCGACGCTAAATTGTAATCAACAAGTAAGAACAAGTATTCTATGAATCAGCCGATTGATACAGCAATGCACAAATCGGGTTATTTAACAAAAACTTGTTAAAACATGATTGCCCGCGGTCTATTATCTGCGAAAATTACCTATCTAG
This sequence comes from Luperina nickerlii, assembly GCA_963855955.1. Classification (NCBI taxonomy): domain Eukaryota; kingdom Metazoa; phylum Arthropoda; class Insecta; order Lepidoptera; family Noctuidae; genus Luperina; species Luperina nickerlii. Next base: position 23,668,247 of record OY979672.1, on the reverse strand, counting down.
GAATACTAATTAATAACTGTTAAAATGCGAAAGTGTGTCTATTGCCTTTTTATTATTTGTTTGTTTGTGTCTACTTTTATTTCGAAACGGAGCGACCGTTTGACATGATTTTTCTTCTACTTATTGAATAAAACAGGACAGATACATGAACTACGCGGAGAGAAATATCGAACCGGATTTGAGCAATCTCTTAATTAATATTAGTTGATGTTCACAAGTTGTAGCCGAATGTCGAGAGCTCAGTCGGTGTCTAAGAGTCCTCCTAGCCAGATGAAATTACAAATCGCTCCCCGAAGCCTCTACACAACGCCCCCATTTTTTTTCTGGGTCCCTTACCACCCCCCTTTAGGCCTGCAGCGCCCACAACGGGGCGTTATCGCCCACTTTGGGAAAGGCTGTACTAGCCAAAACGAATGACGAAACTGAATCTTTTCTTCCACACTGAATCTTTTTTTTCTTTTACACTATCATAAGTAGGGGAGACCGGGGTTGGTTGACTATAGGGGTAGGTTGACTAACTATCAAAATCTCGTTCGAGGCAATAGCCTTGAGCTAACCAGTGAGACACGAGAGTCCGTCACCTCCCCCCGCTCAGTCACCGGGAACACGGCGTCGCGCACGCACGTCGTTTGAGAGAAGGAACATAATATTGAAAAACAACACACGTAAGTAATTATTTTTGACGTAATATTATTTGTAATAATGCCTATTTTTTCATGGTTATTGATTGTCAAAGCATTTATAACGAATATTTGATTCATGTTCTTTCTTTTATGTATTATTCTATTTGATGTCATCGCAGTTTTGATGTTATGGCATGTGGTTAAAAGTTAAAAGGTGGTTCGGGGCTAGTAGACTAATGTATAACGGGGTTGGTTGACCAGCTGGTCAACCAGCCCCATAATATTATGGATATTGCACACATAAAATGAAGTCGGTATTTTTTGATATTTTGTCCAAAAATTATTGTTTCAGGACCATGCGAACATACAAAAGAAAGACTAATAGAGGGAGTACATACAAAGATGTAATAGATAGAGCATGTCAACAAGTTATCTTTGTCAAAAAAATATTAATTCTACGGCGAAACAGTTCGCTATACCGTATAAAAAACTCCAACGCCACGTCGTAAATATAACGAAAAAATTAGAAAAAAATCCCGAATTATCGAAATCCGAATCAATTTTGGACAGTGTTGGCTACAAAATAAATAGACAAATATTTAGTGACGAGGAAGAGCTTGCTTTAGTTACTTGAAGAAAGCAGCAGATATTTATTATGGATTAACACCTTATGAAACACGAAAGTTTGCATATGAATTTGCAAAAAAAATAACAAATCCTTACCTGACTCATGGAATACAACCACTTGTGCGGTAATGTAAAGTAAATCGCACGGTTTATCAAGATGCTCCGTCAAAACGAACGGTACTTTTTTAAATCTTAGCAAAGAGTTTTTATTTCAGAAAAGATGTCAACATTTTATGAATAAAATTAACTTTGGGAGATAAAATATAATAAATAAACATTTAATTCTTTAATTTAATTAATTTTGACAATAAATTACAACCATTAATATCTGTAACAAAAAAAAATATTAATTTACTTTATTAATAATACTGGCTGTTTTGTGTCTATGCCTGAAAAAAAAAGCGCAAACGCGCGCGCATCGCTTATAGTTATCTGTTAAGAAGTAATAGTATATTTCATTACAAGTGCGGAAAGGTTGTCATTGCAAAGAGTTCCGACCGTAGACAGAGAAGTTTTTCTTTTAATTAGTTTCTCTGTCTACGGTTCCGACAAATGTCTACCCGAGCCGAGGCGCAGCCGAAGGCGAGGGTTGACAGTCGGAACAAGTTGCAATGACGGTTTCGCACGCGTACTGAACGACTATTTTTAATACAGTTGCGAAAAAAAAGCAATTTAATAAAATAATAAAAACACAATAAACTCAACTAAGCAATGGCGCCAACCATAGAATATAAGCAGAGATTTTTTTTCTTCACCCATTCTGGTAGGCAAAGGGAACTATGCCCATACAGCCAAGTCTTCAGTAGAATTTTTTTATTAATATGAAATGAAAATGAAATTTAATGAGATGAAATGAAATAAAACCTAACCTAACTCATTCAATCAAATCATTAAATCTGATATTGAAACAAATTAGTAGCTTATTTTTAGAAATATACGTATTTGCATGAATCATAAAAACTTCTATGAATTTTTTTAGTAAAAACTTCATGGTTGGTTTTTCTTTTTAATAGACATTATTTTGACAGTTGGGAAAGAGAACGCACGAGTTCGGGAAAGGTAAAAAAAAAGCACGAGTATGTAATAGCCCACATCCCGAACGCTATACGTCCCTGCAATACGCCACTTTTTGAGCAACTGTATTAAAAAAATTATTCCGCGCGCTTTTTCTTTTCGCTGTACTTTTTTTTATTTGAAAATGTCGTCAAGTAATGATGAATTTATTAATTCCACACCGTCAGAAGTCTCAGAGGCAGCGAAAAAGGCTACTCTAAGCCTCGCCCGAAAAATCGACCGATACTTACAAGCGTATCAAAATTTCATCATATGGAAAACAAGCAAATATGCAAGTTCAGTCCGAGTTTTATTTATTTCCTCGCAAATATGTTATAAAACGTCGTATGACATACGTGCGCTTTGAAAATTACAGCCTCTGCTTTCTTTTAGCGCTCGCCTACGGCTCTGGCACGGTAATAATTTCCATACAGTATGTCGTCTTCATACAAACGGACGAAACGCGAGCTATACCTACGCGCCTCGACCACGGCATGCGCTCGGCATGCAGACAGTCGCGACTGTGCCGCAGTGACGAACGGACGGTGTGTTGTTTTTTTTAACAATAACCGCGCGATTTTTTCTCTAAAAATAAGTTCAAGTACATATTTAATATGAGTAGGCGATATTGTGCTGTTTTTGGTTGCATGAATTCGTCAATAACGCATCCAGAGATAACTTTTTTTACATTACCTGGAAACTCTGAAAGGTAAGACTATTTTACTTACTAGTAGGTAGGTGCATAATGTGTGTCTTTTTAATGGATAAGTATTTCCTTTTATCTCCCGAAAAAAAGATGTCTGGATTAGTGAATGAAGTGATTAAAGTAAAGGAAAGTGATAGACACGAGTGAAATAGGTAGTTATAGGCGGTTCATGAATCATTATACGGTAGGTACTGTTGAGGCGTAGCTACTGGTGCTACGCGAAATAATTGGAAAGAACATTAACTTGAATAAAATATATATTCATGACTTTTACATAGTCACGTCAGTTCAAGCTCTTCTCTACTACTAAACAAAAAAAAACATAATAAAAATATTTGACAATTTCTTGAACGTTCGAATGGAACACACCGGCAATTATAACCAGCCTGCATTTACTTCTAAAGGTAGAGCTATACAGTCTCTACAGTACGCTTGTGTTAAAACCTCGGGGCATGTGTGTTTTGTTAGTTTGTATAATTCCAAGTAAAGACGTGGTTTTTATTATTACACTATTTGCGCTGTAGCATGGTGCGGGTGACAGTTTCAGTAACATTTCGTTTCACTCTTGAAAGTTGCCGCGATTTACAATTTATGACTTAATATTTCAGTTGTACCACATTCGTAGTATATTAAATAATTAATAACTGTAGTAAATTAAATTAAACCCAACCAGAATGTTCTAATCAAGAAATAAAATCAAATTGAATGAAAAATTAAGCAAAGTGTTATGCGTATAACGTAACGCCATAGACGTATTTAGTGATGGGATGTACTGCTACGATGGATAGTCGATATTTTTTATAATAAAAAACGTATATTGTGCGTAGGTCAATTTTTATTTTTAAAAGGTCTAATTATACAACAGAACATTTATAGGGTAAGGTTGCTTAAAAGGTTGCTAAAAAAAAATACATGTTATTCGTCTAAACTCATATCAGAGTCAGGAACATCTGAATTGTCACTCAATTCATCATCTGAATCTGTGACGGATATTATTAACGATGACTCAATTATGTTGTCAATATGTATGTCACGATCCCAATCAGACATAATGTCCCTTTTTGTTTTATTCACGACCTTCGACCAGTCTTCAGGTTGAACATTGTTGATGGCCTCTTGTAATAGGGCCAACATCTTATTTGCCGTAAATGGCGGCGAAGTATTATTTCTTGCGGCGTAACCTAAAAATAAACGAACTTATAAAAAAAAGTATTCAAATAATCATCAATCAGCCTAATCTAGTATCTGGTAATGGTTTTAAACTAGGTACATGCTACGATCGGAAAGCTGATTTTTTTATAAAGCTTCAAAATGGGAATTGAAATTAAAAGCATACCTTTTATTTGGGCCCAAATCAGCTCAATAGCGTTATACTGGCAATGGTAGGGTGGTAGTCGAAGGACCTGGTGGCCTTTTTCTTTTGCCATCTCGTCCAGAGCATAGGTAGGAGTTGGTGGCTTATGGCGTCGGACTAAGGCAATAAGCTCCGTCTTTAACATTTTTATATCTGCTGTAACTCCGTTTTCACTCAGCCACTTCACCAACTCGCTTTTGCGGTTGGATTGGTTTGGGGGTTTATTAACTTGCACCGAATGGTAGGGTGCGTTGTCCATTATTATGGTCATAGGCTCTTTTAAATTGTTTAATAGACCTATGAACCAATCTTTAAATTTTTCGTAATTCATCTCCTCATGATACTCCGTAGTTTTTTTTGACTTAAAAGCCAGCAAACAATCAGGGACGAATCCACTTGCTGTACCTGCGTGACAAATAATAAGGCGTTCGCCTTTGCCTTCCGGCACTTTGGTACACGATTGTGCCGTATCGTCGGTCCAACTTTTACCCACTGTGTGGTTGGCGTTTAGCCACGTTTCATCCAAAAAGACAACTTTGCTCCAATCACTTATGTTTTTGGCCTTCCTTAAAAATCTACATCTTGCTAGGGCAATGTCAGTCCTATCCATAATAATCTTTCTTTTGTTAACTTTTTTGTAAACAAAGCCAATATCTTTTATAACTTGCCGTAGCGAAGTAATACCTCCTTTGAACAAGTCAGCTTCTTTTAATGATTTTAGAAGCTTGAGCAATGTGGGTAGCTCCATTCTTCTATAATAATCATAAATATGATTTCTAATAGCAACCTTAGCAAAATCATCCAAATCTGTGATTGGCTTCACCTTGGTCCGCTTTTTGTTGGGTGTCGATAATTTATTTTCAAACATCCCATCTTGGCCAATTTTCTCACGTGTTATACGCGAAACAGTATTGCGGCCAATATCAAGAGCTTCGGCTACTCGTTCTACAATATGATTCAATGGTAACAACGGTCCATTATTTTGTTGTTCTCTTTCAAAGTAGTCTCGGAGGCGAACAACAAGCTCCCTGGCCTGACTACCCAAAACAGTTTTTTTTGTATGCTTAGGCATGGTAATAACAACAAACTCAACAAACTTATAACAAATAACAATTTAACAAAAATGAAAACAAACAATGAAATCGTAATACGTGTCACATTAAGTCACAATATAACGCGCTTGCACTCGTACTCGCACTCACAGCATCGCACGGGTAAACAACATGGCCGCCGCGCCGATGCACCATAGAGCAAAAATGTTGTCACGAAAAAAAAAAACATAAACCCGATTTTGATTATTTTATATAAGTACAAAGATAATTATGTAGCCATAAAACATTTATATTGACAAGTTTATACACGTAGCACACACGTAGTTACACTGCACAACTGAATAATACACTAATTTTCATAACAATATTAAAGAGAACTAGATTCACGCTGCGAGTATCGTTAGCGATAAAAATGAATTGCATAACCTCACATCCCTACGTGGTACTGACAAATGTCAACGTCATACGGGCAACTGTCACCCGCACCATGCTACAGCGCAAATAGTGTAATAATAGTTGTTTATTGTACTGTGTGTATGAATAATACTAGAAAAAAATTGGTTGTCTGTAAAGTCGATTTACGGACGATAGTTTAACGTGACAACATCATAACAAAACATTAATGAAATGATTGCATACTTTTATGAATAAAATTTAATTATTTTTATTGAATTATTAATAGTTTGTATGAATGAAGGAGAAGGAGGAAAGAAGGAGGAAAGAAGGAGGAAAGAAAGGAGGAAGGAGTGAAATGAAATCTACAATTTAATTGATAAATTTGCTTTTATTTGCACTCATTAATTTAAATATGTTTATTACTTCAATGAACAGATTATTTTAATTATAATTTTTATATTATACATGTTTGCTATTTAACTTCTTCCAATCTGTGTTATTCTGTTAAGGATAGGACGATGATAAAATTCAAAATTTGTATATTAATGTTTTTTTTAATCTTTCCTAGATTAAAAAAAAACATTAATATACAAATTTTGAATTTTATTTGTAGTTCTTGAACGTTGATTTAACTATAATAATAATAATAATTTAACATAATTTGTTTAAAAATACACATGAACAAGTTTTCATAGAAATAAACTGTAATCAGATTAATGTTAAATAAATGGTTAATTCGAAATGACGAATTATTTTATTATTTATGTACACACAGTAAAATACAATAACAAAACTAAATGGAAACACAAAGTAGGCAAATGTAATTAAAATGTTGGAGGCGGGCAGCCCTATCGCATGTTTACGTACCGCGCGGCTGTAGGCATTTAATTCAAGGTTACGGCCGAGATACAATACTGTATGTCTTTATACTGTGGCTCGGGCAAGCAATATCGCCTCGGCTGTAATTTTCAACTTACCGCACTTATATCATAATGTACTATAATATAAAAAGAAATATAAAAAGATTTAAAATGCTCATATTCTTTCCCTCTTGTATAATGTGCTCTTTTCCCCTTCCACCCCTCTCTATCTTAAAAAACGTTTTCAGTATCTTTGCGACTCCCACACGAAGTTTTTGAGATCATCGGATAATTTAAAGCTTAAGGCTGCAGTCTTGCAAAATTCACTCGCGGCAAATTATTTGCGCAACTTTGTATTTTTTTTTTAAACAAAGCAATGATATAACATGAAATTTTATTATTGCACATAAATAACCACAATATAAGTAATAGCTAGTTATTTTTTTTAAGTTCATTTAGATGGGATAAGTTAGGTAAATGAAGCGTTAAATACAGCTCTTTCGCGCCCAACATCATTTCGAGTTCTGTTTGGGCGCTTAGTTTAGGGCAATGAAGAATTAATTTGGAAATCTGTTCAGCACATATTTATCTCAACATTCTCGTCTTCAATATGTGCTGATTAGTTTTTTCTAATTATATTCCATTTTCTTAATTTAGACGCCACAATTTCATCAAAATTCTCTGTTTTTATCTCTTAATAAACGGTTTTTTTCATAATAACTATGCATCGTATGTATGTATTAATTAGATTATTTTAATGCCAAGAGTTCAATAAGCAAATACAAAAAAAAAATAGCACCTAAATCACCTTACCCTAACAATAGTAATATTTTCAAAAGACCTACAAAAAAGGGGTTTATAAACAAGAATTGAGAGAGAAATTTCTTAGTGGCCACTGCACGGTCGGAGCGTTCAGACGTGTGGTCCACGACGAATTTTAACTGTTCCCTCTCGCTCTAACTTTGCTCCTGCTCTAACATAGGATGCGCATTGTTGTGTATCTAAAGTTGCTCTACTTTATTATTTTTTGTATATAATTTTTCGAGTTTTTTGTAAATATTTGTATATCAGTAATAGTTTTGTAAATATTTGTGTATCAGTAATAGTTTTGTAAATATTTGACTTCAAAATGGATCGTAAACGTAAAAAAAAAATATGCCTGTACAAGAAAAAGAAAATTGGCCTCAAACGTAGAATTGATGAAGAGAAATAGAATCCAAAGGTAAGTAGAACTGTTTACAGTATTCATGTTTAGGGCCTAACTACAAGGTCAAATTAAATTAGCTAGCGAGACTCCACAAACGTGATGGATATTGATATCTCAACACGATGAAACAGATTTTATCAACTCACACTTCAAGTAACAATACTACCAGCGGTCATTGGCCCCAAAAAAATCATCAAATCTTTATTTTTTGTATTTCGTCGTGTTTAGATAATATCGTATACAGGGTCAAATTAAATTAGATAGCGAAACTCCGCAAAAGTGTTGGGTATCGATATCTACACGTGTGTGGGGGGCGTGAGTGTATGTGGGGAGGGCGTGATTATGTGTTGATAGATGTTTCTGTATGAGGTATGGGGAGTGAGTGTGTGGGGGTGTGTGTATGGGGGGTGAGTGTGTGAGGGGAATGTTTGGGGTGGGTTGTGTTTTTGGTGTTTATGTATGTATTAGATCGCTAGTCTACTACTATACTTTAGGGCTATTTAGACCAAAGTCGGATATCTTTTAGTACGATGATTTTTTACTAATAGGTACTTCTGAAAACTCTGTTAATAATTTATGACTTTTTTATTTTCACAGGTCCACTGCTGGCTCTCGGCAACCTTTTTCAGATGTTACCAACTTGTCAGAAGCTCGAAATAAATAAAGTATATCGAAAAAAATAAAGTATATTATTTGAGCGTTATGCGGCATTTAAGAGAGCAAATTCGAAGAAAAAGGCCAGATTTGTGGAAAGAAAATTGTTGGATTTTGCACCACAATAATGCGCCTTCGCACAAGGCCATCTTTGTAAACAAATTTTTGACCAAAAGCTCAACAAATACATGATTCGTGATTATCGAGCAACCACCTTATTCACCAGATATGGCTCCAGCCGACTTCTTTCTTTTTCCTAACCTCAAATTACCACTTCGTGGCACCGTTTTCATTCGGTAAGACAAAGGAATATTCGCGGCGAGAACTAAACTCAATTCCGGAAAAAGCGTTTAAAAATGTGTTACCGAGCGCATACAACCTGAATCTCTTCAAAGAGAGAGTGAATAGGCTTCTTCTGGGTAAGCTCACTCCATCGTCGACTTTATCTCTGTCACCTCTGAGCTAGACTAGAGTCAAAAGCAAACCAATTCCAAATTAAAAAAAAATGTTTTGATGATTGGATTATTCGTTGGCGTAAGTGTATCGTTTCTGAAGGAGCATACTTTGAAGGCGATAAAATATAAGTCTGCGATGAGCATGTGTTGGTGTCTGTGTCGTGTTGTGTCTGATGTGATGTGTAGTGTCTGTGTGAGCGATTTCATGGCGTTCTTTGGGACTAGCGCATTTTTTTTTTCTTCCGTTGAGGGAATTTTTCAATTTTGAATACAACCATCTCTCGACGGTTATATTGGGGTAGATTTCTAATAATTCTCGTGGTCTTGTGGGTGTTGTCATTTCACAAAGTCTGCGGTAAAAGACGTGGTTCTTATTTCTTTTTTCTCAATAGGTTGAATTATATTTATGGCGGGTCTTTTAAGGCGGGAATCAATTAGCTCAGGGAGCAGACAATGCAAATAAAATTTTGTCAATGGGCCTACCATTTTGTAGTGCCAGAACGTAGGGTCTCTTTTTATATTATTCGACTTTCATTGAGTAGTCCACTCCAGCCCATACGGCATATAAGCACATATCCATCTCCGTAATGTTTAATTGGCTCTGAGGTGGTTTTTGTCAATCGCAAACGTATTTCTCCTAATGTTACATTTCCATTTTTTTTTTCTTTTATCGTTTCTTCAGATTGCATATTTTTTGCAGAAAGTGGGCATTTTACTTCTACCAGTCCTGTTTTTCCATCTTTGTGTTTATAAATATCATCGGGACTGGCTCCTAAATATTGGACTGTTTGTTTAATATAAAGACCGCAGCTGGCAATTGTGACTTGTGACGTTTTCCTGCAGAGATAATGCTTTTTGTCCATTATCTCTACCATAATATGTGATAGAAACTTTGGTCTATCGTCTGTTTCTGTAGTTCATCTCTTTTTTGGTCAGAAGGTTCCGTTTATTTAAGGAGTTATTTTTTTGTCATCTGAAAATCTTCATCGGTCGTAACTTGTTTTTTGGTATTACTGTCTAGCATGAACGAATTTATATAAAAACCGGAAGCGCGAAGGAAGAGCAACCCCCGCCAAGGTACCATTCAAATATAAATAAATATTGATTATTACTTAGTAGAGCAACTTTCCGACCGTGTCAAATATCGCTAGGTAGGATGAATGCGGGGACTGCAGGGAGCCCGGGTGCAGACGCACGGCGCGTGGACTCGCCGCACGCGATTCTTAAATTGTGCAATAGAAGACTAGGCCCTTAAAATGCCAATGCAAACAACAACATTTTTCGACAAATCCTTTTCTGTTCAGGCCGCTCGTTTATGGAATGCATTGCCAGTTCAAATAAAACGCGCGCAATCGTTAGCTGTGTTTAAGAGACTCGTGAAGGAACATTACTTGTTGTTGTGATTTTGTTTTCCTAGCTGCAATAATTTATAGTCATCATTTATTTTCGTTGTTTATATGTATATTTAGTATGTATTTATTTATGTATCTATTATACAGCAGTATATATATATCTATGTATCTATTATAGTATATTATGTTGCACCATTAACAACCCCATTTTTTATATCCACGCATTCACTGTCCATTCCAAGGTTGCCTGGAAGAGATCGCAGAAAGCGATAAGGCCGCCCATTGTATTTTTTGTATTCATAAAATAAAAATTGTTTTTTTTAATGTTTTTCTGGTTTTTATATTTAATAAATAAATAAAAATATAAAAAAATATTAGCCCACCGGTATCGGGAACAGGGTCCAAGCTACCGGCGGTCAGGGTTCCAGAGAGAGGAACCTCCTAACAATGCGGGCCGTGTCCAGAAGTACCGCTCTCTGAATCAAGCCCTTGATCCAGCTGCCCAACGAGAGCCTCCTTAGGTGTTGGTCGAGGCTCTTGGCAATTAAACCATTGGCTGTCACGACTATCGGCACAATGATCTCTGAGTCTACATCTCACATGTCGACAACCTCGCGAGCTAAGTCAAGATACTCGATCTGTTTATCTTTCTCGACTTTCACGAGGTTCTCATCATGCGGGACGGTTATGTCAACAATCATTGCGCGCCGCTCTGATCGATCCACCACCTCTATGATATAGTGGTGGGGGATCGATCCACCATCACTGACAGGACTATTGTTGCTACCTGCAGTATAATGTGATATTACCATTTTCGAGAACTGGGTCGGGCACATATCTGTAGTACGGCACCTTCGATACCACAAGGCTGTATTTCAAAGCAAGAAAGCTGCAGATGGATTATCCTGGGCTACAAGGTTGTGTCTATGCAAGTACTCTCCGTTAGCCAGACGAGAACACCCGGAGGTGATATGTCTGATTGATTCCCCCGGCCGGTGACATACCCGACAGATGTCAACCGTGCCGCCTTTCACAATAAATCTCCGGTAATTGTTCGTCATCATAACTTCGTCCATAATTGCAAAACAAAACCTTCGGTTTCTCCAAAGAGGTCACCGAAACGCAGCCAGGCTACGAACGCTGGTAGATCTACATCGGGTCCATGTAGGGCCCGGAAAAAGCGTCTGTGAAGCTTATTATAATCAGCACACGTGAGGCAAATTTCCACCGTCAAGCTCCGAGAACGTGGATCGACGTCTAGTAGGTCCGGTTTGAGCTCTGGCAGCTTGATTGAAGCTTGCTTCCGCATTAATCCTCGGATGGCTTCAATCATGCGCATGGTAATCTGGTTTTGCTGCCCGAGGAGCTGGCGCCAATAAATATCCGTGGTAGGCGCCCGAGCAGATCCAACTTCTGATGATGACGGTGTGAGCGTGGGCGTAGCGTTAACAGGGCCTGCATCATCATTTCTTGGTACGGGTTCCATGAGGAAGGTGGGTCTCTGACTCGGGCAAACGGTTGAAGCACAAATCACAATCACGTTTATTCGGTAATTTACAATGAGTTTATGAGTAGTAAGAAACAAAGGCTTTTACGGTAAACGCAGTGCCGGATTAAGACTACTTGATGCCCTAAGCAATCCACACCTGTGGGCCCCCCTATCCACAAGACGCTTCGTATTTAAAAAAAAAAAATCGACGAGCGATTTGTTAAGATTAGCGCACGCCTCAAGAGTGACTTTTGGGTCTTGTAATATCTTGCTGATGAACAGCCTTGCCTTTTATTTACTAGCAAATATTTTTTCGGTGCTGTTTATGGCAGGCGCGGTTGCAGTCCAAGATTTAGGGCGGGGTCACCATGGGTGGTACATCTCCTCGTTGGTCTAGTGGTCGCAGCGTTACTGCTGATGCTCTTGGTTTGATTCGTAGGTCGGGTAAAGTGTTATTATAAAATTGAAGACTTTTTAAATGATAATTTTAATTAATATTGAAATTCACTGTAAACCAACTATTTAATTCATTATGTTATTTTTTTTCTTTTTCTTTAATAATTGATAATTGAATAAGCATGTTTCCTCTAAAAATATTTGCATGTCAAAATTGACAAGACATAGCGCACTATTTAGTTCTTAAGATCCATCTATCATCTATCCTATGTTTCACAAATAAATTGATTTGATTTGATTTGATTATTAGGTTTTTCGATCAGAAATTTCTCAGAAGAAGCCTGGAGTCTGGATGTTATGCGCGGTTGGTGGCAGTAGGCTCGTCCCCTACGACTAATATCTGCTTAGTTCTTCGGGGATTAAAGGCGTCATGTTATATTAATGTTCATATACATCTCCAGCCCACATTATTTAATTATGCTATTCAGGGACAAAGCTGTTACATGCTGTCAAATTGGTTGCAGCATTTTTGAAGTGAAAACTTCTTTAGCATCGTTGTGATTTGAAATTTTATGAAACGAAAATGCAACAGTAAAAAGAGACATACAAGATGTAACGTGGGAGAAAATGAGATAGGAAGCATTATACAGTGTTTTTGTTTTTTATAAGTACAAATAACACACATTTAATGGATGTGTGGATGTGGATGTGGATGTGGACGTGGACGTGGATGTGGATGTGGACGTGCACGTGGACGTGGTCGTGCACGTGGACGTGGTCGTGCACGTGCACGTCGTCGTGGACGTGGACGTGGACGAGGACGTGGAGGTGGACGTGGACGAGGACGTGGAGGTGGACGTGGACGTGCACATGCACGTGGACGTGGACGTGCAGGTGCACGTGGACGTCCACGTGGACGTGCAGGTGCACGTGGACGTCCACGTGGACGAGGACGTGGACGTGGACGTGGATGGATGGATGGATGGATGTATGTATGTTCTTTAGCATCGTTGTGATTTGAACGTTTATAAAACGAAAAAGCGACAGTAAAAAGAGACATGTAAATGCATAAGATTTAACGTGGGAGAAAATGAGATAGGAAGCATTGTACAGTTTTTTGAAGGTTTCACTTCTACCACGTGTTAATTGCACACAGTCATGCTGTTTTTTTTTATAAATAGTTGGTATTATGACAGTACATTATTATTAGGTTTTGTGGTTGTGTGATTTTCAAACAGAAATAGGAGTTACCTACATTGGCAGAAAAGCACAAGCAACTATGAGAATTTATTTTTTTATTTTTATTTATTTTACTATTTATGTACACACATATATAAACAGATACGAAATAGTCAGAACAGAAAAATAGGTACAAAGGTGATGCTTATTTCATAAGAAATCTCTTCCAGCATACCTGCAATAGGACAATAAATAGAGAGATGTAGACAGCGTGTGAAAGAGTAAAGGAGACAAAGAATAATACATACAATCTAATCTAAAAACAATTCACTTAATAAAACTAAACAAATATTATAAGAATATACTTACATAAATACAAATAAACATACATACTTCTATAATAAATATCACTAGAATGTTAATAAATATTAAAACGTAATCAGAAAAACAATAATAAATACATACACAACTATGATAAAGTGGAAAGATAGTGTTCTTTTACTCTTCTCTTAAAAACTGCAACAGTTTGGCAGTCCCTAATTTCAGGCGGTAGTGCATTCCACAGCCGCACCGCGTGCACTGTGAAGGAGTAGGAGTAGAAGTTGGTGGAGTGGGGAGGGGACTTGAGAAGGTTTTTAAGATGTGACCTGCAAGGCGCATCTGCAGGGCGGGCGTAGGAAAAACGCTCCCGCAGATAGGATGGAGTTTTAGGATTGTGAAGGAGATTGAATAGCAGACACAATATCCGAGAGTTCCTGCGAAGTCGAATGGGGAGCCACTTGAGTATCTTGCGAAAGTTGGAGACGTGATCATACTTTTTAAGATTAAAAACAAAGCGGATACAGATATTTTGCAAACGCTCAAGTTTATTTAAAAGCTCCTCTGTGGCATCCAAATAACAAGCATCGGCGTAATCAATAATGGGCTGAATGAGGGTTTGAGCAAGAGAGATTTTGGTGTTCAAGGGCAAAAAGCCCTGGAGACATTTCAACGAATGGAACGTGTAGTGCACTTTGCGACTGACTTGTGCTACATGAGCAGTCCACGACAAGTAAGAGTCCATGGTTACCCCCAGGTTTTTAACCGTAAGCGTATTCAATCTGAACTCCATTCAAACAGAGTGGAGACAGCGACGCAATATCGAGCCTGTTCCGCATATACCTGCTGCCGATAATAATGGCCCGGGATTTCCTAGGGTTGATTTGCAGTCCAAATGACTGCGACCACTCACTAATCAAATCCAGGTCACTGTTCATGGCAGCAACAGCGGCTTCCGCATCTTCCCCTAAGAAATTATTGTAAAGCTGCAGGTCGTCGGCATAGAGATGGAAGTAGGAAGAGATGACACTGGTGATAGAGTTAATAAAAATAGAAAAGAGAAGAGGAGAGAGAACACCACCCTGAGGCACACCCGCGGTAAGAGAGCACCAGTCAGAAGACGACTCATCGAGACGGACCCGCTGCGAGCGGCCATTAAGATAGGAGTTAAACCAACCAATAGTGGAAGAGGAGAAATTTAGAGATTTAAGGATCCCTAGAAGGATATCGAAATCGACAGAGTTAAAAGCACTACTAAAGTCAAGAAGTAGAAGTAAAGTAAGAGATTTGTGATCCATAGCCCAGCGGATGTCATCAGTAACCTTCAACAGAGCCGTCACTGTGCTATGACCAGTTCGAAAACCAGACTGAAAAGGACTAAGGAGGTCATTCGCAGATAAAAATACAGAAAGTTGTTGGTGAACAATATGCTCAAGAACTTTAGAAAGAAATGGGAGGATAGAAATGGGACGGAAATCGGTGGGAGAGACCGGCTTAGGAATTTTGGGTAAGGGGATGATATGAGCTTGTTTCCAGGCCTCAGGAACAGTAGAAGAAAACAATGAGAAATTAAAAATGTGGGTCAAAACGGGAAGTAGTGTAGGGAGGATAGGAGAAATCATTCTTGAACAAATATTATCATTACCAACTGCAGTAGAGGAGATAGCACAAATAGATTTTTTGACCTCACTTTCATTCACTGGACTCAATTCAAAAGAAGAACACTGCGGCATTGGCAAACCAGAAAGTTTATTTAACGTTACTGATCTGACGTGCGGATCAATAGTAACAGGGGGATGTGAGAAATGTTTGTTAAGAGCACACACGTCAATGCCATTACTAGAAGCGACCGGAGACTTGCCAATGCCGACAGTTTTAAGAAACTTCCAGACTTCAGAAGTTTAAATTTAGTGTAAAATGGAACTTTAAATTTAGTGTAAAATGGAAGAGCGAGCTCGAAAATTTTGCACACTTTCGCATAGGTTACATTTTCTTTTCATGATTCCAAAAAAAACTAGGAATTAGTCCCTTTGTGGACTTATGAAAAAAAGCTCAAGAATCAAGAGAATGTAGAATACAAGAGCGAGCGAAGTGAGAGAACTTACTTTGTCGAAAAGGTTGAACTCGTTTTACAGCTCTTTAGATTTTGGAATCTGGCATTAACCTTATCCTTTCGAACCTTTACGTACGAGGGAGGTGCCCGATATCCCAAGTTTGCTTCGCTCGCTCTTGCATCCTAGATTTCCAGACTAATGTTAATAATTTTAATTTATAAATTGTGAAATTAAAACATTTGAAAAAAATAACACTGTTATTTCATACTCGTTGTTCACGTCTGTCGTTAGACCCCCACGACTGCCTCAATGTTTTTTTTTTGTGCCCATCGGGGTCTCCGTAGCTCAAGTACCTAGTTTTAAGTTAGTAGGACAAGTAAGTAAATCAAGATCCCATGACACCAAGACGTGATGCCTTAAGCAATTGCTTAATTTGCTTAGGAGTTAATGCGGCACTGGGTAAACGTGAGCTTCGAGCTACCGCAAATCGAATGCCGCCTTTCTCTTTCTCAAATCGACTCTGTCCACGTCAGTTCACGTGTAGATAATGGCGCCATCTTAGGCTACGGACACGAAGTCTGCGGGCGCAGAGAGGCGGGCGGCGGCGGCGCGGGGAGCGGCGAGTTTCATAAAAGTATTTTTTCTTTGGATAAAAGAAATCTGATGATTGCAAATATAACAAGCAAATCTATGAAAATGACGGGTCTTTGAAAATAATGTCATTGAATTAATTCATTTTTATAAACGACCTCAAAAAAAGGAGGAGGTTCTCAATTCGGATGTTTTTTATGGTTCCGTACCAAAATGGTAAAACGGAACCCTTAAGGTGAGACTCAGTCTGTCTGTCACAGCTGGATATCTCAAGAACTACTAATGCTATCAAGATTTGGCGTAGTTTTAGATGACGTTTGCCCAACTATTTTGCAAAAGAAAGAAATAAAAATATATGTATATTTTTTGCAACAGGGACTGAAAGGGGGTCTGAAAAAATCGAAGTGGGGCTACTAGGACATGTGGGGTATTATATGAAAGGGCGCAGTTTGTACATTATCAAACATTTTTTAATTTTTTTTCAGTCTGCATAGTTTTGGACTTTTGATGAAGAATGTAAAAAAATACCGTCCCCTTTATCTCCGAAGTTTGCAAAGAGAAAAATCTGAAATTATTCTATGTGATAGAAGTTTATGTAAAGATTACAGGAAAAATAAAACAAAGTCTCTAAATAGTCCTGATAGAGTCTAATAGTCCTGAGGGTAATAGGCAATAAGTTAGACAGCCCACTGGTGTGGAGCCTCACCCAGAGGACTGTCTCTCTTACTTATTAGGTACTAACATAGTTTTTATGTTCATACTAACAATATGTGTATAAATGTAATGTAAATGAATCATTGGTTGACTGAATAAATTAAATTAATTATTATTATTATTTGTTGGTATACGATTTTGTATCTCAGCATTGATGTGCCGGTTTTATAGGATAACACGGGCCGAAGCCAAGTGCAAACTTAAGCGATTTATGATAACATATTATGATGTGATGATATGTTTAGACTTTGTGTTAGGTATTGGTGATGTTTGTAGGTGTGATATTTGGGCATCATTGTCATTCTGATTATTATTATTAAATAGCACACTTTCAGGAATCATCAATAAACGTTACATTAGTTCCACTATCGGTCAAGAGATGGCGCTGACATAAAACTGCAATATTCTACCCCGCAGTGCAGTGTTAAAATTCTCTGACGAATATAGGCCTCGCCGATGAAACATTAAAAACATGATGGTACGGAACCGTCCGGAATAAAACCGGTCAAGTGCGAGTCGGACTCACGCACCTCGGTACGTGAGTCCGACTCGCTCTTGACCGGTTTTTTTCCGGACGGTTCCGTACCATCATGTTTTTTTATTAGTTATGTCACACAAAATGTTACTAGAAATACCTATATAAACTGAGAAGATCGGGGGGAGGCATTTTGTTTTACACTATCGGGACCCCAACAGGCTTAGTCAGCTAGTGGTCTTTGTTTATAATGGATCTTTTAGTGAATGAAGTAAAGCTTGTGTAAATAAATTGTTTTCACAGATTAATTTACAACATTCGACAGGAGAGGCTGCGACTATTTATCACCATTGATTTTAATTACTGATTGTCACACACAGCTAGTTCTGATTTTATTGCAGCGCTTAGAAACTCGCTCCGGCCACAACCGCGCCAGCGATCTCGGTCGGTAACACGGCGCCGGTGGTCTCGGCGGCGGCGGGCCACGTGGCACCGGCACCAGCAGCGGTGACCTCGGCCGGCAGCACGGTGCGCTGTCTGACCGGACACACGGCGACTTGGGACGCAACAGTTCTATGAGTTCAAACAGAGTCAGCAGTAGCATGTAGAGAAAAGCGAGCCATGCAGAGTGCATAAGCAAATTGTGCGTGAACTGAGGGTCGGGTATGGTGATGACGGCAGGCGTGCGCGCCATGCAGTCAGCACACGAGGCGGGAGGCGCGCGCGCGCAAGTAGCGCCGACCCCAGTACAGCAGCGAGTGCACGAGCAGGATGCACGAGTACAGGATCAGCACGCGGAACACAGCGCACGCGGCGACGGCCCCTGTGTCCACGGCCTCTACGCGGGTCCGCCCCATGCCCGGCAGCTGCTGCCCCAGCCCCGATTATTGCCTGCTCGTAATTGTTCCGAGGCGTGGAGTTGTATAAAAGAGGGTTGTGTGGTTTTATCAGTGTGTTGTATTAGGATGACGGCTTGGGTAGGTACGACATTTACTGTCATACAGTAAAGAGTTTCAGATACAATACATTATAGTATTTATGGTAAAGAGCTCTGATTCAGGATCGTTAGCTTATTAAATTATAGTGAGATTATTTTGTGCTTACCTATTTGTGAAAAACCCCTCAAGAATGAGTAAATGGTCGTAGTAGTGTCCGGGACGGCCGAACGGCTCAGAGGGAGAACTGACAACGGCACGGCTCGACGCGCCAGGGAGTACAAGTATCCAGCCTCTTTTATTTTAAACTAGCTGGCCCGGCAAGCTTCGTGCCGCCTCAGGATCAATAAGAACGTACATTTGTTCTTGAGAAAATTAACTATCTTCATTATTTTTGTTTTCGTGAATTTTCCCATTTTTTTATAGTTAGTTATTCTGAAAGAAGAAAGAAAATACATTTATTTAGCACAGACTAAGAGACATACAATACACCAGATAGTTAGATAATAGTCGTACATCAGATAAAAACTAAGACAAAAATAAAAAGTGCAAAGTCCGATGTAAGAAATTAGCAGGTGAAGTGTAAGAATACAATATGCATGCTCCTTTACTATTGTAAGTAAGCACACTCCTTTATAACTGAGCATGCATGCTGAGCTTGCACTATACCTCATATGCGGTTACTTTATAATTCTTCATACAGTCATTAAATAGTACCTAACAGATGTGGTTGTTTTCCTTAATACCACCATTTAGGAACCCCAACATTACATGGCGACCCTGCCATGGGACTCTGCCAAGGGGATTTTTAGTAGTTTGATTAGAGTTTTTCAGCATTCTATTTCAGCATTATTACCTCAATAGTACAATGTGTCGGTCAACTGTGGAAAAGGAAGAGGTTTTCCTCAGCCAAAACGCGGCTGGAGGCAACAATGACGCCACGTTGAAAGAAATCGGAGGCCACGTGGAACGGCTTAGCATTGTGACCTACATTGTTCTGGCCATTATTGGAATCTTAGCAATTTATGTTGGCCTGCGGATGTACAGGAGCTGCCATCGCACGTGGATCCAGCAGGAAATCGGGATGAGTACCATGCAGAGAATTAGATCATCCATCAGTAAAAGTGTGCCTGTGTGTGTGTGTGTGTGTGTGTTAAAGTGTGCCTCACGGCTGCGCCAAAACGGCCCAGTTCAGCAAAATGCCAGACAACTGGTGCCTGACGCTGGTTTTCAACTGGACCTGATGTGTGAGGTGACAGATGTAAATCAGTTTTATAACATATTTGCTCGTAAAGGGTCTCTTATTTCACCAATTTCAATATCGTAATGTATCTCATTACGCACTTGTGCGGTAATGTAATGTAAATCGCACGGTTTATCAACATGCTCCGTCAAAACGAACGGTACTTTTTTAAATCTTAGCAAAGAGTTTTTATTTCAGAAAAGTAGTCAACATTTTATGAATAAAATTAACTTGGGAGATAAAATATAATAAATAAACATTTAATTCTTTAATTTAATTAATTTTGACAATAAATTACAACCATTAATGTCTGTAACAAAAATAAAAATATTTATTTACTTTATTAATAATACTGGCTGTTCTATGCCTATGCCTGAAAAAAAGCGCGAACGCGCGTGCATCACTTATTTGTTAAGAAGTAAAAATTATTCCGCGCGCTTTTTCTTTTCGCTGTACTTTTTTTTTTATTTGAAAATGTCGTCAAGTAATGATGAATTTATTAATTCCACACTGCCAGAAGTCTCAGAGGCAGCGAAAAAGGCTACTCTACGCCTCTTGCCTGAGAAATCGACCGATAGATACTTACAAGAACAAGCAAATATGCAAATTCTGTCCGAGTTTTATTTATTTCCTCGCAAATATGTTATAAAACGTCGTATGACATACGTGCGCTTTGAAAATTACAGCCTCTGCTTTCTTTTAGCCCTCGCCTACGGCTCGGGCAAGAATATCGCCTCGGCTGTAATTTTCAACTTACCGCACTTATATCATAATGTACTATTTCTTACAGGTGCAAGTAGCGATGGTTCGGAATTAGAGTGTTTAGTAGCAACCCGAATAGCGAATATACAATGTATATTATACATACAGACAGTTGAACTCTGGTACAAGTACACGAAGATTACCTAGACCTACAATACTCTTCGTGTACAATACAACAATGCGTTCCGGGCCATGCTTATAACCTGCCCTGGCGGTGTAGCGCGTCTGGTATGTTTGCCGAAAGCAGGGTTGACGATTTTTATGCCGTATTACGTAGGCTTAAAGCATCATTTCACCTGAGACTGATTAAGTGTAAAAACAATATTGTGACTACTATATTCCGCACCATTTACATGACCACTAAGTATTTAATTTCATTTTAGTATTTTAGTGTGACTGTTTGAATTTAAACCTACATGACATAAGAAAACTATAATCTATCTGAATGTACCTACCTATAACAATAATAATAATATAATTTAATTTAACTTAATATCTATTTTATATTTAATGTATTTTAATTTTTCTGATAGGTACTATGGGTGTATGTGTAAAAAAAAAGACTTGCCTGAAATAAATGAATTTTAATTTAATTACAAAATACTCGATACAGGTTAGGTTATTTTTTTACCGCCAATCAATGACAATTGTACCAACCTTACGCAAAAATATTTTTTAAATATCTCTAGCACGGGCTTTTGAAATGAGAATTTCCGGGTACGTTTGGGACTGAATTTACATGTACAGACCTGTGATCTATCTATACAGGGTGGCAGGGACATCGTCACGCACCTGGATTCATTCAGTAGGTACATTATTCTGATCCCCATGCGTTGAAATTTTTCGTCGGCTATTTAAAAGAATAGCTGTTCCATACATTTTGACCGCGTAGGTATTGCACTTTTCTGTGAAACAGCTGATTTTTGACCGACGAAAATGATTTCCGAGGGGGTCATGTGCTGGATTCATGGTTACAGTTTGCGTGAATCCGGTAGTATGTGCGTGATGCTAGAACATTCATTCAGGCAAACAGACAAAAATTCTAAAACTTCATATATTATATTTTCGGCATAAGAATCGTTCCCAGACCTCGTAGCAATTATTTTTTTTCAAATCTAATCAGATCAAAAGTAATTTTTTCAACCTAGGCTGAGAATCAGCACTTTTTGAACGTCAAAATTACATGAGACAGTCCCCCAAAACGCCCGCCCTTCACCACTTCCTAGTGCTTTAGCTGGGGAGAAGACGTGGGGCAACCAACTCCTCTGCAGCACAGTTGTCTGCGTCTATCTCTGTGTGTGTGATGTTTTAATGTAGACAGTAACGCGCACACGGTATAACTACGAAAGCGCGATGTTGGTTGGTCAGATGCATGTGTGGTCAACACTAAATAAAGATACCTACCATTATATTATCAACCGAAACTGTGGTCAACACTAAATAAAGATACCTACCATTATATTATCAATTCGAAGTGACAATTATGTATAAGCAGCGATGGCAGGTTCGTTCGCACGAGTGGGTGGCTGTTATTGTGTGTGCGTGAAGTGGAGAAGGTTCGAACCTCAGAGCGCGCTTTCGACTCTTTTTGTTCTTTTCGATTTTGTGTCAGAGTTCAATTATTTATTGAGTTTCGGTAACATAATGACAATAGGGTATAGGGTAAAAATAAATAAACTATAAAATACTTAAGTATGTAATTTAATGAAAAAAAAAAACGTTTTTTCATAGGAAATTTATTGATGTTAATAACAACCTTTAAAACATGAATATACTTATTCCAAACTTTGAAATACATAAAATACCTAATTTGTTCATAAATCATTTTTTGTTGATACTAAAATGAGATGTTTCTGACCACATTCAATAAAAACAATAACAATCATTGATAACAAAAGATTCCTCTAAGCCCTGGCAATAATTGTTCAGGAACTGCATCAACTCACGAGTAGATCACATACAACGCCCATTGCCCTGCTGCCGCAGCAGCCAGTGACACTCATGCCACCCATATCGTCACCACTTCAAGTGACACGACCAACACACATCACTTCCCATAGAGTCTACGACCCCCCTGGTCATTAGAAAACCAACACAACAATAGTCTCCTTTGAGACCATGGTCCCCGCCGCACCACCAGACACCCATCGCTCCTTGAACAACTCACAAGCGAGCCGCAGCCACGACTACAGACAAGCACGCACCGTGTGACCCAGCCATGGTATGCGCTCCACTACTCGGTGGAGGAACCATCCTCACAGTCTTCCACGTTCAACTCGCCAGGTGTTCCTGGCGAGTTGAACGTGGAAGACTACTCAGAGGCATCTTTCGTATGCGATCGCGAGCACACTTGTAAGTACGGTTAGAATCTAAAGCCTACGACGTACAGCGATCACTTGTCAAAACCTTCACTACCCCAAATGGACCTCTGAACTTCCGATCTACATTAGTCTGATAATCCGTTTTGCTTTCCAATAACACAAAATAGCCTACCCAAAATATTACTTTGCAAGTAAATGTCGTGTAGAAATGTAATAAAATCTCAAGTTGTGACTCGCTTTCGCAACGCTTTTTATGATTTGTTTTGTGCTGAATGGACGCGTTTAACCAATACCAGTCAACGCAACAACATTATTAACCCGTCCGGCACTTAATTTGGCTGCACAACTCGCCTTTACTAACGAGCTATCAGCACCAGAATCGTAAACAAAACAATACAGCTCACCTGTATGTTCCAACGTGCCTGAGGGCAGTACATCCACTCGCCGTTGCCGCTTGCAGCGCGTGCCGCACCACTATCATAGAATGCTGTAAATGTGTGATTACTGATACTAACAGCCATCGGTGTTAATACTTCTTCTTGTTCTCTGGCCAAATTAACCTTCTCAGCTTCATCTGCCATCTTCTTGAAGCAGGTAGATTCAATATGGCCAATTTTGTCACAGTACGAGTTGGGCTTTGGGCGCTCTGTGCGGTTAAGGACTCTTGGAATTAGTTGTACTCAACAACAGCCCAAGACAGTCAGACTGCGCCCCCTCGCTGCCCCCGTCACAATACGCCTGCACATGTCCAGGCCTCTCGCTTTCAAAACAAAACATAGTATCATCCCTGCCTCTCAATCCCGGTAGCCTCGCAGGCGGTTCACCCCGTCATGGCTCCCGCTGTCTGATTGTAGCCGCCACCGAAATTAATTCAGGAACTGTGGAACACCCACCAGACAACAGACGTAATCGAAGGAACTCATTGTCAACGCAGCCAATCATGGCTTCCACAGCATCCCCGTCCCTGCCACCATTGACAAGTCGTTTCCAGACATTCCAAGCTCTGGCAATGGACTCAGCCGGATGTGCCATATCTAATCCAAAACTTCGCAACTTCACCACATCGCTTGAGTATCGTGCTTCGGGTTCAAAAGCTTGTATCAACGCTTCTCGCATGTCTGACCATACTGACCTCACCAACCATGCACCTGCAAGAGTTTTAGTACGACCCTGCAGTAAGCCATTCTTGTACACACTTCGCAATCGGTCACCCGCCAGTGACTCCTTGCCCTGTCGACGTGCACGCACCAATCCCACACTGGAACATCATCATCAGGGTCAAAGGATGTAATACAAATTTCACCGAGTCCTTGGGCGTTTTGCTGGTGCCGCAGCCAGACCCAACAGTCCGGCTAAAAACCCACGACCAGCCCGCATACTTGCTTGCTGCTGTCGCGTTAATTTTTCAATGATACCGGCCAATGAAGACAAGACCTGGTTGGTGCCAAAGATATTGGTACCTTCCTCCATGTGAGCAGATGGAGCTGAAGAAGCCCCGAGGTCCATCCCATTTCTGATTTCGGAGAGAACCGAAACCCGCCGCAGAATCGGCGAAGGCGGGCGGCAATCCATGAGGTCACCGGGGTTGGCTCCCGTCTGATCCTCAGACAAGCTGCTACGGAAACCTCAATACAAAGTTGATAACTGATTCACTACATCAAAACCACATTCAAACAATCAACTGGCTAAATCAACTGACTACTTCCTGAAACAAATAAACCAACTTTAACAACAAACTACAATTATGACTCTGGTGTGATCCGCCGCATCACAATTCCGAGGTGTTGACGCTGCGACTGCTTCGGTCAAACAGTGTCGAGCTCGCGGAGATCGCGACGCCCCCGTAAGGGGGCGTGGCGAGCGGTGCCGGGGCTTGGCCCCCCGGCCGCAAAAAGCTTTACGGTGGC
Organism: Luperina nickerlii; assembly: GCA_963855955.1. Lineage (NCBI taxonomy): Eukaryota > Metazoa > Arthropoda > Insecta > Lepidoptera > Noctuidae > Luperina > Luperina nickerlii. Next base: position 23,643,524 of record OY979672.1, on the reverse strand, counting down.
CCGTAACGACGGGCCCCTCGTCGGGTTGGCGACAGTGGCCTTACAAAAATCCTGGGGCCGCGTTGAAGACGCGTACCCCTGTGAATGGTTGCATGTCGTGTATCTGTAGGCGCGCCACGACGCTGCTCTTCCCGCAGCGCCGCTTTCTTCACGACACCTCGGCGGTCGGTCCCCACCAGGTGAGACCCCCAGTTGCCTGGGGGAGGCCCAGCGAGAGCCGACCAGCATGACGAAGGTGTCGACTCGACGCTCCTACAGAGTGGGTGTATTGCTCCCGCCCGCCCCGCTCCCGGAGCTGGCCGGTTACGGTCCGGGCTAAGGAGCAGTCGTGTGTGTGTGAGCGGCATTGTGTTGTACAGTAACACCGCTCAGTGTCTACGTGTATCGCGGCCCGCGTACGCGTACACGTGTTGTTTGGGTGTCTGTGTAGTAGTGGATGTCTGAGTTCGCCGTGCGACGCGCCTATATTAACCTAGCACGCGCCACGCGACGAATGTATGTTATGAATGTAGAGTTCTATTGGGTCAGGTGAGCCGCGTGTAACCTGGGTGCGGCTCACCTGAGGCGTCAGTCCGGTGCGATGGGGTCGTCGTCGTCCGCTACCAGGTCGCGGGGCAAGGGTCTCGCGTCGGGGGGGCGCGCGTGCCAGGGCGCAATGTCCTGGACATGGGGCCAGGCAGATGCGTCGGCACGCGCGAACATTCCCGTCGCGAGGCGCCGCACAAACTCATCCAGGCTCTCGATCCCGAGGTCCCTCCGGATGACATCGTTCCTCACGAAACGAGGCGCGCCTACTATGGTCCGCAGCGCGAGACTCTGCTGCGCGCGGAGTGTCTTTCGGCTCGACTCGCTCGTGAGGGCGAACCATGCCGGAGCGGCGTACGTCAAGATCGGGCGAATGTACAACTTGTACACACCCAACTTGACGCGCGCCGGGATGCGGGACGAGAGCACCGGTTTGAGCAAGGTGCGGGCGACCTTACCCCGTGCGGCGACCGAGCGGACGTGTGGCCCCATCGTGAGCCGACGATCTATAGTCACCCCCAGGTACTTGACCCGGGGCGACCACGCGACGTCGGCTCCTTGTAGCTTCAAGGGTGGTGGGAGAGGCGCGCGCCCGGTGATCATCGCCTGCGTCTTACCCACGTTCACCGACAGCCGCCATTTAGACAGCCACTCGGGAAGTTGGTCGAGCGCGCGCTGCATCTTGACGGCCGCGTACTTCGCATTGAGCGATGTAGTAATGTACGCGGCGTCGTCGGCGTACAGCGCGAGCATTGTGTCCCGAGTGGCGGGGATGTCGTCGGTGTATCGTGAGTAACACGCCGGCGATATGCAGCTGCCCTGCGGTACACCCGCGAGCACCGGGCGGGCGCTAGACAGCGCTCCGTCCACCACCACCCTGAAAGTCCTGTTGCAGAGGAAGGAAGAGACCACTTTAACAACGCGACGGGGCGCATCCGTTGTGGCCAACTTGTAAATGAGGCCGTCGTGCCACACACGGTCGAAGGCCTTCTCCATGTCGAGGAATACTGCCACCGAGTATTCCTTCTTGTTTAGCGCGGCTGCGAGGTGGTGCAGTACCCTCGACAGCTGGAGCGTCGTGCTATGTTCCGCCCGGAACCCAAACTGCTCCGGCCGCGGTGCAATATGCGGCTGTAGGTGTCGCAGCAGGAGTACTTCGAACACCTTGGAGATGGTGGGCAGCAGCGTGATCGGCCGATAGCTCTCCGGCTTCAGTATATTTTTCCCCGCCTTGGGCAGCATGATGGAGCGCCCCTCCTTCCACGAGGCGGGAAAGGCCCCCGTGCGCAGCATCGCCGTGAACAGGCGCGCCAGTGCCGCGACCATACGGTACGGCAAGTGGCGCAGCGCTGTGTTGGTGATGCCGTCAGCACCGGGGGCCTTCCTGGGCCTCGTCCTAAGGATGGCGCGTCTAACTGCGCCCGGCGAGAAAAATACTGGGTCTTCCTCGGGAGCTATCGGCGTGGCGAAGTACTCTCCAAGGTGCTGCTCGACTGCTGCGACATGGCCGGTGTCGCTGGTCGGGTTGGGGCGGAACTGACGCTCCAGGTGTTCGGCGAAGACCTCCGCCCGGTCCTCCGCTACGTATTTAAGCGCCCCGTCGCTGTCTTCCAGTGGACGCACCGGAGCTGGGGTACTCGTGAGTTGGCCGCACAACTTGTGTAGAGACGGCCAACTATCCGTGGCCTCATCTATTCTTTCCTCCCAGCTCTCAGCGGTCTGCGCCTTGAGCTCGGCCTTTATCTTCTCCGCGAGACGGTTTAGCTGCGTGCGCAGCGTCGGACATCTAAGCTGTTGCCACTGTTTGCGAAGGCGCCTCTTCTCGGCGATCATCGCACTTATGCGAGCCGGCAGGGGCGGCAATAGCCCTCTCCCCTCCGGCTGCGTGCTCGTCGCCGCTTGCAAGGCGCTCTGGATGCAAACAGTGACGTCATCCGCTCTCTCGTCTACGTCCGCGGAGGTGACGATAGGCCGAGTCGGCGTAGTGGTCTCAACTTCCTCTGCGAACTTTTTCCAGTCCGTACGTCGGCGTGGCGCTATGGGCTTCAGTCGGGTCGGCATCCCCGATAAGACGACGAGTACAGGTTGGTGGTCCGACTGTAACTCGTCGTCTATCACTTGCTGCGTGATCTGACGGTGTAGCCCTCGGTGGACTACGATGTCCAGCACGTCCGGCATGTTCTGCCTGGACTCCGGATAGTGGGTCGGCGTCTCCGGGCCGGACACCGTATAGCCGAAGGCTTCCGCGTCCGCGAAGAGTCGTCTCCCCTCGGTATTCGTGTTGCACGAGTTCCACGCCGGGTGCTTGCAGTTGAAGTCGCCGGCGAGGATGGTGGCGCGTGTGGTGCTACAAAGCAGGGCCCGCAGCTCGGAGTGGCCAAGGTGAGCCGCGGGCGGCTTGTAGCACGCGTAGATGTTGATGTCCTCGCCGGCTACGTGTAGCTGCACACCCAGCGCGTAAAACGTGCTGAGCGACGGCAAGGGGAGTTCTTGATGGACGACCCTTCGCCTCACCAGTACCGCCAGACCACGGTACGCCATGTGAGCCGACCGTTCATCCTTCCGATAAGCGAGGTATCCCGGGAACCTGATCTTGTCCGCAGGCCCCAGTAGCGTCTCGCTTATCAGCGCCACGTCGACGTCTTGTTCCCGAAGGAGGTGGCGGAGGGGGGCGACCTTACCCTTTAGGCCGCGAGCGTTCCAATGTATTACCCTCAACGGCCTATCCATGGTACAATGTCAGTAACGTGGCTAGGCCGTCGAGGATGACTGTCTCAACGTCCTGTCCCTGCCTAATCGCTTTTATTAAATCCATTAGTAACTTAATGGCGCAGGCTGTAAATTCCTTCTTTGTTTTTAAAGTAGCTGCGCTGGTGGCGCCAGCGCCGGCACTCGCAACTTTCTTCATTGTGGATGGTTCCTTGTTTTCCCGCTGCGCAGTGCCGGCGCTAGTGGTAGGTACCTCAATGGCTATCTTCTGTTGTTGTTGTTGTTGCTTTTGTTGTTTTACAGCCTGCGCCCCGCGCTCGGCAGGGACGGCGGCCGCAAGGGTAGCTTCCTGGGTCGCTGTGGCTGTCTCTGTGGGGGGGGGGTTGGGCTTCTTCCCCTTCCTCTTCCCCCCGCGCCTCTTCTTCCTCCGCCCAGAGGAGGTGGCTTGGGTTCTCTCTGATGGCCCGTTGGCCGCCGCCATCAGCGTCGTGCCTTGGGCCTCTTCAGTAGGCGCCTCTCCTTGCCTCTCGGTTGCCCTTTGGGGCTGGCGTACGGTGGCCGTGATGGCGGCGGTCCCCGCTCGCTTATTTCGTATTTCCCGCTGAAATACGGGGCACTTTATGTTGCACGCGGGGTGCGGGCCACCGCAGTTCGCGCAGGTGGCCGGCTCCTCCCGCGGGCGTGGGCAGTCGCGCGCTGTGTGTTCGCCCCCGCATCTCACGCAAGCGAGCGGGCGGTGGCACAGGTGCGAGCTGTGTCTGAACCGCTGGCACCTGTGGCACTGAGCGGGTCCACGTTTTCCACGCCAAGCCTCAATCTTGACACCACGCATATACATAAATATGGTGGTGTCGTAGATGGCCCGGACGTCTGGTGTCTTCTTCAGTATTGCGTGAAATACGCAGCCGGGTCTTCCTGCCGCCCCCTTGATGTGGCGGACGTACTCCGGCTGGTATCCCAGCGTCCGGAGCTCCTCCTCTATCTCCTTCGGGTCAGTATCCGCCGGGAGTCCTCTAATCGCCACCTTAAGGCTCTTGTCCGCCGGCAGCGAGTACGCGAACCAGGAGACGCCGCTGTCCTTCTCCAGGCCCGTCAAGTACCTCTGGACCAGCCGGTACTCGTCTTCGGTATCCGGGGTAAAGCGTACCCCGGTCCCGTACGGACGAGCGTTAGGGGGCCGGCCCAGCTTGGCACTGAGGGCCCGGAAATGCGTCGCCCAGTTCGGCAGTCTCTCCGCTACCAGCGGCGGGTAGCGCAGCTTCTTCCCCGGCTTCTGCTTGGAAGCATCAGCAGCGCCGGGGGCGGTGGCAGAGGTGGGTGTAGTAGCAGGAGGGGGGGGGAGTAAAGTTTTACTCACCCCGGATGTTGTCGGTGCCGGTGATGTCGGTGCCGGTGGCGGCGACAGAGAGGGCGAGCGCGGCGGCGTGCGGCGCGCCGTCACCGCGGCGAAGGTGGGCGATTGAGGCGCGGCCCGACCCCGCGGCGCGCTTGCGCGCTGTGGCCGCGGCGGGTCTAGGCAATACCTCTTTGGCCCCTCCTCCTCCGCGGTCTCGCCGGAGCTTCTCCTCCGTCGCTGGGGTCTAGGCTCGCGACCGAGCCCCCCCTGCGTCGGTGTTGGTGTGGGCGCAGGTGCGGCCGATGTGACCGGCGACGTTGCCGCGGCGTACGCAGCTCCCTCGGTGGGCCGCGGTCCGGATCGCGGAGTCGTGTCTCGCGACACGTCTGAGCGACCGGACGCGGCCGAGCCCACCGATACGAGCGACATACTCGACCCCCCGTCCGACGAGCATGCCTAACGCATGGCGGGCGAGTCGTACGCCGCGTCTCGGGGTGGTGCCGGCGAGTACGGTACCTGCGTTTCCGTGGTTGTCTTGATGTGTGCCGGGCGGGTGTGCGGCCCTGCACTCGCTGGCCGCTCCCGCTCCGCTGTCGCCGGTCCCGCCAGCGAGAAGCGGGGTCCGGGTGTGACGGTGCTCGGAGCTGGCACAGCTTGCGGCGACACAGTGTCCGGCGCCGGCCGCGACGCGAAACGCGGCGGCGCGGCACTGCGGACTGTCGATGCGGTGGTTATTGCGCGGGCGCGCGCGGATGGCGCAGGGGTATGCGCGGGTGGCGCGGGGTTCGCCTGCGGCGCAGCGGCGCGCGCGGCGGTATGCGCGGGTGGCGCGGGGTTTGCCTGCGGCGCGGCGGCGCGCGCGGCGGTAGTCGCGGCCAGTGTTGCCATATGTACGGATTTGTCCGTACACGTACGGAATTTGGGGTATTACGTACGGAGAGAAATGGCGTACGGATTTGTGTTCGGATTTTTAATTATTACACATTTTATATAATATTTAGCACGCTTTCAAATAAAAAAAATAATATTTATGTCGATATCGATAGTTTTTCACTTTCCTCATCACATAAATTATGTTATTGAGTAATTCCCCATCCTAGAGTTCCTAGACAATCACTTGTCTATGACAACTGATTGTCTATGACGGGGAATTACCGCAACATATTTCGTTTCGTCTGACAAAGAGAGCATGATACACGACTGACACTGAACGAAAGAGATACATTACAATTCGATTGTTGTTGTTATTATTGTTTTGGCTCATTTATTGAAAAGAAACCAATTGTGTTGTGTGTGAGTGTGAGATTTTAAATTCGATTGCAATATGAGTGGAGATGCAAAAAAAGCACGAAGAATGCAGCGTTTTAACGAAGAATGGTTAAAGGAAACAACTGGATTTAAAGCCTGGGTCACTCGCAGTAAGAAAGGAGAATGTTTTGCATTTTGTAAGTACTGCTTGACGGATCTATCTATAGGAAGTGGTGGCAAAAAAGATCTTTATAAACATATGGCATCCGCTAAACATCAACGTTCCGTTCCCAGTACCAGCCAAATGTCACTTGTAGACTTTTTGCCAAAAACGTAGGACAGTGCAAAGAAAGGTGAAATCTTACTTTCTGCTTTTGTTGCCGAGCATAATTTGGCAATGAATGTAATGGACAGTGTTACCAACTTAGTGGATTTTCCACTAAAACTGGTGGTTTCGACCCCCCTTTTAGTGGCGAAATATTGCTTTTAGTGGCTGGTGGTTTTTCTTAGTGGTTTAGTAGAATTCCGTTTCAATTACTGAAAATGCTATCACTCAACCACTAAACCATTAAAATGTTACGAAATATATAATTTTTATTTCATTTAATTTTCAGGAGTATTTTCTTTTACTGTGTAGGTAAATTCCAATAAAAGTTATAAAACAAATCAGTACCAAAGAATCATATAAATGTGAAACCGACGATGATGCAGACAAAAATTCATCTGAAGAAGACGAATTTTAGAATATCACTTTTTTATAGTTGTTGTTTTTATTAAATAACTAGCTGACCCAGCCACGCGTTGCTGTGGCTAACGTTTTTGTCATATGATATTGTTGTAAACGATTATAAATGGATCTTTCAAGTTGGATCAAACTGCACACGGTGTACGAATTTGATTAAAATCGGTTAAGCAGTTTAGTTTAGTAAGCGTAATTTATATATATTAAGATTTTTATGTTCCTCATTTTGACTTGTTCATTTACTAATGATATTGTATATTGATTTACTGATTTTAAATATTTTATTACGTAATAATAAAGAACATTTTTTACTAATAAATAAGTTTAGTGGAAATTTTAGCGATTTTTGGAGTAGGGTCGATTTTTGTTAGTGGTTTTCTGGTGGTTTCCGAAGTTGAATCTGGTGGAGAGCTAGTTTATCTGTTGGCAACACTGGTAATGGAACATCTACCACAGTTAATAAAAAATATGAAATGTATAAATAATTCTTGCTTTTTTTTTACTGTACGGATCTCGTACGGATTTTCAAATTTATTTTACGTACGGAATTTGTACGGATTTTGCTTTCGAATGTACAGATTTTTAGTTCTTGTTGTATGGCAACAGTGGTCGCGGCGCGCACAGCGGGCGCGGTGGAGCGCGCGGGGGTAGGCACGCGCGCGGGCGGCACCGTGGCACGCGCTTGCGGTGCGCGACCACGTGTCACGGTAGCGGGCCCCGGGGCCTGGATGGGGACCGGGCGGAAGGACGCCGGGCGAACCGGCACGGCTTGCTGGCGACTCGTCGACGGTGCCGGCGCAGCGCGCGCAGGCGCCGATGTCGTCGGCGGGTCGGCGGCGACAGCTGGGCTCGACTTCCCCCCTCCCTTCCCCTTCTCCTCCTTCTTCTTGCGGGCGGCGGCTCTTCCTTCATCCGGGCTGGGTCCGGCCTGCGGTGCACCGGACGACGCCACGCCGATGTTCGGCAGCGACGTCGCCCGGTCCAGCGCCGGGCGGGGCTCCTGGGACCCGGCATCGCGGCCCAGGGAGCCGCGAGTGCCGGGTTTCGGCATGTTGTTGGGCGTGGTCACTCCGCGACCGCCGGCGGTGAACGCTCACCGAGCGGCGACGGTGACTCCCTCTGCGCTTGCACGCGCACGAGTACTAACGCAAGCACAGAGAGAGACAACAGTATTTAAAATTAAGCGGTCCGCGCGGAACTTAGATACGACCTCGTGCGACCACGGGCCGATCCCAGTGTCGAGCCGGCTAGCGCGCCGCCTTATAATAGCTTGTCCCCACCTCGCCTGACTCATAGAGTGGTACGATGATGTCACGTTGCGCACGTGCACCTTTCTAGATGTTTTCGTTACTCCACGCCGACACGTACTCGTATATTTGAATGAGGGATTCGTTATTTATAAAGTAGTTTTCAAGATATCGGCGTTCAAATATCTTGTTCCCAGATGAATCAGAATTTGTTACAGATGAATCAGAAACAGAAATAAAAAGTAATAAATACACCGTTAGTTATGTTTGTTAATTCGAAACAATAATTATTAATCCTTAACTAAGAGTAAGACATATCAAAAGTGTTTAATTTAGAACAAGTTTATACTCCTGTCATTTTTTAATTATTCAAAAGGTTATAGCTAAGTAAATAATAGTAAATAAGACTAGAATTACTGACTTGTCGTGTACAAGTCAGTAATTATCATAAATTGGACAAGGAGAATTACGCAACAAAAGCGCTCCTGTCGTGGGTTTGGGCTCCGCTCTACCTTGGATCTTGCCCCTAATTGTAGCTACTCGCCCCCTTGAATATTAGATACCCCAAATCGCCCCCGATTGTTACTAAATTAACAGTACTGTCAGCACTCTAAGTTTTTAAAATTATTGAAAAAAATATTTTTTGTTAAAACTTCGATAGTGTCCTTTGGGATTTATGGTGAAGATTGAAATAAAACTGCACATGGAGATATAAAAGTGTAATTTGGAATTTCATCACGTACATAATCATTTCAATGTTTAAGAATTTTTTGTTACACTTTTTGGTTTATAGATAATTAAATAAAAATCACAGATCAAAGTTATGGAAAGAATTTTTAGAAAATAGTGAAATTTCTAAGTTAACATATAAGAATATTGCAGCAATTTTACAACTAAGCTTCATAGTCATAGTCATAGTCCATTTATTTGTCAGAATATTGTTACAGAGTTGTTACATACTTTTAAAAGTTCATAATATTCTGCCGTTTCCGGCGTACAAATACATTTTCAGGGTTTTGGTTATTTTATTAGATATAACATTGAATTAAATAAATTAGAATAAAATTCAAATTGTCAATTAGTCAAATAATATATTAGGAATGGAAATGTCAAAAAGATTAAATTAAGTTAAAGAGATAATAAGAACAAAATATAATTATTCTAATATTTAAGTCAACTTTTCATTTCATTCATTCATAAAATCATTAGTCGAGTAATAGCATTTACATAAGAGATAATTAAATAATTTAGATTTAAATTTCCTAAAGTTGAGAGTTTTAAAACAGTCTGGTAGCTTGTTATAAACTTTGGTCGCCATACAAAATACATTATTAGAAAATAGTTTATTATTTCGTCTAGGCACACGAAGCATGTGGACTTTGCGGCTAGGTCTAGATACAAGATCATTATGCAGGTTGAATTCATGCTTATTTTGGTACACAAAAATACAAATTTCAAAAATATATAGTGCTGGGAGTGGTAATATTTTTAATTTTTTGAATAATGGAACACAGCTGTCCAGTGGGTGCGCTCCACATATTGAGCGAATGCATTTCTTTTGAGCTCGAAACACTCTGTTAAGTTCTACAGAATTACCCCATATTATAATACCATAACGCAAAATTTATGAGACATAGCCATGATATGCACATAGTGCCGCATCAACACTAGCCACACGTGTTAATCTGTGTAGAACGAATACGAACCTATCTACCTTTGTGCAGAGTTCATCAATATGAGCTTTCCAGTTACAGTGTTTGTCTATTGTTATCCCTAGGAATTTGGTATTTTCAACTTCTTCAATTGCGTCATTATCGTGTTGTATTTTTAACTGTGGACGTTTACTGTTATATGTTTGGAACTGTATCATTTTGGTATCAATAAAATTAAAATTCAACAAATATAAAAAATATGGAAATAAAATGTCAAAATCACAACACGGCAGATTATCTATAACTATAAAGCAATCATAAGTACGTACACAGTTTTTCTAAACATAGACTTAGATTAATTTCTCCAGTTATTAATTTCGTTACAATGTACTTTAATCTTTGACGAGACATCATTTTTAAACATTGAGACGTTTTTTATAATTAAGTTTTTTATTTATGCGAGAATTATTATTATTATGATGCTATTCGCCAAAGAAACTCCACATTGTTTTTACCAGTCTATTGTCTAACCATTGTTCTACAAAATAATGGTTAAATTTTAACGTTTCAGCATCTCTTGGACTGTCCTCCATAACATATTGTCATCCAAGTTTACATGCCGTCTCGAGTATCTACTTTTGAAGAGGTTCAACTCTTTGTCTTTCTTTTTGAGGGCTTGAGCGAAATGGAAATAACTTCCCTTTATATTTGACTTTGGATAAATCGCATTAATAGTATTAATTATTATTGCTGTCTCAAAATCAAGATTAAATTGAAAAAAAATGGAAATTCGGTTGTAATATAAAAGGAATTCCACTCACAATACACAGGAATAATCCACCTACTTAGTTACACTTTTTTTTTTTTAATCTTTTATTGAAATAATTTGGGGTTTTAATCCCAATGGATACATCGACCCCATCATGCCGTACACTTACTACTACATAACAATAGTTTAAATCTAAATTTACTTAAATAAATTAAAAGGAGAATCCTAATTAACAAGATACACCTGCTCACTAAATCTTTTCGCTAAATCTGACTTCGGTTGTGATAAAATTGACTGAATTAAACCTACTTGTGTTATATTTAAATTAAACTCCTTGATTAGTATTCTCCGTTTCTCTTGGTTCTTGACGCACTCCATCAGCAAATGATATACATCCTCAATTACATTGCAAGTGTCGCAGTTGGGAGAATTTACCTTCTTCATGAGGAATGCAAACTTTGCCGATGGAAAGTGTCCAGACCGTAATCTTACAGATAACTTCACATAATTTCTACTTAACCTACTACTGTCAAATCAGGCTACTTGAGGAAGCTCATTTTGAATAGTTTTGTACCATATTCCCTTGTTTATTGATTTACTATTAAAATGTTGTTTCCAATTACTGAAATTTTTTATTTTAAACTTTGGCACATATTCTACATAATCTGGTGTAAAGTCCAGTTCGACTCCTTCTTTTGCTGCTAATTTAGATGAACAATCAGCTTCCTCATTACCCTGCAAACCAAGATGCGCTGGAACCCATTGCAACTTTAACTGTGTGCTATTTTCAATAAACATGAAAATATGTTTTAAAATGTCGTAAGCTATCGATGTACCTCTGAAGCCAGAGGCACATCGAGCCACGTGGTGCAATGCACTTTTGCTATCCATAAATATAACAACCTTATCAAATTTTTCCTGTGTTACATAGGACAAGGCTTGTAAAATTGCAATGAGTTCCAACGTCATGAATCATGATGGATACATCTGACATCAGTTTAAAACCTGCTTTATAATTACAAAATGAATCGTAAAAAGCTGCACCTAATCCATGAGCGCCCTTAGACCCATCTGAATATAGTTTCCGCCACCCACTATATTTAGTATTCAATTCTGTTATTACTTCATTAAGTAAAATATTAGGCTCGTACCTCGATTTAGCAAGTGATATACAATCTAAACTCATAACTAAATATTTATGAAAATCAACCGCTCACAACCAAATGTCGAAAGTAAACATTTCAAGCGTATCTACAGAAACACCTTCAGTTTGTTCCACATCCTTAATTGTTTGTGAGAGTAGAGGCTTTTTTTTATTAACCCAATAACTAATCTGCGTAAGGGCACTCATTTTCGAAATTAAATAAGTATTACTATTATTCGACCAAGCACTGATTTTTAATAAATACTTATAGGCTAGATATTGTCTTCTAATAAATAAAGGAGCAATATGTAACTCGCTCTCCATGACGTGGATTGGGGTACTTTTGATAAATCCTCCTACTATTCTCAAGGCTTGATTCTGGATTTTATCGAGTTTACAAATATGGCTTTTAGCACTATTATCATACAAAACTGATGCATAATCAATACGGCTTCTAACTAAGGAAATGTATAATCGTCTCAAATGTACCATGTGCACCCCCCAAGACCTCCCTGCTAGTAACTTTAATATGTTTAAGAATTTTGAACATTTGTTGACCGCTTCATTAATGTGTCGTCCCCATCTTAAGCTCCTATCTAGCCATACGCCCAAATACTTTATAGTTTCCGAATAAGCTAAAGGTGTTTCTAAGCTTAGTGCAGGTAGTTTTTTCCTGCGACCTCTACTAAAAAGACAATATTGTGTTTTATTTGCGGACAGTACCAACCCTAGCTCGTTTAATATCTCTACAACTAAGTTTAAACCATTTTGTATATCGTTCACAAATTTGGATGTCCTTATTAGTAACTTATATAACAAAGTCATCCGCGTATTGCAAAACTGAGACATTTCGAAGTTTATGACATATTTTGTAAGTAATCAAGTTAAAAAGCAGCGGAGATAGAGGGTCTCCTTGTGCTAGACCTTTATTTGTGAATCTACTAGTTATATTTCCGTCACATAACTTTATCTTCAAATGTCGCTCACTGAGAAACCTCCACAGATACCTACAAAGCTTGGAACCGATTCCAAGACTATCCAGAACATATGACGCTGCGTCGATTGAGACATTGTTATAGGCGTTCTCAATATCCAAGAAGCAAGCTAATGTTGGCAAATTCTTGGAGAATCCAATCTGGATACTAGTAACTATATGAGTCAAGCAGTCTAAACAGGACTTCGATTTTCTAAAACCTACTGTGAATGGAGACAATATCTTTTCCTTTTCAGTATACCATTCCAAGCGTTTATAAATCATTAAATGAAAAGTTTTACAGATGCATGAAATTAGAGAAATTGGTCTTAATTTTACTTCAGTGCTATTATTGCTACTGTTTTTGGGAATAGGGACTATCTGAATGTTTCGCCACTGAGAAGGTATAACACCATATTGATAAATATTATTATATAAATTAAGTAAATATTCTTTAGCAATATCCGGTAAATAATAAAGCATCGTATATGATATGTCATCTTCACCCGGTGATGAATCCTTTTCTTTTAAGACACTGCGTAACTCTTGGATGGAAAACTTAGATTCTAACAGTTCATTTTTCGATGTGAAAACTGGTTCTGTGTTGGACGCGTAATCTGCAGTAAGAGAATATAGTAAATCGAGAGATTTCTCAACGGACGGATATACCTTTGACTGCTTGAAACCTTTGACCCACTTCATTCGTTGCCAGAAATAAGAGGCTGACACTTTTTCATCAAAGGAATCGCAAAGCTTATGCCAAGCATCGGACCTTTCAGCGGGATTGTCCGAAAGGGTTACCGCTGGCCCGGAACATAAAGGGCGAAGGAAGGAACACGGGTGGGTTTTAGTCAGTAAGAGTCTGACACTCCCTTCCGCTCCACCCAGAGCGGGAGGAGTCATTTGATGATATCCCATTCTGAAAAAAAAAAGCATCAGACCTTGCTTTTCTAATTAACGACTGAGATTCATTTGTTATATTTTCTAACTTTGTAAGATTATCAGGCTTCAGGTTTCGCCTGAAGTTAGCTAAAGCTAACCTTCTCTGCGCGACTATTTTAGACAAATCAGGAGTCCAATAATCTTTAGGTTTGAATTTTTTATCCGGTTTATTATTTATTTTAATTAAAGGTATATGTTTATCCGCTGCCCTGTTAATTACACTTACAAAATTGTCATAGTTCTCTTGAATATCTTCATAATAGGTAGAAAAGGTAGGGTTTTCTGAAATAGTTTGTGTATAGTTTTCCCAATTTGCACGTTTATAATTGCGTTTTTTTATGTGTCTGAAATCATCTACGATATCAATGCTCAGCTTCATTATCAGGTGATCACTCCCTAAATGCACGTTTAAGACTTTCCAACAAAAATTAATGGCGATGTCAGAAGAAACAAACGAAATATCAGGCGAAGTTTGTTGCAAATGCCCGTTAACCAACTTAACCCGCGTAAAGTCCCCATTTTTTATAGATATGAAGTCGTGATCTAAAGAGGAATCCATGATTTGGGAACCCCGTACATCTGATTTCACTGACCAATTGGTGTGGTGCCCGTTAAAATCGCCAGCTATTAAAGTTTTCACTGAAAAGTGTGAGAAAATCTCATCCCAATCGTAAACTTGTGTTTGTATACTAGACGGACAGTATATAGACGCCACATATTCCAAGTCCTTGCAGTTAATTAACTTTACACAAACTATCTCAATACCTGTATTATTTACCACAAATGGCTCTAAGGAGGATTGTATCGACTTGTGGACGATAATGGCGACACCGCCGTACGAATCCATTCTATCTTTTCTATATATGTTATAATTATTAATATTTATGACGGACTCAATATCTAGCCAAGTTTCACTGATAATCGCAATGTGTACAGTTTCACGTGCTAAAAGGTCTGTAAATGCTACTAATTTGGGGCGCAGGCTTTGAGCATTCCATTGTACTATGTTTAATCTAATATAAGTAGTGCTAGTATTATCCATTAACAAGGTTAGAAAAACTTAATAACCTACTAACAACATATTGTTTTAGTTCTTCCCATATAATTCTACATATTGCTGAAACTTTGTCCTCCAATCTGTCTTCTGACATAATTATACGTTTCATTTTAATCCAAATTTGCTTGAATTCCAACCTATCCTTGATGTGTTCGTCTCGTTTTCTATTTTCTTCTGAATTATGCAAACTCTGATGTTCGACTTCCATATTTACTTCTTTTGAACTGACTGTGTTTTCCACTCACTTAGACACTTTTCCTGATTTTCTACTAAACCTTCCTATGTTTTGTTCTGAAGTTTCCTTGGAATCCTCCCCCTCCTCCTCCTGAATAGTAACCTCCGAAGTAGTGTTGCCCAAATGCAAGACCAAGACAAGACCTTAGCCAGTCTTGGTCTTGGTCTTGCGTCAATACACCTGGTCTTGGTCTTGGTCTTGGTATTGCGCTCTCAGTCTTGGTCTTGGTCTTGGTCTTGGTCTTGGTCTTGGTCTTGCAGCAAGAGTCTCGCAAGTCTTGCGAGACTCTACTACTTAGACTAGACTACATTCAAATACTTATTAGTCTATTGCTCAGGGTGGCAGGGACATCGACGCGCAACCGCTTACCATGGATTCAGTACATGATTCTGGACCCTCCTGCGTTAAAATTTTTCGTCGGCTTTTTCTTAATTTTTTACGTTTTTTTTCTGCAATTTTTTTACTGTAAACTGTATAAAATCATTATTTCTATCTGACCCAATAAGATTTTTAAATAAAAAATAGTAAATTCACTTATTTCCTTCGATCAATAATAGTACTAGATGAATGATCAGGAACAAAAGTAAGTCGCTAAAGTGGCCACGTTTGCACACACATAAACATTTATATTTCTTACTACGAACTGTAGAAAAACGTTTAATAATATTAACAACTTCAAATTATTATAAACCTTAACACTCTAACATAAAGTTGTATTACGAATGCAAATGATAAATATTTAAGTCCTTCTGTCATCGGAGATAGGTTAAAAGCAATAAATTTAAAATGTCACTTGAAAATAAAAAGTCATTTTTATAATAACTACAAAAATATTTATTCTAAAATGAAACTTAATTTCTAAGCAATAAGGTTAAAAACATTTTGTTGACAATTTCGTGCTTACTGTATTTTGGAACTAGACGTAGTTCTTGGTATTGCATTTCAATGCTTAGAACACAGTAAGTATTGGAGTTGCAGAATATAATATTTTTAGGCGAAGGTTCGTTTTGTATGGTGGCAAATATTTTTAACCGATTTAAAAAAGTAGGAGGACTAAAATAGTATCATTATGTTAATCGGTGTATTTAAACCTAATGTATGTTTAATTTCCTTTAAACAGATTCAGCTTACTATAAAGTTGTTTTTTGGAATCAATTTTTATTTGAGCGGTTTCGTTTTTACAAATATAATGTAATCTACGCCTTTGCGTGTTTCCTGTTATGTCCAATCTATTAAAAATAATTAAAATGAATCGAACATGTTGTCGAATTTTTAAAAGGTTTGTATATTTCTTCTCCTCTTTCTTTCGCGACAATAGATACCCATTCTGCACATCAAAATGGGTCGCTAGGAAATCTACAAACAAAAATAACATTTAAAATAACAATACCACTCCATGCCCCTGTTCCACAATAGTCGATGTTTGCTAAAATAGTTGGCGCGTTGTCGCAAACATTGGCCAAAAATCATAATATTTGCTAATTTATTTATATTTACTATTTAATTGTGTTATTATTTTATGAAAAACATTAAATGATAGAAACTTACCGAAAAAAAGATATTCCTTCTAAAATCTTGGTGTTACGGTGGTTATTTACACAATTTTTGAACGCGCACTGAGGCATTTTGACGTCTTAACGTTGGCTATGATTGGACCATACTAATTTGAAATAAGAGCACAAAAGTATTTGTGCTCTTATTTTTCGGGCCGTTTTTGAAGCGCTTATCGGGCATCTAGTACATTATTGATCGAAGCTTATTTCACTTAAAACAGCAATGTAAATAAAACTCGAAAGAGCTACCTGATCAGCTGTATTGTTAAAGTTCATTTGCGAG
The DNA here is from genome assembly GCA_963855955.1 of Luperina nickerlii. Lineage (NCBI taxonomy): Eukaryota > Metazoa > Arthropoda > Insecta > Lepidoptera > Noctuidae > Luperina > Luperina nickerlii. The sequence goes on along the minus strand of OY979672.1, from coordinate 23,627,109 downwards.
GTCAACACTGTCTTCGCGCTCACGCTATTCGCTTTCAAATGCCGCGACAAAGGGACCGCAGCGCCAAGCGGTCTCCTCGTATTATTAACGCACTTGAAAATAAACTTTAAAATTATTACAATAAAGTGCATTATAAATGCTTGAACCTGACAAAAAATGCGGAAGATTGCGGGAATCCCCGCGCGGCGTCGAGTCAGCCATGAATCCCAATGAATGTAACAGACGCGTCACATGAGGCATTTTAATCATCTACATAATTGAATGACCCATTTACTACTTTTATTTTAGATTCGTTATGAGGGGATAATTATTTTTCTAAAGCTTCATCGATTTAAGGGGGAAGCGCTAAGGTAAATCAACCATGAACCTTAATGCTTTAGCGATAAAGTTGAAAATCTGTTGAAGAAATATGGCAGATTGTAGTAGCTTGATGTGCCAGCGTCTGTACCATAACATCGGCTGGCTTAAAAACTGCTACTAGTACTAGACCTACTCGACTCGCTGTTAGTTTTAAATTTTGCTGAATAGAAGAATAATATAAACTTTGAAACATAAATACCTAGGTACATAATTTTTACCAACCTACTAACGTTAGATCTGCACATTAGACTTATACAAGTATAATATAATACTCTAAGTAGATATATAACTTTCTAGCAAAGTTCATTTCATACCTTGTAGGGTATGAAATGAACTTTGCTAGAAAGTTATGCTAGGTACATTTTTATCACATATGGGAACAAATTTGTAAGTAACACGCTACCTACCTACTTAATAAATAGTCGAAACATATAAAAGCAATACAATACCTGTTAGTGTTATGACGATACGGTTTTGATACTGGGGAACGTCTATCAAAATCGGGATTGAAACCAAATACCTACTATAACGCCCAAATCTCAGTTTGACTTAACTGCGAGACGCAAGAGTCTTGCAGGCTTAGTCTTGTTCTTGCTCAAGTCTTGCAGGGGTCAGTCTTGGTCTTGGTCTTGCTACAATAAGTCGGTCTTGGTCTTGGTCTTGGTCTTGCAATAATGCAAGAACAAGACCAAGACTGCAAGACCAAGACCGATTTTGGGCAACACTACTCCGAAGGCTCTCCTGAAGATCTAGGCTGATTTAATGTATTTTTCAACACATTTGCTCGAAAAATGCATTTACAAAGCCTGTATACATTGTTCGAAAGTTAAAAATTACGCACCATACAACGGAACGTGCGGTAAAATAGGTACTCTCACCTAAGTACCTATTTTACCGCACGTTCCGATGTATAGCACCGTGCGTTTTCTTTACGGTTTTTTTTTTAATTTCCATAAAAAAATATAAGAATTCCACCAAAGAGTTTTACATTATGAGAATAAACAACCTGACTGATCGAACCTCCTTGGAAGCGCTTTTGCTCAATACGTTGTCTCACTTTAATACTAAAGAGTAAATGAGACGAAAGATGTAGTTCTAATTTTCACCACGTGCATGTGGCGCCATTTGCAAATTCGCGCCATTTTCATATTAGAAATTTCAAAAATTGTTGCGACTTTCCCACTGTTAAATAAACAAAATAATAATATGAGTTCAACATACTAAGTGTGAAATTAATAATGTCAGTCAGTCAGTTAAGCTTCCAAAGCAGCAAATTTCACTGAATTTCAATAATTGTTCAAATTTTACTATTAATTTCCAAGAGTAGTGACCTATCTGTTTATTTTCTTATTTGCTTATAAAAAATAGTCAAATGACTGTACTATTTTCTCGCAAATGTGTTGAAAAACATTGTATGACACACGTGCAGAAATTGGTATTTACAAACTCGTGACTATGGTAAGCCCTCGACTTCGTCTCGGGCTTACATTCGTCTACTCGTTTGTAAAAACCAACTTACCGCACTAGTATCATAAATAACTATTATATTTGATTTGGTCAATACCTGTAATATTTTGCGATCTTAACAACTTAGCCATCGCAATTTGCTTAGGCAGACTTTCTAAAGCCGTGATACAAACTTGATAATTCTCCAAAATCTCAATCTCGTCGTTCTTTTTTTCTTCATCTACCCTCATTCTTGTTTGTGTATCTAAAGAATCACTCCTGATCAGCCGTTTCGGCTTCCTTCGAACAACTGTAATAAAACCTTCTTCATCACTCTTTAGGCCATCTTCACTGCTTCCATCTCTTTCTTTTCTTTTTTCCGCTTTTTTTTGGGAACTTTCGTCTCTTCTCGTTATTATATTTTCACCAACTGATAAGACTAACTCACGTTAAACGTTCTCTAAAAACTCTAAATCACTCATGTCCTCCACACTCTTACTGCCCTCCATCTCGAAGTCGGAACCTCGAGTGGAGCGAAAAACCCGTTAATCGCTAGCGAAACTAGATAATGTACGTAAGCGTGTCAACTGAACGACCGCTCGCACGCGACTCGTACTTAGTTACACTTGGAGATAAGAAGTACTGAGCTAAGGTTTAGCAAATATCGCAAAACGCATCCCTTCCACATTATAATACGAGCTTAGAAAAGAAAGCATTATACGACTCTCTCAACGGGTAACATATTTTGACAAATCTTTTGTTTATTGCACCCATAATATAAGGTTTCTTTTGTTGTCAAGAGTTGGTGAGATTACAGATAGAGTTAAAAGTAATTAAACATGACTGTAGGGGACTGAACCTGAACACCACTGCTGGTTACTAGACTTTTTCCCACTATCGGACTATTCTATAGAGTAAACGCCGTGATCGACGGTGGTAGACTGATTTAATCATCAAAAAAAGTATCAAAAATAAATAGCATTCGAAATATAAAAAAACACTGTACAAAATACACTAAAAAGTAAACTGTAAAAAACTTTTTCAGTTAAACGGTTTTATTTTAAACATACATTGCAATGTTTAAGATAAATGTACTAAAAACCAAAAAAAAAATAATAATAAAATAGATACAGTCGTGGGAATTATAAACATATGCATAGACTAGACTAAAATAAAACCGTGGGGCACGTCAATTGTCTACAAATTATCGACTTAATGTGACGTGCCCCACGGTTTTATTTTAGTCTAGTCTATGCATATGTTTATAATTCCCACGACTGTATCTATTTTATTATTATTTTTTTTTTGGTTTTTAGTACATTTATCTTAAACATTGCAATGTATGTTTAAAATAAAACCGTTTAACTGAAAAAGTTTTTTTACCTATTTTTTTATTTTCTAGTTTTTAGTTTTTATTTCGCATTCTGTTTAATTCATTTAGTGCTTCATTATTGCAAGGTTTCTTGCCCGTTAGTTTATTGCAGTCCAACTCCTCTATACGTAGTCCCTGCAAAGATCTTACTCTTGTCGAGAATATCACGCCGCGCCGGGCGACAGCGGGGAGCAGCGGTCGCGGAGAGGGGCTCGACGTGCGGGCGCGCACCGGCCGGCACAGCACTGCGTCATCGTCCTCGCTACCGAGCGCTTGCATTTCAACCTTTTCTTAACGTTCGCGTTCGAGTCGTATTCTTTACCGCATACCGTTTCATTCTTGTTAACTTATAATAAATGTAATACAGTCCACTATAATCGAGTTCACCGTGTTTTAGTCCTCGTAACACCAGGAGGATACTACCCCATTCTTTTCTATGGTCCTTTGACGTGTAATTGACCAGTTACTGGGAATGTCAAGCGGTTTTTTTTCAAAATTTGAAAACGGCCGTTAGAAAACGACTTCGAAGATCAAGACGGCTAATCGCCCTTCGTGTGAACCTGGTTCAGTCTTCGGTCATCATTATCGGCACCTTTGTGAAGGGGCGCATTTGTTGGAGCAAGCAGTTCTACAGTGGTCATCGTAGCTGGGTCATCGCAGCGTAGCAGCCCAAGCAGAGCCCGAGAACATCGCAATCCATTGGAAGCAAGAAGACGTTCGGTTTGGACGAGCAGTCAACGGATTTCGTGAGATCTTTCCATAACCTTACTAACATATACATAATTCATATACTAACTTTCATTCCACAAGAGTAGATAGTGCATTAGACCAGTGAATCATACATTAGTAGATGCTTATTCGTCTTAGTGTTTACTGCATACCGCATAACATTGCCTATTAACTTGTTTATCCCGTAGAATCAAACATACATTTACACTCCGAGTTGTCATTTTCATTTTCAATTTTAACCAGTGACAACTTACAACCCATACAAGTAGAATAGTCCCATTAAAGTAGAATCCCATCCATTAATAATTAGAAATAAGTGCTTATTAATTTAGTTATAACATTAGTAACATACTGCCATAAGTAACTACCTACATTATTTTTATTTTTTTTTCCACCTCACAGTTTGACACTTTAAATTCAAATCTTTTTTCTAACCGCCTACCGGTTTTGAATAGCAACGCTTCAACGATCAGCTGTTTTTCTCTTTACTATTATACAGGCGCACTATAACAGTATATTTCAGTGCTTTTAGCATTTGTTCTTCAATCAATCTTTTTCTTGCCAACTTGCTTTACCTTAGGGCTTGCCTTCCTATTTAGCCATGGCTGAAGAAATGAAGATTAAGGAGCTTACAAAAAAGCGCGCCTCAGTAAAATCGCAGCTTACTCAATTCACAACCTTCGTAACTACAGCTAAATCTTGCGAACAGCTTAGTGAGGTACAACTTGTCGAATTAGAGATAAGAATTGAGAAAATAGTCACCTTATATGCCACCTATGATCAATTTCAGAGTCAATTGGAGTACCTGTCTGACCAGCCCGACGAGCAATTTTTTGAACGTGAGCAATTCGAGAGCAATTACTACAGGCAGCTGGCATCTGCTCGCGCGCTTCTGTCACAGCATCGCGCTCAACTGGTGTCTAAGGTAAGCTCCGATGAGCAGCTTTCAGTGGTTACTAGACATAATAATGTTAGACTTCCAAAAATAAATCTACCCCACTTTAGCGGCGGCTATAAGGATTGGTTGGAGTTTAAGGATATTTATATTTCATTGATCCATGAGGAGAAAAGTATAGATAATATCAATAAATTTCACTACCTACGCTCGTCACTCAATGGCAGCGCGGCACTTGTTATTAAAAGTTTAGATTTCAGAGGGGACAACTACGACAATGCGTGGCAGTTGTTATGTGAGAGGTACGACAACAAGCAATTATTAATAAATAATCATATTCAAGCCTTATTTAATGTAGAACCACTTCAAAAAGAGGGTAGCCAGGGTTTACGCCAAATTGTTGATGTAACCAGCAAGAACTTGAGATCACTGGCAACGCTGGGGCTGTTCGTACAGCATTGGGGTGAAATTATTATACATTTAATGGCATCAAAGTTGGACCCGGTTACTGGCAGACAGTGGGAAGAGTATAGGAACAGTCTGACTGAGTATCCATCCTTGGACAGTTTTACCAAGTTCATTTCTAACCGATGCAATCTTTTAGAAACGCTTGAGGAGGCTAAGAATTTAAAACCGAAGTCAGAGTCGTCGCACAGTAAACCAAAAAGCTTCTCTGTCTCGTCGAGTAAGGGGAAATTTAATAATTCATGTCCCCTGTGTAAAGAAAGTCACTACATATTTAGTTGCGATCAATTTAAGGCGCTTACAGTCGCAGCACGCGAATCTAAAGCGAAAGAATTCAAACTTTGTTTGAATTGTTTACGTCCAGGTCATTTAGAAGCAACTTGTCCACTTGGTCACTGCAAGTATTGCAAAAAAAGGCATAATACAATGTTGCATTTTCATGATGATGATCCTAGCTCTAACAGAGAGCATATAACATTAGCTGGCACTAATCATGATTTTTCATCTCGTCATGTATTGCTCTCCACAGCATCGGTAAGGGTCACGGACCATTCTGGGATGCCGCACAGCGCCAGAGTCCTACTTGACAATGGAAGCACGGCAAACTTTGTGACCAAGGACCTTTGTGGTAAGCTACACTTACCTATTCGTAGTGTAAGCTCACACGTTGCAGGCATAAACAGTCAAGTGTCTACCATTACGCAATCTTGTGCTTTACATTTACAATCGTGTGATGGGTCTTATAACATTGACATTGATTGTTTTGTCTTGCCCAATATAACCACTAATATACCTCATACATACATAGATTTAAGTGACTTGCAGCTACCAGCAGGCATAAGTCTGGCGGATCCATCTTTCAATGTCCCCTCCTCCATCGACATACTTGTTGGAGCCGACATCTTTTGGAGTGTGATCGGTCGCAATCGTATACAGTTAGGTAGGCATATGCCGACGCTATTCGAAACAAAGCTTGGATGGCTCATATCAGGTACCATACCTCAACCTAACTTAACGAACTCATCAGTGTGTATGTTCACGCATAACAAGCACAACACACACGTACAAGCACCCATGGATCTCTCAAGATTCTGGGAACTTGACTCCATCTCACCTAAGTTCAATTTCACATCCGAAGAGCGAGCATGTGAACAGAACTACATAAGCACAACTAAGCGTAACGCTGATGGACGTTTCATAGTCACCATCCCTTTAAAGGAATCCCCTGAAACATTGGGTAACTCCTTTGAGATGGCTAAACGTCGCTTTCTGTCGTTAGAGCGTAGACTAGATAGAGACCCAATACTCAAGCATCGCTACGCAGAGTTCTTGCAAGAGTATGAAGCATTAGGTCACATGAGCGAAGTGTCTCAGCCTTCTTCATCTCAGGCATATTTCCTTCCACATCATGGTGTTTTCAGAGAGTCCAGTACAACGACCAAGCTTCGAGTTGTCTTCGACGCATCAGCCGTCACAACTTCGGGTAAGTCGTTTAACGACATTCAAAGCATAGGGCCTGTAGTCCAGGATGACTTAATATCCATATTGCTGAGGTTTCGGCAGCATAAATACGTCATATCGTCAGATATCGAAAAATTCTATCGGCAAATATTAGTCGACGAATCGCAGCGATCTCTACAACAGATATTGTGGCGCACCGATCCATCATTACCACTTAAAACGTACGCATTAAATACCGTCACTTACGGAACAGCATCTGCTCCGTTCATAAGTACAAGATGTTTGTCTCAGTTGGCAAAGGAAGCAACACACACACGTACACAACACTCTATACAGCATGATTTTTACGTCGACGATTATCTGTCGGGTAGTGACTCTATAGAGAGCACTATATCGCTGTGTACAGATGTTACCAGCATACTAAAGACCGCACAACTCAATCTTCGCAAGTGGCAGTCTAACAATGCTCAAATACTTAAGGCAATCACTACAAACACACTTGATTCATCCACAACAACACATACAGACACACCTGACACAGTTAGCCTGAGTATTGATGAACCAAGTAAAACCCTCGGTCTCAATTGGCGTTGTCATACAGACTGTCTCACGTTCTCCATCCAGATACCAAAACATACAGGCACTACAATCACAAAACGACACATACTTTCCACAATAGCGCAAGTATTCGATCCCCTTGGTCTTGTCTGTCCGTGTATTATCGAGGTCAAGATAATATTGCAAAGATTATGGATAGACAAGTGTGCATGGGACGACGAGGTTAATGAGGACATTAAAAAGTTATGGCAGAAGTTCACACAAACTTTACCACAGCTGAATCATCTCAACATACCTCGCTGGGTGGTATGTGACAGCCCATTATCCGTGGAAGTGCATATCTTTACAGATGCTTCAGAAAAGGCATACGGTGCTTGCATATATATTCGCTCTGTAGCTAGTAGCGGCACCGTCCACACACATCTGCTCACCTCCAAAAGTAAGGTCGCACCAATCAAGTCTACCACAATCCCAAGGCTAGAGCTTTGTGGTGCCTTATTAGGGACCAGGTTGTGTACAAAAGTACTGGAGTCGTTAACACTTAAACCTGACAAATGCATATTTTGGTGTGATTCGATGATCGTCTTAGGTTGGCTGTCTGCTTCACCTAACACACTTAAGCCGTTTGTCAGAAATCGAGTCTCGGAGATACGGGAAGGGTTTGGTGCTTATACCTGGCGTTATGTGCCGTCCAAGGACAACCCTGCAGATCTTGTCTCCCGTGGTCTGAGCGCTGACCTCATAGGTCAATCTTCCATGTGGTGGTCAGGACCTTCATTCCTACTTACAGACCCAGCTCTTTGGCCTTCAACGCCTTATACCGATGTGAACACAACCCTACCCGAACTATTAAAGTCACATTCTATCAACCAATCATTACCTATCACTAATCCAAATACAGATATACACAATAATTCATTTAAAACCTTAATTAATAATTCATCTAACTATTTACATTTACAACGTCTACTAGCATACGTATTTAGATTCATTAATCGTTCTAAAAGGATACATAGTCACAGTCTTACTCTTACTAACTCAGAGTTGTCCTACAGCGCTGATTTTATAATTAAAACAGTTCAGAGGGAAATGTTTCCTGAAGAACACGAGCTACTTTCATCCGGTAAACCATTACCAAATAAAAATCGCCTTAAGAAATTATCACCCTTTATCGAGTCTGGCATTATACGAGTCGGAGGCAGATTAGATAATTCTTGCTATGATTATAATGTCAGGCACCCTATTATTATCTGCAGCAAGCATAGCTTCTCTAAACTTATTTTTAATACCTACCACTTACGCTTATTCCATGCTGGTCCACAGCTACTCTTAGCCACAATAAGACATGAGTATTGGCCGTTGGGTGGTAGAAACCTCGCTAAATCAACTGTCCATAAGTGCATAAAGTGTCAACGATTCAACGGTAGAACAGTTCAACCTATCATGGGTAACTTGCCTAAGGAACGAGTTCAGTTAGAGTTTCCTTTCTTAGAGACTGGTACAGACTATGCCGGACCCATCCTCCTAGCCGACCGCAAAGGTAGAGGATGTAGATTAGTCAAATCTTACATATGTGTTTTTGTTTGTCTAGCCACCAGAGCAGTTCATCTGGAGCTTGTCTCAGATCTAACCAAACATGCCTTTATTGCAGCACTGAACAGGTTCATTGCTCGTCGTGGTAAACCAAAGACCATTTACTCCGACAATGGTACAACCTTTATTGGCACCTGTAACGAAATAGCTGGCATATTAAAACAGGACTATTCTTCGGAAATGGCAGATACAGGTATCAATTTTAATTTCATTCCGGCATACACCCCACAACTTCGGTGGCTTATGGGAGTCTGCCGTAAAATCCATAAAACATCACCTAAGACGTATACTAGGCTTCGCACATCTCACTTACGAAGAGATGTCTACGTGTCTGATTCAGGTTGAGGCAATACTAAACTCTCGTCCTCTCACTCCTCTTTCCACTGATCCATCAGACCTATACCCCTTAACTCCTGCCCATTTCCTTATTGGACGATCTCTCACATCCCTGCCGCATCCGCAAGTCATCAACCAGAACATCTCCAGCCTAAAACGGTTCCAGCGCATTGAACACCTGAAGCAACAGTTCTGGAACAGATTCTCTAACGAGTATATCTTTTACCTCCAACAGAGAACCAAGTGGATGGACACCGATGGGATGCTTGAGGAGGGAGCAATGGTACTACTCAAGGAGCAACAGACACCGCCACTGATGTGGCCACTGGGTCGTATCGTACGCCTCATACCTGGGAGGGACGGCATAAGCCGAGTCGCAGACGTAAAAACAAAAAGGGGAATAGTCCGACGCGCTTACAACACCATCTGCCCTCTTCCAGTATAACCATTGAAGACAACTCTTCAACGCCGGGAGCATGTCGAGAATATCACGCCGCGCCGGGCGACAGCGGGGAGCAGCGGTCGCGGAGAGGGGCTCGACGTGCGGGCGCGCACCGGCCGGCACAGCACTGCGTCATCGTCCTCGCTACCGAGCGCTTGCATTTCAACCTTTTCTTAACGTTCGCGTTCGAGTCGTATTCTTTACCGCATACCGTTTCATTCTTGTTAACTTATAATAAATGTAATACAGTCCACTATAATCGAGTTCACCGTGTTTTAGTCCTCGTAACACCAGGAGGATACTACCCCATTCTTTTCTACTCTACTAAGAGCCACGTAGGCTTGACCTTCTTCAAACAGTTTCGCACCTAAGTATACGACTGCGTGATCCACAGTGCTGCCCTGCATTTTATGTATTGTAGAAGCCCATGATAGTATTAAAGGCAACATTCTTCTTTCAGCCGTCCCGTAATTGTACTTAGCTGGAAACTGTATGGCTTTCGGGTGTATAAGATGTACTCCGTCTCTTGCGAAATCAATTCGGACGGAAGGTACATCTGTTGCATACATCTGAGTTCGACGAAATTGAGGCCAAACGATTTCGTTGATGTAGCCTATAGCGCCATTTACTAATCCCTTTGAAACGTCAATATTGGACCGTAGCATGACTTTTGCCCCCACAAATATTTGCAGTTCCGCTGGTAAACCCCCAGTTTTGTTGATATCAGCTGGTATTATAGTAGCTATATCCACATTGTCTGCATTTCGTGTGGCGTGTACTAGCTGATCCTGCGCTTTTATTTTGTAAATGCGAGCACCATTATTTCTGTACAAATTCAATACAGCAGAGTTGTGGTCGTTAACTTGTTGATTTGTGGGGTATACCCTTAACGCTTTGTCTATTGCAAACTCATCACTCGTGTCTTGAAGAAGTCTTCCCATTAAAATACTAAAATGTTGGGTTGTTAGCTCACCGACTCTCAAAGCATTCAAAATATCAATAAAAGTCTGGTCACCTTGCTGACGCATATTTTCAGTTAATTCACACAGCGTGAATAAACGCCAGAGATGTGTAGCTGGTTGGAGATGTTCTGGCTGTTTGAAAACAGGTGTTCCTGATCGTTTTATAGGAGGCAGTTGTAAAAGATCACCGAAAAGTAATACGTTTACTCCTCCAAAAAACTCATTTTCACAGTTCTTAATTTGCCTTAATCGAGCGTCCATCATGCATAACATTTGATAAGACACCATGGAAATCTCGTCGACAATCAAAAATTCTGTCTGATGCCATTGTTGCCTCATTATTCGCAAATAGTTTCCGGACAGTGGTGACATACCTGTTATGCGACCGTCTTTCTGTACAGGCAATTTTAAAGTACTGTGTATCGTAGCTCCATTTATTAATCTAGCTGCAACTCCTGTTAGTGAGCAGACTTTAACCGCATCCTTTGCGTAGCACCTATTAATTTGGTCTCGTAATAACTTTAATAGAAAAGTCTTGCCCACACCAGCTCCTCCTGTAAAGAATATTTTTAAACGTTCTTCAGCACCTGACATTTGGTTTTGTATGGACTGGGTAACTAATGTAAAAATTTCCTTTTGTCCTGCATTCATAGACTGCTTAGCCTGTAAGAACTGGTCTTCATGCATTGGCAAATAAGGAACTTCTTCTTCATGGTCTAGTTCCATCGGCTCTGCGTGTTCCAGTATCTGAAATGCGTGTACTTGCGCGAATGCATTTTCAAGCTGCCTGTCACGTTCACGATATATTTCCAAGTAGGCGTTTGTTTGTCTTAAACTTTCTTCGTTGGCGAGAAACGCATCTCTGGCACTATTAAATTCTCCTAAAAGTTCGGCCTCATTGCGATACGGCATATACTGGATTAGTAAACTGTAATAATATGACTCTGGATCAGAAGCTGCTACGAAGTTAGGTACGCGTACTACAGCTGGCGTGTTTCTAATAGTCATTTTGGTGTTGTCTGTTAAAGTTATAAGACGCCTTCTTGTTGTTTGCTCGTGCGGTGCATAAGCATCGGTATCGATGCTCTCTTCATTTATAACTGGCGGTTTTGTGTAGTGTGGCTCAAATAACATCGCAAATTCTATGAGACACATATTGTTAAAATCATAGTTGGGGTGCTCTGCTGGTCGCTTTTCATATCGTTCGAAAATATTGGCACAATATCCTGCTGCTTGACCAGCTTCATTAAACTTCAACACTTTATACCTTTGTTCCGCTTTACGAGTATTGACAAAAATTGTTTTTCTCGAGCTGTCACGCATACTCAAATGGCATAGCCTGAATACGCATTCGCAGGCTGAAACTTGACGTTCTCTTAATATGCGCATGCATATTTTAAACAGCTTACGCGAGACGTCAGTTTCTTCTCTTCTAATTTGTTGAATAGCTCGAGATACTTCACCATCTAGGTTTGTAGGCTCTGATTTTGACACGTATTTAGCGATGTAATACGCAATCGACTCATTTGTACCACACGGTTGTATATCCATATTGGCTTTCCACATTTTTAGCAAAGCAGGACTGTAATTATTTACCCAACCATCTTCACTTTTTCTTTTCAGAACGCAAATGCGACCACCGTTGTAGATGAATTCGTTAGATGAAGGATCAATAACATGTGTCTCTAAGCATTCCGAGCGTGGAAAGTTGAAACGACAAACAGAATTATTTTTCGTGCAGGTACTAGTGTGTCGATGTATTTGACAATTTTTAACTAATTCATATAGTTCTGAAGTTTCTGGAGGAATGGCAGTACTACAGACTGAATCAATGCGAGCTATTCCTTCAGGTGTCGCAACAGACGGGTGATCTTCGATCCAAACAACCATATGCAAATGAGGACTTCCTCTGTTCTGAAACTCGATTCGCCACCAATGATCTTTAACTTTACCGCCAAATATTTCAGTATCAGTTTTAAGAAACTGCATTAGCGCATTAACACGTACCATAAAATGTCTACTCACAACAACTGGATACATCTCGATGAGTCTCTGAGTTTCCTGAATATCTATGTCATCTGGGTCAATGTGCTGTTTACCATCACTAACAAGGAGACCTCTTTTCATATCCTTCCAGTGAAGATCATTGCAGCTCAATGTAACAAAATAAGTGGGAGGTCCTAAACATCTGATTTGTGCTATAAGATCACTAAGAGCACTACGCCAATAAGCAGCGGAACCTCTTAGATTTTTTAAATATAAGTGCAGGTCTTCCACTCGATTGCCGTTTTCACCTTCAACTTTTCTAGCACAAGCTGCAATGGTTGATTTAACTCGATAGTACTCAAACATTGATAGAGCATAGAATAGGTAATCGTTGCGCTGAAATCTAACATCAGCACCTAATAAACGAAATTGATAGTAATCCAAAGGACTTATATTTACGGGCCGTTGTTCTTTCAAACCATTTTTACCATACGGGAAAAGCTGATACCATGCGAACTCTTCTGCTTTTAACTCATAAGCTTCATTCACAATATTATTATTCGTCTTTCTTCTGATTTCGTTTACATTTTCAGATACCTCTAGCTCATCTTCAACATCAGGTTGGACGCTATCAATAGGCAACATTACAGATGTTTGTATAGGTATAGTTTCAGATCTCAGATTCGAAAGCGGTTGTTGTACTTGTACATCCTGATGAGTGATGGCATCTTCCTGTTGCTGTACTTGAACACCCTGACGAGTGATAATATTTTACGCGTGTAAGGGTGTACGCGATATTACGGGATCCGAGGCATCTTTTACAGATGCGGCACAGTTCTTGTAAGTTGTCGCATTCTATAACACAGGCTTTGCCATTTTTTGGTGTTGGTTTTCCTTTTGGGCCACAAGAATGGGAGTCAGCAAAATAGTATTTGTCTTCACCGCGAAATACGCTAACAGATTTATTTGACGCTGTCAATATTCCTGAAGAATGACTATCAAATAATCTATTTAAAGCTGTATGTAATGTAATGCCGATATTATTGGTATTTACAGAATCTTGGAGACTCCCGAATAAAAGAGTGTCTTCATCATATTCTATAGAAAATCGGCATTCATACATTTGTAAACTTTGCCTGACGATATGAAAGTTTCGTATCTCTAAATATCCTGTTTCATCCAGTTCAGTAGGATCAAGCTGGGTACGAATCCAGCAATATAAGGAGTCACCCGCTAACATATTAGCATTCAGAATATTGACGTCCCATTGATTAGGGCTTAGGATTGCAGCTCGGACAATGTTCGCCAACGACATAGCACTACATTGTACACCAGCATATCGCGAAGTAAAGACGTTGTAGTCACCTTGATGCCATGAAGCTCGAATAATTCTTGCAACATTATTAATTGAAATGAATGCATTTCGAATTTCATTTTCATTCCTTTCGGACGCTTCATCTTCAGACAATTCGGGCACACTAAGTCGTATTAACTCCTGGTCACTAATTTGGGCATTGTCGTCAATACGTACATCTTTGTAAAGCGGGTTATTTCTGATTAACCATCTTAAAGCACTATAGACTTTTTCGCGACATATTGTGAATTCCCTGGTGATGTTCAAATTTTCTAATCGTTCGGTTACTACAATAATGCCTACCTGGCTTGCAGATCTTGGTAGCATACTAGGCAGTCTTTCACTGACTTCAAAGATATCTTGGGCAAATAAAACTGCCTGTCCGCGAAAACCGTACTGCCCATAGAGGCCACTAAATTTCACGATTTTAACAAAGGGAATTATTCTGCACAGCAAACGTTGTTCCGCCTGTGTCAATGTTTGAATAACGTCTGGTATAGAACCTGGATCCAGATTATTCCAGTAAGCTTTTGGTGGTGCTGTTGTTTTATTACTAGTAACATGTGTTTGACAGCGGGAACATAATAACAATGATATTTTCGAAGTTAACTCCACAGGTAAGTATGTTAATGCAGCAGCGTTGTACCGAACTGTACGAACTTGATTAGGATAACAACGTTTGGTACAAATATCACAAACATGTATACAAATTGTGTTAATAGCATTCTCAAATGCCTGCATATTATTAGCTCTGCATTGCTGGGTACGCTCTCGTTGTTTATTTAACCTCGTATCGCGATGTTCAGGCGTTTCTGAACCCAACTGCTGTCTTTGTCTTTCACGACTTTGTATTAATCTAACTTCATATTCTTCAGGCGTTTCTGACGCTACCATCTGTGTATATCGCTCCCGTTGTTTTGTTAACCTGGCTTCATATTCTTCAGGCGTTTCTGACGCTATCATCTGTGTGTATCGCTCCCGATGTTTTGTTAACCTGGCTTCATATTCTTCAAGCGTTTCTGACGCTATCATCTGTGTGTATCGCTCCCGTTGTTTTGTTAACCTGGCTTCATATTCTTCAGGCGTTTCTGACGCTATCATCTGTGTATATCGCTCCCGTTGTTTTGTTAACCTGGCTTCATATTCTTCAGGCGTTTCTGACGCTATCATCTGTGTGTATCGCTCACGTTGCTTTGTTAACCTGGCTTCATATTCTTCAGGCGTTTCTGACGCCGTCATTTGTGTATATCGCTGACGTTGCTTTTTTAACCTGGCCTCATATTGCTCAGGTGTTTTTGACGCTAATTGTTCCCGTCGTTTCTGTAATCGACTATTTCTATCACCTTCACTTTCTTTAGCTCGTTTTGCTTTATACTTTTCTTTCGCTTTTTGAAGCCTTCGTTTACGTTGTGTTGCAGTTTCTGTTTTATTTGTGTTTGTATTTTTTATATTTTTTTTTACCATTTTGTTCCCACGAGTAATGGACATTTAAACGGTCGACCCCCCCAGAGGTCCAATAAAGGGGCAAGGCTATGTACAACAAGATGCGCCTGAGTCTTGAGGGGAAAACGCTAACGACATATCATTTTTATCCACCCTAATGCCATACAGTTCTCGGCGCGTTTTAACCTTTCACCTTAACTTGGGTGGTGTACCGCTAACGACGTATCATTTTTAGCCACCCTAACGCCACACAGTCCTCAACACGATACAAAATCTTGACTTGGGTGGTGGATTCAGGCTGGATTAATCAGATACCTAAATTACAGATTCAATTTCTAAATTTAAATCTTATTATTATACTCCATGTGGTGGCTGCGCCCATCTTAAATATTGAGGTTGTATAGTGCACTGTATTCTTCTTGTCAAGCCCTTTTATTTGATACCCATATTGGTGGGATTGATAAAAAATTGTTATCAGCCATTTGGTAGCGGCGGCCATCTTAGATTTCAATTTTGCATAGTAAATTGTATTCTACTTGTTGAGACCTTTCATTTGATACCCATGTTGATGGGATTGATAAAACCTAAGTTATCCGCCATTTTGTAGAGGCCGCCATCTTGGATTTTAATTTTATATAGTACATTGTATTATACTGGTTGAGCACTTTCATTTGATACCCATATTGATGGGATCGATAAAACCTACGTTATCCGCCATTTTGTAGCGGCCGCCATCTTGTATTTCAATTTTTTATAGTATATTGTATTCTGCTTGTTGAGCCCTTTCATTTGATACCCATATTGATGGGATTGATAAAACCTACGTTATCCGCCATTTTGTAGCGGCTGCCATCTTGGATTTCAATTTTTTATAGTATATTGTATTCTGCTTGTTGAGCCCTTTCATTTGATACCCATATTGATGGGATTAATAAAACATAAATTATCCGCCATTTTGTAGCGGCGGCCATCTTGAATTTATAATGATAATGAATAGACATAATTGTATTGTCACCAAAATCCAAAGTGTATACAAAATTTCAGATTAATCGGTTGACAGGAAGAGGGTGAAATTTGAATTACTAAATATGACCCAAGAATAAATAAAGAAAAATAAAACAAACGGGGTGAGCTAAATAAAACCGTTTAAAAAACCGTTTAATAAAAAAGGTGCGTCGCGCACAATGACGTTATTCATAATGTGTACATTTTTCTGTCTAACTTTATCTTTATTGGTTAAATTTCAAAGGAAATGCCGTAAGGGGCGAATCGATACACCAAAAGAATTATTTAAATGTCAATTTTCCACTCGTCCCTTCGTGAGGGGCGAATCACTATCCAAAATAATAAAAAACGGGGTGAGTGGAACATTTTAATCGAAAGGGGAAGACCCAAGGGGCGAGCGGAGCTCAAATCCTTTCGTGCTGGAGAGGGGAAAAACTAATTTTCATCCCCCCCAACTCGGAAAGAGTATTTTTACTCTTCTATATCTGAGTGCAAAAGCTGTTTTTATCCGCTAGAGGATAAAGTAAATTGAATTTAGAACATCATGTGCACTAAGTTTGTGAATTCAAAACATCATTAAACCTATTTACTTCTACCTCCATGGTGCCGAATTTATCATACAACTTTTTTTTAATTCTTTAAAAACTCAGACTCGGAACCTTCTTGGTGTACTTTTTTTTAATTTGCTTTGCGCGCGCAATTTTCTTTTCACGTCATATTGTTAAAACCTTAGGTTAAAAATAAAAACAAGAAACTTGTAAACAAGTGAAAAATCTAAAATGAGTGAATCTAGCGACGACGAAGTTTATTTGACGCCAACAGAATTGACTGAAACTGTAAAAAATGCGCAAATGAGCTTTCACCCTCAACAATCACGCGAGAAGTATTTGAAACAGTACGATATGTTTAACACGTGGCGACTAGCTAGAGGAGCCAAAACTTTATCAGAAAACGTTTTGCTGGCATATTTTATTGAATTATCCGAGACCAAGAAATCAAGCACTCTATGGAGTACGTATTCAATGCTAAAAGCAACAATAAAGATGAAAAAAAACACACGTATAGACACCTATCCTAAATTAGTGGCATTTTTAAAAAGAGCCTCATCTGGTCATCAACCAAAAAATCGAAGGTTTTCACAGCATCTGAAATTGAAAAGTTTCTTAACGAAGCACCTGATTCCGTACATTTGGCGGCAAAAGTAAGTCAGTTGCACATTCAGTATCTACTATTCATTAACTAGGTACTTAACATAATCCAATAGGTACTTAGTTAATGTTGATAGGCATAATTATGCATGCATATCAATTTTATTAATTTATCTACTACAATACTCTTTACGTTACAGGTTGTTCTTATTATTGGTATAAACAGAGCTTGTCGACCTAATGAACTAACACAACTTAATGTCAAAAACATTGAAAAACATTCAGATGACTTACTATTAATTAATTTACCCAATACAAAGAAAGAAAGAAAGAAAGAAAATACGTTTATTTGCGGCAAACATGACGCATAAAAATAAAAAACACAAACAACAGAAAAACAAAGTAACAATTTGGGAGAGAGACAAAAAGACAAAAAGAGACCGCAACTTCGTAATTCGCAAGGAATACGTAACAATTGTTGAGAAATATGAAGCCTTACGCCCGCCTAACGCTCCAATCAATCGATTTTTTCTACAATATCGCAACGGAAAGTGTGTTAGACAGCCTATGGGTGCTAATAAAATTAGCAGTATCCCACGAGAAATAGCAACATGTCTTAAACTTCTAAAACCCCTGTTGTACACGGGTCATTGTTTCCGACGAACTTCAGCCACACTTTTGGCCGTTTCAGGAGCTGATCTCCTGTCCCTTAAGCGCCATGAAGGCTGGAAGTCCAATGCGGTCGTAGAGGGATACATAGAGGATTCCATCCAAAATAAGTCTAAAATATGTAAAGGCATCGTAGGAGCCATTACACTGAAAGAGCCTCAGTCAGATCCTTGGACTGGCCCTTCTACATCAAAAATGAGCCGTTACGAAACACCTATCAATCGCCCTCTCTCACCAACATTTACGCCAAGGGAATCCGAAGAATCGGTATAACTATTAAGTATGACAGATAGTTTACCGAAAAACAGTACACAAGTCACTAACACCAACATTACAGTACCTAACAAAAATATTACACTCAACATAACTGTAGCAACGTTACTTTCAATTTTTCTTAATTATACTTAGGTATTATTTGTTGTAATTTAAAGATTATTCTGCAATACTTACCTATCATAATGTAATAGTTAATACCTAAACAGAAATAAGTATTATAAAGTATCTTGTAATTGTAAATTTTTTTTTTTGCATTTCGTCATTTCCTCGCTGAGGTGGGATGAAAAGTTACGTGTTGCACTCGAGTGCAAAGATTTTTCACCTCGTGCTCAATTTTGATGACCGAGCAAGCGAAGGATTCTAAAATTGAATCACGAGCGCAGCGAGTGATTAAAAAATTAGAGTCCTGAGCGTTAGCGAGGGTTAATAGTACATTATGATATAAGTGCGGTAAGTTGAAAATTACAGCCGAGGCGATATTGCTTGCCCGAGCCGTAGGCGAGGGCTAAAAGAAAGCAGAGGCTGTAATTTTCAAAGCGCACGTATGTCATACGACGTTTTATAACATATTTGCGAGGAAATAAATAAAACTCGGACTGAACTTGCATATTTGCTTGTTTTCCATATGATGAAATTTTGATACGCTTGTAAGTATCTATCGTTCGATTTATCGGCCAAGAGGCTTAGAGTAGCCTTTTTCGCTGACTCTGAGACTTCTGGCGGTGTGGAATTAATAAATTCATCATTACTTGACGACATTTTCAAATAAAAAAAGTACAGCGAAAAGAAAAAGCGGGGCGATGCGCGCGCGTTCGTGCTTTTTTTTTTCAGGCATAGGCACAAAACAGCCAGTATTGTTAATAAAGTAAATTAATATTTTTGTTTTTGTTACAGATATTAATGGTTGTAATTTATTGACAAAATTAATTAAATTAAAGAATTAAATGATTATTTATTATATTTTATCTCCCAAAGTTAATTTTATTCATAAAATGTTGACTACTTTTCTGAAATAAAAACTCTTTGCTAAGATTTAAAAAAGTACCGTTCGTTTTGACGGAGAATCTTGATAAACCGTGCGATTTACATTACATTACCGCACAAGTGCGTAATGAGATACATTACGATATTGAAATTGGTGAAATAAGAGGCCCTTTACGAGCAAATATGTTATAAAAAGCAACTTTGCACTCTTGTATAACAAATAACTATTATTTTATGATTCATATAAGTAGGGTTTTGACCATACGAATCAGGCACAGATGAATCAGGATTTTGCCTACAATGATGCATAACTAACTCATCATACATACAGACTTCATTATTTTCATTTTTTTACACGAATCTATAACCCAAAAGCATCACACGAACCACAGATTGAAGTTTTAAAACAATAAATAACTTTATAAAGTAGGCATTGTAATCAGAATGCCAAACCAAACACAGATGAATCAGATATTTTCCTTCGTAACACCGGGATCTAAGCCAACCAGCCACACGTCCGCCTTCCCGTTGCACGACTGGCTTCCCCCCACGCGGGAAGCCAGACTCTCATTATTATTACCCGACCAAGTACAGTGCGTGCCACTTAAGAAGAGACTTGACCCCGCCTCCCCCGCCTCTTTCCACCGCCCCTATGACGTCTGGTCCCGTCCCGCACTCAGACCTCATACCGCTAAAGATACCTAAAATCGTGTACTGCGCATGTCAAACCACGTGGTGTGTCAAGTCTCTTCTTACGTGGCACGTACTGTACGGTCAAGCGCAGCTTACGCAACATGAATCAGTCGCCGGACACTTCTTATTTACTTATTTATAAACACACTAACGTAGTTATAAATAATACACATTTTTTTTGTAAGAGGACAATCATTTTCCCTCGATATAATTATAATTTATATTGATATATCAAAGGGAAAATGCGACATCGACCATTTTGTTCCGGAAAGTGGCAAACGGACGCGTTATATGAATCAGAAGAACGAACTTCAAATATTTTTATTTTGTACCTAGACAGCTGTACGGTTCATACACTTGTAGAGTTGTTAAAGTGTACAACAGCAAATATTTAAAAAGAATAATTTGTCCCAGTAAGAGATAAAGCTAAACTGTACAAAAATTACATGCCGTTTTGTTAGTTGGTTACAGAAATATACCCATAGAAATCGAAAATGTTGTCCCTGAAGAACTACCCTTCTTTATCATATTCTCTGTAAATTGAGAGGTCTCTCTGGGCTCTTGTGATACAGGAACTCCTATTATAGTACAAGAGCTAGGGCTACACTGATGTTTGTGTCTTAAAGTGAAAAATAAATAAATACCTAATTAAATTGAAATTATTAAAATTAAATCTAATAATATAACTACACAACACACACTTTGGCGAAACTAACAACCACACCGGTGTAGGTAAGTACGCCTATACAATATTTGGATTTCAAAGTAGGTATAATGTTACATACTTTGAAATCCAAATATATTTGAAATCAAAATATAATGCCACGGGGGGTGCCCTGCTTTTACAATAATTTTACTAGATTAGTCTAGTCCACCATCAATCATCACCAACCAACCATCGGCTTCAACGTTGGCTTCAACCATCTTACTGCTACCACAGAATAACTAATAGTACTTAGCTGCTACTTAAAGATATTTTCTATCTAATATGATAAGGACCAAGTCATTTTTCATAATGCCCGCGCATTATGAATAATGACAAGCTACTTAGGGCGAAATAAATAATTATAATTTGAACTTCCATATCCCCAGAGCTGTGTGTGTACATGTACAACCCTCCGAGGCGGGTGTGTTAGTTATGCACCTACGACGTCTATCGACATGAGTAACTTGCTTTTATTCACCTAATCATCTGTCTTGTAGTAAATATTTTCCTTACTTCCTTTGTCTCGTTCACGTCCGGCATAGGCACTGTGACACCACGCTATCGCATTTCTCTCTAATGGACAAAGTCCTCGAGTTACGGCGGGTTAGTGAAATAATAAATTAAAGTTAGCAGTAAGTAGTAATTCATGGTAGTTTTGAACACGAATAAGTTGCTATAGGAAGGCATACGTACATTAATAGAAGTTATATTAATTCTACTATAGTTGACTCACTATAGATGACTGAACTCAAGGTACAATTATCCTGAGTCGCGGCATAAGATTGAAGGCGTTACTGCATAAACAGTACAAGGCAAGCGGGTCGAGGGTCGATTATGAAGTGTTTGCTCGATGTAGAAGTTTAGAACAAACATTAAAAATATGTTAGTAGTGGCACGGGAGCAATATCGGAACCGTGTTCAAAGTCAAATGCTAATACCCTAAATCTTTTTGGAATTATACCAAGTCTAAAAGAGGTGGGAGAAGTCCGCAAGCGATTTTGAAAGACGGGGTGGCATTTTCTGGTCAATACGGTCTGTGGAAGAATTTGCGAAGTATTTTTATTCAGTGTATAGGGCAGAGCGACCGGAGTTAGATGTGGACATGGCCATAGCTCAAGCAGGCAGCGAAAACGGAGCGGCGCGGGTGCACTTGGACCAATAGCAGTTAGTAGACGTATGTCGTGCGCTTCATGATCTTAAGCCGAAACGGTCCGCAGGGCCTGACGGCATTCCACCCTTCATAATCAAAGATTGTCGATTCGTGCTAGCTGAGCCGCTACTTCATATTTATAACCAGTGCCTAAAAGCTGCCGTGTTTCCAGAGAGGTGGAAAGTGACCCGCGTTGTTCCGGTTCCGAAGGGAGGGGCAGTACTCAGCAGAATGGGTATAGGCCAGTCGCAGTTTTGTCGACGCCGGCAAAAATATTAGAAACTGCTATTCACAAGATCATATACCTTCAGGTGAACGCATAGTTATCAGATGCTCAGCATGGGTTTCGACCGGGAAGAAGTACCACCAGCAATCTTCGTTGTCACATGGCTCATCTGGTGCCGACAGTGATAGTGGGGGACAAGCTGATGCTGCTTACTTTGATTTCAGGAAAGTATTCGACCTAGTCGAAAATGACATGTTGCTTAAAAAGTTAGCAGGGGTTGGTTTCACCCCACACTCACTCCAGTTTTTTGTCAGTAAATCTGAAGGATAGGCAACAATATGTATGTGGAATATGCGGGACACGTGTCAGATCCATATTTCACGAGGTCCGGGGTAAGCTAAGGTAGTAACCTTGGCCCTTTGGGTTTCCTTCTGATGGTAAACGACCTTACTAGAAGTAGTCCAAGACGCTAAAATTGTTTGTTGTTTGCCGACGACCTCAAATTGTCCCTCGCGGTAAAAGATGGTGATGCCTGTGTCCGGCTACAAAGGGACATTTATAGGGTAGTGAGCTGGAGCACAGAAAATCTCTTGCAGTTTAATAGCTCGAAGTGTGTGGTCATCACTTTTTCTCGCGCACACAGTCCCATATCACATACCTATCATATTGACGGGTTGCCTATGGCACGGGTCAAAGAAATCAAAGACTTGGGAGTAGGCTTCAACACAGGT
Source organism: Luperina nickerlii (assembly GCA_963855955.1). Taxonomy (NCBI): domain Eukaryota; kingdom Metazoa; phylum Arthropoda; class Insecta; order Lepidoptera; family Noctuidae; genus Luperina; species Luperina nickerlii. Next base: position 23,604,119 of record OY979672.1, on the reverse strand, counting down.
TTGACTTTTCGTGATCACATCATGCGTAGCTGTAAAAGAGCGTATAGAAAGTTAGATTTCATGCTTCGTACGGTTAGAGGGTTCACGAATGTGAAAGCTATTATATTATAGCATTATATAATGCATTGGTGAGGAGCCAGTTAGAATGTAATGCAGTCATCTGGGGTCCGCATGAAGCTAAATATAGTCATGCTGGAGAGGGTATAAAAAAGTTTATAATATATTTATATAAGCGTTATTATGGAATCTATCCCTTTGACCCGTTAATGTATCCAACCTTATTTATATTAGGTATGGTAGGATACAATGAGCTAAGGCTTAGGAAGAATCTTGCACTCACCTCATATATATTTAAGTTATTGAGAGGAAAGGTGCATAATGCAGTTATTTTAGGGCTGGTGAGTCTGTGCGTTCCGGACAGGTACGTGTAGCGACGAACGGCAGCCGCCACTGCTAGTGGAACCGCGTGCTCGGACCAACCTTTTAAGTGAGGCGCCCCTGCCTGACGCGTGCACTCCGCACGATCAACCTCATAGCGAGAGGGACTAACTTATTCTGTTGTTCTCTGAGTGAATTCACTTCATTCATTATTTATAATAAGTTATAGATTTTAGTATGTTTAAGTTAGGATAAGCGCATTTACCGCATTGGGTTATATCCTGTACCTAATGGTTTATGTAAGTAGATAAAAAAATAAATAAAAAATATAAGTAATTTCAAGCCGACCTAAATCGATCAATGTCGGTGGCATTAAATGTAGCTGCACGTGCTCAGTGCTAGTGCCGCACACGGTGATGCCGTCCGCGAAACAAGATCAGTCGCTAAAGTACCTACCAGCTACCAGCCTGTTATTGTGTCCCACTGCAGGGCGAAGCACAGAGAAGGCACGAGCATTGATCACCGCTTGCTCAAGACGCATTGGCGATTTCAGACTTATATTAACTATAAGTCCAGGTTGCCTCGCTCGTCACTCGTCACGATGTTCTTCCTTCAGCATGTCAGTAACATCCGAGACAAACTAACAAAGTGTATCACATCATCATTGATCATTCTCCTGCCCTTATCTAATTTATTTGGGGTCGCCGCAACGTCTCAAAATAATAATAATCAACACATCAACCGCCACGTCAAAAAAGCAAAATCGTACCTTCAGTGCCAAGCTATGAAAGTATGAATTCATCCTCTACCCAGCAAACATTTTTGTCATATAATCAAACATTTATATGACCTTGAGTCTTATTAAAGTTATTTTACAGTAATTTTTTTAACTTTTCGTCATGTACTGGTGCATTATGTGTCCGAATAGTCATATACATTTTATGTCGTATAATAACGTCATATAGACGTTATTTCGATTTTTTTATACAAACGTCCTATAATAGCGTCTACGATGACATCTATAAAACTTACATATACAACTTTTCATCGTGTAAACGTTTTCGTAGTATAAACGTCATAATACTGTCAATTTTGTCGTATAATTACCTTTTAAACATTTGCTAAACGGATATTAATTGTATAAACGTAGTATTTGTAACCATTATATATAATTCGAATATAAGTATTACGAACGACCTCTATACATCCTAAAGTATCACAAACATGATAATACGACCGCTATTTAATTAATACTCATATTAAAGGTTTATAATAACCTTGTATACCACTTCCACCATTTCTAACTTTCATGGCGTACACATTTAATACATGAACTCGCAGTTTATAGGTCGGGAAGTTATATAGTTGTCTTATAACGCATTCACATAATAAATTATTAATAAAAATATGTGAAAACATTTAAATTTTAAAAGCGCATTAAAAATTTGTTACAAACCTACCGCACATTAATCAGTAAACTTGATTGCACAATGGCTTACAACTGATGAAATGGTTTTATCACCTCAAATAACAAAAAAAATGCAATATTAACTCAGCTGTCAAAAACACTGCTAAATGTCATTAATATTTTATAATAATTTTCAATATCATCATTAAATGACAATAACACAACGATTAAATCATATAAAAGTCATATTGTGTGACACAAAGTCGAATACACGCCGCAACAGCTATCATTACATGACATGTAGTCAAATCGCCGACGTGTATATGACAATTATGCGACTAATTAGGTATTTATATGACTGTTACACGAAACTCTTAGCGCCTTAAGTTGAATAAAATGGGCCCTAATGCCGTCGAGTAAACGTCCTTATGACATTTATACGATTATACTAAATAACATTAAGTTGCCACCGACACGTCTACTCAACGTTGTAAATGTTTATTGGGTAATACCTACAAAATAGTAGTGAGTTCGAAATTATATCGATAAAGCTCTAACTATTTTTTAACATACCTAGTATGTTTTTAATAAAAGGTTATTATACCGGAAATATATAATACCGGAGTTTTATTTCATCCAGCTTTGTCCTTTATGACAGAAATGATAATGATATGTATGTGTCACAGTTTCGGCGTTAAATCCACAAAATTCAAAACAACAATCGATATAACCAAGTCAATACCATCACAGCACTATGTTCAACCATGACGTACTTTCTTGTCACCTTATGATGACGGTGGCGTAACTGGCACGGCTTTTTTAATTTGCTCGCCTCTGCACTAGAGGTGCGCATCCGATATTTCTTAAAAATATCGAAATATGTAGGTATATAACAGGGGTGGCCAACCGGTCGATCGCGATCGACTGGTCGATCGCGACTATTAGTCCAGTCGATCGTGGCAAGGATAAAAATATAAATACGTCGAACAGCCTGCTCAACGCACCTAATCACTAACTGCTGCACGCATCATCTTGTATCATTTTTCAATCGCCGTTCCGTCACGTGATTTATCGTCTCTTCTATGAAGCATAGCTCTCTTTTGTTTTCGGTGCGCGATAACAATAAGCGGGAAGCGTGTGGGACGCGGGAGTGGGGCGCGGGCGGTTGTCACTCCGTCAGTCATTTGACGACAGACTTAAGGCTCCTACAAACAGGCGCGACACGCGATAAAATCGCGCGCGATTATATCGCGCGCGATTTTATCGCGTGTCGTGTATTTTCTTTTATTTTTTTTTTATTTGGAGTTACGAGTGGTTACGAGTTATATTTTCCCTCTTAATAAAATAAAAAATACTACATAATGTGTACTGAACTATGCAGTTTCATTTAAGATTTTAAGAATTATGTAATTGGTAGATCGCACAGGGTGTCGTCCGTGAAGAGTAGATCTTGGGTCAAGCCAAGTTGGCCACCACTGGTATATAATAATAGGAACCTATTTTATTTTATGGTTTGAACAAATGAACGAACGAAGAATGTTATCATTTCATAAATATTTTCACTGATACTCTGTTTCATATTGTTGAAAACCTTTTGTAAATATGACAAATTCGATTTAAATATTATTATTTGATAATACAATAAATGAGACATGAACCTCGTTTTTTTGTAATCTTATTTATTATCACAAAAGAATCTAAAACAGGTAAAAAATAAGTACCTATACTTATATTAAAGTAAAAACTTGAAATTAAAAATTAAAAGTGATGCGTCGACCAGTCGGCGAGAAATTTCCTTAAAAAGGAGACGCGCACTCGGGTCCCATGACCCGAGCGTTTCGACCCCAAACGGCTCAAAGCTGAAATTGCCCAAAAGGTTACAGTATTTGCGCCGCTTGAGGGTCTCAGTAGCCGCAGCAGCGGCGCCAGCACAGCCCGCCGTGCTAGGAACATGAGATGGCGCAAGGGTATTGGCACACGTTGCGTCCCACACCAGAGGCCTACCCACCTTCCAAGGCAACAACGTCATGCCGTCTGGTCTCTTCCCATCGTCACGTACCAAGCCGTTTGGTTCTAACACCGCTGGTACGCCGGCGGAGACAAGGGTTCGACGTATATCGTTGATGCTGGCGTGCCGTGCTATGCGACCGGCGCTCCTGCAGCAGGACAGGCCATGGTGCCCGAGACTGTCGACAGCTTCACCGCAGTGACATCGATGCGGAGCAACACAAGGTGCGTCCAAGCGGAGACACGTAGCGAGCCGAAACGATGAATCATCCATCATTGTGCCTATGGTGGATGATGGGAGCGCCTGAAGCCATAAGCCTGACTCCCATTCTCCCACAGCCAGCAGACGGGCACGCTCAACAGTATTACGTGACGTGTTTATAAGGGTATTCCGTATAATACTGCAGAGCGGCACGTCCCACCGTCTCTGGGAAGACGGGTTATCGGGCAAAACCGTATTGGGACAAGCCATTTTCCAAGCGTTCAACGCATCGGTCAAACACGGTACTTCAAAATCGACCAGTGAGGAAGATAAAATGTTCCTGGTTAATTTATCGGTACTATGGACCGAGGAGAGGAAGGCTGGTAAACTTATACTTGAAATTTTGCGGACGCCGAGACCGCCCAAGCGAATGGGTAGTGTGGCTTGCTGCCACGCACGGTCGTCCAGGGCCACATTTAGGATGGAAGTTAATGTGTTTCTAATAATTTGGTCTACTTTTTCTAAAAGTTGTGGATGCTTCCATAGATGAGAGATGCATCCATGCCCTTTGGTCGACGCTTCACGTGACCAGAGGGCTGGGTCGTTCTTTGGCCAAAGAATTAGCATTGCCATTCAACGTGGCAATGCTGCCAGTCTTCTGAGCACATTTCCGGATGACAGCGATGCGGACGAGTACTTCGACGCCTGATTTGTCCTTTATTTTTGTTTTTATTTGTATAGTAAGTTAGTTAGACTTTTAATTTAGTATCTAGTGTAAATAATTTGTAATAAAATAAGTTAATTATTTTCTATAATAAAGCATTATGCTCTTTTAAAGTGATGTGTCAATAAATAATTATTTATATGTAGATATACATATATATTTTTTATTTTAATCATTATCTATACTAATATAATAAAGCTGAAGAGTTTGTTTGTTTGTTTGTTTGTTTGAACGCGCTAATCTCAGGAACTACTGGTTCGAATTGAAAAAATATTTTTGTGTTGGATAGTCCATTTATCGAGGAAGGCTATAAATAACATCACGCTACGACCAATAGGAGCGGAGCATCAATGAAAAATGATGCAAAAACGGGAAAAAAATATTCCTTTTGAGAGCTTTCGTTGCGTACGCTGCGTAAACGGTTAAAGTTACGCAAAAATCATGTATGACGGAATTGTTTCCCTTTAAAAGTTCTAAAAAAAAGTCCGCGACAGCATATGTCTATCTTTTAAGGTTTACTCACTATAACCTTTTTTATGGTAATCAAATTTCTTCTAAACTAATGCATTATTTGCGAAGGTTTTTTTTTATAAACATGATCATGATCCTTATCAAAATAAATACGTTATTCATCACAAGTATTTAATGTTGAATAAAATTGCCCTTGACATCATTTGATTTCAATGAATATCTTAGGAGTTGCATAGTTTACAAGTAATATAGTCGCATAGTTTACAATATCTTAAAGTAATGGAATATATTTTTAACCGACTTCAAAAAAGGAGGAGGTTCTCAATTCGGATGTTTCTATTTTTTATTTTTTATGTATATTCGGGCATAACTCCCTCATATAATATGTATAGACAGACGGATTTGCAAATTTTTTTTTGTTCGAAATATTTTTATTCCCGAAATATTTTTACTCCGAAACTCATCATCAGATCTTTATGAAATTTAAATAGGACCAATTTAAATTTCATAAAGATCTGATGATGAGATTCGGAGACAGACAACGGAACTCTTCAATAAATGCCAGCAAATCAACCGCGATTGCTGCTATAGCATTATGCATTGTTTACGCAATCACACAACATAACATTACGCCTGTACCTTTGAAAGGGGTAGGCAGATGTGTTCAATAGCTTCCTGTCACTGATATTGACATACCAAGTAGTGTTATATGAATTTGTTTGGGGTAGGCAGGTACAACTAAAAAGTGAAAAATAAAAAAACAACCGACTTCCAAAAAAAAATACTACAAAGTGAAAAATAACTTTAATTTCGAAAGTCGGTGTCAAAAAATGAAAATACAGAACCAACGACACCGACTTCCGAAATTAAAGTTATTTTTTCACTTTGTATTTTTTTGGAAGTCGGTTGTTTTTTTTTGTCAACAAGTTTTTAGTAGGTTTTTTCCTGAAATTACCGCGGGTGAAACGGCTGGGCACAGCTATTATTAAATAAAGTTACCTTTAGCAGTTAATAGAACAGAAAAACAAACTGTTGTTTGTTTGAACACGCTAATCTCTGGAATTATCAATTATTTTTGCATTAGATTGTCCAATCCATGTGGAAAGCTTAATCACGCCAGGACTCTTTGGAGCTGAGCAAAAAGAAAAAGGTCAGGAAGAATGCTAAGAGAAAACGATGTGATAGCGCGGGCGGGTGATGCGATGCGATGGGTTGGGGGAGCAAGAAATTTCACGCGGACGAAGTCGCGGGCAGAGGCTAGTCACCATAATAAAAATGCACGAATTATCCTTAGGATCAAATAACACTTAGTTCAAATAAACCTCAATTGGATCCGAATTTATTTTATGACACGCCAGCCGAGCCAAAGCCTGTTCCAAATTGTTTACCTGAATTTAAATCTTTCTTTTAAATTACAAAATCTGAATCTCTACTTTGTAGTTTTATGTGAATAGTCCAGTCAAAATAGACATTTGACTTAGCCAAAATTCGCATAGAGCTGAAAATTGGCAGAGACGTTATATACATCATTATAAATGAAATGTCAAAAATCCCCTTCGATCCTACTTCTGCAAAAAAATTATTCAAGGTCAAAAGTACAAAATTAAGGTTTTTTTCCATTTTTCTCGAAAACAGTAAGTATTATCGTGAAAATAGATCAGACAAAAGTTGTAGATCATACAATTCTCTACAAAAATGGTCCAGTCACTTTTTCTCTTACGACTCACCATTCGTGAGATATCGCGGTTTTAATCATTAGAAAATTCATATTTCACATAATATGCACACATTTCCGCACCACCTATGAGAAAATAATGTACTTGGCGCATTTTTTTAACGTGGTTTCCCCAGTAGGTATACTCCACGATCTATTGTTATAAAGAAAGTTTGATCAGATCGTATCCTATTAATTGCAGGAATAGTAATATTGCTAATGATCAAAGTGGAATAGGTTGTTTTTCTACATGTTATATTGAAAGAAATACAACAGATGAAGATATTAATGAGGAGACAATTTGATGCATCCCTTTTCTTAGAACAGCGAACTTCTGCAAGAAGAAGAAAATAAAGACAAAGAAATAATTGTCGAAGTAGAATTAGACAATTATCTTATATAATGACATGTGGAAAAAAACAATCTATTCCACTTTACTCATTAGCAATATTACTACGATGATTCTTTCAATTAAAAGGATACGATCTGATCAAACTTTCTTTATTACAATAGATCGTAGAGTATACCTACTGGGGAATGATGATGATGATGGGACTCCCTTTCCCGCATTCGCGTTGTGCGTGGGGATTCTGTCTAACAGAGCCAGCCTAGCTCCGCCCAGAAGCACAGAAGCTTCCTGGGAGCTTCACAGGCTTCGCGGAGCGACCTCATTGTTCCGAGGATTTCTGCACGTTGAGAAGCCACAGCCTCGCAATCCAGGATGACGTGGGCGGCTGATTCCTCGGCATCAAGGCAGCCCCTGCAAAGGGGGCTGTCCGTGGCGCCTATGTTGAAAAGATCTTTGTTAAGGAGGTTGTGGCCCGTAATTGTACCTATTATTATTCTAAGGTTATTCCTACTCAGGCTGAGAAGTTTTTTGGTTAATCGCGGGTGTATCATTGGTAAAGCCAATTTTGACTGTCTACCTACAGTCTGTTGCCCGTGACCATCTGTTGTTATGAAGTTCGGTCGATCTTTGGCGAATCCACGAACGAAATTGTGAGAAAGGCAAAGGGAGAAGTGGGTACGGGCCTAGTACCCTCATATCAGAGCCTCTCTTCGCAAGTTCATCTGCAGCATCATTGCCCAGAGATTCACTGTGCCCTTTGATCCACTGGAGAGTAATACGATTAGACGTCGATAAACTCTCCAGAGCTAGATGGCACTCAAAAATTAGCTTATTGTTAGTTTGTTTGCTTCCTAAAGCTTTGAGCACAGATAGGCTGTCGGATAGGAATTTAATGCCATAGTTCCGGATGCCTAAGCGCTTTACTGCTGTTGCAACTTGTGTTAAGGCAACACATTCGCATTGAAAGATCGAACTATGTGTGCCTAGTGGTATGTGAAAGTTAATATTTAGGTCAAGGGAGTGTACGCCAGCACCTGAACCGTTTTGTGTTTTAGAGCCGTCTGTATAAATGCGCACTTCATTAACTCCTGACTGATCCCTTTCTTCCTGAACTGTTTGTATAATGTAGTTCTTGTTGAACATCGGTTGGTTTGGTGTTCTGTCACACGGGGCAGCGATGAGAGGCTGGTACTCAATCGCCCGGTCCAGGATTTTAGCGTGTGGACTGGTAATGTTTTTGCCCCATATGCCCAGATGCATTAGCCTGATGGCGGCTAGTGCCGCTTCCTGCTGTATGTACAAGTCAAGGGGAGTTAATTGAAGGGCTATCTCCATAACCTACTGGGGAAGCCACGTTAGAAAAGATGTACTAAGTACATTACCTCATAGGTGGTGCGGAAATGTGTGCATATTATGTAAAATATGAAATTTCTAATGATTAAAACCGCGATATCTCACGAATGGTGAGTCGTAAGAGAAAAAGTCACTGGATCATTTTTGTAGAGAATTGTATGATCTACAACTTTTGTCTGATCTATTTTCACGATAATACTTACTGTTTTCGAGAAAAATGGAAAAAACCTTAATTTTGTACTTTTGACCTTGAATATATTTTTTTGCAGAAGTAGGATCGAAGGGGATTTTTGACATTTCATTTATAATGATGTATTTAACATCTCTGCCAATTTTCAGCTCTATGCGAATTTTGTCTAAGTTACGACTTATTTTTGTCTATTTTGACTGGATTAGAAACAAATTACTTTTATTACAATAATATCGTGTAATGTCAGATGACTATAGTCTGATATACTGATCTCACAAAATGTATTGACATGATAAATGAATACTATATGAATTTGAGCAGTGGTTGCCAAGTGGTAACGGCCGCGACTTACGAGTTGTAGGTCGTAGGTTCGAACCCAGGCAGGCGCTTTACTTTGTGTAAATTATTTCATCACCACTGCTCACAAAACGGTGAAGGAAAACATCGTGAGGAAACCGGCATGTCCTAGAACCAAAAATTCGAAGACATGTGACATCTGCCAACCCGCACTGGGCCCGCGTGGTGGATTACGGCCCACTCCCTCTCACCGAGAGTAGGCCTGTGTCCCAGCAGTGGGAACATATAGGCTGATATGATGATATGAATTTAAGTCGTTCAGAATATTAAAGTAATGAAAATAAACTACCTACTATTAATAGTAAATAACAGTGGTACTATTACGTAAAAACCTCACCGTGAAAACTTGGGTGAAGTGAGCGTGGAGTGAGCTGTCAATAGTGTCAATTCCAAGTAAAAACAAACTCACTTCACTTAAGTTTTCACGGTGAGATTTTTACAGAATCGATCGGCTGGGTTGTGTCATCGCGCTTCTCTTTCTTTTCTATGCAGTCCGACAGTGACCGCGCTGTAGGACATATAAGCCCCTTAATACAAATGTTGAAATTGGCAAATAATTCACAAGGAATATACTTAGGTCGTCTGTTCTCATCATTAATTCGATTTTGTTTTGATTCCGTAAGTACCGCGGAGTCGGAAACGGCGACGCCCAACGGTACCTATCAGATTGTTGGACGTTGCGTAGAGGTGATGCGGTCGACTATTAGCGGAGTGTTGATTGCGGGGACACATCATCGCACCTGGCGCACACCGGCGGGCGGCGCGTCCTCGAGTCCTCGTTGCGAATCAAAGCGCGGACTTTATAATGCATAACAACGCTACTCGCTCTATTGATATTGTGCGAGGCTGCTGCCACCTGCGACGCCGCCTGCGTCGCCAGTGCTCACCGGCCGCGCGTCTGTTCTCGCCGTCGCCAGTGCTCACCGGCCGCGCGTCTGTTCTCGCCGTCGCCAGTGCTCACCGGCCGCGCGCCTGTGCTCGCCGTCGCCAGTGCTCACCGGCCGCGCGCCTGTGCTCGCCGTCGCCAGTGCTCACCGGCCGCGCGCCTGTGCTCGCCGTCGCCAGTGCTCACCGGCCGCGCGCCTGTGCTTGCCGTCGCCAGTGCTCACCGGCCGCGCGCCTGTGCTCGCCGTCGCCAGTGCTCACCGGCCGCGCGTCTGTTCTCGCCGTCGCCAGTGCTCACCAGCCGCGCGCCTGTGCTCGCCGTCGCCAGTGCTCACCGGCCGCGCGCATGTGCTCGCCGTCGCTAGTGCTCACCGGCCGCGCGCCTGTGCTCGCCGGCCAGGCGGCTCCAGCTTTTAGGAAGAACGTTGTAATAAATCATCCGTAATATTAGTAAATTGGCGTTGTTTATTATTGTTACGTCACGTGTTTACGGTTCGCCAACACGCCACTATTCTCATGTGTTCGGAGTATTTTAATACGCACCAGCATCATGGCGGACGCTTATAATCCATAAAAACAGAAGACCTACACTACTTACACTACACTACTACTTACTGACATTGACAGTGCCTTTATGTCGTAGCAGTAAGGACGGCTTTCGTAGTGCAAGTGCTACCACTGATGTGCGCACTATACGTTTCACCTCCCTATCTTTTACAACTTTATGATAAAATTCAAAGGGGACTGTGACATGTATACTAGGTATACATTTTTTGGTGGCAGGCTTGCGTATCACATTCAGGTGCGTGTGTGCTAGCAAGGCCGGATTAACCATCTCGGGGCCCCTAGGCACAGCTCGTTTCGGGCCCCCCCCTTTTTCATACCACAACAACGCAATTTGGAAATTTTTACTGTCTACATTACGAAATAGAATGAAGGTACCATCATCATCAACAACAGACTTCAGTCATCACATTGCAAGGGTATACGCCTTTCTTCAAGTGAAAACACAATCCCCTTTTTTTTTCTTTTTTTAATCGGGAGTGCTGGGCCCCTGGTCATAGTGGGCCCCTAGGCACTGGCCTAAAGTGCCTTATGGATAATCGGCACTGTGTGCTAGGGATCACGCTGTGAATGTGTTATGTGCTTCCTAGGATTTAGTAGTACCTACTTAGACTTAATTGTAGAATGATCTGGCTATTTGTAAACAAATATTTTAAAAACTACAGACCTTATAGTATGGCCCCTCAGTTCTCAAAGACCACCAGTCAGATGTCGGAAAGTTACTTAAAAAACCGGTCAAGACGAGTCGGGCTCGCGCACCGAGGGTTCTGTACCATCATGTTTTTAATTTTTCATCGGCGAGGCCTATTCGTCAGAGAATTTTAACACTGCGCACTTGACCGATAGTGGAACTAATGTAGCTTTTGTTGATGATTTCTGAAAAGTGTGCTATTTAGAGACTTCGTTTTATTTTTCCTGTAATCTTTACATAAACTTCTATCACATAGAATTATTGCAGATTTTTCTCTTTGCAAACTTCGGAGATAGTGGAACTAATGTAACTTTTGTTGATGATTTCTGAAAAAGCATGTTATTTAGAGACATCGTTTTATTTTTCCTATAATTTCATAAACTGCTATCACATAGAATAATTTCAGAGTTTTCACTATGCAAACTTCGGAGATAAGGAGGGAACGGTATTTTTTCTTAAAATTTTCATCAAAAGTCAAAAACTATGCGGCCTATAAAAAAAGAAATGTTTGAGAATGTGCAAACTGCGCTCTTTCATATGATATCCCACGTGCCCTAGTAGCCCCACTTCGAATTTATCAGAAACCCCTTTCAGTTCCTGTTGCAAAATAAATATACATATTTTTATTCCTTTCTTATTAGCAAAATAGTTGGGCAAACGTCATCTAAAGCTATTCTTTTCAAGTTGATAGCATTAGTAGTTCTTGAGATATCCAGCTGTGACAGACGGACAGACAGACAGAGACTGATTCGCACATAAGGGTTCCTTTTTACCATTTTGGTACGGAACCCTAAAAAAGACTTTTGCAAATCCATCTATATGTGACGGAGTTATGCCCGAAAATACTAATAATAATAAACATCCGAATTGAGAACCTCCTCCTTTTTTGAAGTTGGTTAAAATACAGAAAGAACGCTAAGCGATAGCGCTATATAGAAATAGCGCGGATACATTGTCATTCTGTAGGGATGGGAGGGGTGTTTGATTAGTAGAAAGTAAAGAAAATGCGAAATTCACGCGAACGAAGTCGCGGGGGATTTGCTAGTCTATACCTAGGTACTAGGCCAGGCTCCCAGCGGTTGTAGCGTGATGTTTCGTTTTCGCTTCTTTCCGCCTTCTTTTATGTTGGCACGGCTCGTAAGGGTCGCAGCACGATGTTAATAGCCTTTCCATCTTTCTTTTTAACCGACTTCAAAAAAGGAGGAGGTTCTCAATTCGGTTAAATATGTTTTTTTACCTCGGGGCTTTTATTTCATGCCGATTTGCAAAATTCTTTTTTTATTTGAAAGGATATAATTATGAATAAATTAAGATTGGTCCTATAGAAATTTCATCAAAATCAAACTTATACAAATACAAGACTATAAATACAAAAGCCGCTTATTATCACAATTAGCATGTTATACATCATTAAGACGTGTTTGGGGCCTCCCTTTAAGCAAACAATGCCTGTATTCAGAAACTCCGCTCTTCCATAACATTGCCGTATTATACCTACTTTTAAAAAAATCAGTCACTCAAAGTCAATTTTAAATCAGTTCAGTAGTTTGGTTTTTAAACCAAAATTACTGGTAAAAATTCAAGAACCGATTTAGATGTAATGTAATTAATTAATTATTATTGTACGTATTTAGATGCCTATAGATATAGTTTGAGTCCCGGAAAGGACATAGGATAGTTTTTATCCTGATATTCCCACGTTATTGACACTTATGCGGGTGACACCGCGGGGCGCTGCTAGTGATGTTATAATAACTTCCTGTCCTTGTCTCATTGATATAGTGTTCAACGAAGTGGAAAATATTTTGTTTTCCAAAAAAATAACAACCAACTTCCAAAAAACACATCTTCAAGGCTCCTACAAACAGGCGCGACACGCGATATAATCCTGCGCGACACAAAGGCACCGCTCCTTGCGCGACTTGCCGTGCCTTTGTGTCGCGTGTCGTGTCGCGCCTGTTTGAAGGAGCCTTCAGTCTACACAGTGAAAAATAACATTAATTTCGGAAGTCGGTGGCAAACAACGAAAATGTGAACCCAACGACACCGACTTCCGGAATTAGCGCCGCCATCTTGTTATTCAATATTTTTCTAAAAAACAATTGACGAAAGTTTTCCAACAGCGCCCCTCTGTCAATATGATTCGAGCGCCAAAAAATGTTTAGCAGTGCACTTACTTACATATGTCTCTGTAATTATTTAGTACCTACTTAATTAATTATAACTTGATGTGCGCTTTTATAACTGCTATCGTGACGATATTATGGTAGACGTCCACGGCATCACGATAACACCAGGAAGTAAAAGGAATGGAAATAGTATAATTGAAGACGCTTTCTCATTTCCGTCCACAATAACGTTAATTGTGTGCAAGTATTTTCATACATTTTATAGACGTGGACGTCCACGATAATATCGTCACGTTAGAAACCATAAAAGCGTGCTATGGGTTAAGGTAAAACCTTTATTGTATGATAGATTCTATATGAAGTAGCGGAGAGCCGCTTCCTCCTCGGAACATACCTACAGACTGAGACGGGTTCAAACAAAACTGATGAGTCGGAATAGAACAGTCGTCGCCTAATCAAAATATTTAGTTCTATTGATCGACCCTCCATCTACCATCACTCTACCATCTGGCTTTTGGCTAAACAGTAGTATAGGTACGTACTTACCTAAAGATATTTTCGTATTCTGCATTGCATTGGAGCGATGACTACCACGGGTACGGAGTCGCGGCCACAGCGAGTTTGTAATACATTGTAACATGTAGTTGGAGTATGTAAGATACGTTTTCTCTGAACAATACTTAGTATGAATCGTAGTTCAATACTTAATACGAACATACGAGTACCTACATGAGTGGAAAAAAAAGAAAGTGGTTTTAACGTCCGCTAGTCTTGCTTCGATCATTTAAAATCTCTAAAGAGGTGTTCAAGCGATGGCACATTATGGACACGGATGGAGGGCAGCGAGTGGCCTTCCAGCAGGAAAGGGTTGGCCGCGCGGCACGACGCGGCTCGCTGAGAGCCGCTGCCGGCGCGGCGGCGGGTCAACGACCGGCACACGCAAGCTTTTTCACGTGATACGATTAACGTCGCGAAGTAGGTCAGCAGAGCAGTGCACCGCGCGCCCCGCGCCAGCACGCTCTGCGCATCGTGCACCGCCTAGCGCCCGCCACCACACGCCACCACACGCCACCACACGCCACCACGCGCCACCACAGCGCCACCACATCGCCGTGCGCCACCACGATAACATCTGCTTCTGTAGCTACTTACTTACCCGGACGTTACAACGACACGATAGTACGCCCGCTGGAGGTGCATTCCTTATAACTTAGGTATAACAATAACGTACGATTTAACTTTCTGCTTCTAACAAATCCATGTTCTTACACAGACCATTCTGTTTGTATTGATCCAGAGGGCGCAGGAGGCAGTTCGTAAGCGAACCACGTTGCAAATGACGCCACCGCTGGTCACTCTAGAGCTGGTTGTTAGTTGGCAATAGCTTTACGTTAATAATATTTGGACTATATCCGACGTCATTTATTTTTCCAGTCTTTGGAGGTTTTCTAATGAACAAGGCCTGTGCCATAATATGCCACCAACTAACTACCATTTATTATATTAAGGCTCCTTCAAACAGGCGCGACACGACACGCGACACAAAGGCACCGCAAGTCGCGTAACGAGCGGTGCCTTTGTGTCGCGCGCGATTATATCGCGTGTCGCGCCTGTTTGTAGGAGCCTTTATATGGACATAGGAGATAGTGCCACAATCAGCATGCAGGGCAAACAAATAGTGGTCGCAAGAGGCTACGGGTTCTGTATCCTGCGTCATACGGGTTCTGTACCCTCCGTCATGCCACGCGCTGGTGACCTGGTGTATGGTTTATGCTTACGAGTGTACCTACGCATAAAGGTTTATTTAATAAACTCCCAAATACCTAGCAACAGTACCTACATTATAACAAAACTATAGTTAAAGACGACACGTGACGTCGATGTCTCGAAGCCCCGCTACGTAGACAGAAAGCAATACTTAGGTAAGTACCTGATCAACAATATCAAACACAATAGAATTTACTGAAGAGGAAAACTTGTCGATGTTCAGCAATTTCCGGCGATCGAGGGACAAGTTATCTCATTTAGCGTCGCTGTGGGAGGTGATCACGCTCATTAGCTCGCAACCATGTTACGCTGCTCGCGTCACCACACCACTCCCGCCCTGCCGAGCGCCGACAGCGCACCACACACACGCACACACATATGCGCCACTCGAGCACGCTACACACACAACACCCGGCGAGTGTCCAAGACTCGAGCACAGTAGGTATAAAGACACTCGAGCGAGCGTACGTAACGATGGAAAATTATTTGATTGTGGTAGCGGGAGGCGCGGGAGGCGCGGGTGGCGTGGACAGCGCGGACGGCGTGACGTCCACAATTTATTAAATTGACACGTCATGTTTATTCAGTCACTTCATCAGACATGTCTACGTGAAGCTGTCACCGTTATCAGAACACTTCTCTTCAGAGTGGATAGGTGCAAAGGTGCGCGCGTGTCACATGTGTCACGTGTGTCACACAAACACTCCCCGTGTTTGTGTGACACGGACGGAGTGTACAAATGAACGCTCGAGTCGCATTCGTCTATTAGATCCTTAATTAGGCGCAGACGTTGCTGGGTACGGATTAAAGCTTTGTACCCCACGATACAAGGATTAAGTATCTCCATTTGACTCCTTGAGGACTCACAGGCTTTAGTTGACCCATTATGAAAGGTTTTACAACCCGTCTAACGAGTCGTCTCGGGTTCGGGAATGCCATGTGCCATATAAAAGTTCTTTCAGAGTTTTATGTGCGGTGTAGCTACGGCGCGGGGCTTGGTGTAGCTACACGAGGACACGGTACGGGGCTCGGTGTAGCTACACGAGGACACGTCACGGGGCTGGGTGTAGCTACATGAGGACACGGCGCGGGGCTCGGTGTAGCTACACGAGGACACGGCAAGGGGCTCGGTATAGCTACACGAGGACACGACGACGCGGGGCTCGGTGTAGCTACACGAGGACACGGCACTGGGCTCGGTGTAGCACCTACATAGACATTAAGGAACTTACTGAATGAAAAATAACTTTTCAACACATTTGCTCGTAAATGCAGTGTATTAAACACGCGTGCTTTTTACTTTATGCACTTTTTTTAATCTCATCAAAGAGACTTCATGCCAAAAGGAATCCGCGGGCCATAATTCAGTTTTTTTCAGTTAATTGTCCTTGGTCCCAAAATGAACTAAAATTTATTTACTTACATTAAATTACACACACACACACACACACACACACACACTTACATTACATTCATTATTCATTTTTTTTTTATTTCATTCATTATTTTTCATTACCTACATTTATTTACATTATAGGCTGATTATGATTATGATGATGACATTAAATTGTCCGTGGTCCCTCCCGGAACGAAACGGAAAAGAACCTGACTGGCGTTATTTGTATTATTACGGATTCTCACTGAACGAATGTATATTTCTCTATGCCAATAATACTTTCTAATTCCATGCTAACTAAACTACAATTTGGCATACGACACTACGATCAGTCTAAACATTATTTTGTGTTTATTATATTTTTATATTACCAGTGCCTTTATTTACACATGCGCGCGTATCGCTAGCGCTGCGCGCGGAACAACAAAACCAGCGCGCCATTTTCCATACAAGTTAATAACAATACTAATCTGTTTTTTCCCTCGCAAGTGTGTTGAAAAACGTCGTATGAAACGCGTGTTCATTGATCATTACACACTCGGCTTCCATATCGCTCTCGCCTACGGCTCGCGCGAGCCGTAGGCGAGAGCGATAATACCACCTCGGATGCAATGATCAACATAGCATACATGTATCATAAATTCATAATGTACTATTACCTAATTTTGGAAGTCGGTGTCGTTGGGTTCTCATTTTAGTTGTTTTCCACCGACTTCCTTCTTCCTTTACAATAAAAAAAGAATTTTGCAAATCGGCTTTTATATCGGAGTTCTGAGGTAACAAACATAAAAAATACAAAAAAAATAACAGTGGCACTCCGAGAGTGCCGACAGAAGTGAAAACTTTAACAATTACGTGTGTATTTTTCTAGTCGTCTTTTAAACAAAACACGCGCGGTGTCGGATACGGTAATAGTGTCGAGAGTTCAATAGTTTTTTCCCATCTCAAAAACTGCCCAACGCGCTTAAGGAAGATTTCACTTAAAAAAAACAACTGAATTGATAACCTCCTCCTTTTTTTTTAATTGGTTAAAAATAGGCATAAGTTAGGTCTATTTTAAACTATATTCGTGTAGCTTGCTGCCGCCTGCCAGTACCAACCTATAGCTAATAAAAAAATGTGATGTGTATTATTTTGGCGGGCTTGTGTTACATTCAGGCGCCTCGTATTCGTATGCAAAGCTGGCATTTTTCAGAATCACTCGCTTCGTTCCCGACAGATAACGTTTGTCTCAGTACCTAACGAATCGGCGGAAGCTCGTAAAGCGGTGACCCCGGAGGCTATTATTCTCTCATATGTATGTTACCTAAATATTATATACTTAAGTATTTGAGTGCTAAGAATATCGCGCGAATGTGAATTATGTGAATATACAGGGTTATTGGTAAAACATAAACAATCTCTTAAGAGGTCATTGTACTCGTCACTATGAACAACTTTTACCATGGGACCAAACACGAAATCGCAAAAAAAATCACCTGTTCCCTACATTTATTTAACTCGTCAAAATGTAGTAGGAACAGCTGCTTTTTTTTCGCAATTTCAGGTTTGGTCCCATAGTATTTGTTCATAATGATGAGTACAATGACCTCTTAAGAGGTTGTTAGTGTTTAGCAATAACCCTGCATAGGCGATTGGGGTTGCAAAGTAAAGTGAGCTTCAAAACGACTGAAAACTTTAATTATTCCATTATTATCTACTTATTATATCAAAGTTATATGCATTTACTTTGCAACGTGGTTGAGAGGGACCCGAGAGGCCCCGAGAAGGGCCCGAGGCTAAATAATAACAGCCGCACAGGTCGATCGATCAGGTTAAGCTACGCTTGCCGCGGTTGGTCTGTGGATGGGTGATCATTTTTACATACCGAGACCCCTCCGTGCCTCAGAAAGCACGTTAAGCCGTTGGTCCCGGCTGTCATTCGTGAATCTTTGACAGTTGTTACGGGTAGTCAGAAGCCCGAAAGTCTGACAACCAGTCTTACCAAGGGGTATCGTAAAACCCAGTAACTTGACTGTGAAGGTCAGATAGGCAGTCGCTCCATGTAAAGTACTGGTATTCAGCGCCGTCGTCTAACAATTAGGTACTGAAACGGTCGAAACATAGGCGATAACATTATGTTATTGTTAGTTTATAGGTAGGCTACACTTTAACGTGAGTATAAGCACCAATTAATGAAACAAATTGTCACTTGGTGAACCGGACTAAATAATGATCTTCTAGGTGTCTAGCATCGAGGAGGTTCACAGTGTTCACACACATTAAGGATTACATGAAGCGCGGTCACTGTCGGACTGCATAGAAAAGAAAGAGACGCGCGATGACACAACGCTGCTAATTTATTGCAAAATATGAAGCAATTATTTAATTACAACAAATATATTGTTTGGACTAAAAAATTAAAACTCTAGTATTTTAGTATGTTGTTTTTAGAATATTCTGACAAAAATCAGAATGAATGTATATGTATGATTTTTATTGTAAACAGAAAGTTTTTAGAGGTATCTTCATGATTTTTTTCTATCGTATCAAATTACCTAGTTGTAATATGTTTTCAAAACACACTATCTACCTAGCATATATCCTGAAGAACATCATATATTTTTCTGATTTTGTATACTGTAGTCGATCATATACTTGTATTGTTTCTAAAACTTGCGTTTTTTGAGTTTAGGTCCTGTAAGCCGCTTAACACCCCACGACCGTGCAATGCGCCGGCTCTCGAGCCTCATCTCCAAGATTTCAGTTTGCAGACTGCTTACGCAAGTTTCATCCGATTCGATTTAATAATGAATCGAACGTCGAGAGCCGCACATCACGCGTCAACTCATGCGTTATAATCCGCGCCTCTTTATAGCCAGCAAAGGTGCAGCGTCGCACATCACGCGTCAACTCATGCGTTATAATCCGCGCCTCTTTATAGCCAGCAAAGGTGCAGCGTCGCACATCACGCGTCAACTCATGCGTTATAATCCGCGCCTCTTTATAGCCAGCAAAGGTGCAGCGTCGCACATCACGCGTCAACTCATGCGTTATAATCCGCGCCTCTTTATAGCCAGCAAAGGTGCAGCGTCGCACATCACGCGTCAACTCATGCGTTATAATCCGCGCCTCTTTATAGCCAGCAAAGGTGCAGCGTCGCACATCACGCGTCAACTCATGCGTTATAATCCGCGCCTCTTTATAGCCAGCAAAGGTGCAGCGTCGCACATCACGCGTCAACTCATGTGTTATAATCCGCGCCTCTTTATAGCCAGCAAAGGTGCAGCGTCGCACATCACGCGTCAACTCATGCGTTATAATCCGCGCCTCTTTATAGCCAGCAAAGGTGCAGCGTCGCACATCACGCGTCAACTCATGCGTTATAATCCGCGCCTCTTTATAGCCAGCAAAGGTGCAGCGTCGCACATCACGCGTCAACTCATGCGTTATAATCCGCGCCTCTTTATAGCCAGCTTTGCGTATACTGTGAGATTGTCCCTTCCCCTATAGTGTGATTGTTATATTTACGTAACAATCATAAGTAATTTGAGCACTTACTAGCTCTCGTGATGTTCTCTATGTTAGGTACAAATATATAATTAGTTATATGATGTTACGTAACGTGTGCAAGAAATGTGTCTATTTTATCACTTAACTGCTCAATTAACTAAACCTGTCCTAACGTAGGTTTTTTATTGGAGTATCTAAAATCTCGAGAGCATTGAAATTGTAACCCTCTGTAAATGTATCCTAATATTCGTTATCCACCTAACAAAGTTAACAATGATAGAAATGAATATACGACCGTAACGGTAGCAGTTATGTTGCAGTAACATGTTTAGTGCAACGACAGCCAGCCCCAAGTATTGGGCGGGCGGGCAACACTTAGGGCGCTACGGGAAACGCTGCCCCTATATTAGCATACTATACGTATTATAGGTACGTATGTCAGAACGCAAAACTCGAGACGAGCATTATTCTGACAAATAAAAGACAAAATATTCACGAGCCACGGATGTTGAGCAAAAAGGAGCTTAGCATTAACATACGTGCGCCGCGTCCACCAAGGCCTGGGGGTCCCGCGGCCACAGAGGCCCGGGGGCCGCGTGCCGCACCACCTCACCTACCTTATGTACAATCTTACCAAGACTGCAAGTCTAAGGCATATCCACTAGCTTTATGCCCGCAACGTTGTCCGCTTACTTTTCGAATGTTCCTCACATAAACTTCAACACTTGATTGATTATGTTTAAATATAAATATGCTCCTCCTCAGGGTTTAAGCTAACTTCGCCCACTTCTCATCAACATCGGCGCGCCGGTTGAGCCGTGTAAAAACCTAACATAATAATAGCTCTTTATGAAAGCTATGCAACACAGTTCTTATCACATTTAATTCAAGCCTTGTAAAGTGTGCTTGTGACACTTGGTGGACGTCCACGTTCATGTCATCTCTTATTCCGACGTCATGACGACCCTGTGACCATCAACGTAATAATGATCATGATTAGTTCCACTCGGATGTCACATACCTCGCCGGGCACCCACCATACTCCGACTTACCGGCCAACTGATAAGTTGACCTTTTTTACTAAATGCGGGAACAGGTACAGGCATACATCAAGTGCGACGAGGTTTATCTTATCGAAGCGAACTGAGATCATTAAAATATCATCTTAGGAAGCGGATCCGGATATCAAAATTACGGATACTAAACTGACATGTAGTCAGTCCAACATTATGTTGTACTTACAAAGTGATGATTCGTCTCAACGAGCTGCATATCAAGTAGCGTGTATACGTACAGTGAACAATGTCAGCACAAGACCACGAGGAGTTTCGGCTTGACGGACGCTCTACGGCAACGATTGGAGGTTGACCTCAATTCCGCGGCGACCGCTCGCTTCCTCAAAGGAAGCCGCCTCTCGCCTGCACCGGGTGCCCGCCGCGCGCCGTGCCGATATCAGCCTATCACTTGCACACCTATTCCTGCTTATTACGACCTCACTGTCTCCAATCTACTTATCGTTGATACCCAGCCGAAAATATGTTTGACTTTTGAGCCTACGAAGTTGGATTTCATTATTCTCACTATGAACAGTGCAAAATGTGTGCAAATTAATATTAACTACTTATAGGCTTTGAAACTTTTCACACTGCGAAACTGATCTGATTGGAATCGTAACGATTTCCAACAAAGACAGCAATATCTGTTATAGTGTTCACAATTCACAATAAACATTAAACGTACGTCCGCCCTGCAGGCAGGTAGGTACAGGTACCTACTACACAAGCTCCGCCGAACGAACTATAATGTAACGGCTAATAAAATATAGGTAATATTATAGAGAATTAGCAAGAAAGGCGCTGATATTATCGGCTGTTATGCATGTGTGTAATAAGTTCGCAAGAAATAAAAAATACATATTCTTATGACTCAGCTGAAATTCAATGAAGTCAGTCATGGTCAGAGATAATGGAACACTGCGAGATGTTTTAAATGCGGAAAGAAATAATAAAATGATAATATATTGTTATTTGATCGCATCAGGGTCGGCAGCGGAGTCGCCGGCACATGTCCCGAGAGTGGCAGCGTGAGGGCGGAGGGCGGCGGCGGCCGTCGATACGGCGGAGCGAGGGGCGGCAGTGCGAGGCGCGCGCGGCAGCCGACAGCCGCCCGCATGCTCCGCGCGCACCGGCCGCGCCACGTGCCCGCCGCGCCGCGCGCGTGTCGCCTGCAGCGCCAGCCGCCTGCCGGCACCGGCCAGCAGCTGCCCGGTGGCGCTGCCGCGTGCCGCCGAGCGCCCGCAGTAGTGGAGCGGCTGTGTCGCGGCACAGGCGCGCTCCCACCACGTCGCGTGTTTACACTCCGGTGACAGGCCCCGCGGGCTCTCCACCTGACACTAACAGCGTTACCGGCTTCCGAGGCACTCCCACTAATAGGTACCCATGTTACATTATTCACTCATTACTGCTACAGAACTTGTGGTATGAACAGCTGGGACAATACAAGCGATATATATGCGGAATGTACTAAAACGGAACCTGTAAATGAATTTCAAGCAGAGAGCAGTGAATAACAAACCGGTGCATAAAATCATAATTTAATATGTTCCGCGTTCCAAATTAGATTTGCTTAAACAATCGTAACGATTTACCAAAATTCATGTGGTATTTTAGACACGATGAATGAAACTAAAAGTTTAGCAAAATCGGTGCTGGAGAATTCACCTTCGTGGAGTTTACAAATCGTTTTTAAATAAGTCTAGACGACTATCAGCTTTTTAGATGGAAAATGAAAATTTTACCTCTGGGGCTGTGAATATAAGCGAGAACGTATAATTCAGAAACACGGCACAATACCAACTCGGATATAAAACTGGAAGAATTGACGAGCCGGCAAAAAAATGAACAGATTTAAAAACACACCTGATTTATATCCCCACCGATACCGGAATATAGTTATAGCTCAGCGTGTGTGCTGCGCCCGAGGCTGCTCCTGCTTGAGTCACACACTTCATCATTTGTAAAGCTCTGACTTTTAGCCTCGTTCCTATCTTTGTTTACCTATTGGGAACACAAAGATAGGAACTGCTGCTGGCAAATCCACGGTAGACAGAGGTCTCAGTTTACGGGGGTTTATTAAGCTCTAGCAGTACATCTTGAGTTCTTGACTAACCGTTACATTGTTCCGATCACTCCACCAGCATCACGCGCTTCAGCCAGCTGCCCACTCTTGGCTAGGTTTAGTAATATGTAAGCTTACATATAGGTAATCATGTCTTCATAATCTCAAATTGTTTCAATACTCAATAATTTATTTGCATTCCACAATGTGTACCTACTTATAATTGTAGTATCATGATGGACCTTGTCGAACAACAACATCTTAGAAGAGAAGAAGCTTTCATAAACTTAGTCTATCAGTCTTTTGAACTATAGAATTAGATCAGAAGACTGATAAGCCAATTTTTTTTATTATTTTTATATTAGTATAATATGGTTTTCAAGAATACATTGCGCTTTTACGCTCGAACAAATTGATGTTTGTTAAGCAGCGAATCGGCAAATCGGTATTATTCCGGTCGAATCCCCAATTCTGATCCCCTGCTAGTTATTCTTGTTTTAATTTCTGTCAGATCCACACCAGCAGGGGATCCGACTGGAATAAGTCATAATAATAAGAACGGCATTAATGACTTTCATATAAATTGAACGCCATCTGCACGGTAGTATGTACGTAACGATGGATTCATGCCTACCCTACTAAACATTAGCTTCACCCCCTTGCAGAACGGGGGTAAGTGTGTCACGCGGTCTCGAGTCTAGTACAATCGGCCCATGAGCCCATCACTGGTCGTCGTGTCGGCGGAGTCGCCTGCGGGACCATAACATAACGTTATACGACCATTACTCGTCCTGCCGCCATCACTGATTTTATTACTATAATAACCCCTTTTACTTCGAGCACTTTTAGGATTGTTTCTCTGAGAATCTGACCATGTCGAATGTAACATTTATCTGACACTGCAGGAGCCTAGCTCTAATTGGCTGCGAAACGTGTGCGAAACGCTCGCTCGGTGCAATGCTGGACCAGCACTCATGTTAGTTAACCTATAGTGTTGGGGGTTAGCTATCTGTGATTAAATCTATTGGTAATAATATTCGTTCAATATTAACTAGGTTTCAGAAACGGAATTATAAAGCTTCGTATTTAAAAGTTAAATTAGTGAATTAAGAGTGTTGTTTTTAGAGTGCACAGTTAGGAAGAAAGAGGCGGCCTAATCAGTAACGGCCTTCCCGGCATAAATAACAAGTACTTGATGAAGCCGCTTGTCTCGCAGCCGGATCATATCACACCATAGAACAGTGACATAGTTGGCTGATAGCTGTGTGTGTTCAGTAATCTGAATGAATTACGATCCGCAACAACCGCAACAAATGTACATCTACAAAAGTAATTACTTGTAGCGGCGCTGTGCTCGCCGGGATCACTGTAACACTAATTAATTACGGGCCGTGCTTAGCAATTGTCTACCATACCATGGATATTATTACCGTGACCATACTGTCCATACTTAATGGAAATAAAACCTTTCACGCGGGTTTTTATTTTCTCTTTCAAGGATGAGAAAGCTCTCAATCAATCGATATGCGGCAGGTGGGTTGCAAAAAGCTGTATGTAGTATAAAAAAGTTAATTGGCTTTTATGGAAGCTATTCCTTTGTCATCCGTCTTCAACGACCCCCATGGGAGTCAGTGTGCTGGCAGGTCGCCCCCACCACGCACTCAATAGATACCGCTTCATTGTCAGTTGCCGACCGCGGTGAACTGCGGAAAATTGAACAAACTGCGTCTGTATACATGTACTCCTCTAATATAAACGTATCTACTCTTTGCAGTAATAAAAATAACTTTTATGGACTATGTCGCTTTGTTGTTTCAGTATTGTGTATGCATGTTGTACAGGTTAGCGCCGGCACTAATACGTTTATCTTTTGTGAAGCTTTTACGGAACGCAGCTCGTTGCTCGACGGCGAGTTCAAAGAAAAAAAACAATTCTTTTAATGTCCCGCCAGAGGAATAGTCGTGACATTGTTTTCAGTTAGTTTACCTGTCAGTTCAGAGTTCAGGGACTGGGTGGCAGTTACTCAACTAGACGCGATCGGTTTTCACTGGCTCGGATATTTAATGTTAGGTATCGACTCATCATCATCATCATCATTTCAACTGATAGACGTCCACTGCTAAACATAGGCTTCCCCCAAATATCGCCACTGCGATCAGTTCTGTGCTTCTCGCATTTAGCGGATTCCTGCAGCCTAAGGTCCACCTTATAGGAGCCCTTTCAACGCTACGTCTTCCGGTAGGCGGTCGCCACTCCAGAACCATTCGGCCTCGTCAGCCATCTGTTCTGCGAGCAATGTGTCCTGCTCTCTTTTTTTTTGTGTCGGTTACCTTGGTTCGTCTTCGGATCTTTTCATTTCTGATTCGATCACGCAGGGAAACTCCAACCATAGCCCTCTCCATTGCCCTTTGGGTGACTTTCAGTCTAATGAGGGCCATTGTGAGCGACCATGTTACAGTTCCATAGGGTCATCACTGGCAACTGGCACTGGCACAGGCAAAAGGGCCTGTGCGTGTTGACGCACAGGCCCTTTACAGTCCAGAACCTTGAAAACATCCGCCAATGCACAGGTGAACAGTTTCGGAAAGATAACGTCTCCCCGTCTCACACCTTTCTGCTGAGGGATAGGTTTCCAGGTCTGGGCCTGGAGTCGGACTGACATCGTACAACATCGTTTTCGTACAGACACTTCAGTACCTCGATGTACAATAGTACGATATGTACGATACGATCAGGCAGTTTGAGTAATTTATGTGGCCTACCCAAATGTCCTTTCTTTGGTATTGGTCGTCGAATCGTTGAGCTTCTTAAGTCTTGAGTTGAGCTGCACGATTTCTGACAAATGCGTGCACTGACTGGACAGGTCCTCTCAATCTGTGTGGTTCTTTCCTCAAAAGACAATCTCAGACATCGATCTACATGGTCTTCATACAACCTGACCAAGATTATGTCTGGACTTTAAAAGAGACTGTGACCTTTGAGTTTGTTTCGGCCTTTTTTCTCAGAGTAGTCAGATAGGAAACGGCGACCTCATCTAGTTTTAAAAAAACATGATTGACGTGTAAAAGTGTTTGTGCAAACCTACTTACAAAAATAATAGTTATTTGTTATACAAGAAACAACAATGCAGTTGCTTTTTAACCGCGTGCTCAATTTTGATGACCGAGCAAGCGAAGGATTCTAAAATTTAGGATCCTGAGCGTTACGTATTGGATTATGTTAAGTACCTAATAGTTAATTAATAGTAGATACTGAATGTGCAACTGACTTACTTTTGCCGCCAAATATACGGAATCAGGTGCTACGTTAAGAAACTTTTCAATTTCAGATGCTGTGAAAACCTTCGATTTTTTTGGTTGATGACCAGATGAGGCTCTTTTTAAAAATGCCACTAATAGTCCAGTCAAAATAAACATTTGACTTAGCCAAAATTCGCATAGAGCTGAAAATTGGCAGAGACGTTATATACATCATTATAAATGAAATATCAAAAATCCCCTTCGATCCTACTTCTGCAAAAAAAATTATTCAAGGTCAAAAGTACAAAATTAAGGTTTTTTCCATTTTTCTCGAAAACAGTAAGTATTATCGTGAAAATAGATCAGACAAAAGTTGTAGATCATACAATTCTCTACAAAAATGGTCCAGTCACTTTTTCTCTTACGACTCACCATTCGTGAGATATCGCGATTTTAATCATTAGAAAATTTATATTTTACATAATATGCACACATTTCCGCACCATCTATGAGGTAATAATGTACTTGGCGCATTTTTCTAACGTGGTTTCCCCAGTAGGTATCCTCCACGATCTATTGTTATAAAGAAAGTTTGATCAGATCGTATCTTATTAATTGCAAGAATAGTAATATTGCTAATGATCAAAATGGAATAAGTGGTTTTTCTACATGTTATATTGAAAGAAATACAACAGATGAAGATATTTATGATATTAATGAGGAGACATTGATGCATCCCTTTTCTTAGAACAGCGAACTTCTGCAAGAAGAAGAAAATAAAGACGAAGAAATAATTGTCGAAGTAGAATTAGACAATTATCTTATATAATGACATGTGGAAAAAAACAATCTATTCCACTTTACTCATTAGCAATATTACTACGAGGATTCTTTCAATTAAAAGGATACGATCTGATCAAACTTTCTTTATTACAATAGATCGTAGAGTATACCTACTGGGGAATGATGGTGATGATGGGACTCCCTTTCCCGCATTCGGGCCGTTGTGCGTGGGGATTCTGGCTAACAGAGCCAGCCTAGCTCCGCCCAGAAGCACAGAAGCTTCCTGGGAGCTTCACAGGCTTCGCGGAGCGACCTCATTGTTCCGAGGATTTCTGCACGTTGAGAAGACACGGCCTCGCAATACAGGATGACGTGGGCGGCTGATTCCTCGGCATCAAGGCAGCCCCTGCAAAGGGGGCTGTCCGTGGCGCCTATGTTGAAAAGATGTTTGTTAAGGAGGTTGTGACCCGTGATTGTACCTATTATTATTCTAAGGTTATTCCTGCTCAGGCTGAGAAGTTTTTTGGTTAATCGCGGGTGTATCATTGGTAAAGCCAATTTTGACTGTCTACAGTCTGTTGCCCGTGACCATCTGTTGTTATGAAGTTCGGTCGATCTTTGGCGAATCCACGCACGAAATTGTGAGAAAGGCAAAGGGAGAAGTGGGTACGGGCCTAGCACCCTCATATCAGAGCCTCTCTTCGCAAGTTCATCTGCAGCATCATTGCCCAGAGATTCACTGTGCCCTTTGATCCACTGGAGAGTAATACGATTAAGCGTCGATAAACTCTCCAGAGCTAGATGGCACTCAAAAATTAGCTTATTGTTGATTTGTTTGCTTCCTAAAGCTTTGAGCACAGATAGGCTGTCGGATAGGAATTTAATGCCATAGTTCCGGATGCCTAAGCGCTTTACTGCTGTTGCAGCTTGTGTTAAGGCAACACATTCGCATTGAAAGATCGAACTATGTGTGCCTAGTGGTATGTGAAAGTTAATATTTAGGTCAAGGGAGTGTACGCCAGCACCTGAACCGTTTTGTGTTTTAGAGCTGTCTGTATAAATGCGCACTTCATTGACTCCTGACTGATCCCTTTCTTCCTGAACTGTTTGTATAATGTAGTTCTTGTTGAACATCGGTTGGTTTGGTGTTCTGTCACACGGGGCAGCGATGAGAGGCTGGTACTCAATCGCCCGGTCCAGGATTTTAGCGTGTGGACTGGTAATGTTTTTGCCCCATATGCCCAGATGCATTAGCCTGATGGCGGCTAGCGCCGCTTCCTGCTGTATGTACAGGTCAAGGGTAGTTAATTGAAGGGCTATCTCCATCACCTACTGGGGAAACCACGTTAGAAAAAATGTACTAAGTACATTACCTCATAGGTGGTGCGGAAATGTGTGCATATTATGTAAAATATGAAATTTCTAATGATTAAAACCGCGATATCTCACGAATGGTGAGTCGTAAGAGAAAAAGTGACTGGATCATTTTTGTAGAGAATTGTATGATCTACAACTTTTGTCTGATCTATTTTCACGATAATACTTACTGTTTTCGAGAAAAATGGAAAAAACCTTAATTTTGTACTTTTGACCTTGAATATTTTTTTTTGCAGAAGTAGGATCGAAGGGGATTTTTGACATTTCATTTATAATGATGTATTTAACATCTCTGCCAATTTTCAGCTCTATGCGAATTTTGTCTAAGTTATGACATATTTTTGTCTATTTTGACTGGATTATAATTTAGGATAGGTGTCTATATGTATGTTTTTTTCATCTTTATTGTTGCTTTTAGCATTGAATACGTACTCCATAGAGTGCTTGATTTCTTGGTCTCGGGTAATTCAATAAAATATGCCAGCAAAAAGTTTTCTGATAAAGTTTTGGCTCCTTTAGCTAGTCGCCACGTGTTAAACATATCGTACTGTTTCAAATACTTCTCGCGTGATTGTTGAGGGAGAAAGCTCATTTACGATGTACATTTCAACCGCGCGGCCAACTCATAATATTTGACGAAACTTTGCCAGGAATTAGTGCTAATTTGTTACTTTACACACCCCTTTTCGTGAATTTGTTACAAAAAAAACTAAGACGCTATGACAAAGAATAGTTGGCCGCTAGAACCGCCACTTGCCGTAATCATCGCCCGTGATTACACAGAAACTATATAATACAGATAGACGAATGATGCATCAAAAGAAAGGTCTTAATTTGTTCAATTTGTTACAAAATTTAAAAACGTCATAACGTAAATAAACAAAAAGTTACGCAATATTTAGTTCTCAGGTTATGAGTAGGTAGGTATCTCACCATAAATATCAAATTAATAGAGGCTAATGTGTATGGACAATTAGTTACTAATTTGTTACAACTAAAACCAGAAAAAAATACTAGAAAGTAGGTTCAATAATTTGTTAGAGTCGATTTTAGTTGGCCGCTCGGACGGCAATATGTCTAAAATACAATGGCGTTTATCTCGTTATAAAAAGTAGGTTTAAGCTAAGTTTTAGTACTAATCGCCAGGTAACGTAACATAGTTTGGATAAATATGGCGAACATAACTGCAGCATCCATATTTTAGAATATATTTACAATAAATAGTAGTATGAAACCGTATCAGAGTAGGGTGACCATGATTACATTAGTACCTACGAAAGCATGTTTTTAATTTTGTACTCTGTTCGAACGAATATGCGGTTCGTTTTGCGGCCATATTGATGTCTATTGTTCTTAATTCTTTAAAGTATTTAGGTAGGTACTGATAAAATTATCGTTTCTTTGACTTTGCGCAGGTGTTTTATGATGGGAACGATTCTAGAAAGGATCTCTTTTGTTTCCAAACTATTGTTAAAAATATTTGTTGCAAAGGGTTTGTAAAGCGATTATTTTTTGTTGTGAATATTCTCATTACTGTGCAGTATTTTGTGGAGTGTGCTCGTACGTATTTAATTCCCGTGATTTTCATACTACTAAGTTATTGAGACAATTATTACTAAATCCAGAAGTATCTAAAAGTGCTTAGCTATGAGTTTTGCACACTTATATGTTGGATTTGTTAATGTAGAACTCACCACCAAAAAGTGTATTGCAAATTTTAATCGATTTGTGACTTTTACTTTTATAAAGTTATGCTACAGGATGCCTTAACATTTATATAAGCACTCGCTCTAAAAAAATAAGATATGAATATCGAACATTCCAATAATCACTATTCAGTCTCACTTCATTGTGAAAATTCATGATCAACCTACTTTCATACGGTTACATACTACTGTTTTTTGTAAATATCTTCTAAAATATGATTGCTGCAGTTATGTTCGCCATATTTATCCAAACTATGTTACGTTACCTGGCGATTAATACTAAAACTTAGCTTAAACCTACTTTTTATAGCGAGATAAACGCCATTGTATTTTAGGCATATTGCCGTCCGAGCGGCCAACTAAAATCGACTCTAACAAATTATTGAACCTACTTTCTAGTATTTTTTTTCTGTTTTTAGCTGTAACAAATTAGTAACTAATTGTCCATACACATTAGCCTCTATTAATTTGATATTTATGGTGAGATACCTACCTACTCATAACCTGAGAACTAAATATTGCGTAACTTTTTGTTTATTTACGTTATGACGTTTTTAAATTTTGTAACAAATTGAACAAATTAAGACCTTTCTTTTGATGCATCATTCGTCTATCTGTATTATATAGTTTCTGTGTAATCACGGGCGATGATTACGGCAAGTGGCGGTTCTAGCGGCCAACTATTCTTTGTCATAGCGTCTTAGTTTTTTTTGTAACAAATTCACGAAAAGGGGTGTGTAAAGTAACAAATTAGCACTAATTCCTGGCAAAGTTTCGTCAAATATTATGAGTTGGCCGCGCGGTTGAAATGTACATCATTTACGCATTCTTTACAGTTTCAGTCAATTCTGTTGACGTCAAATAAACTTCGTCGACGCTAGATTCACTCATTTTAGATTTTTCACTTGCTTACAAGCTTCTTGTTTTTATTTTTAACTTAAGGTTTTAACAATATGACGTGAAAAGAAAATTGCGCGCGCAAAGCAAATTAAAAAAAGTACACCAAGAAGGTTCTGAGTCTGAGTTTTTAAAAAATAAAAAAAAGGTTTGATAAATTCGTCACCATGGAGGTAGAAGTAAATAGGTTTAACGATGTTTTTAATTCAAAAACTTAGTGCACACGATGTTCTAAATTCAATTTACTTTATCCTCTAGCGGATAAAAACAGCTTTTGCACTCAGATATCGAAGAGCAAAAATACTCTTTCCGAGATGGGGGGATGAAAAAATAATTTATCATTATTATACCGTATCGACTACAAAATATAAGTGAGCCAACTTTGCTTTGTTTGGTGTACATTTGAATAAGTTACTCAATCCTAAAGTTTGGTTGTAGTCCTACAAACAATGGAGGCAGTAACTTAGAGCTCATTAAAATTTACTTCGCAATTACAGAACAGCTGGCCCGCAGCTGAGCGGAGCTGTCTCCCCGGGATCGAGTTACTGTACAACGTTTAATATCCCGTCCTGTGGTTAATACCGAAGTGGAAGGAAACTCCTAAACTCCTTTTATTTAAATTGCACTGTCGGAATCGTTTTGTGAGTCGATTCGTATCAATAACAAGGCATAACAGAATAGTTATAATGTGTACTGTGTAGGTACAGAAGAGTACGTACATTCCTCACACAATAAATTCGTTTTGCTACTCAATTACGGCACACGGCACTCGGCACGGGCACAGATTTAGGGAGCAGAGATTCAGGGGTTATTTCTGCAGATTGCCAGTGGAGTTTCTCAAAGCTATATTGCTGATGGCTGGTTTCCGAAGTTTTTCTGAATTTTAAGCTGAAATCTTTGTTACTACTATTATTTTACTCATTTGATTTCCTAAAAGTACCCGTCTACATGTTATATAATAATTACGATGTTATCATGACTAATTAGTGCGACCATTATCTACATTAATTAATCTGCTCTCGCGGGGACTGTATATTATATTTGAATCATGTCCTTTTAGTGTTTAGCTGTTAATTCCTTGGTAGTAACGAAAACTGAATACCACGTGGAAGTAATGTCTATTTAATAACAAGAGCGAGTCGGACTCGCGCACCGAGGGTTCTGTACCATCATATGTTTTTAAATTTTCATCGGCGAGGCTTATATTCGTTAGAGAATTTTAACACAACGCACTGCGGTGTAGAACATTGCAGTTTTAAGTGGACGTAGTTAAGCAGAAAGGACTCAATCCACACTTTGGCCAAAATTGAGTTAAGTATGCCATCGTACTCCTGAGGGTCGAATCTATCATGTAGTGAAGACCCTATTTTGAAAATGAACACGAAAACTAGTTTTTTCACTACCCTGACTCAACCCACAGTATGAAGAGCATACAAAATGTATTTGCTGAACGAACTCAGTCCGCTTGAATTGTTTCTGAGTAATGACATTTCTATGAGTATGTTCTTAAGGTCGATAAACCAGAATAAACTCAAACAGTTTGGATCTTTTCTAAGAATTAGTTTTGATTGGAAATATCATATTATCAAATAACTGAATCGACTCAAACAGGTTGGGTCGTTTCTGTGATATAGGTTTACTGACATAAAATATTTCGTTTTGTTTATCAGAAACGACTCAAAACACTTGAGATATTTCAGAAAAACAGCTTTTGGTGAACAGCACATTTAATATCAAATGGACGTAGTTAAGTGGAAAGGACTCAATCCACAATATGTCACTTTTGGTTTATGGGCGTTTGAAGTTTTAGCTGTAATTTCTCTAACAAAAGTTACATATTTTTAAATGTTTGCCCTATATTATGAAGAAGATAGTATATATTTTATTTTTCCATCAAAATAATTAAATATTTTGCAATAGATTTCGAGATATTAAGTGAAATGTGGGTTGAGTCCTTACAATTAAACTTAAGTTTGTAAAGACAGGTATTTTTTATTTCTTTCTCAGAATGGACTCAAAACTAGCCATCGACTAGAAAATATGTTATAAAAAAAAAATAAAACAAGTATTATTATAAAAAACGTTATAATAAATTGACCTTAATCATAAAGTTAACAAAATCACGTAAAAACGCCATAATTCCAATTTAAAGAATAGAAAAAACAGCGCAAAGATAAGTGCTCATATCAATTTCCCTCATCTTCCAAATCAAAGTCAAGAGTTGGCCCGTATCCACCAACATCCTCGTTGATACGGCTGTTTCCTTTAAGGTTATTATAAAATGCGTGACAATCTTCGGGTATTAAAGTAAACACAGATCTAAGATCTTCGAGCTTTGCTTGAGGAATGGCTTTTCCATGGGGCCAAAGAACTTCAAAATCTTCTTCTGAAAATTGGATTTAAACCCATTGGTTTTGGTCAGCGGTATTGTCCGAAAGGGTTACCGCTGGCATTTGTGAACACACCTTAGAATACGTGGCGTCGCCTGTATTGTTTTAGATAAGTATTTATAAGTTAGTCAGGAACGCACCCTTGTTAAGTGGCAACACCAATCTTTGATTTGGGGCACTATAACCCATAGCGTACCTTATGCTGACTACATGACCTAAAGCGCGGTCTTTGTCGGACTGCATAGAAAAGAAAGAGAAACGCGATGACACAACGCTGGTAATTTATTGCAAAATATGAAGCAATTATCTATTTACAAAAAATCTATTGTTTGGACTAAAAAATTAAAACACTAGTGTTTAAGTATGTTACTTGACGTAGAATAATCAGGCAAAAAATCATAATGATTGTATGTATATTAGTATTGTTTTTATTGTAAAAAGATAGTTTTAGAGATATCTTCATGATTTTTTTTCTATCGTATCAAATTAGTTATAAGTTTTCAAAACACTATCTACCTAGCATATATCCTGAAGAATATCATATGTTTTTCTGATTTTGTTTACTGTAGTCGATCATATACTGTTATTGTTTCTAAAACTTGCGTTTTTTTGTGTTTAGGTCCTGTAAGCCCCTTAAGTAGCGTCCCCTCTCTTGCTTGCCCACCGTCCTGGGAAACGGACTAGATTAGTTTATTTTGTCCCTACTAGTTTTAATTAGTTATATGTGCTAAGTAGTGTATCTAACTGGAAACTATAATACTTCTGTGGCAATTACATTGGAGTTTAACTTCCGCTCTTTAATGACAACTTCACCTCCAAATACGCGTAAGAGGAGACAGGTAGAATACCTTCCACCTATGTCTCCAAAATCCACCAACTCGCACTAGGCTCGCGTGATGGATCATGGCCCACTCCCTCGCATAGGAAGGAGGCCTGTGTCCCAGCACTGGGAATAGTATAATGCTGAGAAAGCGGCATTTTGGGGTCTACTTTACATAATTTTGAGGTTCAAAAAGTTCTGATTCTCAGCCCAATTTGAATAAATGACTTTTGATTTGTTTTTTACTTTAATACCCCGGCTATCAATGTTAACTATCTAACTTTAACATACCTCGTTGTACCGCTGTAATAAAATGGGGTTACAATCCAATTTTCAGAAGAAGATTTTGAAGTTCTTTGGCCCCATGGAAAAGCCATTCCTCAAGCAAAGCTCGAAGATCTTAAATCTATGTTTACTTTAATACCCGAAGATAGTCACGCATTTTATAATAACCTTAAATGAAACAGCTGTATCAACGAGGATGTTGATGGATACAGGCCAACTCTCGACTTTGATTTGGAAGATGAGGGAAATTGATATGAGCACTTATCTTTGCGCTGTTTTTTCTATTCTTTCAATTTGAATTATGGCGTTTTTACGTGATTTTGTTAACTTTATGATTAAGGTCAATAATTATATAACGTTTTTTATTATAATACTTGTTTTATTTTTTTTAATAACATATTTTCTAGTCGATGGGTAGTTTTGAGTCCATTCTGTGAAAGTAATAAAAAATACCTGTCTTTACAAACTTGAGTTTAATTGTAAGGACTCAACCCACATTTCACTTAATATCTCGAAATCTATTGCAAAATATATCATTATTTTGATGGAAAAATAAAATATAAACTATCTTCTTCATAATATAGGGCAAACATTTTAAAAAATGTAACTTTTTGTTAGAGAAATTACAGCTAAAACTTCAAACGCCCATAACTCAAAAGTGACACATTGTGGATTGAGTCCTTTCTGCTTAACTACGTCCAAGTCAGCGCCATCTCTTGACCGATAGTGGAACTAGTGTAACTGTTCATGATATCTGAAAAAGTGCTATTTAGAGACATCGTATTATTTTTCCTGTAATCTTTACATCAACTTCTATCACATAGAATTATTTTAAATTTTTCTCTGAAAACTTCGCAGATAAGGAGGGGGGAACGGTATTTTTTTTACATTTTTAACCCCCGACGCAAAAACGACGGGGTGTTATAAGTTTTACGTGTCTGTGTATCTGTGTGTGTCTGTCTGTGGCATCGTAGCTCCCGAACGGATAAACTGATTTTGATGTTGTTTTTTTTTGTTTGAAAGTCGGAAGTGTTCTTAGCTATGTTTGATGAAAATCGGTCCAAGATGGCCACTGCCACAAAATGGCTGATTACATATTTTTTCACATCTCCCTCAATATAGGTATCAAATGAAAGGGCTTGACAAGTAAAATACTGTACACTATATTGAAAGGGAATGAGGAAATATTAACGAAATGAAAACTAAAAACATGAAAATTATTTTTTTGTCTGATTGATTGATGAGGAAAGGGGAGTGATGACTGGTACTTGACCACAGTTTGACCATTTTTACGAATAGAATTATCCTACTTAACAAACGTATTTCTACATCAGATAGTGTTGCAGTCCCATTTTATAAACTAGATCTGAAATACCTAAGATATCTAATAGCTATGAAATACTTGTAAGAAAGTTAAATAACTAAAGGAAGAACTAGAAAAAGGATATAATAAAACAAAAAAATCTGTTTAGTCTTAAAAATTATTCTTCAACTGTAAATTAATAATTATTTTTTGACGGATAAAAAATCGTTAAACACTTACAGAATTTATGTAACGAGACTAAAACAGATAAATTCATATGGAAGTCGGGGGACCGTTCTGTGGAACACCTTCAATTCTAAGAGGTCCCCCGACTGCCATAATATATGATTTTATCTGT
The DNA here is from genome assembly GCA_963855955.1 of Luperina nickerlii. Classification (NCBI taxonomy): domain Eukaryota; kingdom Metazoa; phylum Arthropoda; class Insecta; order Lepidoptera; family Noctuidae; genus Luperina; species Luperina nickerlii. Next base: position 23,567,767 of record OY979672.1, on the reverse strand, counting down.
TTTAGTCTCGTTACATAACTTCTTTAAGTCGGGGGATTTTAAATTATTTTATCCTTTTCCAATTACATTTAACCGTCGTGGGTTTTTCAAATGGTGCTTTTAACTTGTTTTAGTCTTTTTACGTTCATACTATTTTTTTATTATTATTTTGTGTCGGGGGTTTTTTAAATTTTTCATCAAAAGTCGAAAACTATGCGGCCTAGAAAAAAAATAAATAATGTTTGAGAAAGTGCAAACTGCGCTCTTTCATATGATAGGTACCCCAAATGCCCGAGTAGTAGTGTTGCCCAAAATCGGTCTTGGTCTTGCAGTCTTGGTCTTGTTCTTGCATTTTTGCAAGACCAAGACCAAGACCAAGACCGACTTATTTTAGCAAGACCAAGACCAAGACTGAACCCTGCAAGACTTGAGCAAGACAAGACTAAGCCTGCAAGACTCTTGCGTCTCGCAGTTAAGTCAAACTGAGATTTGGGCGTTATAGTAGGTATTTGGTTTCAATCCCGATTATGCGAAAATGGATGTATTTTTTTTTATGAAACAGTAAATTACATTGTTGAATTGCATTCAAAACTAAAATTATTGTTGATAATAAAAAAATATCGAAAAATTACGTGACTATCAATACACTTCTGCACGTTTTTTTAATCTTCTTTACTTAAGGCGAAAGCGGTATGGTAGCCCGCGAAATTCACTGACCAGCAAATTGCAAAAAACGTAAGAAAATTTTAATTTCGCGGGCTATCTTAGCGCTTCCTCCTTAAATCGATGAAGTTTTAGAAAAATAATTATCCCCTCATCATTATGAGGGGATAATTATTTTTGATGAATTGAATGACCCATTTACTACTTTTATTTTAGATTCGTTATCTAAAATAAAAGTAGTAAATGGGTCATTCAATTATATAGATGATTAAAATGCCTCATGTGACGCGTCTGTTAGATTCATTGGGATTCATGGCCGACTCGACACCGCGCGGGGATTCCCGCAATCTTCCGCATTTTTTGTCAGGTTCAAGCATTTATGCACTTTATTGTAATAATTTTAAAGTTTATTTTCAAGTGCGTTAATAATACGAGGAGACCGCTTGGCGCTGCGGTCCCTTTGTGGCGGCATTTGAAAGTGAATAGCGTAGGTACGAAGACAGTGTTGACCTCGCAAATGAACTTTAGCGATACAGCTGATCAGGTAGCCCTTTCGAGTTTTATTTACATTGCTGTTTTAAGTGAAACAAGTGAATTTACAATTTTTTAATTAAAAATCTCATTGGGTCAGATAGAAATAATGATTTTATACAGTTTAGAGTAAAAAAATTGCAGAAAAAAACGTAAAAATTAAGAAAAAGCCGACGAAAAATTTCAACGCAGGGGGGTCCAGAATCATGTACAGACGCCAGCACATCAAGCCACCCGAAACTGTCAAATTTTCCCAATCAATTTTGAACCTTATGCTTTAGCGATAAAGTTGAAAATCTATTAAAGAAATTTGATCTGTCAAATTTCTTTGTAGTAGGTTGATGTGCTGGCGTCTGTACCTACTGAATCCATGGTAAGCGGTTGCGCGTCGATGTCCCTGCCACCCTGAGCAATAGGCTAATAGGTATTTGAATGTAGTCTAGTCTAAGTAGTAGAGTCTCGCAAGACTTGCGAGACTCTTGCTGCAAGACCAAGACCAAGACCAAGACTGAGAGCGCAATACCAAGACCAAGACCAAGACCAGGTGTATTGACGCAAGACCAAGACCAAGACTGGCTAAGGTCTTGTCTTGGTCTTGCATTTGGGCAACACTACCGAGTAGCCCCACTTCGAATATCCAGCCCCTGTTGCAAAAAAATATACATATATTTTTTTATTGTTTCTTATTTGCTAAATAGGTGGAAAGACGTCATCTAAATCTATTCCAAATTTCAAGTTGATAGCATTAGTAGTTCTTGAGATATCCACTGTGACAGACAGACAGACTGTCATCATAAGGGTTCCGTTTTACCATTTTGGTACGGAACCCTAATAACTAGCTTCGGCCCGAGACTTCGTTCGCGTGGAAGTAGTAAGACACCAAAATATACTAAAATAACAGCCATATTTTTATGAAACATTCCTGTATAATACGTTTGTAATTTTGGTCTCCGCAGCCATAATATAGAGAGAGTCAGGACAGGAGTGAGAACCAGCTCGTCTTGGGGTCTACACCTGCACCCTTCAGTAGCAATTTCGCATTACTTGCGAAGTTTTAATTTAATAAATGACAGCCTGCGTTCCTGCATATACTACCTAATGGCACAACACTTATACTAAAATAATATAGCAGTAGATTGTAAATACACGGGATTTATCATTAATAGTCACCTTGACCTAAGCGTATATTTATTTTTATTATAACCATAGATGACAGAAAAGGCCTAAGCTTCATGTCTTTCTGTGTACGTTCAGCTAACTATATACTAGTACAACAAAATGTAGAAATAAAACCTATTTTCTGTTACTAAAATCTCACTTCTCTCATAGACTTTTTTGATCCTCATAAGAAACAGGATTGATTGGCATCAAAAAAGTTTTCGTAAAAAAATTGTATTTGCTCGCTGACTATACATTTTATTCAATATCTGTGAATGCAGATCAAAGTTTCCTTAAACCGTTTTTCCTGTCGGTACAACGGTTACCCTAAAATACCCTGTATAATGTATTTAGCATGATTGACTGCTTAGCTCTATAAAGGTATAGCGTGATATTGGCTCGTCTTTTTATAATTTGCTGCAAACTATAGAAGAATACGAACATAATGTAATATTGCTCATCCCCCATACAGCAAATAGCGTGATAGTTTATACCCTATCTTTATCTATTGACTAACTAAACCTATAAGAAATATCTGCGCAAAATTTGAACAGAATCTATTAGGTGGTAATCGCGTGATGCTGGAACATACATTCAGATAAACAGACAAAGATTCTAAAAACTATATTTTTGGCATAAGAATCGTTCCTAGACCTCGCAGCAATTGCTTTGTGGGGCCGTCCATTAAGAACGTGATATTTTTTTTTTTTTTTTGCATTTTTTAGCCCCCCCCCCTCACCCCCTTGGTGATACATGGTGAGGTTTAAGTCTACCCCCCCCCTATATCATGTGTATTTTTAGTACCTACAAAGAACCTTAATTTTTTTTTTTATATTTATTAAATACAGGTATAAGTATCATCTAATTTTATTATAGAAAATTAAAGACTACAATAATAACGTTTAGAGGTAGACAGAGAGTGCAACCTGTTTTTGACTGACATAAAAATAATGAAAGAAATGCGAAAAACTTTTTTGTACTAATACATGAACATAATTTAATGTACAGTATCCTCGGACAAATAAATTATACACGTAACGCCGGTTTTCGGTTCAGTATCGCGCGTTTGCCGAAAAATAAATGCACGTGATATATTACACACTTTGTGATATTTCGTGATTTTTATGAACCCCTCCCCCCCCTTTCGAGCCTCACGTGATTAATGGACAGCCCTGTTTGTATGTATAATTTTGAACCCGCTACGATTTAATCATACATATTATGTTCATTTAGATTATAAAAATGTAACCCATAATGAGAAATATGACACACAAAGAAGAAGAAATAATTAAACTAAGTAAATAATTATTTAATTATCCGTTATTAATCCGAATCTACTTCATGGCGGTTATTTTTTAATAAAACCAGGATACGAAGCTTGTAGCCAGCGCAGCATTATAATAGTACATTATGATATAAGTGCGGTAAGTTGAAAATTACAGCCGAGCCGAGGCGATATTGCTTGCCCGAGCCGTAGGCGAGGGCTAAAAGAAAGCAGAGGCTGTAATTTTCAAAGCGCACGTATGTCATACGACGTTTTATAACATATTTGCGAGGAAATAAAGAAAACTCGGACTGAACTTGCATATTTGCTTGTTTTCCATAATGATGAAATTTTGATACGCTTGTAAGTATCTATCGGTCGATTTTTCGGGCGAGGCTTAGAGTAGCCTTTTTCGCTGCCTCTGAGACTTCTGGCGGTGTGGAATTAATAAATTCATCATTACTTGACGACATTTTCAAATAAAAAACAGTACAGCGAAAAGAAAAACCGCGCGGAATAATTTTTACTTCTTAACAGATAAGCGATGCGCGCGCGTTCGCGCTTTTTTTTTTCAGGCATAGGCACAAAACAGCCAGTATTATTAATAAAGTAAATTAATGTTTTTGTTTTTGTTACAGATATTAATGGTTGTAATTTATTGTCAAATTAATTAAATTAAAGAATTAAATGTTTATTTATTATATTTTATCTCCCAAAGTTAATTTTATTCATAAAATGTTGACATCTTTTCTGAAATAAAAACTCTTTGCTAAGATTTAAAAAAGTACCGTTCGTTTTGACGGAGCATCTTGATAAACCGTGCGATTTACTTTACATTACCGCACAAGTGCGTAATGAGATACATTACGATATTGAAATTGGTGAAATAAGAGACCCTTTACGAGCAAATATGTTATAATGATACATTATATATCAAAATACGATGTATTATTCTATCTAACAAAATATAGCCCACGTGAAACAATCGTTTCCCTGCCGTCAGCGGCCGTCAGTGGCCGTCAGTGGCCGTCAGTGGCCGTCAGTGGCCGTCACTTACACCTGGCGTGGGTTGATACGGCAGCGATTCTATGAGTTCTTTTTCATCGTTCCTGCACACCGGTGACACAGTTCATTTATCCGGTGGTTCAAGGTGGTTTAAGTTTTTCATATAGGACTTCAGGTGCAAAACCAAAACTATTAGAAATTGTAAAAAGTGTTCAGAACCAACCTTAAAAACAAATTAAATGCTGCAAAGGAATAATGTATGTTATAACGACACTCATTGTGAATCTACAATTCATTTAAGTAGCTGAAAAGAAAACGTTTAACTTTATCAACCGTTTCGTAGAAGGTGCTACGCAGTGCTACGTCAGGGCAGCACATCGAACTTCGCATGCTTTAATGTTTATTAAGCAAAACATATATTGATCTCATTTATGCTTTAATAATACCTATTTAAAGCATGTTTTACGCAAATAAATGACCTTATCGTAATTATAACTCAAGAACGCTATGTCTTCCCGGCAACGGCGTATACATATTCTAATTAAGTATAATTTATAATTAATTAGTATTGAAAACAAAATAAAAAACATACATTATTAATATTACATTTAAGATAAAAAATAACAATACGATTAAAAAGGCTCGTGACCCGCTCGAAGGCTTCCCGCGGTCGGGTCGCGGATGGGTGGGTGACCATCCATTACATATCGAGACCCCTCTTTGTCTCGAAAAGCACGTTAAGCCGTTAGTCATGGCTATCATTCGTAGATCTTTGACAGCCGTTACGTGTAGTAAGAAGCCCGAAAGTCCGACAACCAGTCTTCACCCTTATTCACAAACATTACTATGAGGTCTCACAGTGCACGCGGACACACAGGGTCCCAAAAACCTAATCTTAGACAATACTTGAGTGGCGCTTGGCATTGCGGTCTATGCGTCCCTGACAATGAACGCACAGCTGAGGTAGTCGGTTACGGCTAGCTACAGCTCGTAGTGTCCAGGCTACGTCAAAGAATTAGGTTATTTTTGTTTCTCGAGGCTTGTTTTGGCTATGTTTGAGATTGTTTTCGATTCTACTCGAACAGTAGCTAATAAGAATTTTATAAGATATTATATCAATGAGCAAAGCAGACTAAGTAGGAAACAGAGAGTGATCCGGGATGTCGAAGATTCTTTTGATTATCACAGTTCGGATGAAGTTAGACGGCGCTACAGATTTTCCAAAGAAGTGGTGGTTTTTATACTCTTGCCATGCAACTGATAAATGAAGACCTAGAGAAATGAACTGCAAGAGGTCTAGGCTACTGGCCTTAATGTTATATTCTTCCGGCAGTTTCCATGTCCTTATCTTATACCTAAAACAATTTAAGTACTTATTGAACATTATTCATATTGTTTTACATATTAATGTAAAAATTAAATATAAGTCGGTACAAGTACTAGTTACCGATAACATTTTGTTTTACAGAGAAAAATTAAATGTCAGTTAGCGAAGTGTACTATATCACAAACGAGCCAATCACAGAGACAGAGCTCTATTCAACGTACAGTGCGTGCCACGTAAGAAGAGACTTGAGAAACCACGTGGTTTGATATGCGCAGTAGACGATTTATAGGTCTCTTTAGCGGTATGAGGTCTGAGGCGGGAAGGGACGGGCGTCATCGGGGCGGTGGTAAGAGCGCGGGAGGCACGGCACGGCACCGCGCATGCGCGTTAGTCGTCTGCCGCTCTCTTCACCCCGCGCAGGTACCGCTTGACTCCGCAAGTACAGACGAGTGCAACCTGTATTTATTTTCTACTTTGTTTATAGTTGTGTAGTTTTAAACGAGTGCAAGTGAAATATTAATTATGCCTCGAGGTAAAATCTTAAGAAGGCATAGTAGGAAGATGGTTTACGACGTGTACACCTATAATATGTCAAAGGAAGGTGTACAAAATAGAGAATAGAATGGCAATCTGCTGCGTGACAGGGACAAAATAGCATGCTATGCATACAAACTAGCTATCTCTTTCTATCTTATACCTATCCTACTTATCTTTATATCTCTTGTCTGTAATTTATATGGTGTACATAATAAAGAGTATTCTATTCTATTCTATTCTATTCTATTCTATTCTATTCTATTCTATACGTTCCGTATTATCTATCGCTGTCGTACCTTTAAGTTAGTACTTATAATAACAACGCAACGATATCTGAACGCCATTCAGTATGAACATGGCGTATCTTTCTTTATAATATCATTGAATATTATAATATTATTCTGTAGAATTTTAATCTAAATGTCATCGAAAAATCCCGGTAGCCACACAAATTATGAATAACTATTTCGTACATGACTGTACCTGCGCAAGCTCCCCACTACTGACACTCGTCAAGTCTCTTCTTACGTGGCACGCACTGTAGTACGTTCGCATAGTCAAGAGTCGTTTGAGTATTGTTTATGAATTGAAAGGCTTGTCATATGGAACGCATTGAGAAATGCCTTGCTTCGCTACTTTTAGACAAGTATTGTTTGTGAATACGGGAGTTACCAAAGGGTGTTACCCAGTAAATAGATTGTGGAAATCAGCTATAGGCAGACTCTCCATGTAAATACTGGTATTCAGCCGCATCTGGTTAGACTGGACGCCGACAGCTAGGCGACTACAATTAAAACAAATAAAAAAAAAACAGATTAAAACTCAAATAAAAGGAAATAAAACTTTGAAATGATTAACAAATAGAAATAGAATACAAATGATTTACGGAGCCGTAGCCAACCTCAACGCAGGGTCTACGAAGCCGTAGCAGACCTGTATGCAGGGGTCTACGAAGCCGTAGACCTGTATGCAAGGGCCTACGAAGCCGTAGCAGACCACTACGCCATCTTACGGAAGCGTATCGGACCTCTAAGCAAAGTCTACGGAGGCGTAGCAGACCTCTACGCAAGACCTACGGAGGCGTAGCGCACCTCTACACAATGCCTACGGAGATGTAGCAGCCCTCTACACAAATCCTACGATAGCGAAACCGACTTCTACGCAAGGCGGAGGCGTAGAACACCTCTACGCAAGACCTTCGAAGGCATAGCGGACCTCGATCACAAAACCTGCAGAGGCATAACGAACCCCTACGCAAGGCCTAATGAGGCGTAGAGGACCTCTACGAAAGACCTACGGAGGCGTAGCGGACCCGTACGCAAGGCCTACGGGGGCGTAGCGGGCCTCTACGAATATCATACGGAGGCGTAGCCGTCGTCTACAGAAGACCTACGGAACGTAGCACTAGTATTTGCACCTCGCCCGGCTGCACCGACCGCTCCGCCCGCGCTCCTCCCGTGCGGGGCTGTTTTCAAGCAACCCTAGTTGAGTACGATAAGTTTTCTTTAATTATTTCCACCATAACAAAATTAAAAGAAGACGGCGCGGTTCTTGAGATACTCACTTATTTAATTAAATACATAATAAATCACTTGGAATTATATTTTTCCCTTTTTTGTTTAAGAAATATTAAAATATATATTCCTTTTGGAACACTGTTGGAGACTCATTGTGATACCAGTATAATTTCATGGCAGGAGTGAACCGGTGCCTTGTAAGCTATAAACTCAAGTATCTAAATGTGTTATCGCCGGTCGTAACAAATCCATTCCGTGATCCCAAACCGTCCCTTTAGTGGAACACAACATCGTGTGCTAAGTGCTGTATCGCCTCGCCAGAGCAGTGCGCGGTGCGCAGTCATACAGATGTTACAGACCAGTGCGCGGTGCGCAGTCATACAGATGTTACAGACCAGTGCGCGGTGCGCAGAATACAGATGTTACAGACCAGTGCGCGGTGCGCCGAATACAAATGTTACAGACCAGTACGCAGTGCGCAGTCATACAGATGTTACAGACCAGTGCGCGGTGCGCAGTCATACAGATGTTACAGACCAGTGCGCGGTGCGCAGAATACAGATGTTACAGACCAGTGCGCGGTGCGCAGTCATACAGATGTTACAGACCAACGCACGGTGCGCAGTCATACAGATGTTACAGGCCAGTGCGCGGTGCGCAGTCATACAGATGTTACAGACCAGTTGGTGATGCGCAGTCATACAGATGTTACAGACCAGTGCACGGTGCGCAGAATGCAGTTGTTACAGACCAGTGCGCGGTGCGCAGGATACAGATGTTACAGACCAGTGCGCGGTGCGCAGAATACAGTTTTTACAGACCAGTGCGCGGTGCGCAGCATACAGATGTTACAGACCAGTGCGCGGTGCGCAGAATACAGATGTTACAGACCAGTGCGCGGTAAGCAGAATACAGATGTTACAGACCAGTGCGCGGTACGCAGACTCCGTGCAGAATACAGATGTACATAACTTGACAGCTATGACTACAGAAGTACATCTAGCAACGCTGACATCATCCAGCCCCAATGGTTGACACTCCTCCGTGCGTGGGCGGGCGGCAGAGTTAACTAAACACGTAGGTAGCGATACAATAAGTCGGCACTCGGCAGGCGCACTAGATAGGTCGCTCAGCGCAGGTATAAGCTTGGCATCACGCTCAGCTGCACCTGTGATACTAGAAGCTCAGCCTCGCGTCACAAGTAACTGTTCATGTCGAAGCCATCACTTAACTTGCACATCAAAGCGTCCTTAGTAACATCGCTAACTGAATGACTTGTAAAGAGCCGGCCAACTCCTTTCGCCGACGCGTTACGAACGATTTGGCGGCCGTTACTGCCGTGATAATACTATTTTTGCCGACTTTACTTGTTTGTTTGTCAAACTTGCCTCCCTGCCACTCGGATATTTACCGATGCCACTTAACCGTACCATTTCTAATTCAGACTACTTATTGATCACCCAGGTAAAGCGCCGTCTTGACTTTTTATTTCCGATTTCTAAAGCAAAGGGAGGGAGGATGGGGGCGATCGATAAAGTTTAAGATTTAATAGAATTGAGAGCTTTTAATTATAATTATCTAGTGAATCAAATATCCGACGAAAAAACAAATGATTTATACAAAAGTAACAGACATTTATTTCAAAATTTTAGCTGATTTGTATTCGATTAACAAGTGTATTTTTAGTTCTCTTTAAAAGAAAATTGTATTTGGAAGAAAAAATTATCTCGGAAACTGTTCATAAAGAATGTATTCCATATAAACTCAAGTTCGAAGTTGAAAATTCATTACTTAAATATTTTAATCATTCGGGAAGTTTTGTTTCAGGTGAAGCATTCATTTTTAATGTGTCGTACTTTTCAGTTTTTCTTTTATACAATACTTAGTAAGTACAATCTTGTAAGATTATTGTGGTTATTGTGTTTGGTAAATTGAAGGCCTTTCAGATTCGTTGTAGCTTAGTTTCTAGTAGATGGCGCAGTAGGTGGCCACGTAAGCCTCGTCACACGCAGCATCAACGGCATTCATTAGTTGCTGCTCATATGTCACATATCACACGCTCTTTCCGATTGAGCATTTGTATTAACTTGTATAGATACAATAAAGCCGTAACGAAGCCCAAAAAAAAACTCGTCAAGTGCGAGTCGGACTCGCGCACCGAGGGTTCCGTACAAATTTGTAGGTATGTAAATAGTTTATCACGGGATTTTAAGAAAAAATGTAACTACAAATTTATGGTTTTCGGATATTTTCCTTTACTTGTGCTACATATATGACCTTGCTTCTTGACAAATTTCATGATTCTAGGTCAACGGGAAGCACCCTATGCATTTTGATTCCCTTGAGAGTGTCGAAATATACGTTTTTTTGCGGCATAAACGGCCGTATCTTTTTTTTACGTTAACTTAGAAGTTTGATTTTTTCACAGCTTCAAGGGACCGCAGACTTGAGTATATGGTTTTAATTTCAACTCGATACGAGTACCTCCACGCGTTCCTGAGATAAGGGGTCTTGACCATTTGACAGACGGACAAAAAAGTGATCGTAATATAAGGGTTCCGTTTTTTCCTTTTAAGGTACGAAACCCTAAAAATAATTGCAACGAGGTCAGGGAACGATTCTAATGCCGAAAATATAGATTTTAGAATTTTTCTGTTTGTCTGAATGTATGTTCCAGCATCACGCAATTACTATCGTACATAGATCTGTTCAAATTTTGCGTAGATATTCCCTTTAAGTCTGGTCAGTCTGCAGGCTGTAAATTATCATGCTGCTTGCTATGGGGGATAAGCAAAATTGCATTATGTTCGTATTATTCTATAGTAAACGTAGGTAGAAGCTAGTCTAAGAGATAAATCCGATCCCTGTTTATCATCTACATCCGACTACGCCTTCGGTTCGGCCCTAGTTTGTAACTGAATGACGAAGGTAATCCTTAAAATTATGTAGAAACACAAATGAGATATTTTTTTAACCTGAAGAACAGTCTGCGATTTAAACATCGATAAATTGTGATAATGAGACCCCTGTCATGTGGAAGATAAGACCGTTATCGGCGGCCGGTGGGTTAGACTGACAATATATCTGCCTACCCAGTAACCCTTCCAGAGTCACAGTCGTGACAGTTTATTTGACGTTGTCTTCTGCATCTTAACCTAAAACTTATCATCCGTCTACAGAACTGGTTTCTGTTGAAGATTGAGCTATTAATGGAATTTTAAAGTCGGAAGAAGGACGGACTTTGGAAGGCGGAAGTTGCGTGGGTAACCACTTCAACTACTACGTATACTATTTTTACCGTTTAAAAATAGTATAGTAGTAATAATTTAATTAATTAATAGCATTCATTAAAAAAAAGCAAGGTTAACCGTCAATCATTCCTACATTCGCACCTCAATGTCCTCAATGTTAACATGAACTCAGAAGCACTCAGTTGTCCTTTAGCTACGCGTTCATCCTAATCACGATCTGTGTAAATTACGAACCATTGTTACGTAGCGTCATTGAATCTCGGTTAATACAGCGCGTTACTTCCCGCGGGTGTCGTGGGGGGTGACAGCAGGGCGGGGCGGGGTGTGGGGCCATCTTCCACCTGTTCACGGAGATATCACTCCGCAACGTTGAAGCGATCCCTGAAGGGAAACATAGGATTACGTACAGTCACAGTTCTCCAGTAAAAGTAGTTCGAAAAGATAAACCTTATAACACTTTTTCCCATCTTAAATGTAATTGAAGAACTCGCGCCCGGCAGGCAGCAGGTCCCGCAGTTCAAGATCCAACCCCTGCATGCTGGTGGTCACCGCGTACGTACCAGTTGGCAGACGGGAAAGGGTTATGAAATGAATGTGTTCGTTATAAGATGGATTGCCTGTTACCAAGCTTAATAAGAGCTATGTGTGAATTTACCAAAATAGTTTGTAACTTAGTCGAGGGTCCGACGCCGCCCTCGCTAATGTTCTAAGGGGACCCACATTAAGTAGCAGCGGCTATTGAGGTGCCACGACACGCGAACTTTCGCTACATTATGCAGATATTAACCAAACAAACCAACAACAACATATGCTAAATCCAAACTTTTGGGTTTTATTATGATGTCAGATCTAATCTGACTCAGAGAGCGATGAATCCGTATGTTTTCAATACAATAACATGTGTGATGAAGTGCTACTTAATTTGTTTATACATGTATTTGTGTTGTGCTCGGCAGTCGGCTCCAGTAGGCGTGAGCTCAGGGGGACGAGTATTTTTTATCACGTGTTTGATCAATGTTCTGTATGTAAACATGGTCATATTTGCGATTTACATCGAAAAGGAAACTATTTCTTGATAGAATTATTGGTTTTAGATTTCCAGAGCGTAAAGAAATTCAAAAAAATAAAGTATTTTTTTGAATTTCTATCTTTAAGTGATGGATATGTCGAAGCAAAAAATTAGGGATTCCAATTTCTTTATAAAAAAAATAAGACATTGAAAGACGCCAGAGACAGTAAACCGCCAATACAATATTTTCCAGCGAAACTAATCAATTTTATATTTCTCCGCCCTTAGCGTCAACATTAATATTTTGTACAAGGATTAAATTTAGAAGCGCGCAGCTTCGAGAATGGAAACCCCTTCCTCCGCCTGTAGGGAAGCCATCACCTCGCCGTGATAGCTTTACGTGTTACAAACGAGTTTATAAGTGGTATTATGAGTTACACACTCATAACGTACCGTTAAATTGGCTGAAAATTGCGAAACAAGCATTTCAAGTTATTTATCATCTCTGAAATAATTTCAGCAAAATTTCAAGTGTAAGTTTACCAGCCTTCCTCCCCTCGGTCCACAGTTCCGATAAATTAACCAGGAACATTTTATCCTCCTCACTGGTCGATTTTGAAGTACCGTGTTTGACCGATGCGTTGAACGCTTTTAAAATGGCTTGTCCCAATACGGTTTTGCCCGATAACCCGTCTTCCCAGAGACGGTGGGACGTGCCGCTCTGCAGTATTATACGGAATACCCTTGTAAACACGTCACGTAATACTGTTGAGCGTGCCCGTCTGCTGGCTGTGGGAGAATGGGAGTCAGGCTTATGGCTTCAGGCGCTCCCATCATCCACCATAGGCACAATGATGGATGACTCATCATTTCGGTTCGCTACGTGTCTCCGCTTGGACGCACCTTGTGTTGCTCCGCATCGATGTCACTGCGGTGAAGCTGTCGACAGTCTCGGGCACCATGGCCTGTCCTGCTGCAGGAGCGCCGGTCGCATAGCACGGCACGCCAGCATCAACGATATACGTCGAACCCTTGTCTCCGCCGGCGTACCAGCGGTGTTAGAACCAAACGGCTTGGTACGTGACGATGGGAAGAGACCAGACGGCATGACGTTGTTGCCTTGGAAGGTGGGTAGGCCTCTGGTGTGGGACGCAACGTGTGCCAATACCCTTGCGCCATCTCATGTTCCTAGCACGGCGGGCTGTGCTGGCGCCACTGCTGCGGCTACTGAGACCCTCAAGCGGCGCAAATACTGTAACCTTTTGGGCAATTACAGCTTTGAGCCGTTTGGTGTCGAAACGCTCGGGTCATGGGACCCGAGTGCGCGTCTCCTTTTTAAGAAAATTTCTCGCCGACTGGTCGACGCTTCACGTGACCAGAGGGCTGGGTCGTTCTTTGGCCAAAGAATTAGCATTGCCATTCAACGTGGCAATGCTGCCAGTCTTCTGAGCACGTTTCCGGATGGCAGCGATGCGGACGAGTACTTCGACGCCTGATTTGTCCTTTATTTTTGTTTTTATTTGTATAGTAAGTTAGTTAGTCATTTAATTTAGTATCTAGTGTAAAGTAATAAAATAAGTTAATTGTATACATATTTTAACAAAATAGATTCGAATTGAAATAATTATATTATTTACACCATCTTACAAAAATAACTAATAGGTAGGTTGGAGACTGAAAATATTGCTGATAAGTGGAAAACTTGTGTTAGTTCAGCTACAACATATTTCTCAGCCGTGTCCGTGCGGCGCGCGCCTGTCGGATAAGTTTTCTCTCGAACTTTGCGAGTGTACGCTCAAGTATGTGATCGGTTCTTCGCAGCCCGGCTTATAATATAAACTTGCACACTGTGAAGGAATGTTTCGTAAATTAACTACAAGAAAAGCTTATCTTTTAGGAACAGTTATGAATGCGAAACATGGCTTTACGTAGGTACTCTGATAAGTACCTACCTACCTACTAATCTAGACACCTCTGCTCCATAATTGTGGTCGTTGTGTTTGTTGCTTAGCGTTATAAATAGTTAGATGATAATGTTTTCCCCTTACGTATGCGACTAGACATACTTTATAAATAATTACTTGTCGTCGTGCCATCATTTGAAGCGTACAATTATAAACCCAGCTACGGTGTGATTTTATATGAAAGGGGAACCGTAAAAGTTCGCGGCCGAGGGGAGCCGACAGGCTTGACTGCGGCGCGTGAGGACGTGCGGACATGTCATCAAGTGTGCGCTCCACGCTGCACGGTGCGCGGCGCGGCGGCGCGGCGGCGTCGCACGGACGTGTTCGCGGGAATCGCTGAATATACAACTGACACATCTAGAAGCGCTGTGCCGCCCGTAGGGCCGCCACACGTCAGCACACTCCGTTTGCCTGGATTAGTTAGGGACGATGGGCGAGACGACTGAGCAGATCCGAGACCATCCACGCTGAATATTAAGTTAGTTAGCTCCGGCTTAGGAAATTCAGCTAAACCAGATTTAAGTACCGACCATTGAACACAATAAATAATTGTATCGTTTTATGTACAACGTCGAACCAGTAGGTATATGTATGTAAGTAGGTACGAAATCATTCGCAAATAAACTTTTAAAGAGCAAATAGACAATTAGCTACTAGCGAGGCGACGTGAAAAAGGGGCACTAAGAAAAGCGCTAGCGCATCAATGATACGAGTTAGTGTTGCCCAAATGCAAGACCAAGACAAGACCTTAGCCAGTCTTGGTCTTGGTCTTGCGTCAATACACCTGGTCTTGGTCTTGGTATTGCGCTCTCAGTCTTGGTCTTGGTCTTGGTCTTGCAGCAAGAGTCTCGCAAGTCTTGCGAGACTCTACTACTTAGACTAGACTACATTCAAATACCTATTAGCCTATTGCTGGGTGGCAGGGACATCGACGCGCAACCGCTTACCATGGATTCAGAACATGATTCTGGACCCCCATGCGTTGAAATTTTTCGTCGGCTTTTTCTTAATTTTTACGTTTTTTTCTGCACTTTTTTTTCACTGTAAACTGTATAAAATCATTATTTCTATCTGACCCAATGAGATTTTCAATTAAAAAATAGTAAATTCACTTGTTTCACTTAAAACAGCAATGCAAATAAAACTCGAAAGGGCTACCTGATCAGCTGTATTGCTAAAGTTCATTTACGAGGTCAACACTATCTTCGTAGTTCGTACCTACGCTATTCGCTTTCAAATGTCGCGACAAAGGGACCGCAGCGCCAAGCGGTCTCCTCGTATTATTAATGCACTTGAAAATAAACTTTAAAATTATCACAAAAAAGTGCATAAATTCTTGAACCTGACAAAAAATGCGGAAGATTGCGGGAATCCCCGCGCGGCGGCGTCTTTGTCGGTAAATTAATTATCAAATAAGTAGGTACGTAATACACTGACCGACCAACAGTTTATTCGCGGAACGTCATATTTTGCCAATCAACCATGAACCTTAATGCTTTAGCGATAAAGTTGAAAATCTGTTAAAGAAATATGGCAGATTGTAGTAGTTTGATGTGCTGGCGTCTGTACCATAACATCGGCTGGCTTAAAAACTGCTACTAATACTAGACCTACTCGACTCACTGTTAGTTTTAAATTTTGCTGAATAGAAGAATAATATAAACTTCAAAACATAAATACCTACATAATTTTTACCAAACTACTAACGTTAGATCTGCACATTAGGCTTATACAAGTATAATATAATAAACTCAAACTCAAAGCATTTATTTCAATTAAACCTCAATACTCTAAGCTCTAAACAATACTCTAAGTAGATATACCTACAAGGTATGAAATGAACTTTGCTAGATAGTTATGCTAGGTACATTTTTATCACATATGGGAACAAATTTGTAAGTAACACGCTACCTACCTACTTAATAAATAGTCGAAACATATAATAATCAATACCTTTTAGTGTTATGACGATACGGTTTTGATACTGGGGAACGTCTATAAAAATCGGGATTGAAACCAAATACCTACTATAACGCCCAAATCTCAGTTTGACTTAACTGCGAGACGCAAGAGTCTTGCAGGCTTAGTCTTGTTCTTGCTCAAGTCTTGCAGGGTTCAGTCTTGGTCTTGCTACAATAAGTCGGTCTTGGTCTTGGTCTTGCAAAAATGCAAGAACAAGACCAAGACTGCAAGACCAAGACCGATTTTGGGCAACACTAATACGAGTAGGCATAAAGATATTTAATTCTCAAAAAAGACACGAAGTCGCTCTCATATACGAGTAACTATTGATCATCGTAATCAGACAATAATGTTCCCACTGCTGAGACACAGGTCTCCTCTCGGTGAGCGGGAGTGGGCCGTAATCCACCACGCAGGCCTAGTGCGGGTTGGTAGATGTCACATGTCTTCGAAATTTTTGTTCTAGGACATACCAGTTTCCTCATGATGTTTTCCTTCAACGTTTTGAAAGCAGTGGTGATGGAAGAATTGACACAAAGTAAAGCGCCTGCTTGTGCTCGAACCCCCGACCCACAACTCCTAAGTCGCAGCCGTTACAACTGCGCCACCACTTGACTGCTCTTTATACAGGATGACTTATAATTTGACGTATTCTTTCCAGGACGTGATAGTGTCACAGTGTGACCCTTTAACAACAACTAAGCATAAATCCTGGGTGAAAAATCATGAAATATTTTTGAAGATTTTCCAGAATTCGTTACTAGATCTTATTACTTTTCTCTAAATTCTCGAATCATTGTATTGGATACCTGATACTTTAACAAATCTTTCGATGTAACCAAATGTTCTAAAACATCAAACAGTTAAAAGTAAAAGGAAAAAGTTTATTAACAATTTCCAAAAATTATCTACATACATGAACTTTGACTCAACTTATCTCAAAATGTTACTATGGTATAAGCGTAGAAATTAACAATTTTCAACAGATTTCGAAAAATGTGCTACGGTATTACTTACCTATATATACAATTTTAATATTTTGTATTGCCACCACAAGCTGTTAATACAGCTGTTATATGGTTTCGAATGCTTTGGAAAATTCTCCCATTCTTCTGCGCTTCTTTCAGTTCACGTAGCGTGATTGGGGGGGAATTTCGCTGGCGTACACATCGCCCCCGTTCTTCCCAGGCATGCTCGATGGTATTCAAATCTAGGCTGCGTCAGCTGCGTGCTGGCCGCTCCATACGTGTGATCTTCAAGGTAGTCAACACTAACCGAGCTGTATGGGGACGAGTGTTATCTTGCATATAGATAGCGTTCTCGCCCATGTTTACAAAAAATAGGCCAACATACTCATTTAAGATTTCATTCACGTATCTTTCTGTAGTTAAAGTGCCATTTTCTATTACCACTAGCACGGTGCGACTTTCGGAAGAAATTCCAGCCCACAAGTGTGACAGAAGGGGTCTAAAGTAATCAGACTAAAAACACACACTACAAGTGAATACTACTTAACTTAATTTTTCATTTGTTTTGCTTAACCTACAGTCCTACACATAACTACGTATAAGTGCGGCTGTGACGTGTATGGAGCCTCCGCCGTATGGCACTTTCTCTTCAATGCAAACTTGGCTATAGCGCTCTCCTGTCCTTAGACTCTTTGCCGCCCATCGTGCGTGTATCGCCTGAACCTAGACTTGTCCGAAAAAATTTCTCTTGACCACTCATCCAGAATCCAATTCATGTGTTCTCTAGCATAACTTAGCCTTGAATTTCGATGGTGCCTTTCGATTTTTTGACCATTTGCAAGTCTAAATGGTTTCTTCAAGTCTAAAAGTTTGCTTCAGCAAGACGCCGCCTAACTAACGTACACGTGCTCAGATTGCTCCCTCCAGCACGCAGGAGGTAGGTAGGAAGGTATTTTCTGGTGTACAATAAAGTACATATATATAAATAAATAAGGTGATTTTTGACTTCAAAAGCCGTTTGAAATCGATTTCTCAACATTGTTGACACCCACATATAAAAACTCCCGCGCTATCCTCATCGCTGTTGGGCCTGTTCTTGGTCTGCGAAAATTGGAACCAGTCTCTTCAAATCGCTGGACCACTCTTTGAACGGTTGATAGCGAGTTAGCGACACACCAACAGTTCTTGCTGTATAACGCTGACTGCGCCCGTCTTCAAGCATTGACAGAATTCTGGTACAGTCTTCAGGGGTTAGTGGCATGTTTTTAATTAAATTTGATCAGAATAATGAATTTCTGCACAAGAAATGCCTTTTTTATATACCGCAACAAAAGTAAAAAAAATGCTTTCAAAGTTCTTCAGATTAAAAAAACTGTATTTTTATTTATGGTTTTACATACCAGAAATAAATAAGGTTTTACTTCTTCATATATTTTGTCATTAAATAAACTTTAATTTCGTTTTTATTTTAAATGGGTTGCTCAAGTATTTTAAAAGTTATCGCATTTTTTATAACCGACCCGCTTTCTTTGCGGCCCTAAATTTGGCCCACCCTATGCTCTCTATTTGAGAAACGATATCTCAAAAATGTTTATGTGTAAGTATTATAATTATTTTATATTGTGTAAAGGTACGTAAAATAAAGTTTATGTACACATACCATAAACTTCAATATAAGCTTGACAAGATCGACCCAATTCTTCAGATGTCCTGTCCTGTCTTCTGGTGTCCTGTCTGTCCTGTCCTGTCCTGTCCTGTCCTGTCTGTCCTGTCCTGGTTTCCTGTCCTGTCCTGTCTTGTCGTGTGGCTTGGAAAAACTGCATGACTTTTTTGTCAGTGAAGTTGACACAGGCTTAATTTTTTTTGTTGCTGTTCGATTATTGATCATTTAACTTCAATTTTTTATTAATATAAATAATAAGTCTATTTATTTCTCTCACAATGTTTTTGTAGCACTTTACAGTTTTGAACTATGTATATAAATTCACATTGTGAGAGCTGGTGCCTGAAGTAGGTTTTAGAAAAAACCTGTATTACAGGGTGCTTACTCTTCAATTTAATTCCGATAGATCGACATTGGAATTGTGACGTTTCGTACTCTTGAGTTCGATGCTAGCGCCAAATAATTTTTAGATTGGGTGTCCATTTTGGAGAACTAAGTGGAATTGAGTTCGGGCTTGGCGTGGGGTAATTGTTGACAATATTGTTTTCAAGAGTACCGAATCACGTGACTGTAAAATTAACATTGGAATCATATTGGCATCTCATTGGAATTAAAATTAGTTTAGAGAGTAAGCCCCCTGGTCACCAGGACCCACATAGTGGCATCATACAATTACACAGGCAGGCAACATGTGACTCTCTAAACAAACAATTAACAATTAAAACCAAAAAATAAAGAATAAAAGAAAAGAAACAATTTAAATAACAAAACAAAAGCAGTCGAAGAATCTGTGGAGAATGTGTAGGTGAATGGTGATGAATGTATAGGTGAATGGTGGTTAATGAGAAGGTGAATGGTGGTGAGTGTTTAACTTTGATTTTATCCAATGCATTCAGCTTTTAGGAATGTTTGTCATTGGAACATACCACGTGAACTATGTAGGATTGCCTGCCGAGAGTCCGTGACGTTCGTAATGTTTCGATAGCACCACGCACACATCCCACGTACAAAAACATATCGGCTATACGGCTATACCATTCAACGGGTGCGTCTCATAACGTATAAACTCATTTGGTCTAATTTCATTTTATTATCGTTCATAAGATATAATCAACGTGAGATATACCAACTGTTGATATAATTTCTTAACATATAACATTTATTTATTCTAAAACTTAATTAGTATAACGTTGTTTGATATAACGTTTATGTAATCGAAAATCATTTGGTCTAACGTTTAATATATATAAAAAACATATTTATGGTTAACACCCCAATTCAGATAGGTTAGGTTAGAAGGCTAAGGCGGGAGCGAAGCGGAGCGGAGCTCCCGCCTTAGCCTTCGTGGTAATTTTTTTTTAAACCACCCAGTTATAGGAGCAAGGAAGTAAGGAAGGATAGGAGGTCGACAACGGATACAAGAGCGAGCGAAGGGCACCCCGAGGTTCGGTTTTGTTAGGTTACTTTAAATAAATAAATAAATAAATAAACC
Source organism: Luperina nickerlii (assembly GCA_963855955.1). Taxonomy (NCBI): domain Eukaryota; kingdom Metazoa; phylum Arthropoda; class Insecta; order Lepidoptera; family Noctuidae; genus Luperina; species Luperina nickerlii. Next base: position 23,547,477 of record OY979672.1, on the reverse strand, counting down.
CATTACGTAGAAATAGGAGCCCCGCGAAGCGGGGCTCCGTCGACATTAATGCAAGAGCGAGCGTATGAGAATACAAAAATACCTTTACCAAGGTATTATATTAATTGATTAGAGACTCATAGTTTTATGAATGAACTTGTATGAATTCATTTTTAAAGAAATACTTTAATGATTTATTATTTAACTGAGCAAGATTACGCACACTAAGTGACAACTAACAATAACTTTTGTTGAGCTACCCACAAGCTACAACATAAAAATAATACTAAATAAACTAACCCGTGTTCATGCAATTTTGCTTTGTGTTTTAAGTAGGCGTTTTCATCATATTAGACCAAATAAGTTTTATATCTTTTGAGTGGTATGTCAAACGATTTTATATTTAATGTATGTATGTTATGTCAAACGATGTTATATTTAATGTATGTTATGCTTATAAAAATTAGTTATTTTAAAATTATATCAATCGTTCATTATATTAACTAATCGCTATATTAAATAAAATTCCGTTGTTATATGTTGTTAATATTAGAGATTTTGTTGTTATATCATCTAATACTTACCCCCATTCAACAACCGAACTCACTTCTTTAGTCTCCACTCTGGAATTCGTACCCCGGGCCCCAAGATACAGACTGTCTAGTTTGGGGCTCACTGGCAAATAATACTTTGTAACCTAGCTACGTTGGCATAGCTGGGCACCGGCAATGGAATGGTGGTTCCGTTAATCGCTAATCGGTTACTGAAATGGCAAATAGTAGGTACTTAATTAACGATTAACGGACTTATGGAAACGGAAGTTAATGAGTCCGTTAACAATTTTTAAAGTTAACTTAAAGGTTAATCCGTTACTCGAAATGTTAACTTTGTTAATTGACAATAAACTATGAAAATAAACTATTTTCTATTTAGATAGACATTAAACACATTTTTTATTAAAAATGTGTTTAATAGGTAGCTATAGACCTACATGTAGATGTAGCTTAGATGAGATAAGGACCGCGGTTAGGAGACGATAAAAATGTTAACCCTCCGAGCTTAAGTATATTTGATATTATAACGTGATTTGAAAAGGCCGGATTTTGGGTAAAGTGATTGTGGGATTTGAGGCTCTTGTTCTGTTTGAACGAGTGCAGCCATATTGCCGCACAGTCTGCACTGCGCACACTCTGGTATCGGCCCACGTTCAACTGAAAGAGAGCAATTGAAACCAAACGACCCGGATGATACGAATTTATAAATTTGTCGAAAGGAATGGAAATTATTGTAAGACTTTGGCTTGGCATGGTCGCGTGACTGTGTTCGTGACTCTAAAAGCTGGTTCAGTTAGTTGTCGTTAAAATGTTCTCTTACGCTGTTCATAAACCTATTTTGTTCATAGCTAAATATTGAATGTACATAGGTTGGGTAGGTATATAAATATATATATTGTGTACTTACTTCCATAATTTACGATTATGATGTATGTTTTAGTAAAAAATATGTATAACAAACGTCAATGAAGCCAGATCCCAAAGAGGAGCACGCTGAGTCGCTAGCGGTGTTCAGTCAGTATACACGGAGTGCTAAATTAACGCGTAACTTTTACGACACGGCAACGTATACACATCTGTACACAAAAATATTTTACGATGCAATAACAATAAATAAGGAGCTTTGAACTCATGTCCGAACAGTTTTCAGATCGGGCGCGAGTAGCGACCAGCGAACAGCGCGTGAACAGTCCGAGCAGCGTGAGCTGAGCGAGCAGCAGCGTGAGCAAAACGAGCAGCAGTGAGCGCGCCACGCGCTCTCGGCAGCACGCGGCACGCTGGAGGCGCTGCGGCGCCACTCGCGGCAGATCGCCGCGCGCCGCGACCGCCGCGTGCAGGTGAGCGCCCCCTGGTGCCCGGCGCACGCGCTCACTCCAGTGCACTCACACCGAGCTCTGTTTCAGTTCACGGAGCGGACGAAGGATGGCGCGCGCGGCGGCGACGGCGCCGGTGAGTATGCAAAGCGCGGCGCCCTGCGAGTGCGCGCTCGCAGTCCGCCGCCCGCCCTCGCTAAATATAACCCCGTCCGCATTGCAACGCGGTGACTCGTCGCGCAGGCCGCTCTCGCCAGCGGGCAGCGCGGGCGAGGCTCGCGGCGGCTGCGCCGCTGCGCGGCCGCCGCTGACGGTAGTGTGTGTGCGCAGAGAGCGGCGGCTCGGAGATGTCGGGCGGCAGCGGCGGCGGCGGTGGCGGCGATATGCGGCGCCCCTCCACCTGCCGCGTGGAGCTGGGTGCGCTGCTGGCGCCGGAGCCGCGCCCGCTAGACAACAAGGTCAAGGTATGCCGCCGACACCTGCTCCTCACAGAACCTATGCTCACGCCTGCTCTATCTATTTCTTCGCGTCATAGTCGTGATCATCATAATTTAGCGATTAGGTATAGTTAGTGTGCTTTTCTTCCAGAAGAGGCAGGGCTCCCCGCGGTACGCATACAAGGTGTGCAGGTGCACCTGAGTTACGTATGGCATGATGTATTATTAGCTTGAGCGGTTGCAGCAGGTACTGCATATTTACGTAGCGAACATATTGCTTCAGTATTTTTTCGATTCCAGGTCAGCATGGAAGTTATATCAGTAATCGCTACAGTATATTGCCACACTAGGAATGTGTTTCGTCTGATCGGCAGCCGATTTTTTTTTGGCCCCTTCTGTAGTCATGTCCGTCCATGGATATGTAAATTATGTACCTATCTGCTTTGTTTGTTTATCTTTCGTTCCATTTAGCTATAAAGTCAATGAAGAGAGAAGACGGCTGATTGCTGGTGAAGCAGCAACGAGTTGTCGGCACTTAGACATTATTGTAATATTTTCTGTAGATATTAGGATAAACTTAGTAAGTTAATAGCTTAGTAAATGTGCTTCAGTGGGTCGTGTGGTGGTGCCGCTTCGTGTAGTAGATACTTACAACTCGTTGTCGCGTCCTGATGTACGTAGGTACCGCGTAAAGAACATCATTAATTAGAGAATAGGTCAGCACTCTACTTGAATAGAAAGTTGAAGTGCGTACAAAGTCAGAGGCCAGTGTTTACATGGTGCTCGTTAGAAGGTATTCTAATTTAACTCATCAAAGTAAACTTAATCTAAGTAGTAACATCGGAGTCAGTGGCGTAACTATACATAATTATACCGTTTGGGGCCCGTGGCAAATTCAAGGGATGGGGCCCTGCCTCAATGTAAAGAAGCTCAACCAATGTTATAGTTTTTTCTTTTTTACTAGCACTTCTCCCGCGACTTCTTCTGCGTACTTTTCATATTTTGCCATACATAATGTAACACCTGACTGCTTCGTTGATCTAGTGGTCGCAAGCGCTACTGCTGAGCATGAGGTCCTGTTCAAAAAATTAGACAAGCAATGGAAAAACATTCATGTTGTGATGATACTGCCAGTTTCTTACGAATGTGCTCGAGAACTTTTAGTTTAAAGGATGATCAGTTGGTTGCCATCCTGATTTCATTGAAGAAGGCGATTATTTGATGAGCGGAGATATTTATTGTGGTTGGCACAAATGTACTGAAAGTAGCTAGATATGGCTAGATAACTAAGAGAAGTGGGAGAGTCAAGAAATGAAAACAAGGTGGTCAACGCCCTTTGCTCTCTGCTCTGGCGTATGGTAACCTTTGCTCTCTGCTCTGGCGTATGGTAACCTCTGCTCTCTGCTCTGGCGTATGGTAACCTTTGCTCTCTGCTCTGGCGTGTGGCAACCACATTACAAGCGACCGATGCGCAGAGATCAGAGAGGCAATCACGTCATTTTAAGAACGTTTACAGTCTGATCTCAGTCTCAATCTGTCAAAAATACCTTTAATTTCCCGACATTTTTGACATTTGTTTGTTGCCGAGATGAGACTGAAATTAGGGACAGAGTTTGTTGCTTGGTTAGACGATCCATGGTAGCAACAGTGGATAAATTACGGTTGAGATTATCCAAGCCAATTAAATTAAGAAAGTCTAAATGAATGTCGCTGTTTGCCATTACCAAGAGTTCCAATAAATTTCCAAATATCGGCAGAAGAGGAAGAATTGATCGTATCTAGAATGTGGCGGCGTTTAGCATTGCATGTCGCCCGATTACAGCTATTCCTTGCAGCTTTAAATAGTGTATTTATAGTGCTGTTTCAATAAATACGATTCCTTTTTTAAATTTAAGAAACGCGCGGTCCCTACGTCGCATTGCCATCTGTGTTCCTCTGTCATCAATAGTGCAAATGGGCATTTTAACTTCACTTTCTTAACGGGAGCAAAGATGACAAAAAGGGTGATAACACAACATTATAGAAGATCGCACCTTGCCGTCACGCGTCAGCGGAAATGGCTATTTTAAATAAATATTTGGCTACTTTAATTTTGGGTAGGTACAAAATGTTCAAAACCTGAATGATGTCCTTCGTTGCACATTTTCAAAAAAGTTTGCTTTTATAAACTTACGTTAGGATCCTCCTGTGCTTATGGCCCTTTCGGGCCGGGGGCCCCCTGTGGCTGGGGGTCCGTGGCCCCCGTGGCTGGGGGTCCGTGGCATTTTGCCCCAATGCCACCTTAAAGTTACGCCACTGATCGAAGTAGTAGCTAAGCTAGCTGCTGAAGCTTTCAAGTTAAAAGTTCGGTAATTGAACAATTCTTTACAGGATAGCTGTATTACGTTCAGCTGGCTGCGTTTAAGCAAGTATACAAGAGGCTAAACTTTATTTACGCAGCTTAGGCCATTTACGAATGAAAAGATTTTCTCCCATACGTAAGAGAATGTGTAGGTATAGTGTTCTAGTTTTCAGTGGATCTTCAGTGAAACTGGAACATTACATATTCTGGGTTATACTAAATGTTTATTAACATTAATTATAACGGTTAAAAACCAATTACAATAATATTAAAGACACCTACACTTATAAAGAAAATAGAACATTATAAGCTTCAGGTCAAACACAGAATGATACAACATTTGAATCTCTCTCACAGTAGATAGGTACGTCTGACATTTAAGTGTAATTATAATATACAATTATACACTTAGATGTCAGACGTACGAAGCATATATATATATATATACTTATATTTTGATTTCTGGGATAACGGGCCAGAAACATTTTTTGTACGAACCACTGCGAATGTCTCGTGCATGGTTCTATTAGGCCTCGGCGGCTGTCAGGATGCTTCACAAGCCGATGCTTCACATTCCGTCCGCGTGGAAATGCCGCCAATTTGTTACAATTATTCTAATAAGTATTATGGTGGGTTTAGACCAAACGAACAAAGAACTAGAACAAGAGAAAGAGCATTGTTTACTTGGTGTTCTTTATATTTCAGTTTGCAATCACTGTTTAAACAAAAAGAGTTGAAATAGAATGTGCATTCGCTCGTTTGGTCTAACCGACCGTTATCCATTTCCAATGCTATTGTGGCAGATCAGCCACAAATTACAAAATAATGTTCGAGTAGATAAGAATAGCAGTCGAGGAATGATGTGCGTGTGTACTGAGGGACTGTGCGTGTGTACTGAGGGACCACACTGGGATTCGAAAAATAAAAATCCTAGAAATCAGTCAATTGTAGAACAAATCTGTGAATTTGTAAACAAATATAATTAAAAACTACAGCCCTTAAAGTGTGGTTCCTCAGTTCACATGCACATGACGAATCGAATCTTCAAGTGGCGACCAAAACTTATTTATTTGACAAAGGGTAAGCTTTTACACATTTTGCTTTGTCGTATGGTTTTGTCGCCAAATTGTTCGATTAAATGCGCATGCGCACCTTCCCTTACGCTCTGACGCCTGACGCTAATCGGGCTAATCTTTAGTTTTATACGGAATGAAGGTTTTTGTGGAGCTGGGAGGCTGGGCGAGGCAGCTGTGATCACAACTTATTGACTGTCACCTACCTACTAAGTTGCTTTTTTTAGTTAAATTAGTCCATTAGTTTATGTGATGCGATCACAAACAAAACATCAATAAAGACTGTTCTTTCTAATATAGGTAGATAGGTACCTACTAATAGCTATTTTAGGAAGACAGCTCACTATAAAAGTTAGGTAACTAAAAATTGTAAAAGAATGAAATTGCCGAGAGATTGCGAGGGAGATTAAGAAACCGAAGTACCTGGAACATATGTCTGCTCCATTTGAAGGTGAAGTATGAAAGTCTTTTGACATGCAAATGAGTTTATTTAGAATGTTACCAATCTTCCGTTCGCCTCCCACCACAGGGTAACTATAGGTAGATACTTTACTAAAGTTGATTTCAAACAGATGTTCTGAAAGTTTTGAGCGTATATTTTGTTATTTTATTTCTCTTTCTTTGTACATTATACTCAAGCAAAGAGAAAAGTACCTATCCTGGGAATTGCTCAGTGTTTACGATTATTGTACCTTTCCACTTCAGCCTCCTTTTTGTTTCCTCAAAGCGACATTTAGGTAACTCCCTTTTGAGACGTTTTTCCAGATGAAGTGGCGACCCTAATAATGGAATTTGTCACCCTCTAAAGTCCGCAGCATCGGCTCCGCGCTCGTGACTCAGGATGCAGGGTATCTCCATGAGCACTGAGTAGATTGGTTACAGTGGGTATAACAAGTTTCGAACATTCGGGTACCTAGTTGTCATGAATTCAATTTGCGGGCCCTTCACACTTTCGCCCCTAATTTAAAATGTTATCGCGTTTGAAAGTTTAGCAATAAGCTCTCGTTGCCACTGTAAGAGGTTGACTACGAGAGCACACGTACACACATAACGATCAATGTATTGACTTCTTGTTATCTTTTGAGCTGCTTAGTTGCAAATCAACTGACCGACTACATACTACTTACTTATGTATTTTATGTCGGACATTTGAAGGCTCCTACAAACAGGCGTGACACGCGATATAATTGCGCGCGACACAAAGGCACCGCTCGTTGCGCCACTTGCGGTGCCTTTGTGTCGCGCGCGATTTTATCGCATGTCGCGCCTGTTTGCAGGAGCCTTGATTCGCAAGTGGAGTAGGTACGTACGAGCGCCTCACCTATCAATGAAACAATAAAAACGTTTTGTTTATTTATTTATTTATTTGGCTTTTCAACAATGAGTACTTACTAACTAAGCAGTTCGCAGCTAAGCTCTCGTCCGCCTTGGAATTAGAGTTCAATAGCGTAAACATTTACCCGAACGAAGGCTAGTCATCGGCTGGACACGCCTGCTCGGCGGGCCGGCTCTGTTGCTGGCTTATAACTTTACGAGGGACGAGCTCCAGGCCGGGTCCGGGGACAGCGCCCGGTCCGGTAATGCGAGGTCGGTTGTAAAACGTCGCCGACTTTTACGAACGATAAAGCCGTTCGGGAGTGAAGATAACTTAGGTTAGCAAGCGGCGTGCGGCGAGGTGTGCCGCCTCCCGCCTCCACCCCGCGACCCATTTGCATAATGAGTGGCAGCGCTCACGTGCTGCGCCTGGAGCGCCGCCGCCGCCGCCGCCGCCGCCGCCGCCGCCGCCGCCGCCGCCGCCGCGCCGCGCCGGTCAGCGTGCACACTCCTCGTGCCCCTGCCTCACTGACAGCGCTATCGCATCGTTATTTCGTAACTCGGCTACTGCCCTCGTTATAATATAACTACAATGTTACTCTTGAGCTTATTCCACTGTAACTAACACACACCACTGGATTGGACACTTACACAACAACATAAGCTGGCAGCTTTATTTCAAATTAACTTTTGCCCGCGGATTCGCCCGCATGGTTTCCGAAAATGATCCCATGAATGTACCTACCACTGGGACAAAAAATGTCCTAACCTAACCCACCCAGGTCTACCGCCGCGTTGTGCTAAATTTTATTCAAATCCGTTTAGCCGTTAAAAGGCGTGAAAACGTAGTTCCTCGTAAGTACACACAGGCAGTTACTGTCGCATTCACAGGTACCTAATGACTACATAGAGACTAGAAAATGCTAGTTAACCGCGTCTCTGCGAGCGGTAGGTATGTACTACCTGCTGCAGCTGATGCCTCGATCGAAGTCGAGACGACATCGCAGGCTTCATTTAAGTCTTGATAATTATGTTGAGTGTACCCTATCCTACATATCGCATATAGCAACATCCTCTTCCAGCGATACCCGACTCAATTCATTAGCTTTATCTATTCGAAGAATTCCCAGGGCGGGATCAATGAAATTATTTATTTCGCTTTGGATATTACGATCACGAATACACTTGGTGCGGTATACATAGCTACGATACAACGCGAACAATTTATTGCCCTTAGTTCGGTTCGGTCACCGTCTACAAAAGCTCGTAACTTGATTTCCTTAATAAGGTATAAACTGTATTATTGAGCGGCGTGGGCAGGTATAGGTACCTAGCACCAGCACACTAGGTAGGGGTTTGCGACGTGAACCAAACATTTGGCGATTTATACATACATATGAGAGTATCAGCTGCTAATTAATGTTTCATAAATCATCAGTAGTTACCTAATTTAAAATGTATGTGTCACGTGTAGTTGTTTATGATATTCGCTGTCATCCGTAGCGCCACAGTATACATGGAATGACGGAGGAGGAGAACGTGGTGCGGCCGCACCAAGAGATGGCCGTGCTGTCGCTAGAGGAGAAGAAGTTCCTGCTGGGCGTGGAGCGTGGCGACGTAGCAGGCACGCGGCGCGTGCTGCAGCGCGCGCGCGACACCGGTCACATCAACGTGGACTGCGTGGACCCGCTGGGCCGCAGCGCGCTGCTCATGGCCATCGACAACGAGAACCTGGAGATGGTGGAGCTGCTGCTGGAATTCGGCGTAGAGACGCGCGACGCGCTGCTGCACGCCATCTCCGAGGAGTTCGTGGAGGCAGTTGAGGCGCTGCTGGACCATGAGGAGCAGACCAAGAAGCCCGGCGAGCCGAACGTAAGTAACTTAGCTTAAGATGCCGCGTCGCAGCCGTGTCTTGCTTATGTAAGTGACGTCGCTATGTTACAGAGTTGGGAGGCGCTACCACCGGAGACGGCGACGTTCACGGCGGACATCACGCCGCTCATCCTGGCGGCGCACCGCGACAGCTACGAGATCATCAAGCTACTGCTGGATCGCGGCGCCAACCTGCCGGTGCCGCACGATGTGCGATGCGGCTGCGACGAGTGCGTGCGCTCGCGCCGGGAGGACTCACTGCGCCACTCACGCTCGCGCATCAATGCGTACCGCGCCCTCGCCTCGCCGTCACTGATCGCGCTTTCGTCTAAAGACCCCATCTTGACAGCATTCGAGCTGTCTTGGGAGTTGCGGCGACTGTCTGCGCTCGAACACGAATTTAAGACTGAGTACCAGGAGCTGCGTGCGCAGTGCCAGGAGTTCGCGACGGCCCTGCTGGACCACACGCGTACCTCGCACGAGCTGCAAGTGCTGCTCAACCACGAGACGGGTTCGCCGCAGGTGCCGCTGCCGGAGCCCGGCGCGCCGGAGAGAATGCGCCTGTCCAGACTTAAGCTTGCTATAAAGCTAAGGCAAAAAAAGGTAAAATCAACTAAATTTTCGCTGCCATACTTACAGGCGAAGTACTTCATTGTAATTAATGACCTGCTACTAATTGTGTGTTCTAGTTCGTGGCGCATCCGAACGTGCAGCAGCTGCTGGCGTCCATCTGGTACGAGAGCGTGCCGGGCTTCCGGCGCAAGAACATGCTGCTGCAGGCGGCGGAGATGGTGCGCATCGGTGCCATGTTTCCGCTGTACTCGCTGGCCTACATCGTGGCGCCGCACTCGTCAGCTGGCCGCACGCTCAGGAAGCCGTTCATCAAGTTCCTGTGTCACTCGGCGAGCTACTTCATGTTCCTATGTGAGTGACGATACTTAGTCATTCAAAGGAATTTTGCATTCCCATTCTTTGCCACTGACCTCTGTACCTACTCCACCCAGCACACGGTTGTGACGTCTTCGGTGATACTTTCCATTCCTACACTTTGCATTCCTACACTTTGCTACTGGCCTCTGTACCTAACTCCATCCAGCGCTTGGTCGTGACATGTCTTCGGTGATATAGGACTACCAGAATCTCATGGCATAAAAAAATTGTGATTTTCTTGGATTGACATATTGCCATATGAAAATCACAATGTTATATTTTTTTATATGCCATGACATTCTGGTAGACCTATACTTTGACTAGGTATCATCATCATCGTCATAATTTCAGCCCGGATTCACCCAGTGATAGGTATAGGTAGACCTCCCCTTTCTTCTACCACACTTCTCGGTTCTGTGCGTCTCTCATCCAGGTGTTTCCCGCGACTTTGACGATAATTATAGTCAACCCAGCGCGCATAATAATTTGACTATGTATAATATTTTCATAATAATTTATTTTAAAACGTTTACACAAAGTGGCGGGCAACGCCGCATCGCAACGCATTGCAAAAGTCCTCCTAATAGATCACCTTATTATGTTTTGTAGCATAGCTTAACTAACATAAAATGTATGTGAGTACAAAAGTACATACCTGTGTAGATACTTACGAGTAAATAAATTATCATTGTGCCAACATTTCGAGAAGTTTTTCTGTGTCTGTGTAGGTAATTGAGTATCGCTAAATAACTATTCTGATAACATCAGATAACAATGAAAATTTAGGAATAAATATTTTAAATGTAAAGATACATATGTATAAACCTATTAAAACTATAAACATAATATTTATACTTAATTACATATAAGCACAAATAAATATACATAAATACATGAATATACTAAAAAGAAATAAGACAAAAAATGAGAAAACATTACCGTTCGAAAGATTCTCAAAACACATAAAATAGATTAGCAAACGTACCTTTGCCTTTGTGCCGTTTGAGGCTTTATATGCAAACCAAGATCTTCCTTCTCTTGTCGGAATGTAGTGGGCTAAAATGGAATGCAGTGTGCTGTGTACTACATAGGTACTATAGGATAGCTGCCAAACTGTTAGTATATTAGTAGGTACATGTTTTGTAGATCTGGTGCGTAGGACATCTAAAAGGGCGAAAGGTAGCCTTTAGAATTCCTCCTTTAGCACGCTCTATACGGAGCGGGAGTAAAATAGTTCTTGCAACACCACCCCAAGAAGTTATGCAATAGGTAAGAATGGACACAAAGTTAAATAAACCGGCTGTGTTCCGTACCTAATTTTTTTAAAACATTTAGAGTTCAGAGTGTCCGCGTAAACAGGGTGGCAGTGACACAAACAATTAACTGTTCCATACATTTTAGCCACGTAGTTATTTCACTTTTGTATGTAACAGCAGATAAGATTGGCCCTCGGCAGCTCTGCACAGAGAGAGGTGGAAAGACACCCGGCCTTTGCCCAGCTGTGGGACATTAACGGCTAAAAATAAAATAAATAATGTAACAGCAGATTTTTTTTTGTTATCCGACGTAAACATTTCTACGCTACGGGGTCTAGAATCATGTGCAGAATTCATGGCTATAGTTTGCGCGTTGATGTCCTGCCAGTTGCCAGTTGCCACCCTGTATCCGTGCTGCAATAATGTGCGCAAATGTTTAGATTAGTAAGCGGTATGTTAGTATGTCTCATTGTAAATAAAATGTATTTTTGTTAAGAAGATTATTATGGAGCCAATTAGACACATATTTTAAAGCTATCCTTAACATGCGCATAGACCTCAACTACTAACACTACTGCATGATGACGACTTGGCCGTGAACTCATCGGCACTGTTCGCTTGCAGTTCTGCTGATCCTGGCGTCGCAGCGCATCGAGACGGCGGCCGGGGGGTTGCTGTGGGGCGCGGCGCCGCACGGCGAGCCGCTGTCGCGCCGCGGCGCTCCGCCCTCGCTGGTCGAGTGGCTCATCCTCGCTTGGGTCAGCGGTCTGTATTGCGACCCATTACTTTATCAACGAATTAAAACCCTTATTTACAAACGTTACGTTGTATTCATACATTTGGGACATAAGTAAATAAATTAGTGGTGTTTATCGGAGAAAGTGGATGAAATCAGGCAAAGTTGTCTGAGTGTATCTGTATCATTGCAGGTTTAATCTGGAGCGAGGTCAAGCAGCTGTGGGATATGGGGCTGCGGGAGTACGTGCATGACATGTGGAACGTGATAGACTTCGTCACCAACTCGCTGTACGTCGCCACCGTCGCGCTACGGATCGTCTCACATTTTCAGGTATAACTCTCTAGTGGCCACTTCATAGATGTCGACATATTTTCGTTGCTGAGGTGAAAATTATGAACAGCGCTTTGCTTTTAATTTTTATTTATCTTTCCCTTATTTTGACTTAGGTGCGTCGAGAGATGTCAGCAGGTCTCCAGTGGAATCAACCGCGAGAGAAGTGGGATGCGTGGGACCCGATGTTGCTATCCGAGGGGCTGTTCTCTGCCGCTAACATCTTCAGCAGCCTCAAGCTGGTGTACATCTTCAGCGTCAACCCACACCTGGGCCCGCTGCAAGTCTCGCTCAGCAGGATGGTGCTCGACATTCTCAAGTTCTTCGTCCTAGATATACTAGTAATCTTTGCATTTTCATGTGGTAAGTGTACTAGCTTCTAAAATTTCAAGGAGCACTCCTTGAAATTTTGCTGCAGGACCTGTTTGCACTGGTAACATGGTGATATGCCGCGACAGGTCTCAACCAGCTGCTGTGGTACTACGCCGACATGGAGAAGAAGCGCTGCACGACCGGCACGTCGCTCACGGCTAACGGCACTTTCCCCGACCCCGACGCCTGCATCGTGTGGCGACGGTTTGCCAAGTAAGGATCAGTTCACTTATGGATTTTCTTATGTTCTTGGTTTAGTTACAGACTTTTCGAGCGTTGGATCCTTGAGACACGCACTGACAATACAATAGAGACTATTATTAGAGTATCCACTAAATAAGTAAATGCTATTTATTTTATTAATCAAAGGTCGGCAATGGATGGCGGCACTGTTGCAACTGGACCAGCGCCAACTGCGTGGCACACTATCAATCACAATCTGAATAATTTTGAAGGATATTGCTAATTCATTGCTCCATATGTTTGAAAAATCTGTCTGCTCATCAACTTAAATAACGCAACGAATGTTGTTGAACTGTCAAAGTAAAAGCAATTCCTACTGTCAGTGTGGTACGCAATGACCCCGCTCCGCTGAAGAGATACATTTGTCTTTCGTATGAATAAACTGACCTAGTTGTTACGATGTAAACATAATATACATATACTACTAAACATCCTAGCACATCGTATCCTCGTCCCGTCATTTATGGCGCTTGTAATACATGCAGCTTGGCTTACAGCCATATAGTTATTATCAGTTATTGTTCTCATGATCTCTTATATGATGGTTCCAGATTATGTCCCAGACCACTGAATTGGCTCAGAAAAAGGCTATTTGCATAAATTATTCCTATTCCTGATCTTTCCACATACACTTATATCAATAATAAAAACATTGGACTTGTTTATTTGTGAATAATAAAAGTAACATAATATAATCTATGTGTTATGTTAATCCGCCTTTGTACCTTTTTGTGCGAGAAGTTTAAATAAATAAATAATAAATAAATAATCCAGGTAAAAAATGTATTAATTCCGTAATAAATTTTTTTCATATACTCGTAAGCGTAACTCTATTGGTTTAGGTACGCTGCGCACGCCAGTAAAGCTCCAAGTAAGCTCCAATTTTTCCGTCATCTTGAACAGTCATCGTTATTTTTCTACTAATTTACACAAAACCTTAATTAATTATAACCTAAACCATGAACCACCAAACCACGGGTTGGTTTGGTTTCCGTAGTTTTTGAGTTCATCGCGTTCAGACAAACAGATTGACAAACGCGGCGGGGACTTTGTTTTTAATTATTATGTTCTAGTAATAATTATGTGATGTTCGATAGCTGATGTAAACAACATAATGCTTATCGAGACGAGCATACCTTATTCGCTACTTGTTGACTGTGTCGCAGTTTGTTCGAGACTATGCAGACGCTGTTCTGGGCGGCCTTCGGGCTGGTGGACCTGGACTCGTTCGAGCTGGACGGCATCAAGATCTTCACGCGCTTCTGGGGCATGCTGATGTTCGGCACGTACGCCGTCATCAACGTCATAGTGCTGCTCAACCTGCTCATCGCCATGATGAACCACTCCTACCAGCTGATCTCCGTAAGATATGAGTACCTACTTTTATTGCTGGTCGGAAGGCTTCAGGCCCAAGCGAGAAGTTCCCTGTTAAATTTAATCATCATCGCGATTCTCTAAGTCTGAGCTTAACTTTGACATTACTCAGGGTAAACAATTTACAATTACCGGATCTTTTTTTATTAAGGGTTCACAAATCGGGCAATACAACATAAATTACATAAGTATGTAATTTATATTGTATACTTAAAGAAACATCCTACACAGCATCTACAATGTATGAGCTAGTTAAAATTTACTATAAATAAGCTTATAAAATACAATACGCTTCCATTGGACTAATTATAATTATTATTAAGGCAATTTTAGACAGGGTCAGTGCACAAGTCAGTTATCGGCGCCAGTGCCCGCGCCTCGACTGGCTTCTAAATATTCGTGTGCGAATTTACAAGCCAGCGCTGACTTCCCGCCACTGGATTGACTTGAAATCAATTTACACGGGTTTTTTTTCGGGTCAGCGCTGGCTTGTCTCGATTTCGGCGCCAGTCACTGAATCTGTCTAAATCTGCCTTTAGTCCAATGGTTGCACAGGCTTAGCTTATGCTAAGGTCCCGAAAAAAAAACGTTGTAGCTGAAAAACATTCTATAAAATGGAGCATGTTGTTTTATATTTGATCTGCTTTGAGGCATCACAAATATGCGCCTTATGCATAAACGGCTGCCCTGGCGTGGAAGAGCAAGATGTATTCTTTCCAGCAAGCCTTCACAATCTACGTGAATATTAATTAACTTACACTACACGTATACAATATCCGTAGCTTTTCTTCTGGAGCAGAAAGTGGTCATACTGAAGTATTCTAATTTTGATCCATAGGATTTCTACATTGGTTATTAACATAAGATAGTTGGTACTTAGAAAGTCGCGAATCCAGGACACCTCTTCCAGGGTTACACTGTTGCTGAAGTATATTGCGATAGTGGGGTGTCTTTTGCTTGTAAATTGAATATGCTTACATTTATTAACATTCAAAATCATGTGGTTTTCGATACACCATCTAGACACTATCGACAGTTTACTATTTGGTACAAATTTAGGTCATCGGCGTACATATTAAACCTGCATTCTATTTTACTTGTCACAAATCGTTTATAAAGATTAAGAACAACAAACGCCCCAGGTGTGAGCCTTATGGTACTCCTGATGGTATAACGTGTGTCTGAGATTTTAAGTCTTGAATAACTACCATTTGTCTCCGATTTTTCAAATATGACTCACACCATCGCTATAATGAATGACCCATGAATACCCATGTCTGTTATCTTATTTAGAAGAATATTGTGATCAATAAGATCAAACGCTTTACTGAAATCAGTGTACACAGCGTGTACCTCTTTCCCTTCGTCGAGTGCATCTGCTACGTCACTAGTAAATCACAAAAGATTTGATGTAGTAGACCTCTTTGGAAGGAAACCATGCTGTGCAGGATGCAGCTGCTGCTTTACATTTGAGTATTTTTTTATTACCACGAGCGACTCAAAATATTTACCGAAGGATTAAAGAATGGAAATGGGCCGATAATTTGACACATCAGAAACATCGCCATTTTTAATGATCGGGGTGATGTAATTTGTAACAAAATGTACCTACTAGCGTCATCTATGTTACGAAATGTGTGAATGTGAAGTATTGTGTCATAAAGATCTATATACTACATGTAAGGGTGGATAAATAATAAAATAGTCTGCACTGAACAACCGACGTGTTTACTTTAGGTTATGGGCTATCCCAGATTTTCCAAGTTTCTCAAGTTTAATAATTGATACAATCGTGTTGTGCAAGATGACAATGAACTATTTAGCCAGTGTGCCTAAGTTAAAGAGCAGGGAAAACTAAGATGAGTGGATATTTGCAGTAGAAAATTTACTCGTGTTGGAAGGCATGTTACATTGCGTGAAGCTAGTGGAGGGAAAAAAATTAAAACCGAAGATGATGCGAAGACGCGAGCCAAATTATCCCTAACCATCAATCCCGCTTTGTACGTGCACATCAAGAAGACGACGACTACGAGCACGACGTAATACGAGCTACGAGTATCTTCTAGTTACTTGGGAAAATACCTAAACTCCGGAAACTGTTCAAATCTTAGTTAGCGGATATAGTAAAGATACACCACATTTTTTTTTTAAAGACTAATGGTATTCCGGCCTATTCAGCGCCCATAACCCTAATGACGTCTAAAACAGTAAGCGCTTTGATTTCTGAATCAGATAAAAACAACTTTACAAAGAGGAGTACTACACGCATCCGTATTTGCTTTACTGGACTTGGGAGCTGTTCCTAACTTACATAAATCAAGGCGAACTGTTCACATAGGTATCTCTTGACCAGTCTTTGCATGTTTGATTCTAGTATCATACGGTTTAATAGCGAACTGCTATTGGACTTTACACCATTTACATAACACCAGAAATGTTTGGGCTAAATACGAAGGGTAACATTAGCAATTAGCATTAGCAGCATTGTTTTTAAAATTCCGGAGACACTCTGATCATAGACTCACATATATTTTTAAGTATAGTTAGAATAGAATAGAAAATTACAGACATAAATATAGAAACTGTACAAAGGGTGACACAATGGGCGGTCTTATCGCTAAGAGCGATCTACGATCGATCGATCGATAATTTTTGCGATAGTTCGAGTGTACGTACGTACTAATGTTTGCAGGAGCGTGCGGACGTGGAGTGGAAGTTCGCCCGCAGCAAGCTGTGGATCAGCTACTTCGAGGAGGGTGGCACGTCGCCTCCGCCCTTCAACGTGCTGCCGTCTCCGAAGAGCGCGCTGTACGCGTGGCGCTGGCTGCAGCGCCGCCTGTGCGGCCACGCGCGCGCCAAGCGCGAGCACATGCGCACCATCAGAGTACGATACTTATTACACTGCGAAACGTTTTCTTAAAAACTCTGAAATAAAATATTTTTGGTCTGGCCCGCGAGCCGTTATTGTAAAAGAACAATTTAAAATTAGCTGAAGGCGTGTTTTGTTGCCTTGTTCACTGTTGTTGTTGTAGTGCATGAGCATTGCAACAACAAACATGCCGCTCGGCCGCTCGTTATACGTAGCGAGTGATTAAAAAATTAGAATCCTGAGCGTTAGCGAGGGAATCAAAAGGGCACGAGGTGAAAAATCTTTGCACTCGAGTGCAACACGTAACTTTTCATCCCACCTCAGCCGAGGATGAATCAAAAAATTCTTGGAATCAATATTAAAAAATTCAAAGATTTAAACAAAAATATTTTATTTTTCTACATAATCTCCCTCCAATGCAATGCATTTAGAATAACGCGTTTCTAACTTCCTTATTCCTTGCGAAAAGAATTGTTTTTCTTGACTCTCGAAAAACTCCTCTACGGCAGCCATAACCGCGTCATTATCTTGAAATTTTGTTCCACCAATTTCCTCTTTTAATTTTGGGAATAAGTGAAAATCACTTGGGGCTAAGTCCGGAAAATATGGTGGGTGGTCAAGGAGATTGAAGCCAGCACAGCGGATTGCGTTGAGCGCAACTTCCGATCGATGAGCAGGAGCATAATCTTGAAGAAACAACACGCCAAACGACAGTTTTCCACGACGTTTTTCTTTAATCGCTTCACGCACTTTCTGTATTAAATTTGCATAATAGGGTCCAGTAATCGTCTGGCCTTTTGGCATGTAATCAATGAAATCAGAACACTGAGGCCATAACTTTGCCAGCGGTAGGAGCAACTCGAAATTTCTTAATGGATGGAGAGGATGGTCGTTTCCAAGACATGCTTTGTCTCTTAGTTTCAGGATCGAAATGGTGGACCCACGTTTCATCCATGGTGACAAGGCGATGGCAAAAGCTATCCGAATCACGCTGGAACATTTCGAGATTACGCTTAGAAATTTCCAAACGTCGCTTTTTGTTTTATATAATATAATAATAATCGTTTATTTCTTAATTCAAATTTTCATCGGTTAACATTCGTGGCACCCATCTTGTTGACACTTTTTTGAAACCCAGTGAATCAATTAAAATGGATTGAACGCTATCGAATGATATCTTTAGGATCTCAGCTATATGTTTTATTTTTATAGTTATTCTTCTGTCTTCCAAAACCAGATTCTCAACCTTTTTGACATTTTTTTCCGTAACGGAGGTTGAAGGCCGCCCAGAACGCGGATCATCTTTACAGCTTGATCTAGGTACCTCTTTTAAATTCAGCCACCCAGTACGCAACCGTAGAATAGGGTTCAGCATTATCCGCTAATGTCTGCTGAATGTCCAAAAAAATTTCCTTCCTAGACATTTTTTTCAAACTTAAATATTTTATCACCGCACGTAACTCACTTTTATCCATAATTTTGTATTTTTAGCAACTCGTTGCACAAAACAATTTATTACGTGCGAACGAACTGACAAAAACCAGTGACAGTTTGCATAAATATTGTTTTTGTTTGTCACTCTTTAATTTGAATATCGAACTTCTCCCAAATAGGTTTTATATACCTATATTATGCATTTCTAGAACTTTTTGATTCACCCTGGTATGAATACATGGGCGGCATGTTGCCAAAGGCAGAGGACGCCGAGCCGTGTCCACGGCTGCTGTTACTTCTGCCGTTGGCAACGTGCTACTTGTGTATATGAGCAAGTAACTAGTAAGCAAAAAAAAAAAACGAACTGGCAAAAAAGCTCTGAAAATCGGTGTTTCATCAATTTGCCATTTTTATTTTCACCTCGCATTTTCGCTAACTAGTAACCTTCGCAGTTAACTCAACATCATTATTTCATCCGACACGTCCACTGCTGGCCTGTCAGTGGTTATGTACTTTTT
The DNA here is from genome assembly GCA_963855955.1 of Luperina nickerlii. Classification (NCBI taxonomy): domain Eukaryota; kingdom Metazoa; phylum Arthropoda; class Insecta; order Lepidoptera; family Noctuidae; genus Luperina; species Luperina nickerlii. Next base: position 23,528,529 of record OY979672.1, on the reverse strand, counting down.
AATAATTATATATTTTCATTGTTCGCAGAGGAAAGCCAAACAAGCAAATGAACGGGATTTCCGTTATCAGGTTCGCTGTTTATTCGTAGCTTAATTAGTAGCTTAATTCTTTCAATTCTCACACCTGTCTAAATAAGTTAAGCCTCAAACAGAAATAAACTCTCGGATCACTAACACATTGGTACTATTTATAATTAGCTGCACACTTGCTGTGGTTCTGTATTTGGACACTGCTTTCGTCTTTATGTTTCTATGGAAGCATCAGTCTACCTATTTGTGCATAAGTGAGTAAGTGATTCCTACCTATCAGGCTATAATGCGCAACCTGGTGCGTCGCTACGTGACGGTGCAGCAGCGGCGCGCGGAGTGCGGCGGCGTCACGGAGGACGACGTCAACGAGATCAAGCAGGACGTCAGCGCCTTCCGCTGCGAGCTGGTGGAGATCCTGCGCAACTCCGGCATGAACACCTCCACCGTCAACGCTGGAGCGCCCGGTACTACTCAACAATATAATATCAGTCTTTTGGCGTTTTTCAGTATTTACAATTTAGCGACTCTTTTTCTTCATGCACACTCATGATTGACGTGATTAATATCCAGTGTCATCTGCAGGAGGCGGGGGCGGCAAGAAGAACCGTCAGAAGGAGCGGCGTCTCTTAAAAGGGTTCAACTTCGCGCCGGGCGGGTCGCTGGCGCCGGTGGACGAGTTCTTCGCGTCGCTGCACCACGAGCACGGCGGCTCGCACGGAGCCGCGCACCACGCGTCGCTGTCGGCGCTGCTGAGCGGGCGCCTGCGCACGTCGCAGTCCAGCCTGTCGGACGGCGCCGGCGCCGCGGGCCCGGCCGCGCGCCGCAAGCCCGCCTCGCACAAGCGGCGCTGGGGCACCATCATCGAGGCCGCCCGCGCCGCGCGCGTTTCGCGCCTCATTGGCCGCTCAAGGTCAGAAGATTCCGTCTGCGATCATGCGCGACAGTCGCCCAGGTAATAAGTTGCATTTGTTCACCAATAGTGAAAACCCTTCGGAAGGAAGGGATCTTTGACTTTTCAATTACTTTTTGTTTGGCTTCCATTTCATTTCCGTCGAATGTCTCGATGTCAGAAACTAAAGCTCAATCCGGCTTGTTTTTATTTAGTGCCAGTGAACGTTCGGACTCCGGCAGCGATTCGCAGCGCAGTCCGGAGCGTACCACCCGCAGCGGTCCGCTGCATCCGCTGACAGCGCTGGCGGCGCTCAAGCGGAAGCGGAAGAAGTTCTCGGACTCGCGGCGCGCCGGGGCCGAGGCGCGCGCGGCCGCGGGCCCGGAGGCGCTGCAGCGCGCCAGCTCCGTGCCGGCGCGCGCGCCGCCGCCGCCCGCGCCGCCGCCCGCCTCCGTGTCGCCGTCCACCACGGCGGAGAGCGTGGCGGGCCGCGGCGGCAGCCGGGAGCCGCTGCTGGCCAGCCTGGACGACGACGCGCACAAGGTGGGCCGAGACGCGCGCGACGCGCTCGACGAGCCTGCTCGGGCTCGCGCCACGGCGGACGGTGCTGAGACGCGTGTGGACGATTCCCAGGAGGCGTGCGGGCGCTGCGGGTACGAGGCGGGCGAGGGGGGCGCGGGCGCGCGCGGGGGCGCGGGCGGGGGCGCGGGCGGGGGCGCGCCGTGCGGGCGCTGCGCGGCGCTGGCGCGGCTGGCGGGCGTGACGCCGCTGCACGGCCACGCGCCGCAGCACTCGGCCGGCTGGCTCTAGTGCTGGCGGGCGTGACGCCGCTGCACGGCCACGCGCCGCAGCACTCGGCCGGCTGGCTCTAGTGCTGGCGGGCGTGACGCCGCTGCACGGCCACGCGCCGCAGCACTCGGCCGGCTGGCTCTAGTGCTGGCGGGCGTGACGCCGCTGCACGGCCACGCGCCGCAGCACTCGGCCGGCTGGCTCTAGTGCTGGCGGGCGTGACGCCGCTGCACGGCCACGCGCCGCAGCACTCGGCCGGCTGGCTCTAGTGCTGGCGGGCGTGACGCCGCTGCACGGCCACGCGCCGCAGCACTCGGCCGGCTGGCTCTAGTGCTGGCGGGCGTGACGCCGCTGCACGGCCACGCGCCGCAGCACTCGGCTGGCGCCGCTAGTGCGGCCCCTGCCGGCTACTTGACGCGGTAGGGCGCAGCATCATCGTCCGTTCCAGAACATCACAAATACGTTCGGTTGCCGCAGCACAATTCCTTGCTAGTCGCACAATGCTGAAGTTACATTTCTTAGTTAAATGAGAGACGCGAGTTAATTAAATGATCATTCGGTGTTTATAAAAAGTGAATCAAATACATAGTAGCACGCACTCCACAAGTCCACACCAACCACAATGTAGAGGTGCGGTTGAACGGCGCATAAATATGGCGAGCCTGCACGAGTCGCGCCGTCCGGATAGGCACGAGTCGCGCGGTCCGTGTAAGCACGACTCGCACCGTCTATGTAGGCACGAGTCGCGCCATACGTGTAGGCGCGGCTCGCACCTATCGCCAAGCGATGGCTCGTGCGAACTTTGCGAACCGCGCCGAGTTAGGCTGTACGGTGCAGAGGGCGCGGCGGGCGTACCGCGAGCCGAGCTCGAGAGCTCGCGCTTTTAGTAGTACCTACTAACTACTTACAGTGAGTCAACGTTTATACCTACTACATACATAGCAGCTCTCATGCAGTCAGCATGGTGAACAGTCAGCAACAAAAGTTGTTTAATATTTCAGTTTTTAGTACCTGGGTCAAATATGGCCACTCTAAGGTTTCGTGTCTATTTTTTTATAGTTTTTAAGAATAGAGGGCAAGTCACGGTATTTATTTATAAAGTGTACCTAAAAACTTACATATTGTACCAACAAATTATAAAAAAAATTGAATAGGTTTTACTCTTATTATTATTATTTATTTATTCTTTACTTTTTGTTAATTTAGGAAATGGCCATATTTCCGACAGAGTAGGCCTACTCTGTCGGAATCGGAAATATGGCCACATCCATGGGCATATTTACCGGTAAAACGTTTTTTGCAATTTGCTGGTCAGTATTACGTTGTACGTCGATTAAAATATGATTCGCGGCCGTAACAAAGATGTATTTACAGAATCATAATCATTAGAATTAGTAATACAACTTGTTAGGTTAGTATAATCCCAAAATGTCTAGATTTCACGAAATAGTAATTCTGTGGGATTACTTGGTCTTAGAGAGTTGTGTTGATGACTTTAATGATTATAATTCTGTAAATACATATTTGTTAGGTACGGCCGCGAATCATATTTTAATCAACGTACAACTTAATACTGACCAGCAAATCGCAAAAAACGTAAAAAAAAATGAATTTCGCGGGAAATCCTGGCGCTTTCGGCTTAAGTAAAAGAAGATGTCTTTGTTTATAAAAATATTTATTTAGGAATGGCACGAATGCAATGGTTTTAAAATTAAATGAGAACGAATTATAAAAATCATCATCATAGTGATAATGAAATAAAAAAACTTAAAAAATGATTAAGAAGTGAAAATAGTAACAATGGTACATCTACATACGTATGTCGATACATTTTGGCTTAATGAAACCTAAACTAGAAATAAACAACAAAAATATTAAAAAGGAGCATGGCCTCATTGCCTCAGATCAATAATTATAAATAAATAAATAATAAATGTTTATTCAGTATTAAAATTGGTAAAATTATTAAATTACTTAATTTAATTGGTGTTATAATATATAAGTGTTAATATTAACCAATTAAATCTACAGAATCTTATTTTATTATCGGTTAGTCCTCACTACACTGGGTGCATACATGTCATATTTATTAAAATCTTCAAATCATTTCTTCGATCATTAAAATCAGCAGTTAAGCCAACGCCATCCACACAGATGGCTGTGTGGATGGCGTTGGCTTAACTGCTGATTTCTGAGTTCATGAGGAGTGGCTGTGGCGCCACTCCTCATGAACGTAGGCCTAAAACAAAAAAAAAAGTAATAAGTTTATTCGGTGTCAATAATTCATACGGTAAATATGGCCAATCGTTGGCCATATTTTCAGTCACGACTTTTTTTTCCTCTATATTCAGATGAACCAAAAACACATTAGTATTTTGAGAAATACACAAAGAAATATCAAAATACAATTACCGCACAGCATGGCAACGTAAATAGAAAACAATACAATCGAACACTAACAGAAATATAGGACCGAACTTACTTGTTTTTTTTTTATAACGGCAGCTCGGCCTCTCGCTTCGATGAAATCTGAGAGACTGGCCACAGAGACTGGCGTGAAGTGGCGTGTGTGCGAGAGGGGTGGCGGGGGCGCCATTCGGATGCGTGGCTCGGCCGCGGTCGTATACCATCGCATTTAGTTTTATTAAGTGTTGCGGTTTATAAATAATATTATGTGGTCATATTTATCAGCTGGCCATATTCGACCCAGGTACTTATCATATTTTTAGAAAACGTTGTTTTTTTTTTAAGAAAAAAAAAATGACGAACCTCTTTACCAAAACATGAAATGCTGAAAAGCATTGTATTGGATAATTTTGTGACTATTTAAAATTAGGTGATATTGGTGGTTTGGTGGTATTTCACATTGTTTTATAATTATATTTGTTGCTGACCGTACCTACAGTTCACGATTGATTGGCAACTTATGAATTAACTGGAATGTTCTGACAGTCTTCCATATATTCTGAGTAACACGCACATTGATAAGTAACGCACAATTTAGTCTCCAAATCTAATTATGTTACCGATAAAGCATTACAATTGTATGAATCTATGACAAATATGATAAAATTGCAGCTCACGGTAGTCACTTGAATGAAATGTATGTACAGCTGCCTTATTCATGTTGAGCGACGTCCCCCGCACTCCGCTGCGTTGACTGACTGTAACCAGAGCAAAGGAGCAAAACGAGCCATATTTTATTGCAATATGTTGCTGCAATATATTCAACTACAGGCCCACCGCCACGGCAACAATCCTATTGAAGAACCTGACTAATAATATTTTCTTCTAGTCTTGTACACTGGCGCACGGCCACAGTCCGGGAGACATTGGCTGCTGTTACCGAATGCAACACACTAAGTCTAAAGTGCTGCAAATAAGCCCATTACCACGGAACAGAAAAAACAGCCCATTACAGTCACATATTGGAGTAAAATATGCTCGTGTAAAGCGCCTTTAGATTAATAGATAAATAGACTGGTGAAAATGTTCATATGGTAGGTACATAATAAACATATTAAGTATCTATATGTGGCAGATGGATTGTCTAATCCACTTTTTAATATAACCGCTAGCTGATTCGACAATCCATCTGCGACATAAACGTTATGATCAATATTTAGTGGATGAATCTTCCTATTATATTATATGTATTATTATAACGAAGACATTTTTTATCAAACACCAACTAGTTAAGTAGCTACAAAAATATTTGAAAGTAGGTACAGATAAGTATTTATTGTATTTACATTTGTAAGAAATTATTTTATATACTTACGTTTTAAGATAAAATTACCTAAAGTACTGACAGCGGGTTGACTTAGGTACCTACACATACCTGCTGTTGTTTACGATGTATTGTTTAAGCTGGTTACCATAGTCGCGGCAAAACGAATTACCATAGGATAGTGTTATTTATAGATACACAAGTAGCGATAGATAATATGAAGTCCGTATGTTCAAGAACGACGAACCGTCGGCGCGCAACACACACGTCAACCTACTGTATTATGTAAGTCATGTAGTGTAAGGTATCTACCTATACTAATAGCCAATAAGTTACTAAATATAATCATGATGTCTGATGATGTGTTCCAGAAAGTTTTCCAATTAAGTTACTCGGTCGGCGCACAGTGAAATAGTGGTACTATTATTACTAAGTAAGGACGAACAATATAAAACAGGGATTTTAAATGAAACAAGTTATACCTACTTACCTAAATATCCGATGCCGGTATGAAATACCCTGACATTTTATACGACAAGTTAGGTTAAGTAGAAAGTAGGCGAATAGTAGGTACCTAGTTGGTATCGCAATATCGATAAGATCCAATATCCACAGCGATCTCGACGAGCTCTGAGACGGTTTGAAAAGTTTCGTTTCGGTAGCTACATAAAAAGAGCAAATAGTAATTAATCATTATCATTAAAGAGCAATCAGGAATATGAATTGTGAATGCGATGCCACGAGTGTATGTTTGCCAGTATATTGCACGCAGTAAGACGAGCACGTCATCACTACCGACTGTACTAACTCGTGTCAGCCTGTGTCAGTAGTCAACTTAACAAAGGAGGTGTAGACTGCGTTAGCTGGGCCCTAAGCGATTTCTTCAGAAAGTTGTTCAGGGTGCTTAGGGAGTAAACATACTAACAGTTCCCGCGTCTAGGAGGTGAGCCGGAGTGGGAGCTAGGGGGGATGTAAGTTACCACTTTTGAGTTTTTCGCTAATATCTTTAAAACAGTGCGTCGCGCGTCGTAGAGAAAAATATCTTCTAAGTAATGAAAGTAATACAATTTTTTACAACTTTTACCTTACACACTTTTTTCGAATTCCTACCCATTTTCGAACTACACGTTCCGAAAAAGTATTTTTTTTTCGATAAAACGACTTTTATCAAGGACTAGCTGTTGCCTGCTACTTCGTTCGCGTTATTTCGGGATAAAAAGCATTAGTTCCATTATCGGTCAAGAGATGGCGCTAACATAAAACTGCAATATTCTACACCGCAATGCACAATGTTAAAATTCTCTGACGAATATAGGCCTCGCCGATGAAAATTTAAAAACGGAACCGTCGCGCGTCGGTGCGCGAGTCCGACTTGCTCTTGCCCGATTTTTTTCTCTACGACGACGCGCCGCGCCGTTGTAAACATATTAGCGAAAAACTCAAAAGTGAGAACTTTTATCTGAACCCCCCCCCCCCCACTCCGGCTCACCTAGATGCGGGGACTGTTAGTATGTTTACTCCCTTAGCACCCTGAACAACTTTCTGAAGAAATCGCTTAGGGCCGCTCACGCTCTCTACACCTCCTTTTGGGGCATTCATTGAGTGGACTACAGGGCCAAAACATATCTATCAGCTGCAATCCGCATTTATAAACTAAAGCGTACCAATGTAATCACATTCTATCATTCAGTAGGAAAATTAGGGTCAGTTTCCACCAAGCGGGCATCCTCCTGGCCGTTCATACACACTAAGGGCAAATGTGCGCTTCGGACGTGGGCGTGGGCGCGCCGCGGAGTATCAACAGAGTGCTTGAGGATGTTCGAGGCTGCTCGCGGATGCTGGAGGCTACACGCTGATACCCACTGGGGATGCTCAGTTCGCACTGGTAGTTAACACAGACGTGACGTGCGTGTTTATTGAAAATGATAGACTGGAATATGGTTGTTGGTTATTGCACTATTGGGAGAGGAAGACTAGAAAAAGAACATGTAAACACACACAGAGTACTGAGTGGCGGCACTCGCGGCACTCCGCCTGGTGCTCGTGCGGTCTCGAGTATACACAAGTAAACGCTTCATGTCTGCGTCGCACTTTATGCTTGAATTCAATATTGATACAGCTATTCAGTGAAAATTGAAAGGTGCCTGAGCGTCCGCGTGGTTATTTCCGTTTGGTGCTAACTGACCCTTAGAGACAGAGTATCTGGTAGGTATCGACTGCTACAAGGAACTTTTGGCGCTTGAATATCGTTCACAGGTGCTGTTAGTAAATATCAAGATGGCGGTGTTAGTTCCCATTTTGGCCACGCGTCAAAAGATGCTTGTAAGGTTTTACCTTTGTTTTTATTTTGGGTTTGCACTAGATTCGAACTCGTGCAGGCTTCAATAGTCCGAATCTCGTTGCGTGAAGAGCTTATCATACCTCAGCACGTGATTATGCTGACAAAAGCTGTCCAAATACCTTGAAGTGGCTTTTATTTACTGTATTCTTTTGGATACTTAATCAAGTACCTATAGATACGAAATATTGTAGTGACTTGCTCGTCGGTCTGCCCGCCATCGCCATCCTGCATCACGGCGTGGTTGCCACATATCCTCCTCACGTACGCCTGCTAAGTGTATCATTGTTTATCTTATAGTTCATTAAGTGCTGGCCACGCCTCCGCGGCCACTGGCGACTGGCCAGCACGACCAGAGGCCTTCACACGCGTTTAGTTGTTCGCCGCGGCCCGGCCACACGGCCACACGGCCACACGGCCGCGCCGGCACATAATCGATTATATTTTGTAAAGAATTGTTATTTATTTATACATTATATTTGTATATAACGGTGCGAAGTTTAATAAAATAAGCACTATTCATGCAGGTGTTTCATTTGTTTCCACAATACTACCTACTCCGCAGCCGACTTGCTTGTCTGCCACGTTGCCCAGGCCGGGCATGGTGTCGTCAATCCGAGCTGACAGAAGGCTAATGCCCAGGTTCTAGAACGAAAATCAAGAAACAAAAGTTCTAATGAAACGTGCATAAAATGCTGTAATGGGCTGAAAGAAATATCAACAGCCAACTTGACTACGTTTAATTTTGATGCGTCGATCATTTTCTTTCCAGAAACCGGACATACATATGCGTACTGCGCGGCGTAGGTATCATAATCTAGTAGTTTTGTTTTTTATTGATTATCTGGAAAACTGCGATGAGAACAGTAATAGTCGTGTGACAAAAAAAATACGGTGCATGGTGCACCGTATTTTTTTCGCCCCGGCCAACGCCCCGGCTCGAAATTGGTCTTAACTATGGCCTCAACACCACTCGTCCCATGTGTGGATCGAGAAACACCATCGGCCAACGTTGGAGCCATTGCTATTTTCCTGATCCAAATGTTGATCAAGTGGCGATGGGGAAAACTTTGGGACTAAGTTGTGGAGCCGGTGTGACACGAAATAAACCATTAGTTAGGTAGGTATAGGTACCCAATTGTCTTGTGAGTGTTTATGTATAGGTACGATGAACCTTAAATAATTAAGCTCGTGACCGTATTTAATAACATGAAACGAATTAAATGATACTATGGATATTGAGTTTGATGACAAAAAGGAGAAATTAAATGCTTAAAAAGGGAATGTTTTCATACGCCATAGTCTTCAAATGTGATCGATGGTATGTACCTAAGGTTGTACTTACGTTGTTTATAAACAACAGCCGGTCGATTCTGTAATAATCTCACCGTGAAAACTTAAGTGAAGTGAGTTTGTTTTTGCTAGGAATTGACACTATTGACCGCTCACTTCACCTAAGTTTTCACGGTGAGATGGTTACAGAATCGCACTGCCGTTTTATAGAATTTCGTTTCACATACTTTTTTCTCATATTATCATTTCATAGAATAATCAATACGCAGAACACTTACCTACTTTAAATTTAATGTTTCGATATTCATATCATAGAATAACAAATCAAATATTCCTAGTCCTCATATTGTTTTGTTAATTTAAAACTTATTACCAAGAAAACATTTTATCGTGTGACAGTTTCTAAACGTTCCAATTCATAACTGTGACAAAATGCATGCAAAAACAATGCGGGTAAATTCTAGTCAAGAAGGAAAACAATCTTGTTTGCGCCGACCGCGCAGTGGCGCTCTCATCGTTTGTTTGGTTATTTCTTTTATTTTAGAATGAAAATGCAGAAAAAGTTGGAAGTTTAAAATTGTTAAGTTTTATTATAATCACTAAAACGGAAAATAGTGGCCACTAATATCCGTTTTTTTTTCACGAAGTCTAAATAGCACTCTTTTTCAGAAATCATCAACAAAATTTACATTAGTTTTACTATCGGTCAAGAGATGGCGCTGACATAAAACTGCAATATTCTACACCGCAGTGCAGTGTTAAAATTCTCTGACGAATATAGGCCTCGCTGATGAAAATTTAAATACGGAACCCTCGGTGCGCGAGGCCGACTCGCTCTTGACCAGTTTTTTAGGTTATATATCACTGAATTTTTTGGCTTGGCGAGGCAGGTGCGCCGAAGCCTTTATGCTCTGGCGTTCAAAAGGTTAATGAATAAAACACATGATATTATCAGTACAGTAGATTTTTTATTACAGATACGGTAACTATTACAATTAATATTATACTAAGGCAACCTAAGGCCTCGGTCTACTTAGCGGAAGATCGATGAACGGCGAGCTGCGCGCATGGAGTGCAGCTACCGACTGTTCGAATGGCAAAAGCTCCAGGGCAGCCTGCGAAATTGAATTTTTCTTATAGTCATATGTGTTGCAGGTCAGTAATAGGTTGTAGGTATGTTGATCAAAATACGATTTAGGACTTAAGTTTAAATTACTCTCAATTCTGACTTTGAGAGAGTTGTATTGAGGATCCTAAGTGATGGCTTTAGGTTGGGGTAAAATAAAATAAAAAAAACATGTTCACATTATGTTTACGTATTTAATTATTTTGGAAAATTACATTTGTATGCTTCTTAAAATAACAACTTACATTTTCATCTCATTTTTTTAAATCTGTCAGCTTCGGTTACAAAATATTTATAAACATTGTAGATAATTTCGCGTGACTGACCTCGTAAAGGTTTCCCTCTTTTTCCTAAAGATGCCATAGTACAACTTTAAATTATTTAAATTTGGGGGTGTTAAACAACTCTAAATATATACCTACATATTTTGAACTGGACGCGACCGCACGCTAGCTATCGCATTTGAACAACGACTGACAAAACGTCACATAGGTAGTGTGCGATAGAGATAACGCTCCACGAAGTCGAATTTAGCCGATTGTCTCTTTCCAAAGGTCCATGTGCAATATTTATCGCCGAGTACTGTATAACCTGACACTATCCTGCAAATTGAAAAAGACGTACGAACATTTTACATCTTACCGCATTGAGGCCTTCTGCACACTATGCGGCCAGCGGCCCGAATCTGTAACCGGCCGCCCTTCACACGGCTCGCGCCGGGCGGCCTCACACGGCGGCCTCGTCCAGCGGCGTGTAGTCGGTGGCGGCGGGGCGCCGCACGGCCAGCGCCACGCGGCCGGCGCGCTCGCTCAGCAGCACGCTGCAGCCGCGGCCCAGCGCGCCGCGCTCGGCCGCCAGCGCGATCTGGTTCACGACGCGCCGCTCCACCTCGTGCTTGATAGAGCGCGCGCCGTAGTGCACGTCGTACCTGCACACGCGCATTCTCTTAGGGATGATTCTCATTAGAGCGGGCCGTGACCGGGGCGGGCCGAGGCCGGGGCGGGGACGGGCCGGAGCCCGTCCGTGCTGCACGATTTATATTACGATTTTATATTGCATTACGACGGACGTGGAGGGGGCGGGGCGGGACCGTGCAACAACCGTGGCGTCGAGCGGGCCCGGACGGGACACGGAACATGCACTGTGTAATATAAATTGCTTCATACAAAATGTATGTAACGTTTCAAATCCGTGCCCCGTCCGGGCCACGTACACGGCCCGCCCCGGGCACGGCCCGCTCTAATGAGAATCATCCCTTATGCTTCGTTCCCGCGCCCGATTTATTTAATAACGTAAATGTTGATTTAACTCTCGGCACTGAGCTGCGTGTTGAAAACAAAGTGCGCGATAAAAGAAGAAGTTAGAATTTAGATTTTTTCACTGCTTCAAGGGATTGTAGCCCCGAGTATTTGATATTAATAATTTCAACTTGATAACCCCAGCGTTCCTGAGAAAAAGGGTCTTGACAGACCAGACAGACACCGAAGTGATCTTATAACGGGTCTGTTTTTCCTTTTGAGGTACGGAACCCTAAATATGAACAAAATCGCTCCAGTAATTAGGTCAATAAAAAGTAGTTTTAATTTTGAGCAAAGTACAATGCCGTGGGACCGAACCAACTTGCGAGGAAGCATGTCACAACCAAATGTAGTTCATAAAATTACTCCTATTTTTTAAATTAGATTTACGTTTTTGTTATGAAAAAGATTTCAGACAAAAAAATAAAAGTATTTTTATTTACTTTTGTACGTATTTTCTCTTCTTGCACTTCATTTCCGAATGTTGCTCAAAAAAAATTTAAGTCACGCGTTGCGTCGGATTAATTTAAATTTCTAGCTAGCGAGAAAGTAGCTGGGGTATCATTTACTCAATCCCCAGAACTGAATTTATTTTATTTGAAAATTTAACTTTTTTCATTCACGGTTTTTAATTTAATATTTAATATTGGTGTACTTCTATGAGGTAGAATTACTTGTAGTTTGATTTATTGCATATAAGTGAGTTCCATACTGTATATGTTACGGGCAATTTGATAAGTCCGGGCACTATTAATAATGACCGGTCTGTATTAATAATGCCCGACTCAATTGGGCAATGTGATTAAAACAGCAAGATTATTCACTTTTCCCGGCCATTATGAATAATGCCCACCCTATCCTGGGCAAAGTAATAAAATAGGTGAACTGTAGTGTTTTTGTTTATTAAATGAGAACTTAGGATGCAAGAGCGAGCGAAGCGAGCTCGGGAATTGGGGCACCCCGACTCGGACAGGTTAGGTTCGAAGGGGATGTCATCCCCTTCGTGTTAGGTTCCTTTAAACCCTGCAGACAGAAATAGGGGCCCGTCGACTACGCCAATTATTATTGTTATGCTTAATAAAGTTATGCTTTAGAATGTTATGCTTAATAAAGTTATGCTTTAGAGTGTTATGCTTGAAAAATGTATGCTTTAGAATGTTACGCTTAATCATTATTATGATTAGAGAAATTATGCGTAAAAAAATTACGCGTAAGCTGTTATGCGTTTTTGCGAAAATATAATTAAGACAAACGAAAGTATGCCAAGTTATATTAGGTCTTAAAATTTTATGCAAATGGATAGGAAACCCAATTTATCACATTGCCCGGCTACAAGTAGGGCAATGTGATGATGGCTTATTCATACGGCCCGGTCCAAATGATAAATTCAAGCTATCTCAAACACTGACTTATTACATGGACCACGGGCCGTCGGGCATTATTAATAATGGCCGGTCAAAATGATAAATTAATCACTTTGCCCATCGCTCTTGGGCATTATTAATAATGGCCGGTCCTTATTAATAATGCCCAGTTAATCACATTGCCCGTAACATATACATAAATTAAAATTTAACGCTGTTTGTTCGTAAGTAAATTACTTGAGAACGGCTGAACAGTTTTTTTCTAATACTATTCGTAATTTTCCCTATAAGGTTTTAAAATTTAAAAGCCACTTTCGTTACATTAATTCTCAAAAAGCAAATGTATGCAACGAAAGTGGCTTTTAAATTTTAATGAGTGTTTTTTTAGCTTTAAATGATTTTATCTCTCCCTAATTCTTGGAAAAAAAAGATGTTAAACATACATAACATGACATCACCCCATAATCCCCGAAGGGTTTGGCAGTGGAGTAACTATATCTAGTACACCCACTTGTCTCCAGCTATATTTAAGTCTCATGGATAATAGGGGGTGAGCTTATTGCCATTAACCTGGCGAAAATCCAGGTGCTACTGAGAAATTCATGATGAAAAACCGAATAAGGGCGCGTTCCCACTATGTCGTGTGACGATTAATTTATCGTTGGACGACTGGCGTCTCTAGCTGTTCCCAATATATCGACTGTTTATCGTCAGTATGTCGTCGAAAATTTTATCGTTGAACGAATCGTATCTAGCTGTTCTCATTGGATCGTGACGACATTTTTACTGATCACAGCAGTCGCCTTGTTATTTGCACATTAGTCGCCTCTCCGTTCTTTTGAAGATCAGTAGTGATATGAACGTGTGATACGTGTGTATGTGTGATACGTGGCTACGATAGATAGTCGCAATAACGACACAGGATTTGTCGTCACCATAAGTCGTGACGTTTTTTTATCGTTTTACGACAGTCGTGCTAGCAGTTCCCATTGACTATTTAAATACACAAGCCACGACGCTGTAAACGACACGATAATCCGTCGTCACGACATAGTGGGAACGGGCCTTACACTTTGCCCATCTTGGCACCCAACCCAGGCCCTCATGCTAGTAGTATCGTTTGGAACCACTATAACAACGAGGCGGAAAACTTACTAATTAGCAATCAGTATTATTTAATGACTTTATGGTGTTTATTTTTAAACATCATGACATAATTTCTGAATGTCAAATAATAAATGATAAGGGCTCGAGCGACCTGCCGATCCGTCTGCTGAACCTTCGTCACCAACATCATCATCACAATATAACAAGTGTTAGGTACAGTATTGTATAAATGTACTTATGTACAAAATACAAACACACTGACAGCTTACATTATATTGAAAACTGGTAGCCACTTTGGATGCTTACGACAATTTGAATGCAATGTCTGCGAATATATAATTGAAATTATGTTCTTCACATGATTTTGACAATTTTGAAAGCTCCAATCTATCTGATGCCGACTGTACAGTATTGTATAAGTAAGTGTACTTATAGTTAACCATTCAATTGCCAATAAAGGGAGCTAATAAAGGCTATTTGAAATAACGATAGTTACCCGTCGGCGAGCGCGCCCAGCACGCCGCCCTCCCAGCGCAGCTCCACGGCGTGCCGCGCGCTGGCCTTCTCCGCCCAGTGCACCAGCTCCAGGTTCACCAGCGTCAGCAGCTCCTGGCGCGAGAACGGCAGGAAGTACACGATCTCGTTGATGCGGCCCAGGAATTCGTCGCGCCCGAAGTGCCGCTTGAGGATCGGCCGCACCACGCTGTCCTTGAAGTTACGAGACACCTCCAGCGACTCTTCCTGTTCATGAGACCCGCCGTGGTCCGCTAATAACAACAGACGACTTTTACAGACGCGTAATAACTAATTTGGAAATATTTACAATACTGATATGAGTCGTGCACCTCTCTGCTCGACGGGCGCGGCGGGCGAGAGGCGCGCGCGCTGCGCCGCCCGCGCCTCCGCCTCGCGCCGCAGCTGCAGCCCGTACTGCGCGATCTCGTCCGCCGCCAAGTTCGACGTCATCACGAAGATAGCGTTCTTGCACTCGATCAATTTGCCTTTGCCGTCCGTCAGCCGACCCTGCGACGAATAGCGGGTCAAGAATATCACGACAACTGTGCGCTAATGTGACGCGCGAATCGGTCGTTACCTCGTCGAAGAGCTGCAACAGCACGGTGAGCACGTCGGGGTGCGCCTTATCCACCTCGTCGAACAGCACCACGGCGTCAGCACGCCGGGCCAGCGCGCGCGTTAGCTGGCCGCCCTCCTCGTGGCCCACGTAGCCGGGCGGCGCGCCGATTAGCTTGGCCACCTCGTGCTTCTCCTGGTACTCCGACATGTCCAGGCGGATGAAGGCGGCGGGGTCGTCGCGGTGCATGTAGCGCGCCAGCTGCTTCGCCAGCTCCGTCTTGCCGATGCCGGAGCTGCCGAGGAACAGGAACACGAGCGGGTGCTCGTCGTCCGCCCAGCCGTTCTCCTTGCGGCGCACGGCGGCGGCCACGGTCTCCACGGCGGCCTGCTGGCCCACGATGTACTGCTTGAGGCGCTGCTCCAGCGGGAAGCGGCGCCGCTCCTCCGCGGCGGCGGCGGCCGCGGCCTCCTCCCAGGCGCGCGTGTGCTGTACGATGAGCTCGCGCGCGGCCGACGGCTCGCGCGCGTAGTGCAGCGCGCGCCGGCCCGCGTGGTCGCGCGCCGTGGGGTCGGCGCCGGCCTCCAGTAGCGCGCGCGCTGCGCCGGCCGAGTCGGCCAGCGCCGCGTAGTGCAGCGCCGTCCAGCCCAGGAACGAGGCGCGCGCGTTCATGGTGCTGCAGAACTCGTCCTCGCGGCGCTGCAGCACCTCGAGCGGGTGCATGCCGGCGGCGGCGGCGGCCAGCGAGGCGCCGGAGTAGCGCTCCTGCAGGTCGGGGCGCGCGCCCAGCTTCAGCAGCTCGTGCACGGCGCCCGGCTGGTTGTTGGCCGCGGCCACCATGAGCGCGGTCCAGCCCAGCGCGTGGCGCCAGTCGACTGCGCTGGCGCCGCCGTTCTCTGTCTCTCGTTCGCTCGTGCCGCTCGAAATTGCCGCCTCCACTTGCCTGAAAGAACTTCACATATTAAGTAAGCAAATGCTAAAAACTTGAAGAAAATAAAAAAAAGCTTTCACAAATACTTATTTAAGACAGGTACTTATTTTAAAAATCATTAATGACTGAGTAGATACTAACGTAGGATAGTAAATTCGAACAAGAATACTCACCGCCGCAATTCTGGTACATTTCCAAGTTGAGCAGCTTTAAAAAATCTTTTCTCTGAAACAATAAGACAGCAGTGAATTCTGAGTGCAGCATGAGTACCTATAGCCTAGTGTACAATAAATTTTATATTTATTTGCAGCTTGTTGTCAAGAAATGCATAGAATTTCTAGTTGGAACTAGAAAATCAAATTTTTTTTTAATTGCTAAATCGGCTCACTCTTGACCCCAATTACGCCTGATGGAAAGCGATACATGAGGTCTATGATGGAACGAGTGTGCCCAGAAGATGCCTGTTCAGTCTTGCTTTGAAGGCATACCGGGTTAAATTTGGGAGGGAACACAGAACGCAGAGTTCCACACTTTGGCTGTGCGCATAAAAAAAGTGGAAGAGAAGCGAGCTAGAAGGAAAGAAGGAAGCATTCCATTTTCACAAATGGAATGCTTTGGTCACAACAACAAAGCCTAACTTGAAATGAATTGCAAAGGAGTGATTCAAAAGTTATATGTACTTGGATTGCATATGAACACACTATGAACACTTTTATGACAATGCTTTTAAATGTCATAATTTGAAGGAATTGTGTATATTGTGTGTGTATCAAGTCAATATTTATATATTTTTTTTAATGTATGACCACACATAATTTAAATGAATGTTTGATTGTATCTTGGGATAACCATTAAGTTGAGAGCCGTTGTCAGCAAACAAATGGCCCGTGTTTACTGGGGTTTCTAGGGCTGCTCTATGTCCAGTTGTTGCCATTATGTCAGTGATTATTAATGTTGAAGTGCGCAAAATTTTCATGTACCTATAGATGATCTACAGCTTTCTCTAATGGTCATGAAGTCTTGTGAACTACAATGTAAGTAGTTGTTATAGTATATGCACCATTGAAGACATGATCAGCTGCCAGTAGCGCGAGTGCCAGTGTGCTAGCACCGAGCACTCTTGTGGTCCCTCGTCGGTAGTCGCCCCCCGGGCCGCTGTTATTTTCTGAAGAATGCACCTGCCGCACCAGCACGCCTGTAAGCCGCGCCGACTGCTTTATCGCGGACACACTGCGTTTGTATATATATCTAGCAGATCGTAATGTTGACATTGTTTTCTTGAATTCACTCGATCTGTCTTGTAAGTATCAAATTCTTCTGTGTGATTCCAATTGTATTTAGTGCAGGGAACGGAATATAATTTAAAATGCGCCGTATCCACATTATTACTGATTTTTTTTTTGAGTTTTTTTTAGCTCGGAAGAGCTGTCATTTTGATTTTCCAACTCCAAGAAGCTATACCCGTTTGTACAATGTACTTTTCTCACACAGTCTCACACAGAATACTATAAGCGTAGACAGGTACTGTCTGTCTAAATATTTTACTTTTCCGATTCCGTCTCGTCTGACTGACATTTCAGACTGTCTAGTCTAGTAGTTTACTGCTTTATTATATTGTAGTCTGTGGTCTTTTACTGAAAATTTTCGACTGAAACACACTGCATGTGGTGGAATAGAGAAATATCATGAAATGTATTGGTTTTGATCGTAGACAGCAAGGAACATATTTACTCTAGGTAGACAGAGAATGCATTCTAGCATTCCGTCTACGGTTTTGATAGGTTTTTGACATCAGCCCTGAACAAGCAGAGCGCCACCACCACTGACCAACCATGTATGTACGATAGAGGTCAGTCTGTTCTGGAATGTCAATTTAAAAAACAAAGGAAAATCTTTGTCTTTGGTTTGGTTGAAGAAGGCATGGACTTATTATACAAACAGGACTGAGCACTCGTCCCAAAAAAACGTGCCGACAGAGATGGCAAATACCGAGGCTGTTTGTCTCTTTCTAACAGGGTGACCAAACAATTTTTACACACAGGAGACTTCAAGGACTGACATTCAATACATTTGAATTTTAATGCAATATGCGTGCTTTGTATCACACAGACATGTTAATAGTTTTCAGTTTAAGTACAATATTTCCAGGGCTGGAAGTCTCGACAGAGATAGCGACAAATTCGCTAACTTTCAATCGCTGATTACTCACGAAAGAATTCGGTTGCAATAACGATGCTTGCGGAAAATGCAAGTCTATACATCAAAGATGCGATTATCACAAGCATCATTATTGCAAACGAATTTATTCGTTAGTAATTAGCAATAGAAAGTTAGCGATTTTGTCGTTATCTCTGTCGAGACTGCCGGCCCAGCTAATATTATCGATTCATATTTCAGTTACGTGAACGATACTTATTTACCATGCCATCCCTACCGCCTTAATCAGTGCTAGGGCTAATGGTGTAGGATAAAATTCGCTTTTTTGATACCATATCGCTAGATAAGTGCTCTAGCCAGCGACATGGTATCAAAACGCGTCATATGTATACCTAGGTCATAATCATAAGAGTAGCACAAGCAACCTTATTGCGTTACAACCTCTGAATGAGAATCTCTTTCACTTTGGCAATTATACATATACCTATCTGTGGTGCTTCGTAAAAAAAATGTCGTATTGACTCTATACTCCATCCGATTAGGTAGTTAACAAAAGTTAAACAATTTTGACATGTATTTTTAGTTAATAACACAGTTTAAAATTAAAATGCAGCTGAAAACAAATTTAAATACAACAAAAACGATTACATGATCAATTAAACAATTTGTTTAAACAGTAGTTGTATTTAATTAATAAGCGTTTATTAAATGTAAAAAGACTTGTCAAGATTGTTTACCTTTAGTTAACTACCTACTCGGATGGAGTTATATAAGGTCTTAGCAACCAGGCCATAAAACTATTTCAGAAAAATGTCTTAACAATGAGTACCTACCTATGATCGATTAGATTGTCTGAGATTGGTGGGATCGGTAGGTAGCGCAATTATGGTGTGTGCAGGTGAGACAAGGTTCTTTCCTTCCAGCGTTCACCCTTGAGAGCAGGTTTTAGGGCATTTAATTAGAGGAAAAATGGAAATAAAACCAAGCCATATATGTATACATACACCGTGAAATTTTAATGGTTGTTTTCCCGCAGCGAAACAGTTTTGTCTTAGTAATATAATCGTTTCATAAATAAATAAAATATTAGAAACAGGAAATGACAGATTTAGCATTGTGAAACACAAAACTCGAAAGTGATCACGAACTAATAGTAACACCGCCCGATATCTACGGCTGAAGAGCCGCACGGCCATTGACCCGCGTGCGTTTCAATCAGCTGTTTGCTATCCAACAAGTTATTCAAATTTTCCCTTCATACTTTTACGGGCTTAGGACCGTCACAAATACTTTTTTAACTGCAATTTACTGAACACGAAATTTAGATAATTTTTCAGAATTAGTTATGTACCTAAAAAAGTATTTGAGGCGTATTTAAAAAATTTGAATCAACTTATTTACAATAATTTTGATCAGCTAAACTACTTTTACATGTTTATTTACAAAAGTACGAGTAGGTACTTACACTTCCCGGTAACGGAGTAATTGCATGGTCACTCTAGCATGGTCACTCTAGTCATGTGAGTAAACAAAATCTTTTATTATTGCTTACCTGTGAAACGATATGCCACATCCACCATAGGATTCATTTTTGCACGATTTTACGCAACACTTTTTGACCATTTTGGCAAAAAAATGCTAAAATAACGTAGTATAATATAGGTACTGCTCGCTTTCACAAAACAATATTCAATTCAACGTCAACAAGTCGCCATGACACAACAGGGTTACCATAGTAGTTTTTACGAAACTTCTAAAGCCGTCGTTATAAAGAAGGGTTTTATTGACCGACCGATCAAATAGTTTACATCTAAGTCGCGAAGGTAGCAATCAAGAAAATAATTACTTTATTAATATTCATTCTTGGTTACAAGGCTAGGAAACTCACTTATTTATTTTTTCTTTTTTTACCAATCTTAACATTTTTATCTCCTGGCAATTGAGAAAAAGGGACAAACGGCCTCGGTACCGGCTATCTCTCTCGGCACGTTTTGCCTCAGCTACGACAATGTATATAAAATAAACCCAAAGCTTAACTCTTTATGGTTCATTTTTCAATGACGCAATTTTTCTAGTGCTCAGTCCTGTTTGTATAATAAGTCCATGGAAGAAGGTGCGTGCCACGTAAGAAGAGACTTGACACACCACGTGGTCTGACATGCGCAGGACACGATTTTAGCGGTATGAGGTCTGAGTGCGGGACGGGACCCGACGTCATAGGGGCGGCAGAAAGAGGCGGGGGAGGCGGGGTCAAGTCTCTTCTTACGTGGCACTTGTATCACTTGTATGTATGTACAATTTCAGTTTATTGGTTTTCACAGAGTATACATTTCATTAAAGCTATTTTTTTTGCATAAATATGTATACGTTCTCGTCATAATATAATTTTATAATAAAACCGATTCTGTCTATTGAACTGTTGGATAATGTATTTAGAAACTCGCTACGTACTTACTTTTGTGTAATTTTTCGTTTTGAAATCATGAAACAGGATAAGTCCGAGCTTGTTGGCAAAATCCTCCTCTAGGAGTAATAGTGTTCTGTGGCAAAATCAGCAGCAAAATGGCAACACCAAAATACCACTTCAAATCTGAATTTCTATAATTTCGGATTCCTATCCTGAATTTCATGCACGCTGGTAAATTGAATTCGAAATGAAAATATTGCTTGTTAATATTTTTCGACTATGCTGATGTTAAGTTAGACTTGCTAAGTCCAGCGCTTGGTAATAATAATTATGTGCTTTGGTGGACAAAGTATATTTTTATGAATTCGGCTGCTGTTGGAATGTGTTGACACTTTAAAGTGTTTGTTTGGGAAAAGCGTCGATTATATTGCTGGCAGAAAGATGGCTTTGGGAGGATCTACGTACTTGAAAAGTGCTACAATGTTGGAGCAATTGTTGGAGGAAATAAACTTTCAAAGGACCAAGGAGATGCGTCAGCTGATGAAAGATGGTGAGTGACAGTTTTATAATTTTTGCACTAAGTACCTGTTTTCATTTATATTTACCGGCACCCGCCCCTAAGACAACCCACTGACCGCACAATTTGCTACAAGCGATCATCCTTTTTGGTCTCTGCCTTTCTTTAAAATTAACAACAGGTACTTATAATAAAATTTCCATAAAGTAGATCAGATAAGTTCATTCCTGGCTGCACAATCATTATTAGGGCTTTCAACCATTCAACTGTACACTAAGCTGTGTCACTAACTGTGCCACTCAATTTAAGACTACTTTCCGCATCCAGTCTACCCGTGATAATAATTATAGAAATACTAATAATAATGTTTATTATCTCATTTTTTAAAAGTCTTTCATATCCTTTTCTACTAGTCTCTGCCTAATAATCACTGTTACATATCTGACTGTATTTACTGTGATATTTTAATAACTAGCACTTTGCCCACGAGTTCATCTGTGTGTATTTCGTACTTTCCTCTAAAATTTTCGAAAATCCTCTTATTATCTTTATCATTTATTTAAATAAATAAGTATAGGTAATACGGGCTGGTGTCTGCAACTCCACGTCAATGCGCTTATTTTGTGTACGGGTGGGAAAATTGGTTATTCAATCCACCCCAGCTCCTCATGGAAGGCCAGCAATGCCTTGATGTTACTGACCTTGTCATGTAGGGTACCTGGGTTACCGAAGTACTTTGCCCTGTATGTGGGGACCACCGGGCAGTTTAGAAGCACATGTATAAATATAAATAAGTATTTGGGCCAATTTTTTAATTTATAGATCAAAGGAATCTGATTTTTCAAATAAACTGTATCTCCGCTTTTCACCCCCATAGGGGAGGAATTTAGAAAAATTGTTTGGGATGTATTCATAATTTGACTCAAAGACCCATACCCATTTACAAGTGAATGGAAGCAGGCAGTATAATCCACCTCTTAAACTTTCTTACCTGTTTGCACCTTGGTGGGAGATGATTTTTGAAAAACCCTAAAACACAATACTTTTTTTATTTTTTGTTTTAGTTGTACCAAGTTAATGCGACAGCAAGTTACATATTTTTCTAACCTATTAACTTTGTTACCCCCCCTCAATCTCATCTAGATTGTAATTTTTTTTTAAATTAAAAGTGACATACGATTATTATTTACCTAGTCAAATTGCCAAGTTTCACGTTTATTAACCAAATGAATAAGATTTGTCATATAAACTGTATCCTCTCTTTTTATAAAGGTGTGGATTTTGAAAAATCGTCAGGGATATTTCTATAACTTGACTTAAAGATTATTTATACCAATTTTCCAGTTAATCAAGCCACATAGTAAAATATTTCCCTATGAAATTAACTACCCCTCTTCACTCCATTAGAGGTAGATTTTCGAAAACCCTAAAACACAACACTTTTTATTTTTTGTTTTAGTAGTGCCGAGTTAATGTGACAGCAAGTTACATATTTTTCTAACCCATTAAGTAACTTTGCTACCCCCGCAATCTCACCTAGATTGTAATTTTTTTAAAACTAAAAGTGACAATCTTTACTATTTACCGAGTCAAATATTGCCAAGTTTCAAGTTTATTAACGAAATGAATAAGACTTGTCATATAAACTGTATCTTCTCTTCTTATAAAGGGGTGCAATTTTGAAAAATCGTCTGGGATATTTCTGTAACTTAACTTAAGATTATTTATTTATACCAATTTACCAGTTAATCAAGCCACATAATAAAATATTCCCCTATGAAATTGACTACCCCTTTTCACTCCATTAGAGGTAGAAGTTCAAAAACCCCAATACACTTTATTATTTATTTTGGTATTACATACTGAGTTTCGAGTTAATTGGACCGCGCATTAAAATTCTTCCATACAAAATTTGACACCCCCAATCCTCCTTTAGGAGGTAATTTAGAAATACAAAAAATGCTAAACTTCATAATTTACTTAGATAAGTATTTGTGTCAAGTTTCAAATTTATTAACCAAATAATAAGATTTTTCATGTAAACTGTATTTCCGCTTTTCACCCCTACAGGGGTGGAATTTTGAAAAATCGTTTATGGTGTGTTCATAACTTATACTAGTTTTCGAGCTAATCAAGCCACACAGTAAAATCCTCCCTTGTAAAATTAACTACCCCTTTTCACGCAGTTAGGGGTAGATTTTCGAAAAACTCTGATACACGTTATTCTTTATTTTTAGTCTTAAGTATAAATAATTAAATACTGAGTTTCGAGTTAATCGGACAGCGCGTTAAAATTCTTCCATATACATTTTGGCACCCCCCAATCCCTTTTTAGTTTAGAAAAACAAAAATGCCAAGCTTCATAATTTACTTGGATAAGTATTCTTGCCAAGTTTCAAGGTTAGAAGATTTTTCATACAAACAAAATCCCTCCTTTTGGAAATTTAACCTTTAAAGGGTCACCCCCTTTAAAGGATAAATTTCCAAAACCCCTTCTTAGTGGATACCTACTCTTTACAAACCGCTGGTCCTAGAGACATGAATTTTGGAGGGTGTGCCCTCCAAAATTCATGTCTCTAGGACCAGGGGTTTAGGCTGTGCGTTGATATCTCAGTCAGGTCATTGAATTTTGTATATGTATAGATAGGGGTGAAAAATATTGTAAAAAAAACACTAAATATTTGAATAGTCAAGCGGCAAGTCACTCATCGTTTTGATGAGTGGTCGTTCAACCGTGGCCTAAACGCGATCCAGCCGACCATTTAGACAGGGGAATACGATGACTCACGGTCATTACATAACATCACGCTTGTTTCCTCGAAGGGGGCTGTGGCACATACATTTCGCCAATTAAGCTTCTAGGTTATAAATAAGTTTGTGAGCCTATTTCCACTGAAAAACCCAATAACACTGCTTGACTTGGGTATTGAACTCAGAATCCCCTCTATCTCACCAAAGAGGCATTCGACATGACAGGTGATGATGAAGATTGCGTCGTGCGTGTCAACGCTATTTACGTGTTTAGCGAATGTTAAAAGGTACTCATTCATTATACATATTAAATGGAACTCATTATATTAAATAGGGAGTACATAATTATTTACTAATTGAAGAAAACTTATACTGATAACAACCTGGCGAACTATAATAAAAAACTTAACTCTGTTTTATCCTGGTTTACCGTGTTAAGGTTTATCTTAATCCTCCTACTGACTATTTCCGTCATACAACATTCAAAAAGAGTACCTACCTATCAATCCTATCATCATAATCCAGACAATATAGACGTCCACTGCTGCACGCAAGCCAGCAAAGGCTCCAAGCAGGAATAAAACTTGGTTCCCTGCGAAACTGCAAGTCTGAAACCCCCAGCTGCTCTCCATTACCAACTGGTACTGGAATTCGTTTTTAGTCGGGCTACTGGACTTAACCCTATTGACGATGATCTTTCATTGAACCGTAACTGTTGTTATATTGTTTATTTCAAACATACTACCATAGGCTGCTGTTATTTTAAACCAGCCTTTTCGGAGTCTGGATGTAAAGGATATTCCTAGCATAGATAAAACAATTTTAGACTCGGCAGAGATGGTTTCAGGACTTTCAGGAGAGAAGTTACTACTATGCCATGCGTTCCACAACAAATGGGATAATATTACTAGTTACATGAGCCATAATACTAAATTCGGACATTACATAATTTGCTTTATTTTCTACAATCTTCATAATATGTATAATATTACCTACTCCAAGGTTGAGTCCGTGCATGTTGCGATGATAGTGGCTGCATTAACACGATGTATTTTTACATTATCATAATATTTTAATCGTAATAAGTACCTGATTACTTCTGGCGACTGTGTTGAAATGCTTGAAATTCCAATTATTTGGAAATTTGTATTAAAATATGTACCCCCTTACTTAATAGTTTTCTTTACTGATTGCATATGATATGATAAATAATAATAATCACCCTACCGCCATATCTCTACGTTGACGTCGTGGTGGGGCTTGGGCGCTCCGAGCTCTAGGGCTATGCCGGAAGAGTTTACTTTGCCGGAACAGGTCTAGGGTGAGGAGCCAAACCAAGAGAGATACAGAAACCCCCATGGCAGCATGTGGCGAGCTGTTGAGCAGTAGCGACCCCACGGAGAAGTCTTGTTCCTCACCTTTGGCTTGCCTTTATTGACCGGCTTGAGTGGAGATTCGCAAGAGCAAACTAGCTCGGAGGAAGGAAGTATTCCAGTAAGATAGGAATCTTGTAAGGGAGGGTAGGGATCTTGATCGTGCTTCCGGGATTGTCCTGATAGTCGTGGAATACTTCTACACTCCTCATACGCACCCCAGGACATGTTGCCCCCTTGTCGCTACGTCACTATGTGCTAGCGACCGTTTCCGGGGGCCCATTATTGAGTGTGCAAGTCACCTCCTGCTATTTTATCCGTGTATGTTACCGCTAATTTGCGTAAATCAGTTAGAGTGCAGATTATCTGGTTGAGTCCGTTAAAGTGGAAAAAAATGTTTGCTACCGGCCAAACCCGATTTTAGGATGAACTAGTTTCGCCTAGATCAAATCAGTTCTCCCTACACGGGTTGCATGGTTGCGGTCGGTCGATGGGAGACGTAGGATGCAAGAGCGAGCGAAGGGCACCCAGAGGTTAGGTTACTTTTCCCCCCGGTGGGTTCCCGCATTGTCGAGGCGGGGGAGCACAGTGGCTGTGGCTTGGGTCACCCACGGTGAATCGAAGAGGAACCCGAGGCCGCTCGTCAGGGCTTTTGCCGGTAAGCCGACGACGTAGCGGCCAACATGTAGGTTGCGGTGCTTGGGCGACATCGCAACTGAGCCGGGCTGCAATGTCGTATGGGAGGCATCGCGGCTGAGGGTTGGAGGCCGCGGCGGGAGAGGAGTGCCGGTATTGCGGTGCGCCCCTCTCCCTATCTTCCGTGGCCTTGACGGAGTCGCCACCGTCTGATGGCGGACGCGTTGGGGCCGCAGGGGAGGAGGAGTATTGGTATGACGTTGGCCGCTCTCCCTATTCTCTGCGGCCGAAAATTGGCAGGCGGCGGGGCCTAAATGATATTATGTAAAATCAGAAAAATAAATAATAATAATAATTTATTTTAAATTCAAGTAAGATAGTACATCATAAATAAAAATAATCATAAATGAGCTTATAACAACAGAAATTCAACAAGACATCTGTGTCTGAACTAGATAAATAAATATCTGTATCTCAAACACCAGCGCTCTTCCCTAAAAATATACATTTAAAAGCATAAAGTTCAAATTTGCTTTAACACATACACACATAGGTATTTCGTTGTTTTTAGATCAAGTAAAATAAAGTGAAGTGGGGTACCTATGATACCTACCGGTATTGCTGTCAGTTAATAGCTAGACTACCACCAGTTTGCTTTCAATAATAATATTTTATACATTAACCTTCCGGGATTTAATCTCGAAATTATGGTGAAATCCGCATTAAAATCCAGGGTGTAATTTAGACGAACTAAGTGGACAGACAGTCACGAAAAGCGACTTCGTTTTATACTATTTACTATAGATAGATTGTATGAACTTATTGTGCGTGAATTGTCCTGTGTACATTCAGCTAAACAAATTGTGTATCTATAAAGCCCCGTATTCATGGTAAACATTTGTTTAGCAACAAAGTTGAATCAACGTGTTGCGGAGTTGCTGGCAACACTGCGTGTTGCAGAGTTGATAGCGTCATGTTGACAAGCTCTCGCCCGACAAGCGTAAACATCAGTTTAGCGAAAATTGTTGACGTGTGTGAACGTGTTTGCAACAGTTTAAGTAGTGTGGAGTAATGATAAAATAATGCAACTAATAGAATTATTTCAATCAAAACCATTATTATGGGATTCTTCTATAAAATAATACAAAGATAGAAACAAAAAGAACGATGCATTCGAAGAAATTTCTCAAGCCCTAAATATACCCAAAAAAGATGTGGAAACTAAAATACATGTACTGCGTACTCAATTTACTAGAGAGAAAAAAAAGTTGTCGGCAAAAAAAACTACAGGCAGCGGCGCAATAGAAAAATGTTAATGGATTTATTACGAGCCATTGGAATTTTTGTTATTTGGTGCAACTACTTCTGGTGAAACGGATACTATGAATAAAACAGTAAGTTGTTTTTGTATATAATTTTTATTGTACTATTGTCTGTAAAATTATTACAATTACGCTACATTATTTTGCCATGGAACACTTCCCTCTGGAGTTATAAAGTAATCGGCAAACTGTTCTCTAATACAAAAATCTGATTGTGATGCAGGCCTGCCCCGTCTTTGCAAATCAATCATAGGAAACGAACCTAGTTCCCTTCGCCATGAACCTTCTAATAGGTTACCTTCAGAGTCTTCAAAATCAAAAGTTTGTGGAGGTGTATATATGGATCTGGAAACTGTGTTACGTCTTAAGAAGTTATGTAAATATACACAAGCAATTACTACGAGTTCACAATTGGCTGGTTTTAACGGAATAGGTTTAGAGAATACACGGAACACCACACATAAAATGCCAAAAACATTTTCTATAATCCTCCTAGCTCTTGATAGTCTGTAATTGAATATACGCTTTTTGTTCCCACGTTCATGAATGCCAGGATATGGTTTCATGATGTTCTCCGTTAGCGCGAAAGCACTGTCACCTACAATAACATATGGAATTTCTGGTCCACCTTGTGTTATTGGTTCAGGGTGAGTTTTCTAACAATGCATTATAAAACGGTGTTTCCTGAAATATTCCACTGTCGGACGACCGTCCCTTAGCTCCATAATTTGCGTATATATATAAAGTTATAATTGCCATCTGCAATTGCCAGAAGTACCATGCTGAACTGATTTTTGTAATTGTAGTATTCACTTCCAGAATTATTTGGCGCCACAATCAAAACGTGTTTCCCATCAATGGCTCCAATGCAATGTGGAAAATTCCATCGTATTTCGAATTCACGACTTATTTGTTTCTATTCCTGCTCCGAACTTGGAACCTACAAATATAAAAAATAATAATAAGATGATAATTTACAGATAGATGAAAACAATGCACTTGAAAGTGGTATGGAGTTAGAGCCATCTCAATCACCAAGACTTACATCGAATGCTACAACATCTACATCTTCAAGGAAAAGAAATAAGACAGATGAATCAAGTGAAATATTAGAGGTTTTGAAAAGTGCGAAAAAAAAGATGGATGAAAAGGAGAAGAAGGATCCATTTGATATTTATGGTGAATATATTGCTGCTGAATTAAGAAGTGTTAAAGATGACCAAGCCGTGACACAGGCAAAGTACCATATTAAGGGGGAAGCGCTAAGGTAGCCCGCGAAATACAAATTTTCTTACGTTTTTTGCAATTTGCTGGTCAGCATTAAGTTGTACGTTGATTAATATATGAATCGCGGCCGTAAGAAATATGTGTTTATAGAATTATAATCATTAAGGTCATCAACACAACTCTCTAAGACCACGTAAGTCCAAAGAGTGATGATTTCATGAAACAGTTATTCTTTGGACTTACGTGGTCTTAGAGAGTTGTGTTGATGACTTTAATGATTATAATTCTGTAAACACATATTTCTTACGGCCGCGATTCATATATTAATCAACGTACAACTTAATACTGACCAGCAAATTCCAAAAAACCTCAAAAAAATTGAATTTCGCGGGCTACCCTGGCGCTTTCGCCTTAATAATATACTGTATGAATAAAAAATGGGACGATATAATACATATGGATATCAAACGGCATCTTCTCATCCATCATCAACACCAAATAATGTCCAGGAAACAGAAATAGGGGAAATTGAGAGACAGGAAACAAATAGACTAGATGCAATACAAGACGAAACAGAAGATTCGGCTATACTAAACTTGTTAACTATCTCAGTGATGAATCAACACAATAGCATATACTGTTTTTTTGTGTTTTTTTTTTCATTATTAAAATACTTGATTACACAAATAGTGTTCTTGTACTTACCTTGACATATCCTGACAGTGAGTTAAAAGTTCTTGACATACATCTGGTATGATTTTGCTAATCAATTGTTTTGATACTCTGAATGTGTATGAAAGAGAACTGTATGAATCTCCAGTTGCAAGATACCGTAATGTAATAGCCAGCCTCGTTTGAGGTGAAACTGGCTGACGAATATTTGTTTCCCTTTTGGCTATTGATGGACCAATCATTTCCAGAAGATGTTCGAAAGCACTTTTCGACATTCTCGTAAAGTTACCAAATGATCCATCTCCCATTCTGAGGTCACTCATCAAATTTCCTCTTTGCAAAAGATAGTTTCGAATCCACCATCTTTTTCTCTTTTTTTATTATAAATCCTATACATCAGATACAGAGAACACAACAACACTACCTCCTCGGGCAACATTTTAACGCAGACTGGCGTGTGGACAACCTGTATTGATTTAAACATAGTTGCTAGCAACATTCTCGCCGCTCACCAACAATGTTGATCAACTGTTCCTAAACAAATGTTTACCATGAATACGGGGCTTAACATTGCATTGCACTACATCCTCTTGGCCTTATCACAATTGTCTTGGGCTCGGCGCAGCATGTGTTCTCCCATACATCTGTCAGCCGGCCATTTCGTTAGGTAGGTCTTTTCTAACCATGTCATCTTTCACACAATCCATCCATCATTTCTTTGGTCTCTTTATTTATTTAAACAAATAAAATAATAGCCATATATACTTTGGCCATTCACATTCGTACCTACTCAAGACTCCTCACAAAATGATTATTCCTCCTCATCAATGCAGTAAATCAATCGTGCAGTAAATCAATCGTGAAATAATTACATTTGATGTACAAAATATGTAACAAGTAGTTAATCGGCAAATAATTAAAATCCATTGGTACCACTCAATGTCATGTGGCTTCATATATATATTGATTTAATTAGTAAATCAAGACCACCCAAGTAGATTTATTTTAAAGTAAAATAGCATTCAAGGTTTATTATATACATTAGAACTCGAATGATTGTCTGTTCGGTACATTGAGATCAAGGTGATGACGAAATGGAACGGGTTGTCTATTAGTGTAGAAGAAACTATACTCCGTTTAAGAAAAACATTTAATTAACTTTACAACAGCGTTGGTATAAACAGTTGCATGTTCCGTACATTACATTTTTCACAATATATTCTAAACAGGGAACACGTTAAATCTCGGAATGTGGCATCCAACAATGTATTTGAACTCTTGAATAGCCTCAGTTTTAAACTTGGAAGTGACTACAATATATTACACACAAATCCGACAGTGTCTTGTCTCTTTTTGATTGAATCATTAAGTAGGTGTGGTTTACATTCGATCGTGAAACAATACATAATATCATATAAGTAGGTAACCAACTTTAACTATATAAATACATGTACACAGCATTCAATCAAATATTTTTAATGCAGCATATCATTTAAATTTTACACGATACAAAACAAGGATATCATACGAATATATCAGATCAGAATTGAGGAGATCCGCAGGAGAGCCAAGGTAACCAACATAGCCCGAAGAATTGCCAATTTAAGTGGCAGTTGGCAGGTCACGTTGCTCGCAGAACAGATGGCCAATGGGCCGAAAGGATCTGGAGTGGCGACCGCGTACCGGAAGACGTAGCGTTGGAAGGCCTCCCACAAGGTGGTCCGAAGACCTTTTGAAGGCCGCAGGAACCCGTTGAATGCGAGAAGCACAGAACCGGTCGAAGTGGAGGTGCTTGGGGGAGGCCTATGTCCAGCAGTGGACGCCTTTCGGCTGAAATGATGATACAATATATATGTACATGTTATTGTAATAGTATTCTAAACGTCTGCAGAAATATGCATTAACTAAAAATGCATTGTTCGGGTAAAAATAATAATTTGCAATGCAATGTGCACATCGAAGCAGAATATACAATTGACGATGAAGAGATTTACCAATGACTCGTGCCGGCCACGCAGGCCACGAGGGCCACGCGTGGCGACGTACTCATTAGGTACCTCACAGGTACGCCTGCATTATTGCATGTGAAACAGTGTAACATACGTCTCTAGGATCAATTATTTTCCATAATATCGAAATTAATCATACTTATATTATCTTGTAGTTACTTATACCTACTTGTAAACTTGATCACACCTATTTAAGGAACCGAATTAGTTTTAACGTCATGGATGATTTGTTGTGCCCCAGGAATGCTTCTGAGCAGAACTTAACTATTAACATACTTGATATTCGTTACAACTCACAAATTATATTATTTATTTTCCACGTAATTATTCGTAGGTAGTTACACACCTTGTTGAAGTACATTGTGTTTAATTGCTCTTCTAATTCTATTTACTTATCTGTCACAAATTTTGATAAAAAGTAATGAGATGATAAAATTGTAAAGATAATAGATACAGTAACGGAGACAAAATTATTAAAAATTTAGGAAACATTGATTATGGTGGATGATACCATTTTGAAGGCACTTTGCAATTTACATGAGTGGACATCACAAGAGTCAGTTGTAACAAACGCGTCATTTCCACTCGTCTCTACTCAACACTCATAACTCCCTTTGTACATTAAACTTATTTGTGCAACATTATTAAGAGTTTATAACGATGTTTCAGATTGTGGTTTCGTAGTCCTACAAGGAACGACTTATTGGACAGATTTGTTTGTGCGCCACTTTCTGTTCCAAGAGGAGCAGTCAATCGACTGCGACGACCTGCTGTTCTTTGTTAGAAAGCGCCACGTGAAAGGCTCCTCGCGCTACCTGCCCAAGTATGAGGTAAGTCTTCACTTCGGCCACTGAGCTCAGCTTTCAGTAGCATTCTGTTATAATCGCAAGTGGTGGGCAGTGCACTCACTTTCACTACGTATCACATAAGCAATCATTGTGACGTTATTAACATTCATATATTTATCCACTACTGTTTGTTATGATGGCATCATATATCGAGATTTTGATTTTTTGTTATCGACATCAGAATACGTTAAGATAACTTATCGGATGGGAATCAAGTGTTTTATTATCAGCGATGCGTGCTTTTACTCTCACGTGAGCTTTCACAAGCCCCCCACAGCTGATGAACACAAATTAAATATTAGAACTAATATTTAAGCATTGAAGTGAAACAGGAGCGGTAGCAAAAGCATGACATGTCTCAAATTGGATATTTTAGCATGATCGTGGATATGCAACTCTTGCGATTAAACTGAACTGTGCTGAGAACTTGATGAAATAAAATCTTATCAACAGCTTGAGTCTTAATGTAAACATGTAGCTCAAGACCACTGATACATAGGTTTTTGTTTTTACTACTGTTATATTTGTTTTTAAATTTTTGTTTAAGTACAGGGAAACCAATCTATGTAGTTGTGATAATTTAAACGATATTCAATGTTAGTAAAGTTGTATCTTTCTAGAATCTAGATCATTGAATATCATTTAAATGTTTCTAGATCTCCAAATGGAACCATATCAGTAAATAGTTTGTGAGTGTGGAATGTTATTCTGAGTTGGTGTGGGTGCCGCTGGTAGTAGTAGTTGCTTAGTTTCATTTCATTCCTAATTTAGCACCATTTTTGATGAATGTTACAAACTCTAGATGGTTAATATTTTGGAATACAAAAATTATGCATTAACAACAGTTAAGTATGTACTTTATTTTAAACAATATAAAAATATTATTTCTTATAGTAGGCTGCTGGTACAACAACTACATGTACTTATATCGAGTGTCGCGACACTCTCAGGCCCGTATTACAGAACATTACTCAAGACCCAAGTATTACTTAAAACTAGTTTAGAGCCATTTGATTGGTTGAAACTAATTTTAAGTAATGGTTGAGGCTTGAGGTTCTGTAATATGGGACTCAGTGTCACGTGCGTAGATTCGTTCGTCTCCAACTATACATTAATCACAGTATATTTTTTCTAATAAATACTTAGTAAGTTTTTACTTTGATTCGAGGTTGTTCAATAACCACTTATAAACTATACAATTTATAAAAACAAAAATTCTATCAACAGTTGACAGTACATAATTGATCGATTATTGTTCTTTGTCAAATAAAATGAAATCTTACAATTATATTCAACGGTAAAAGCATACGAGGTTGTCACTTTCTATAGAACAGTTTGCGATAGTTAAGAGCAAAATAAATATTATGCTCACTTGGCGAATTATCACATTTCACACGCAGCGGTCCCCGTAAGTTCACTTGGTTCGCGCGAGCGTTCTTAAGCACAGCCGATAACGTAGAGTTCGTGCGAGGGTGCGCGGCACGCCTCGTGCTCGCGACACTGACCGCTCTGGCCTGCTGCGCCTGTTCGCAGACCGACGTCGAGGTGTTCCGCAAGGATTCCAAGAAACTGCCCATCGGAGACCCGGAGATCGACTGGGAGGAGACGGTCTACCTTAATCTGATCGTGCATCAGTTCGACTACACAATAACGCTGGCCATCTGTACGCGGACCAGCCCCAAGGAGCTGCAGGTCCTCAAGCGGCACTCGCAAAAGGTGAGCGTCATACGCGTTCCGGCGGCGGTAGCGTCGCGCGCGCGCGTCACTAGCTGAGCCGACTGAAGAGCTTGGTGCGCGGCCACGGCAGCGGCCAGTCGTAGCGCCGCGGCACCGGCCCGCGCACGTTGCGCTCCAGGTACGTGAACAGCCAGTACCACCATTCGCGCTGGATCATGTAGTGATTGTAGCCGTTGCCGCTGCGGTGCGGCGTCACCAGCAGCGAGTGGAACGTCCAGAACAGCCTGGTGGTGACGTAGTACGCGATCACCACGTCCACCGTGTAGTGGCCGTGCGCCAGCAGCACGAACAACACGCCGAGCAGCGCCGAGCCCCACATGGCCCAGTGCATCGGCCACAGCTTCTTCGGCGAGTACTCCGCTACGATGAGGTAACTTAACACAAGGACCATCGTGTGCCCCGAGTATATGTAGTCGCCGCAGTACGTGTGTTTGCCGTTTATCGACAACCCAAAGCCGGATATTAAGTAGAACATTCTCTTGATGACTAGTAGCGGTGTAGTGTTGTTACTCTTGGGACTGCAGTAGTATGTGGTGCTGGAAATAGGAAGCACAGTCACAAACATGGTGACCGACCGGTACAGGTACAGCAGGCCGATGATGAAGAACAAGCGCCGGGCGACGATGAACCGGTGCTTGTGGAACACGACCACCAGCATGGCGACCGTCGTCGATATCATGATGAGGTACTCGGACACGGCGAGGCCCCAGTCTCTCGCGGCAACGTTGTCTAGTATTATATCGTTGAGCGGTGGCGTTGTGTTTCTGTCAGGCAGTCGTTCGTGTACTAATGACAGCGACATCATGTTCACACAGACGCATAGGAATAGGAAGAAGAATGATATAATAGTTTTCCATATTTCTTTGGGGTATCTTTCCTCGCGGACGGCGCCGGGCGGGATCTCCACGATGAAGTCGCCGGCGTGCGTGCGCTGCGGCGAGTGCTCCTGGTCGGGGTCGGACTCGTCTGTGGTGGGCTGCGGCGCGTCCGTCTTCGCGGTGCGCGCCAGCAGCGGCTGTCGCTGCATGAGCTCGGCCTGGCTGGGCATATCCCCGTTGAGTCGTCGGTCGCTCTGTTGTCGCGCCGCGTTGTTGTTTAGGTCATTCCGTTTGAAGCGCGCCTCGAAGTTGATCCCTTTGATCTCGTCGTGTGCGGTGTGCGCCGCTATGTCCACATCACAGAGCGGCGGCGTGGCGGGCGGGGAGGGCGAGGGCGTCGGTGAGGGCGCTCGCGGCACCAGCGCTAGCTGTTTGTGCGGCAGCTCATTGGCGAGGTACACGCGTACCGACTCGACCAGCGGCTCCGCGAAGTTGATCTGCTTTGGTGGCGAGGGCTCCTTGTCTGGGGAGCGCGATGAGATCGTCATCCAATCACCATTCGGCTGGATCGAACCTGGAATATAGAGAAAAAGCGTGTTAGTTCATTCTATTATTTTTTAACCGACTTCAAAAAAGGACGAGGTTCTCAATTCGGATGTTTATATATAAATGTATAGTATACAAGGTGTAACAAAATAAACGCAAGTCTTGAAAGTAGTTTATTCATAATTGATTACTGAATCGATTTCGGTAACTTTTAAGATAGGTATTTTTTTAAATTATGTATGTTGCCATACCTACTGACCGCCGATTGAGCCAAAGAAAATTAAATCCTATTTCAAGGTAATTTAATAAGACTCAATTTTAAATGCATCGAGTAATGATACAACACAATTTACTTAATAATACATAATACGTAGCTTTAAAAAAATAAGTACGAGTATTGGGCATTGTATTATGCTTTTAACTCAGTACTTCAATTGGGGTGTGAGTCTTGCGTTAATTATGTGACGCGTTGTGTAAATACTTATATATTATATTTTTTTATTTATATAACGTGTTCTTCGGTATCAGGGGCTCAAGAAAAGAGAATACTTAATTCTTTTTCTGTTTACTCTACAAAGCTCAGTTCATACATTTCTTGAGAAGTCATTAACCATAATTGGTTTAAATTAAAATATTGTTAAACATCAATGATACATTTTATCTGCGTTGTTATTATCTGTAGTATTCTGTAGGTATGGGTTTGGTGTCGTGTCTGCAGTGTCGATGCTAACCGAAATGTTATCTGGGATAAATGAGATACAAATCGTCGCTTTACATCGTTGTTTTGTAAATATGGCTTTTTCTAGAAGATACATCGTAAACAGAATAACTCGAGGCACGGTTCAAAGACCGAGGGTTATGATTGCGCGACACGGAGGCGCGTTGAGCCGGCACCGGCGCCCCTCCTCGCGTAGGTATTGTCAGATGATGATAATTAGCTGCCGCTGTTTGTTGTGCTCGGCGCGGCCGCGGCGGAGCCCCGACCGTTCCGCCCCTTACCTCGCGATCATTGCGCGGCCCACCAGATTACAATTGTCTATTACTCGAAACAATTAAGTATAGATCGCTGAAGACA
Organism: Luperina nickerlii; assembly: GCA_963855955.1. NCBI lineage: Eukaryota > Metazoa > Arthropoda > Insecta > Lepidoptera > Noctuidae > Luperina > Luperina nickerlii. Next base: position 23,492,467 of record OY979672.1, on the reverse strand, counting down.
GATTTCTCTTTGGCCACTTGTTCAGCGAGTTGTTTTCGGTAGGTACGCGTTAGAAAGCACGTTAATAGGGACCGTCTCCCGCTTTATTCCGACTTACCCGATCAATGTGCGAGCCGTCATTCAGCGGGAACGCGGGGACTCATCGATTGGTTGCCCCGGTCCTGATATGCGCCAGAAAGAAAGCCGGAAAGCCAGCTTCGCATCCAGTAAAATCACAGGCACGTAAACGAGGTCGAAATGGAAAACGATATGCATACACACTTCACTGCACGGCTAACGGAATTTCACTCACAATTATTGAGCATTAGAGCTTCTGTAAACGAACTTGCATTCACATGGATGTCCACTACACTGTGTGAAGCCCTTAGACGCGATAACACAAAATATTGTTACATGACGGGTTTCGTCGCTGCGAGCGTGCGTGTACAGTGGCGACCGCGTACTAGAAAAGATGTAGCACTGGTTGGCTTCGGTCCGCCGGCGCTCGGGCGTCGTCGGGCAGGTTCGCGCGCGCTCGGCTCAATGGAAGCAATTACGCGCGGCGGTGACGTCACAGCGAGACGTTCCAGTCCCCCACTCCGCGCGGGTGCGGTAGCACCGGGCCGCGCGCCGCCGGCCGCGCCGCGCGCCGAGTGAGGAGCAAACAAGCCGGCCACGGTGCCCGCCGCGCCGAGCAGCTCAATGGAATATTAACCATCGCATTTGAAGCAGATTTCAATGATTTTTACAGTATGAGAGGTTCCAATCCGATTTACGGAGTTGGCCGAAAAGATTCGAAAGAAGTGAAAAAATCGCATTTCTATAGAACAGTGACCTTTTTGGCACAGTATCAATACTTGGAATTACTCAGATCATATTTTAGGACTTGACATGTGCATCGATAAATTGTACATGATCAAACCCGATGTTAATAAAGAGATGTTGTACTGTTATTAAAATGCTAGCTCTTAGGTCGGACATATTATTACTGAAACTCGTGGCATTCTCTAATCTGTGTGCCCACATTGCCGCTATAGTCGGTAGTTCATGGGTAGTAGAAGGTGTTGCAATAGGTTTCTGTTCTCAGGCGTTAGGAATGTATACTTAAGTAAGGTATGGGCTATAAAACCGGCTGTGGACGAGTTCACGACTTCGTATGATGCCCTTAACCCGGGGCTACAACTGATGTCGCTTTATATCTTACGTGACATCATTGAGCGTATAGAGCTTTAATATTCAAGGCTTTAGGATTTCCTATTTGATCAGACAATTTATAGACAGCTGCTGCGGGCTTTCGATTAGTCTCAGATGGCAGAGATCAAACAAGGGTCACAGTACAATGTGGGGCTTTTCTAAACGATGCTTTTTCTTTGTGCATAGGTGCAAAGTTGTCTACTCTTCGCGAAATTTTGTTCCCCTATTTTAAATTACCTAAATATCGGCTATCACAATGCATAATGCATTTTTCTAGTATTTTCCATATCGGTCCAGGTCCAGGTTTTGTAAAATATTACAGCAATGCCTCAAAAACGCGTTGTCGAAGGAATCTAATAACTGCGCTTAAATTTCAACGACGCTTTTCTGCTAAGCTCATTTTAAGCCAGTACCTGAGTACCGCTATCAAATACGAGATCTTCCGCTTAATATTCTGGCACCTGTCTGGAATGACCTTGTCATGTCGAATTCCTGAGGAAGGATAAGAATTGTAAGTATTAACTTGTAAGTCTTCTAAGTGACTAATTAAGCTGCTTTAATGACGTAAGAGTTATTGACGTTAACTCGTAGAAGAATAATTAGTATTTGCGATTAGTTTGTACGAGGAAACCTAAATCAGATTATGTTGAAGTTTAGTTCGTTTGTATTGACATGTTTGTGGCAATGTGTACCGCCGGTGCTAGCGATAGGTACCTAAGTCTCGAGGTTTTTTTTATATTCTGAGCTTTGATTAGCTACTACTAGGGACATATAATTGTTCCAGACTGCTACCGTTTACGATGTCTGCACATCATTATATGTAACGTAGATTTGTTTCAAAGCTATGAAAGAATCCCCCGCACTATGTCAGTTATATACTGCTACAGAATAGGGTGTAAGTACAGTATCACTACTTATTATATGACAAGTACCCCGGGGTGCCGTGTCTGTTTGTCGGTCTGCCTGAACGCCATAAACTTACAACTACCGACCAGATTTTCAAACTGTCACCGTTGCACTGTTCACCAATGCACGGAGTAATTCATGAGGAAGGTTTACTATAATAATTCACAGGTTTTGTGTAAATTGACTGAAATATGACGATGAATGTTGAAGACGTAGAAAAAACATCGACTGGGAAGCTTTACTGGCGTGCGCCGCGTAAACATTGGATGAAATTTGATATCCTGGTAGTACATTCCCGTGGGAATATTCCGACATCCACGCGGGCGGAGCCGCGGGAAAAAGCTAGTCATTACTATAAGTAATCGTGTCCTGTCGTGTCGTGTCGTGGTGAATATACATTACTGTCATTCGCTCTGACAATAGTTATTCGATGAAAAACTCTGCATTCTGTGTGGCATCTGCTGCTGCGCTCAACAGATGTCAAATGTGGTTAGTGGTTATTGCAGTTGCATCATGATGAATATTTTACCGTAACATAAAATAACCTAATAAACTCACAGCAAAATGGGTGTGTTTAGCGGATACAAGCGCTTACTAAGCGCTAACAGCGCTGACTAAATTCTCGGCTAGGACACGAAATTACTAAGCGCTGACAGCGCTGACTAAATTCTCGGCTAGGACACGAAATTACTAAGCGCTGACAGCGCTGACTAAATTCTCGGCTAGGACACGAAATTAGTCAGCGCCTTCACTCCGCGGCAGATATTTTTCCCGTTTTTCGCGATTTATTTCATTTGTAAACAAAATTTCACCAATACATATATTGTTTTGAAACTGTTGGTTTGGAAATAGAAAATTCTCCATAATAATTGAAAAATTTTCAAAATAAAAATGATCAATGTGAGGTCATGTTCACTAACCGTCACAAGCGTTTATTTACTGTCAGCGCGTATTTTCAAAAAAGTATTCAGCACTAGAGGCGCTGAGCATCATATTAAGCGGTCGCCATCTTATTTCTAAGCGCTTAGTAAGCGCTTGTATCCGCTAAACACACCCAATATTACCGAGTACAGCTGCACTTGATGCCGCACTCTACCTGTCTACGCCGCCGCAGCGACGACATTGCTTTCAAAAACGGCGAGATATCCGAGTTCGCCCTTGATTCTCATTCTTATTATATCTTTGTATCTCAATACTTTTGACAAATGTTTACCTTATTATAACATCGGAGTTGCTGACCGAACCCTATTGAATGCACTAAAAAGCTGATGAATAAACACTTGTCAACATTTTAAATCCTCTTGTTGATAAAAATTGCTTATAAGAGGGGGCGTTATAATGTGATAAATGTGTGCAGGTATACGCGTCACCCAGCCGGCGCAAGATGGACACGAAAGGCGAGGGCGAGGAGATGACCTACCCCCACATTTGCTTCATGGTCGACAACTTTGACGAGGTCAGTAAACACTCCTTGCTAGTTATTCTAGCGACCAACGAGATAAATAAAGACTAAATCATAAGAACAAGCTCATTCACATGCTCTAACAAGTTTCAATTAATTCTGTTCTCATTTGGATCATATACATAGTTAACTCCTTCGATCAATAATAGCTCTATGAGAATCTGAAGTGCTCGAGTCGCGGCCGGCTTTCCGGTCGAGATCGGGCGACTTCCTGTAAGTGCAACGTACGTCGAGTTGCACTTATGATTCCCTCGGGATGTGCCTTGCTTATGTGCCCTATGTTGTTACACATTATCGTGACCTATAGCCCATAACACTACTGGATTGATAAACGGTGCGTGTCCTTCTGGACAACTCTCGTGTTTTCAGAATTTCAGATGTTATAAATGTTCACAGATATTAATAACAATAACATGAGTATCACTCTTAGAAACGGTCACTATGTAAATATTTGTACGTTGGTATTTAATTTGTACGATAACATTAGCTTATGATAGTTTAATTTCTGTCTAGATCAATAGATACCTACCAACGTAACGGTATATTGATTGTACAGACGTAAGTACGACCATGGACTGGCTTGACCAAACTGTCCCAGAAGCAGGGTAATGTCTGCCCGATCGAAGAAATTAACAAATATTGGTAATTCACCACGTCATACGCACACTCACAGGAATAAATCATATCAAATTTCGTATCCAAATTGCAAACCAAGTTTTTACCTAATTTTGCATGCGTCCTTATTATGCACGCGTGCATCATAATATATTATCATACTGTGGTTCACCTCCTAATGCTGGACAAAGGTCCTATAATAGCTTTACATTCACTCTTAGAACGTCCCAAAAAAATATCCTGTAATTCAAAGAACGATCATATTAGCGGCTGCCAGTAAACGATATATACCTATGTATTTCTCCTAATGAAACCGAAAATATACGAGCGATTCGTCTTCGGCAAATAAGCAAAGTTGTTTATGATGTGCCTCAAGGCTAGTGGCGTGTGTTGCTGTTCAGAATTCAGCAATAACATCCGACCATGGCTGCGCTAATTATCTTCTAAACGTTACTCAGAAACAATTTGCACGTAAAAAACAGAGGACTGAACAAGGAAATGGGCTGTTACTAAAGCAATTATGATAATCATTGTACGAGCCCCGATGCAAAATAGTTCGTCTAGTGTGAAATTTTCTCTGTGAGATTTTTTCTAACTTCATTATTTTTGTATATCTATATAAAATATTAAGCTGTTCTCCTATCACATGTCGCGTTACATAAGCCATTTTTTAATTATGAACCAATAAACTATTTTAGCTTTTTAAATGTATACATATCCTTTAAGTTATACGCAAAATAGTTCGTCTATCGGTGAGTTAAATAAGGTTATTCCTTCTCTGTACAATTATGATGCATAATTTAAATTTATAAAAGTAATTCTGTGTCATTTGTCAAGTGAGACAGTATAAATTCTGAAAATTTCAGTTTTTTTCATTAGTTTTCAAATAACAATGGGTCGTGGCAAACCCGTGTGTGAAGAGCTTCGAAAGCGAATAGTTTGTGGGGTCGCTGCTGGCAAATCAAGTTACCAAATATCTAAAGACTTGATACTGCCCAGGTCTACAGTCCAATCTATCATTCAGCACTATAAAAAGAATAGAACGACTTCTTGTTTGAAGAAAACTGATCGACCACGCATCAAAAGTGCAGTAGAAAACAGAATCCTAAAAGAAAGTTATCAAAAATAATCGTCGTGCTCGAGCTGGAGAACTCACGGTGCTATGGAAGGACATGATTCACAAAGACGTCTCAGTTGATACTTGCAAAAGAGTCCTTAAAATAATGGGTTACGGATTTTACACCGCTAAGGAGAAACCACTGTTGACTGCTGTACAAAAGAAAAAGAGGTTGAAGTTTGCTCGTGATCATTTAAATTGGACTTCCGATCAGTGGCGTAGTATATACGTAATTTGGAGTGACGAGTCCAAATTTGAAGTGACAGTCTGCGATGAAAGGAAAAAAGTGATTCGGAACAAAAATGAGGCATTTCATACTGATTGTCTCAAACGCAAAGTGAAGTTTCCGGCGTCTCTTATGATATGGGGCTGCATGTCTGCACAAGGTGTTGGTGGTATGCAGTTTGTGGATGGTTCTATCAATGCTGCAAGGTATCAAAAGCAAAACCTTTTGGAAGAGAATTTACTGCCTTCTATTCCGTCACTTAAGCATCAAGATTCCTTCATTTTTCAACAAGATGGTGCTTCCTGTCATACTGCAAGGACAACAAAGACGTGGCTACTGGCGAAAAGCATCCCTACAATCGAATGGCCATCTAACAGCCCGGACTTGTCGCCGATCGAAACCCTATGGTGGAAAATGAAAAAAGTTCTCCGTAAAAATCCATCAAGATCGAAGAGCGACTTAAAGGCTAAACTCTTGGCTGTCTGGGAGTGAATTACGCCTGAGGAGTGTGCAGCGTTGGTTGCAACCATGCCTCATCGCATTAAAGCTGTCATTGAGAGCAAAGGCGACACAACTAAGTGGTAGTCGAACTATTTTGCGTGAGTGACAAGGGTAGACGAATACTTTTGCGTTATGTTTTTTTCAGTTATGTTAAAATAAACTTTAAAATGTTCCTCAAATTGTGGTTTACTTTTTATTAAACGTTCTTAATTATTTTACCAATATTTACTTTCTATATTTTACGCTTCGCACACTTTACTAGACGTACTATTTTGTATCGGGGCTCCTACAGTCTCCTTGTAAACATGGAATCTTCATTTGTCTGGTGCATGCAGCACATGATATTTCTTAATTATATTTATTTATTTGAGCTAAAACGTGGTAAAATATCCATTATATAAAATGCTGTAATATATCAATTCCAAAATCTCTAAATGAAACTCATCATCCTTCTTATCATCCCAATTTATCTTCCGTACATCTCTCCTTCCGGACCAATATGATGTTTCACACTCCTTTCTTTAGTCTGCCCGTTTTCGAATAGCCGTCCACTTTCAGGCTTCAACTTTTCTTGTCACTTGCATGCTCCTCATTCCTTCACATCACATGTGCTGCCGCCACAAAAGGGACCATGCAGCTTTGGTCAATATAAGTTTATTGTACGAATGGTACCATCATCGATCATCGTATAGACATTTACTACTTAGTAGATAAGCAGCTGTTTTACATAAAAATCCTTATAGCGCTCTGTGTGTATTATGATGATCAAGAACAGGAGGGCGCTTCTCGTGAATATGGTACGTTATGTAGTGTATTGTGTACTCATGTAGTCGGCAGTCGGCTGTTTGATTGTCGCCTGCCTCAATTATGTCTGTCGATATAATTAGACTTGGCGCTTCATTTGTTCAGCGACTCGGTGAACGGCCGTCCTTTGTCTTTCCGTCGTCTGTCTTCATCATGTCGCTGTCATCAACGGTGTCTTCAACAAGAAGGACTACACGAGTCTAATGCGTAGTACTAACCTGTTGGAATTTGGTGTTGTTTTATTTTGTCACCTCAAAGCCATGACTTTAAAACGGTGAATGTCATATCGTTTATTTTTTACTATTTAATACTCAATAAACTTAAAGTTTATCTAAAACAAACGCTATCTTGGCTCTTAAGTACAGACCTGTTTCAGTTATTTCTGCGTTAAAATGTTGGAGCTAGTAATTTCCATCAGTCAAGTTGATGAGATTAGTGTGTTAAGCGTGTTATAACACAATTAGCGATTAGCAGCCGACTGACTGGTGATGATGCCCTGAGTTTAGATGTCCATTGATTTCTTTTTTTGTCCTAATTGCTATCGTAGCTTGTTTTATTTACAAAATGGCCACCTCATTGGAATGTATGTGTTATTGATTCGACGTGGTTGTTGCAATGCGATGATGTCGTACGCTTCCAACGGCACCAGCGCCGGATTCATGACGTTACCAGTGACGCTATCATGGTACTATAACTCGAATACCTGTTTTGCACTGCGTAGTACCGGTATCGACTCTTGAAATTTATAGCCATTTAATATGCTGATTGATTTCTTCTGGTAGGTAATCAAAATGCTATTCTAGAGATGATACTTCGTTGCATTCATATTAACTGTCGTTATCCAAGCTAATAAAATAAACATTACTACAGCTTCAAACATTATGAAACCACGACTGTACTTGCAAGTTTCATAATATCATTTTAATTGTTACATTATGAATTTCGTAACATGTGTGTTTTATTGCATAATTCTCTGGAACTGGAAAAGCTAGAGCTTACCAATAGTAGATATGTACAAATTTTAAATTGTTACCGGCCGACACTAATACCGAATGGACAGTTTGCGGTGACATTTAAATGGAAGCCTGCTTTAATCCAGAATGTTCACGAAATAGCCAATTCCATAGTTGACCGATATAGTGAGTTATCTGACTGAGAACAGAGGAGGCGTGTGGAAGCGTAGGCGTCGCGGGCCGGCTGACCGGTCGGGGCCCGGTCGCGCGGTCGTGTCGGCTGTGAGGGGGCACCACGGCCTTGCGCACGGGCACGTTTGTTTGGTTTCGTCGCCTGTTGACCGATAGGCAGTGCGATACGAGTGCCAACTCCGATATCGTATGTTTTGACACTTCACACATATTAATAGATAGGCAAGTAGGTACTTAGTTCAAAAGTAGCTACACTCATATGAGGCATTGAATTAATCGCATCTAATCATTGTTTTGTTATCATATTATTTTTCTTGTTGTTTAGTTGATTTGATACAAGATAGCTTGATAACCATTGTGTGTCAGCATTATAGCAATAGATATCTATTGTATTTTACAAATAGGGCCTTCCCCGTGCTTTTTCTGTGTTTACCTACATGCAAACGATTAATTTTTCATGAGTTTTTACCCGACTGCGCCAGAAGGAAGGTTATGTTTTTCGAGTGTATGTATGTATGTGTGTATATTTCTTTGGCACGCTCTGTAGCCTAAACGGCATGATCGATTTCAGCTTGAGAGGTGCCGTTAGATTCGTCTTCTGTGAGAGTGACACTGGGTATATCAAAATTGAAAAAAATTAAAATGGCCGTGTTTTGGCACCATATTATGTCTTCAAAAAATTTTTTTTCTCAAAATCTTTCGAGTGGGGTATCTAAATAAAGGGTTTAAATACAACTTATTTGGTTAAAAGTAATTCGAATTGACAAATAGTACATAAAAAACACGTACCAAGAACTAAATCGTCTGCGAAATCTTTCACATTAGTTGTAAACTAAAAAGCTGGAATTAAAAAAAAAAGTAACAAAAAAAAACCCAACTGCGGTAAAAAACTTTTATTTAATTCATATGAGTCCCGCCTGCTTCCAACTTTTATTTAATTTAAAATGGGCTTGTTTTTAGCTTTCAGTTCTTTTTTTTATTAACTTAAGTTTGTACCGCAGTTGGGTTTTTTTTATTTTTTTTTTTTCATTTCCTTTTTTTCAGTTTCTCGCTATCGCTTCAGTAAATGATATATTTCGCAGCGATTTCGCGCAACACCACGTGTTAGTTCAAATTACGGAATGTTATTATTTCTGGAAATAGACAATGAGTGTAGGGCGCGTAAAAATCTTTTCGTGGTTTCTCACCGTCGCGTCGTCGTGATACAGTTTGCGATTTGTTATTAAATAATGATCTTAATGTTTGAGGAGTAGGTTAGGTACCCAACTGACGCAGTGTCTCGCAGTAGCGAAGGGTCAATTTTTGTAAGAGGTAAGCCGGAGTAGATATCTATAATATGATTATATTATTTGTCTATAGAATACTGGCTGTGCCATTTTTCAAAAGGAAGCCGGTAGGAATCGGTTTGTATGGAACCTTCGCCACTGGTGTCGCGTATGTACGCACATTGTTTGTTTGTTTGTTTGTTCATTTTTATATGGTGTACATAATAAAGAGTATTCTATTCTATTGTTTTGCATTTTTGTTAGAGGAAGTTCAATTATATTGGATTTTATGTTAATCTTTAGGGACCTATATATAGGTACTCGTGTCGCTGGCAGGCAAATAGATTACTAGGTAATAGGTAACCTAGTAATGTATTTGCTTGCCAACGACACGAGTGCCGTGATAAGGAACACTTCCTTGTCCTCACTTCAATTTCAATGGGAAACTAACCATGCGCGTGCTACAGTACCTACGGCTCTCCGCAATAACAGGTAAATTACTCTAATGAATGGCCAGCTTTGAGGGGTTCCATACTCTTTCATAAAGGCCATTGTTGCAATAGTCGAACGTACGACGGCTCAGGTTTATTGAACGAATAAATTCAATGAATGTTTATAGCACCTATTGAGTTGATTCATGATATTGATAAATGATTCATTAGGCAACTTAGCTACTATTCATGTTGTTACACTCTTATTATAATCAGTCCTCAAAACATTATTTTAGTTATTGACCAGAGTCCTGCAGATTTCCGTTCGTATGGCTTCGATTGGCAAATGGCATTAGTCCAATAGTTTTTAAACTGGTTTCGGTTATTTAAACCCTTGCTTAAAATATACATTATAATCATTGGGTGACGTTTTGTGGAAGTCATTAAAAGCTGTAGTGCGGGTCGCTTCCCTAAACTCTGATATATAAGGTCCCATTAAAATAGATGGACTTTTAGAAATCGTTCAGATCACCAAAATAAGGACGATGGTATAAAAATATAACAAGAAAACGCATAGATACTTACAAGAAAAATAATCAGCTAACGAAAATACACTAATGTGCCGGCAATTTATTATTTTAGGTCAAAATAAAATCACTTTAATCAGTGTTTTTTTTTTGCTTGGATGTCTTTGGTTAGACATACTGAGCGCTGTGTTAAAATTTGTCCATCTATTTTAATGGGACCCTGTATTTACTGACGCTAGCCTATCTAGTCCATTGTGAGGCACGGGGACAAGTTTATAACATTTGCATTGTTACGAGATGTATGGGGAATAAATGTCGCTCGGAAGATCTGTGTCGCGCTTGGGCGGCCAAGTCATGGTCCTCATCTGCTGCCGGGGCACATGGCCGGGCCATGTCCTGGAATACGCTGGTTTATTGCTTGCCGATATATTTATCAAACTAATTTTGTCATTGTTTCGCTCATTCTTTTATGACTCGAACAATATTTTTTTGTTTGCTTCCTTGATGGCAGGATAATGTGATGTACATGATGATGGTTATCTTAATGCCTTTTAAATATTACATCTAGAAACAAGTTCTTGGTAGAACGAAGATTGTATCGAAACGAAACATAATTTGAATGAGTGAATTATTTTCAGTTTTAGCGACAGCTAATCAAACAGTCTGTAGATAATAGGTCAGCTTTCATGTATGTGTCGTAGGTTCTCTTATATAAATTGACACGCCACACTGGCCTACTTCGAGCCCCACTGCCCACACGAGCAGTGTACAATAAAAGGCTAAAGGTCTCGTCTGTTTTCTTACAAACCAAAGTGTCACTTGTTGGCCATCCAGCATGTTGTGTGACAACACACTGCAGTAAAATGAGTCACAAAAGAAAGGTTGTCTTTTGCCAAAGCTAAGCATCATCTTTCAGGACTAAAAAGATGGCGTAACAATTTAAGAAGAAAATGAACGAAGGGACGTAGATTAGGTACATACAGTTGATGTATTTTATACAACTTTATATACTGTACTTAGGTAAAATGAACGAACAGAAAACGGATGCTCGATCGATGAAGTGTGTAGTCTTATCATATCTAAGTAGTGTTGCTACTTGCTAGTGACATCAATACTGTTCCATCCGAGAGTGAAGGTGTATCGGCTATCGCGCAGTATCAGTGCACTCGCTCCACTTACTGGCCTCGCTCACTGGTGCACTCGCTTGCCGTTTGGAAAGGCTCCAGGTGGCCCAATTGCATTGTGTTCCTATCAGCTTTTGGCCACAGCGCCTACGTATCTTGTTGACTTGTCTACATTTATGTAGTATATATTGAGAGCAGTTACTTCTATCTGAGTAAAGAGTTGCTCTCAATGACACACAATTTGGTCGTTCAGGCTCAGAATGTCCCTTTCCCAAAATGTCCCTTGGTTTCAAATAGTCCCTTTCCCATAATGTCGGCATGATACGAAACTTTTTGATGATAGTAGGTTTGAGAACTTACCTACGTGTCTTAAAAATGTTAGCATACCTTAACAAATTAATCAATACAATAGTTTCTTCATTTAGTTGACATTTATTTAATATAACTTACTTTTTAACTACTGTCTAGTGTCTAATCTGGATTTTCTTTATGATATAGGTAATACAAAAATTTAATATTTGTACACCAATTTCATTGGTAGAACATTGAGCTCGACTACAATAATATGTACATTTAAGACCTTTTATGTGTACCTATGTTCACAAATAAAGATTGATTGATTGATTGATAGTTTCTAGTTCATTATACAATCGTGTGGCTGAACTAAATTCGCACATTATGCCGATGAAATAATCGTGATGGCAGTTCTCCCGAGTGGAGTAAAAACAATAACATTGATTCATGTATTCACAGAAGAGCTGCCACGTTACCGATGCGTACACACAGATCATATTATAACATATCATCCGCAAGTCGTCTGTTTACTGCGGCGGTGAATCATCTAGTGACGTCATCGTGAAAACTTGGACGACATCCCCACGATATTCGCGGTTATATGCATCAAAAAGTATACAGGCCGTATAGTCCAGTCATTTTAGATTTATCTGCGGAAAAATTCCTAGTGAGCTGAATTTTTGTACACACCTTTATTACGACGTTGTAATGAAGATGTGAAAAATCGACATTAATATCGTGCCGGCTAAAAGAGTTATAAAGGTCAAAAGGTCACGAAAATCAGTTTTTTGCAAATATCTCGCGACCTATTGCTTGGAGGTCAATACAGGTCATTATAAAATTGTTTGTCGTGAAATTATCTACAAAAAATGCCTCTTGCAATTTTCTGTAAGATTAACCGTTTTTGAAGTAGAGCGCTGAGAAAGCGACTAGAATGCACTTACATACAGTATTGTATACCGTATACCAAGGCGTAAACTCTATTGTTTTTTATTTATGTTTTTAAGTATCTTAAAAACTTCTATCTGATATTTGGGCGTTTTGTGAAAAGTATACTTAGTAAAATCTACTACATATATATATTATACAAACGACCTCCGCTGGCAGATGTTCTGTATTTTATTGTTCCGAGACCCGTCCCTTTATACCTGCTACTGTCTCACTTCTCTAATAACGCGTCTGTATTTTTTTTCTCTTTTTCTCTCAACTTCTTCACTCGCTTCTTCTCCACAAAATAAACATAATTTTTTTAAATCAAAAGCTCTAATTCTTTTCTTCCGCGGAGATTTTGATGTACTCGGTTCTTCTTGGCGTCGTTTAAAAGCCGGAGGTCGTTTGTATAATATATAGTAGATTTTACTAAGTTCCAAACCTCTATAAGTATACTTTTCACAAAACGCCCAAATATCAGATAGAAGTTTTTAAGATACTTAAAAACATAAATAAAAAACAATAGAGTTTACGCCTTGGTATACGGTATACAATACTGTATGTAAGTGCATTCTTGTCGCTTTCTCAGCGCTCTACTTCAAAAACGGTTAATTTTACAGAAAATTGCAAGAGGCATTTTTTGTAGATAATTTCACGACAAACAATTTTATAATGACCTGTATTGACGTCCGAGCAATAGGTCGCGAGATATTTGCAAAAAACTGATTTTCGTGACCTTTTGACCTTTATAACTCTTTTAGCCGGCACGATATTAATGTCGATTTTTCACATCTTCATTACAACGTCGTAATAAAGGTGTGTACAAAAATTCAGCTCACTAGGAATTTTTCCGTAGATTGGGGTTTAAAATGCCTAAAATGACTGGGCTAGTATACTTACATTGAAAATACCAAGTTATAACATACAAAGAGCACGGCCTTGCTGCATCAAGAGGCGCAGCACGGAGGATGGCTCGTGTTCCACGTTCTACCGAAGAAAACGTTTGGCACTTTTGGCATGCCATATTAAGTACTTACGTATTGAAACACACAGATCAGTATATAGGCGGTTTCGGCGTGTATTGTATTGATCTGGCGTGAATCTTTGTGCAACAGTTTCGACCGCGCAATGCTCCGGAGCGAGCGAGGCGTCCGGTAATTAAATCCGGTGCAGCGCGGGCCGCTATCGACCAACATTTGTCTTATTATGAAACTGTACCAAGAGTCCATGAGCCTAATGTCACCTACAAAGGGTTTTTAGCACGAGACATGTAATTTTACAGACCTTGTGATGTACTCCTCGTTTGTTATATTAGCGCTGCGCTGCGAATATTAATGAAGTGCTTCATTACTTTGTAATTATTTCATTGTTGTTTGAAAGTACAGCACCAACTGCGGTTGGACACAAACTGCATTAGGATTAGTAGTGAACGGATTACGATAATTCAAAATGCAACACCAGCCAGCTTTTCTTTGTTGTTCGTATCTTTCCAGTTGCGCTCGTGTTAGCAAATAGAATATAATATTATAACATAAGGCCATCGATGTAACGACACACATTTATTGTTCTGAGATAATCGCTTCATGTATAATACGATAGTGGGATATCTCGTGAACGTGTTATTATGTTATAGTGAGGAGATTGCCATCTCTAAGGTGCTTTACATTGGCGAGCACGCGAAGGAGACGCCCGAGTAAGACACGTAATCCCGTCTCATTTGGAGAAATGTACAACCTTATCAAAATTCAATCCCTTCATATAGACTTGCAAGAAGGCAGTCTTGATGAAATCTATTAACTTTTCCTATTTTTTATACTATTTCAATATTTTTATACTTACGTATTTAAATAAAATGATCTGAACAGACCACTCATCTGCCTAGCTTTTTAACTATGTTGGGTTCGGCTTCCAGTCTAACCGGATGCAACTGAATAGATTAGGAAAAATTCAGGAAATTGAATTTCCTGTTTTTATTTTTTTCCGAAAGTTGTGGTTAATTATGTCAGTACAGATGCACTTGCTTAACTTAGTCCATCGCTAATGACTGGCCTTCTTACTGTACTTATCACAATTTCATTCATTCGAGTTCCAAGTTCTAGCATAATTAGAGGCAGGACAGGAGTGAGCGCAGGCGCAGTCCTTGAATGGCGAACAGATAGACCGGCGCTCGGTGCACGTGCACTGGTGCACGGTGTTGAGTTACGTTCTCACGGCCTGCACCCACAACTTGCATAGCTAAAAGCCTTCACCGCATAAGAGTATAACTTAGTAGCTACAGAACAGACCTTTCTAGCTATTAGCTATTAGATTAGATATAAAATAACGCTTGGTCAAACTGCACTTTAATATTTGTTTTAGGAAAATATACCAAGTCCATTACTACAAGTTATTTTGCTCAATTTACTTCACTCCTGAATTGGAAGTAAGTGACGGTATATAAGATAAAGATATAGGTATATATTAGAGAATATTTACACACGGTTTGGCTGTCGATACGCTGTCGAAGTGTCCATATTATTTTTACGGGTGAGGAAGTTTGCCAGGAAGTATCCCCCCTATATCTCTTTTTTCCGTGATATATGGAAGTGCACATAAGAAGCCGAGCGCTCGCAACAGCATCATAATCATGGGGCAACCTCCCAGAGATAATACAATGAATCTCGCACACAATGAACAGAGCAGCGAGTGCTTGTGAATAGCTTCACAGTTGATGCACGTTGTAGCTGTTAATAGATTATAATATTGTCGGCATTCAACTGTTATCTCAGTTATATTCATTTGCTTATTTAGCTGTGAAAAGGCTTTGCGATTGGAAGCATGTGATGGTAATATGTTAAAGTCAAAGCACAGAATACTAAATAGTTACTACGTAACAGATACTTCACTCAGTAGAAAATTTCCAATACCTATTGCTATAATAGCCTACTCCGTCGCGTCAGCAACCGCTGCATGCTAAAATGTGCCTAAATGCTCAAGCGTACAGTTGTGATTGCTTCGCACCGCGCGATCCCACAGCAATCGCAGGGCTGCCTCTTCGATAAAATTAAATTAACATAACTATTTGTGTCTATTTTATTGAGAACTGTGAATATGTTCGGTAGTTTAAAATTGTATCGTATAAAGGTAAAATATGTTTTTAATAAATTGGTGCTGACTGTAATAATTTTGAAACGACAAAAATGGTAATAATTTATCACTTAACTTTCTTCATTGACAGGTAAATGGAAAAATATTAGGTGTTTATCTCTTCTTTTACTTGATTTGCACCCATCTACTGCACATAAGGCACCAGACGGCATTGTAGGTACCCGTACTAACAAATAGAATGTTTAAAATTGAATAACGTGCGTGCGCTTCGCTTGCGAAAACCGCACTGAATATGGTCCGCAAACGGCCCGAGACCGCTCGGCCGGGCGGTAGGTAGGTAATTATAGCACGCAAGTACATGGAGTGACGGAGGCCTGGTCAAAGTCAAATCATTTATTTCAAATAGGCACATTAAAGGCACTTTTGAACGTCAAAACTCAGTAAAATTGAATTGATTGTAGTCGCCCCTTCCAAAAGGTAGTGTTCGTATGGAGAAGAATGGGCAAGAAACTCCACCGTTAGGTACTCTTTTAAAATGTTTTACAAGGTTTTGTATTCATAATATAATTATATGTGAAGACGATGCACCTAGAATAAAATTAGTTACTGACTCGAATCAATTGACAATAATTATGATATTGAATTGAGTATATGAAAAACGAATGACCAGTGAACAGTTTCATTATCAGTCATGTTGATTATGGTCATGCGAGTTATCTGGCGACCTATATCCAGCTTATTGGTAGTCATGCGAAAGAAAATGTTGATTAACTGCGAATATGTCTGGCAAAATCATGGACTTTAGAACGGCGACACATAATTGCGTATTTATTTGAAATAGTTAACGTAATTAGTTAAATTAACGGTATTCATTCGTAAACAAGCGACATAATAAATATGACTAATGGGATAAAGTGGCACACTACCTACCGGGAAGGAAATAATATTATGTACTTACTTAAATAAAATTTTTAAATAAAGTTTTTCCGCAATGATTTTTACTAATTGTAAGTAATGACTGCATAACAGCTTAGGGAAGTGCAATTAACGTTACTTCAGCACCCGCAATTTATTAATTCTATGCTTCAGTACAGAAATAGTCTCCTATCGCTATATCCTAACCAGCTAGCTGTTTTCAGATCTGAGTTTTAATTGCTAATTTTCAAATTCTATGGACGGAAGTACCTATTTTAATTTATTTAGCTAGTGGCTTTTATAAAATATGAGTTGAGGATCATTATTCTCATTTTTAAACATGTTCGGGTTGCATTTGCATTCGCACGGAAGCGCGTTTTTATTGAATTTGTATGTAAAAATTCACGCGCGGGGGGCACGTTACCTGCGTCCCGCTGCGTAATGCGGTGCAGTGTGCGAATCGCCTTATTATAACAACAAGGATTTATATTTGATCGATAAGTCAACCTGAATAACGGAGCAATGTTTTATTTGAATTAAAACAAGTCAACTCGAACTCATAGCATTTATTTCAATTAAACCTTGTACAGACGCCAGCACATTAAGCTACCCGAAGCTGTCAAATTTTCCCAATAAACTTTGAACCTTATGCTGTAGCGATAAAGTTGAAAATCTATTAAACAAATTTGACAGATTGTAGTAGCTTGATAAGCTGGCGTCTGTACCTACAGGCAATTTTGAATTGTCAAAATGAAATAGTCTGTTAGTCAGAAAGTTGAAGCTAGTTGCCCATTCCAAAACGTACGTGCATCGTTGCTGTGGCGATCATTCTGCTTCATTTGTTATTATACTATATAAAGCTCGATTACCACTCACTGACTCACTGACTCACTGATTGACATAATTGTTCTCCCAGATGGTGAAGGGGGAGGTGGGTATATTTTTACAGATTCGTATAGAAGTAACTCTCACGAGTATGGGAAAAATCCCAAACCTCCCCTTTTCCACCCCACTCTCCCCCCTCCCTATCGTATCTCGGAAACTAAGAGTCCCGTGTTTTGTTGTTTTACGGATTCGTATAGAGGAGGCTCGAAAAGTAAAATCAATTTTTCAAAGTTGCCCCCTTGCCCCCCTTCTCCCCCCCTCTAGAGGTAGATCTCGGAAGTTAAGAGACTTGGAACATTTTTTTTTTCAGATTCATATCAAGGGGCCCAGAGTTGGTCAAAATCATTTTTCAAAACTCCCCCCTCTCCCCCCCTTCACCCCTCCCCCCATCGTATCTCGGAAATTAAGAAACCTGGGTTTTGTTTTTTTACGGAATCGTATAGAGCAGGCTCGGAAAAGTAAAAACCATTTTTCAAAATTCCTCCCATTCTCTCCCCCTTCTCCCCCCTTTAGGCGGATCTCGGAAGTTAGGACTTGGAACATTATTTATATTTTATTATTTTATACTATATAAAGCTCGATTACCACTCACTGACTCACTGACTCACTGATTGACATAATTGTTCTCCCAGATGGTGAAGGGGGAGGTGGGTATATTTTTACAGATTCGTATAGAAGTAACTCTCACGAGTATGGGAAAAATCCCAAACCTCCCCTTTTCCACCCCACTCTCCCCCCTCCCTATCGTATCTCGGAAACTAAGAGTCCCGTGTTTTGTTGTTTTACGGATTCGTATAGAGGAGGCTCGAAAAGTAAAATCAATTTTTCAAAGTTGCCCCCTTGCCCCCCTTCTCCCCCCCTCTAGAGGTAGATCTCGGAAGTTAAGAGACTTGGAACATTTTTTTTTTCAGATTCATATCAAGGGGCCCAGAGTTGGTCAAAATCATTTTTCAAAACTCCCCCCTCTCCCCCCCTTCACCCCTCCCCCCATCGTATCTCGGAAATTAAGAAACCTGGGTTTTGTTTTTTTACGGAATCGTATAGAGCAGGCTCGGAAAAGTAAAAACCATTTTTCAAAATTCCTCCCATTCTCTCCCCCTTCTCCCCCCTTTAGGCGGATCTCGGAAGTTAGGACTTGGAACATTATTTATATTATTTTTTTTTCAGATTCATATCAAGGGGCCCCGAGTTGGTCAAAATCATTTTTCAAAACTCCCCCCTCTCCCCCCTTCACCCCTCCCCCCATCGTATCTCGGAAACTAGGTAGCGGTAAAGCGAAGCGTAGCGTAGCGTAGGGATAAGGTCACGATAGCTTTCCGGTGGTAGGTAGGTCCTGAGTGGAGCGAACCTGCGAGACCGAGTTATTATATTATCGGGCAATCAGCATTCGCTCAGAGACTACGAACGAATGCTATAAGTGTACTCATTTGCGAAGTCACGTCGTTAGATTTAGTCAACACGAGTTTTGGTGACATCTATATTTAGTAGCATAAAATAAAACGCTTTCAACTTGAGAAGTTCGAAAACGCATTGGGATCATTATGCTAGCCTGTAGTGTCTAATTTGGATGGGTAATAACTTCACAGCGCTGTCACTGTCAATGTAATAGACATAAGATTTAACGTGGGAGCAAATGAGACAGAAAGCATTATACAGTGGTTTTGTGTTTTTGAGTGTTATTGAGTGTTGTTGAGTGTTGTTGAGGGTTGTTGAGTGTTGTTGAGGGTTGTTGAGTGTTGTTGAGTGTTGTTGAGTGTTGTTGAGTGTTGTTGAGTGTTGTTGAGTGTTTTGAGTGTGGTTGAGTGTTGTTGAGTGATGTTGAGTGTGGTTGAGTGTTGTTGAGTGTTGTCGAGTGTTGTTGAGTGTTGTTGAGTGTTGTCGAGTGTTGTTGAGTGTTGTTGAGTGTCGTTGAGTGTTGTTCAATGTTGTTGAGTGTTGTTAAGTGTTGTCGAGTGTTGTTGAGTGTTGTTGAGTGTTGTTGAGTGTTATTGAGTGTTGTTGAGTGTTGTTGAGTGTTGTCGAGTGTTGTTGAGTGTTGTTGAGTGTTGTTGAATGTTGTTGAGTGTTATTGAGTGTTGTTGAGTGTTGTCGAGTGTTGTTGAGTGTTGTTGAGTGTTGTCGAGTGTTTTCGAGTGTTGTTGAGTGTTGCCGTGTGTTGCCGAGTGTTGTTGAGTGTTGTTGAGTGTTGTTGAATCTTGTTGAGTGTTGTTGAGTGTTGTTGAGTGTTGTCGAGTGTTGTTGAGTGTTGTTGAGTGTTGTTGAGTATTGCCGAGTGTTGTCGAGTGTTGTCGAGTGTTGTCGAGGGTTGTTGAGGGTTGTTGAGTGTTGTTGAGTGTTGTTGAGTGTCGTTGAGTGTTGTTCAATGTTGTTGAGTGTTGTTGAGTGTTGTCGAGTGTTGTTGAGTGTTGTTGAGTGTTGTTGAGTGTTGTTGAGTGTTGTTGAATCTTGTAGAGTGTTGTTGAATGTTGTTGAGTGTTGTTGAGTGTTGTCGAGTGTTGTTGAGTGTTGTTGAGTGTTGTTGAGTATTGCCGAGTGTTGTCGAGTGTTGTCGAGTGTTGTCGAGTGTTGTTGAGTGTTGTTGAGTGTTGTCGAGTGTTGTTGAGTGTTATTGAGTGTTGTTGAGTGTTGTTGAGTGTTGTCGAGTGTTGTTGAGTGTTGTTGAGAGTTGTTGAATGTTGTTGAGTGTTATTGAGTGTTGTTGAGTGTTGTTGAGTGTTGTCGAGTGTTGTTGAGTGTTGTTGAGTGTTGTCGAGTGTTTTCGAGTGTTGTCGAGTGTTGTTGAGTGTTGCCGTGTGTTGCCGAGTGTTGTTGAGTGTTGTTGAGTGTTGTTGAATCTTGTTGAGTGTTGTTGAGTGTTGTTGAGTGTTGTCGAGTGTTGTTGAGTGTTGTTGAGTGTTGTTGAGTATTGCCGAGTGTTGTCGAGTGTAGTCGAGTGTTGTCGAGTGTTGTTGAGTGTTGTTGAGTGTTGTTGAATGTTGTTGAGTGTTATTAAGTGTTGTCGAGTGTTGTCGAGTGTTGTTGAGTGTTGTTGAGTGTTGTTGAATGTTGTTAAGTGTTTTGGGTGTTGTTGAGTGTTGTTGAGTGTTGTTGATCACAACAAATCACAAAAGACGTTAAGCCACGTCCCCACTAGAGCCATGCGGCTTAACGTCTTTTGGCGCGAAAACTGTTTGACGCGCTAAAATAAGAAAAAAAAAAGACTTATTTTGTTGGTTGACGTATTTTGTAGAAACAATTTTCTTGGTATAGTTTAAAGTTTGGCGGTGTAAATCACAAGTTAAAATAAGTGATTCCAGTGACAATTATAGCAATTTATTAACAACAACTCCACAAGTGTAGTATAAAGCAGTATATATCACTCGAGGGTAAGTACAGATTACTCCCCTTGGTGAATAAATAGCTATTATTACAAAATCCTATAAGTGCTAAGGATTACTGTCCAATTCTCAAAATTTTACAAGGGTAAGAAATACTCCTCAAAAACACGACCCCGCGAGCTGCTTGCAGCTCGCGCAACGCCCAAAATCTAGTTATACTATATAAAGCTCGATTATACTATATAAAGCTCGATTACCACTCACTGACTCACTGACTCACTGATTGACATAATTGTTCTCCCAGATGGTGAAGGGGGAGGTGGGTATATTTTTACAGATTCGTATACAAGTAACTCTCACGAGTATGGGAAAAATCCCAAACCTCCCCTTTTCCACCCCACTCTCCCCCCTCCCTATCGTATCTCGGAAACTAAGAGTCCCGTGTTTTGTTGTTTTACGGATTCGTATAGAGGAGGCTCGGAAAAGTAAAATCCATTTTTCAAAGTTGCCCCCTTGCCCCCCTTCTCCCCCCCCCCTCTAGGTAGATCTCGGAAGTTAAGAGACTTGGAACATTTTTTTTTTCAGATTCATATCAAGGGGCCCAGAGTTGGTCAAAATCATTTTTCAAAACTCCCCCCTCTCCCCCCCTTCACCCCTCCCCCCATCGTATCTCGGAAATTAAGAAACCTGAGTTTTGTTTTTTTACGGATTCGTATAGAGGAGGCTCGGAAAAGTAAAAACCATTTTTCAAAATTCAAACCTCCCCTTTTCCATTCCACCCCACTCTCCCCCCTGCCTATCGTATCTCGGAAACTAAGAGTCCCGTGTTTTTTTGTTTTACGGATTCGTATAGAGGAGGCTCGGAAAAGTAAAATCCATTTTTCAAAGTTGCCCCCTTGCCCCCCTTCTCCCCCCCCCCCCTCTAGGTAGATCTCGGAAGTTAGGAGACTTGGAACATTTTTTTTCAGATTCATATGAAGGGGCCCAGAGTTGGTCAAAATCATTTTTCAAAACTCCCCCCTCTCGCCCCCTTCACCCCTCCCCCCCCTCGTATCTCGGAAACTAGGTAGCGGTAAAGCGAAGCGTAGCGTAGCGTAGGGATAAGGTCACGATAGCTTTCCGGTAGTAGGTAGGTCCTGAGTGGAGCGAACCTGCGAGACCGAGTTATTATTATTCTTTTTATTATTATTATTATACTATATAAAGCTCGATTACCACTCACTGACTCACTGACTCACTGATTGACATAATTGTTCTCCCAGATGGTGAAGGGGGAGGTGGGTATATTTTTACAGATTCGTATACAAGTAACTCTCACGAGTATGGGAAAAATCCCAAACCTCCCCTTTTCCACCCCACTCTCCCCCCTCCCTATCGTATCTCGGAAACTAAGAGTCCCGTGTTTTGTTGTTTTACGGATTCGTATAGAGGAGGCTCGGAAAAGTAAAATCCATTTTTCAAAGTTGCCCCCTTGCCCCCCTTCTCCCCCCCCCTCTAGGTAGATCTCGGAAGTTAAGAGACTTGGAACATTTTTTTTTTCAGATTCATATCAAGGGGCCCAGAGTTGGTCAAAATCATTTTTCAAAACTCCCCCCTCTCCCCCCCTTCACCCCTCCCCCCATCGTATCTCGGAAATTAAGAAACCTGAGTTTTGTTTTTTTACGGATTCGTATAGAGGAGGCTCGGAAAAGTAAAAACCATTTTTCAAAATTCAAACCTCCCCTTTTCCATTCCACCCCACTCTCCCCCCTGCCTATCGTATCTCGGAAACTAAGAGTCCCGTGTTTTTTTGTTTTACGGATTCGTATAGAGGAGGCTCGGAAAAGTAAAATCCATTTTTCAAAGTTGCCCCCTTGCCCCCCTTCTCCCCCCCCCCCCCTCTAGGTAGATCTCGGAAGTTAGGAGACTTGGAACATTTTTTTTCAGATTCATATGAAGGGGCCCAGAGTTGGTCAAAATCATTTTTCAAAACTCCCCCCTCTCGCCCCCTTCACCCCTCCCCCCCCTCGTATCTCGGAAACTAGGTAGCGGTAAAGCGAAGCGTAGCGTAGCGTAGGGATAAGGTCACGATAGCTTTCCGGTAGTAGGTAGGTCCTGAGTGGAGCGAACCTGCGAGACCGAGTTATTATTATTCTTTTTATTATTATTATTATTATACTATATAAAGCTCGATTACCACTGACTGACTCACTGATTGACATAATTGTTCTCCCAGATGGTGAAGGGGGAGGTGGGTATATTTTTACAGATTCGTATAGAAGTAACTCTCACGAGTATGGGAAAAATCCCAAACCTCCCCTTTTCCACCCCACTCTCCCCCCTCCCTATCGTATCTCGGAAACTAAGAGTCCCGTGTTTTGTTGTTTTACGGATTCGTATAGAGGAGGCTCGGAAAAGTAAAATCCATTTTTCAAAGTTGCCCCCTTGCCCCCCTTCTCCCCCCCCCTCTAGGTAGATCTCGGAAGTTCAGAGACTTGGAACATTTTTTTTTTCAGATTCATATCAAGGGGTCCAGAGTTGGTCAAAATCATTTTTCAAAACTCCCCCCTCTCCCCCCCTTCGCCCCTCCCCCCATCGTATCTCGGAAATTAAGAAACCTGGGTTTTGTTTTTTTACGGATTCGTATAGAGGAGGCTCGGAAAAGTAAAATCCATTTTTCAAAGTTGCCCCCCTTGCCCCCCTTCTCTCCCCCTCTAGAGGTAGATCTCGGAAGTTAAGAGACTTGGAACATTTTTTTTTTCAGATTCATATCAAGGGGCCCCGAGTTGGTCAAAATCATTTTTCAAAACTCCCCCCTCTCCCCCCCTTCACCCCTCCCCCCATCGTATCTCGGAAATTAAGAAACCTGGGTTTTGTTTTTTTACGGATTCGTATAGAGGCGGCTCGGAAAAGTAAAAACCATTTTCAAAATTCCCCCCATTCTCTCACCCTTCTCCCCCCTTTAGGCGGATCTCGGAAGTTAAGACTTGGAACATTTTCTTTTTCAGATTCATGTCCGTGGGCCCAGAGTAGGTCAAAATTAGTTTTTTCAAAACTCCCCCCTCTCCCCCCCTTCACCATCGTATCTCGGAAACTAGGTAGCGGTAAAGCGAAGCGTAGCGTAGCGTAGCGTAGGGATAAGGTCACGATAGCTTTCCGGTGGTAGGTAGGTCCTGAGTGGAGCGAACCTGCGAGACCGAGTGGAGCAAAGGGGGAAAGAATACAACATGGCGGACAGCGTTTTTGTATTGACTGCCTAAGGGCCGAGTTCACGGACTGTCATTTGACCAATGTTTGAGTAATCGGCCGATGAATTCCTAAACATCGTTTATGCAGCCGGTTAAGTATTCACTGCTCACCACGAATATTTTAACCGTGATTATTAAATCGGGCAATCAGCATTCGCTCAAAGTGAATGAACGAATGCTATAAGTGTACTCATTTGCGAAGTCACGTCGTTAGATTTAGTCAACACGAGTTTTGGTGACATCTATATTTAGTAGCATAAAATAAAACGCTTTCAACTTGAGAAGTTCGAAAACGCATTGGGATCATTATGCTAGCCTGTAGTATCTAATTTGGATGGGTAATAACTTCACAGCGCTGTCACTGTCAATGTAATAGACATAAGATTTAACGTGGGAGCAAATGAGACAGAAAGCATTATACACTGTTTTTGTGTTTTTGAGTGTTATTGAGTGTTGTTGAGTGTTGTTGAGTGTTGTTGAGGGTTGTTGAGTGTTGTTGAGTGTTGTTGAGTGTTGTTGAGGGTTGTTGAGTGTTGTTGAGTGTTGTTGAGTGTTTTGAGTGTGGTTGAGTGTTGTTGAGTGTTGTTAAGTGTTGTTGAGGGTTGTTGAGTGTTGTTGTTGAGTGTTGTTGAGGGATGTTGAGTGTTGTTGAGTGTTGTTGAGTGTTTTGAGTGTGGTTGAGTGTTGTTGAGTGTTGTGGAGTGTTGTTGAGTGTTGTTAAGTGTTGTTGAGTGTTGTTGAGTGTTGTTGAATATTGTTGAGTGTTGTTGAGTGTTGTTGAGTGTGGTTGAGGGTTGTTGAGTGTTTTTGCGTGTTGTTGAGTGTTGTTTAGTGATGTTGAGTGTGGTTGAGTGTTGTTGAGTGTTGTTGAGTGTTGTTAAGTGTGGTTGAGTGTTGTTGAGTGTTGTTGAGTGTTATTGAGTGTTGTTGAGAGTTGTTGAGTGTTGTTGAGTGTTTTGAGTGTTGTTGAGTGTTGTTGAGTGTTGTTGAGTGTGGTTGAGGGTTGTTGAGTGTTTTTGCGTGTTGTTGAGTGTTGTTGAGTGATGTTGAGTGTGGTTGAGTGTTGTTGAGTGTTGTTGAGTGTTGTTGAGTGTTGTTGAGTGTTGTTGAGTGTTATTGAGTGTTGTCTCCCCTTTTCCACCCCACTCTCCCCCCTCCCTATCGTATCTCGGAAACTAAGAGTCCCGTGTTTTGTTGTTTTACGGATTCGTATAGAGGAGGCTCGGAAAAGTAAAATCCATTTTTCAAAGTTGCCCCCTTGCCCCCCTTCTCCCCCCCTCTTTAGGTAGATCTCGGAAGTTGAGAGACTTGGAACATTTTTTTTTTTAGATTCATATCAAGGGGCCCAGAGTTGGTCAAAATCATTTTTCAAAACTCCCCCCTCTCCCCCCCTTCACCCCTCCCCCCATCGTATCTCGGAAATTAAGAAACCTTGGTTTTGTTTTTTTACGGATTCGTGTAGAGGAGGCTCGGAAAAGTAAAAACCATTTTTCAAAGTTGCCCCCCTTGCCCCCCTTCTCCCCCCCTCTAGAGGTAGATCTCGGAAGTTAAGAGACTTGGAACATTTTTTTTTTCAGATTCATATCAAGGGGCACCGAGTTGGTCAAAATCATTTTTCAAAACTCCCCCCCTCTCCCCCCCTTCACCCCTCCCCCCATCGTATCTCGGAAACTAGGTAGCGGTAAAGCGAAGCGTAGCGTAGCGTAGCGTAGCGTAGGGATAAGGTCACGATAGCTTTCCGGTGGTAGGTAGGTCCTGAGTGGAGCGAACCTGCGAGACCGAGTTATTATATTATCGGGCAATCAGCATTCGCTCAGAGACTATGAACGAATGCTATAAGTGTACTCATTTGCGAAGTCACGTCGTTAGATTTAGTCAACACGAGTTTTGGTGACATCTATATTTAGTAGCATAAAATAAAACGCTTTCAACTTGAGAAGTTCGAAAACGCATTGGGATCATTATGCTAGCCTGTAGTGTCTAATTTGGATGGGTAATAACTTCACAGCGCTGTCACTGTCACTGTAATAGACATAAGATTTAACGTGGCAGCAAATGAGACAGAAAGCATTATACAGTGGTTTTGTGTTTTTGAGTGTTATTGAGTGTTGTTGAGTGTTGTTGAGTGTGGTTGAGTGTTGTTGAGTGTTGTTGAGTGTGGTTGAGTGTTGTTGAGTGTTGTTGAGTGTTTTGAGTGTTTTGGGTGTTGTTGAGTGTTGTTGAGTGTTGATGAGTGTTGTTGAGTGTTGTTGAGTGATGTTGAGTGTTGTTGAGTGTTGTTGAGTGTTGTTGAGGGTTGTTGAGTGTTGTTGAGTGTTGTTGAGTGTTTTTGAGTGTGGTTGAGTGTTGTTGAGTGTTGTTGAGGGTTGTTGAGTGTTGTTGAGTGTTGTTGAGGGTTGTTGAGTGTTCTTGAGTGTTGTTGAGTGTTGTTGAGTGATGTTGAGTGTTGTTGAGTGTTGATGAGTGTTGTTGAGTGTTTTGAGTGTTTCGGGTGTTGTTGAGTGTTGTTGCGTGTTGATGAGTGTTGTTGAGTGTTGTTGAGTGATGTTGAGTGTTGTTGAGTGTTGTTGAGGGTTGTTGAGTGTTGTTGAGTGTTGTTGAGGGTTGTTGAGTGTTGTTGAGTGTTGTTGAGTGTTGTTGAGTGTTGTTGAGGGTTGTTGAGTGTTGTTGAGTGTTGTTGAGGGTTGTTGAGTGTTGATGAGTGTTGTTGAGTATTGTTGAGTGTTGTTGAGTGTTGTTGAGGGTTGTTGAGGGTTGTTGAGGGTTGTTGAGTGTTGTTGAGTGTTGTTGAGTATGGTTGAGTGTTGTTGAGTGTTGTTGAGTGTTATTGAGTTTTATTGAGTGTTGTTGAGTGTTGTTGAGTGTTTTGAGTGTTTTGGGTGTTGTTGTGTTGTTGAGTGTTGATGAGTGTTGTTGAGTGTTGTTGAGTGTTGTTGAGGGTTGTTGAGTGTTGTTCAGTGTTGTTGAGTGTTGTTGAGTGTTTTGAGTGTTGTTGAGTGTTGTTGAGGGTTGTTGAGTGTTGTTCAGTGTTGTTGAGTGTTGTTGAGTGTGGTTGAGTGTTGTCGAGTGTTTTTGAGTGTTGTTGAGGGTTGTTGAGTGTTGTTGAGTGTTGTTGAGGGTTGTTGAGTGTTGTTGAGTGTTGTTGAGGGTTGTTGAGTGTTGTTGAGTGTTGTTGAGTGTTGTTGAGTGATGTTGAGTGTTGTTGAGTGTTGTTGAGTGTTGTTGAGTGTTATTGAGTGTTGTTGAGTGTTGATGAGTGTTGTTGATTGTTTTTGAGTGTTTTGAGTGTTTTGGGTGTTGTTGAGTGTTGTTGAGTGTTTTGAGTGTTTTGGGTGTTGTTGAGTGTTGCCGAGTGTTGATGAGTGTTGTTGAGTGTTGTTGAGTGATGTTGAGTGTTGTTGAGTGTTGTTGAGTGTTGATGAGTGTTGATGAGTGTTGTTGAATGTTGTTGAGTGTTTTGGGTGTTGTTGAGTGTTGTTGAGTGTTGATGAGTGTTGTTGAGTGTTGTTGAGTGATGTTGAGTGTTGTTGAGTGTTGTTGAGTGTTGTTGAGTGATGTTGAGTGTTGTTGAGTGTTGTTGAGTGTTGTTGAGTGTTGTTGAGTGTTGTTGAATGTTGTTGAGGGTTGTTGAGTGTTAATGAGTGTTGATGAGTGTTGTTGAGTGTTGTTGAGTGTTTTGAGTGTTTTGGGTGTTGTTGAGTGTTGTTGAGTGTTGATGAGTGTTGTTGAGTGTTGATGAGTGTTGTTGAGTGTTGTTGAGTGTTGTTGAGTGTTGTTGAGGGTTGTTGAGTGTTGTTGAGTGTTGTTGAGTGATGTTGAGTGTTGTTGAGTGTTGATGAGTGTTGTTGAGTGTTTTGAGTGTTTTGGGTGTTGTTGAGTGTTGTTGAGTGTTGATGAGTGTTGTTGAGTGTTGTTGAGTGATGTTGAGTGTTGTTGAGTGTTGTTGAGGGTTGTTGAGTGTTGTTGAGGGTTGTTGAGTGTTGTTGAGTGTTGTTGAGTGTTGTTGAGGGTTGTTGAGTGTTGTTGAGGGTTGTTGAGTGTTGTTGAGTGTTGTTGAGTGTTGTTGAGGGTTGTTGAGTGTTGTTGAGTGTTGTTGAGTGTTGTTGAGTGATGTTGAGTGTTGTTGAGTGTTGATGAGTGTTGTTGAGTGTTTTGAGTGTTTTGGGTGTTGTTGAGTGTTGTTGAGTGTTGATGAGTGTTGTTGAGTGTTGTTGAGTGATGTTGAGTGTTGTTGAGTGTTGTTGAGGGTTGTTGAGTGTTGTTGAGTGTTGTTGAGGGTTGTTGAGTGTTGTTGAGTGTTGTTGAGTGTTGTTGAGTGTTGTTGAGGGTTGTTGAGTGTTGTTGAGTGTTGTTGAGGGTTGTTGAGTGTTGATGAGTGTTGTTGAGTATTGTTGAGTGTTGTTGAGTGTTGTTGAGTATTGCCGGGTGTTGTCGAGTGTTGTTGAGTGTTGTTGAGTGTTGTCGAGTGTTGTCGAGTGTTGTTGAGTGTTGTTGAGTGTTGTTGAGTGTTGTTGAATGTTGTTGAGTGTTTTGGGTGTTGTTGAGTGTTAACAGATCACAACAAATCACAAAAGACGTTAAGCCGCGTCCCCACTAGAGCCATGCGGCTTAACGTCTTTTGGCGCGAAAACTGTTTGACACGCTAAAATAAGAAAAAAAAAGACTTATTTTGTTTGTTGACGTATTTTGTAGAAACAATTTTCTTGATAAAGTTTAAAGTTTGGCGGTGTAAATCACAAGTTAAAATAAGTGATTCCAGTGACAATTATAGCAATTTATTAACAACAACTCCACAAGTGTAGTATAAAGCAGTATATATCACTCGAGGGTAAGTACTGATTACTCCCCGTGGTGAATAAATAGCTATTATTACAAAATCCTGTAAGTGCTAAGGATTACTGTCCAATTCTCAAAATTTTACAAGGGTAAGAAATACTCCTCAAAAACACGACCCCGCGAGCTGCTTGCAGCTCGCGCAACGCCCAAAATCTAGTCATAATTATAATCATCCTAGCATCGCAGCTGTTCACGCGCCAAGCCGAGATTAAAACGACAGTATCTGTACTTAGTTAGCGAGCCATTCTATTGTCACAACACATTGTATTAAAATTGTGTAAAACTGAAGGCGAGCGCAAGGTGAGCTGGGTCATTGTGTGTGTTCGTCAGTATGGCGCGGCTTTTTGTACGTTATTTGCAATTTTAGTCAACGCAAGTACCTGCATTACGATACCTTGACACTGTGTCAGGTGCAAATTACTTATAAATAATACTTGACCGCGAACTTAATAACGCTTACGTAATACGTTTCTAAGTGGCTAATATAACATGTTATTCAGTAATAATAATCATGCACCCATTCTGCCGTACTTACAATAAATGCAATAACTCGGATTTTGGGTTTTTATATGGAGTTTAGTTTCGACCTTTGATTTTCCAGTTAGTTACTTGAGTACACAACTCACGATTTCAAATAAATCATATTGATTGCCTTTAACTAAGTACTTGGAAAACATGTAGTTCAGTACACATCACAAATATGGAAGTATGATGATGACATCATGACGGCTCGTTATACATAGTTTAAATGAGTAACGGTTAAAGTATTTGCGTGATACATTACACGCTGTTTAAGGGGATTAGCAACTTTAAATTAAATTAAAGGTCTTAGCTAACGATATCTCATTACAGTTAACTACATTTGCGCGTTCGCTGTTCACTCTTGCTTTGTTACAATGTTATTTTGTAGGTAAACTGTTGAAGATAACGAACAACGTTACTTGCTCTGCTTTAGTCTTGTGGCTGTTTTATAAAATAAAGTAGATATTGAGAGCATCATGTGTTTCCGCTCGTGGAGCGGCACAAGTTTGACATCCAGGCGCGCGCGCCTTATCGCCGGATCAGTGCTAATTACCTAATGTGCCTCTTGTTAAGTTGTCTGTACCTAATATACTCGTGTATTCGTGTGTGACGCCTCATTTACTTACGTAACCATCGCTGAGTTTTCTCTGCCACACGTTCGATAGCACGGAATCAGTATTTCAAAGAAATGAGCTCTTTTCTGTTTCGTGAGGTTAGGTGTTGGATAGACATGATCAATAAATGATGTGTGTCAAAACGTGCATAATTATGTATTACTGTGGTTCGACGGCCGTAGGCAAGTGTAAGGAAAATCATAGGATTCTGATAATAACACGTCCAACTAGTTGCAACTAGAGTAATAGCTTTATTTGATTAGCCAGTGAATAGAACTTTTTTTCCTGTTATGGTCACTGATTGTCAGGTCTTATTGTTATTTGTTTCTGCCTTAGAAGATTGATTCTTCGTTCTTTGCCCAAGGCAACCTTGTGGTCGATGTTGAAAGACTTGCTATAGAAATAAGCATCAGCCCCCAATACAAAGATAGAATCAGGCGGTCAGTTCACTGAATCGGAACGGTCTTGGTGATCGTTATCCACCTACAGCTGGTGTACCTGAAGTGGGCGATAGAACCTTTAAGTTGTTCGGTGGTAGATACTGTATGGTCTGTTCTAAAAGTATCTGATGACAATGTAAACAAATAGACCAAAAAACGGGGTCGCGCTCCTTTCGTAATGCTCCCGTTTGGCAACGCTACATATACTACCTTTAGCAGTGTATCGCAGGCACCAGGTGCAGTCAGTATGTTAAGTCAAATTTTTAAGGAATGTTAATATTTGTTTGAAATGAAATAAGTAATTTAAGATTTTTGTATTGTATACCTATTTATTATACTTTAGTAGCATTTATCATGGACACATCCACTGGTCCCGGGTGTCCTTAGTTGTAGATCTTTGGCAGTCGTTACGGGTCTTCAGAAGCCCGAAAGTCTGACTACCAGTTTTACCAAGGGGTATCGTTTTACCCAGTAGCTGGGTTGTGAAGGTCAGATAGGCAGTCGCTTCATGTAAAATACTGGTGTTCAGCTACCTCCAGTTAGACTGGAAGCCGCCCCCAACATGGTTGGGAACTGGCTAGACAGATGAGGACGGGGTTGTTTAATTTCTCACAAATCACAATACGATGCGACATACTTATATAAAAAGTAGTACATTGTACTTCGATCAATAAATTATTGATCGAAGACATTGTATATACAATAAATATTATAAATCCGAAAGTAACTCTGTTTGTCTGTCTGTATGTTACCTTTTCACGCCTAAACCACTGAAAGGATTTCGATAAAATTTGGGAGAGAGATATATTGCATCCCGGGGAAGGACATAGGATAGTTTTTATCGACATACCTTGCGGGCGAAGCCGCGGCGGAAGCTAAGAATATATAAAAAGAGTACATTACCTATGTAAATAAAAAGGTTGCAACAAGTATATTGTAGTAAATTACGCATTTTGAACTAATACAAGTTTATATAAGTTATAGTTACATACAATATTTTCTTACAAACTGTAAGACAGAGATAGAATTAATGTAAAAGCACACGCAAAGTATTGTCTTGAAACCGGATTTCGTTTACAGCTCAAGAACAATCACTAAGGATAAGGGGCAGGTACTCCGAGCCTTTTTGTACAGACGCCAGCTCGTCAACCTACCACAATCTGTCAGATTTCTTTAATAGATTTTCAACTTTATCGCTAAAGCATAAGGTTCAAAGTTGATTGGGAAAATCTGACAGATTGTGGTAGGTTGATGTGCTGGCGTCTGTACCTGCACTTCTTTCGTTAGAATATTTATCTGTGATTCTTAAAAATGTCGTCATTTGTGTTCTATGCAGTACTTATAGTCCGACTTTTAATTAGCTGCAGTAAAATGACACTTCATAATACCTCATTTCGGACTGAGTTTAGACATATGCATGTCAAATAAGTTTCGCTTGTTACACTATTCTGTGCTAGAAAAACAAGATTTCGTTGATGGCCGCGAAATAACAAAAATACGCCAATTTCAGTCATTTAAGTAACACATAAGCTGTCATTTTACTGCAGCTAATTAAAAGTCCGACTATAGTCATTAATATGGTAGTTTTAAAAGTTGAAAATAAAATGAATATTAAATAAATTCGGCACACCAGAACTTTTTACTCTGACTGTATTTTAAGGTGTGCTCAGGTACGTAATAATATGGTCAGCGGGATTGACGTACGGTCAGCAACAAAACTCGAAGTTTTTTAATCTCAGTTATTGAGCAAAATATTTGTTCAAAATTGCAGCAGAAGTACAATGCAATTTCGAACAAATATTTTGCTCAATAACTGAGATTAAAAAAACTGAAGTGTTAATCGAATTTTGTTGCTGACTGTACAATCACGGATATTAACAGCACCCCAATTGCGTAAATATCAATCTCAATCTGAATCATTTTGAAGGATATTGCTAATCCGTCCATACTAAAATTATAAATTCGAATGTAACGCTGTCTGTCTGTCTGTATATTACCTTTTCACGCCTAAATCACGCAACGGATTTCGATAAAATTTGGCAGAGCGATAGATTGCATCCCGAGGAAGGACATAGGATAGTTTTTATCGACATACCTCGCGGGCGAAGCCGCGGGCGGAAGCTAGTTGCTTCATATGTTCGAAAAATGTATCTGCTCAACTGTTGTCGAACTGTCGAAATGAAACCCATTGCTACTGACAGTGCGTTACGCAGTCACCCGCGCAGCTCGGCCATGATATCTGATTTCATGATTCATCCGTTAATATCTGTCGTCAAGATGACGGCAAAAATATGTGGTCTATTGTGGAAGGCATATACAGGTGGCAGCACAAATAATGACATCGAGTTGAAGGAACACCGGCCGGAACTATCTGACGAGACAAGCGACGCCAAAATATACGATGTTGCATCGGTAACAATAAGATGTGTCCCCCTCTTAGAATGCTAAAAACTGAAAGTCTGCCAGTATCAATTACTCATCTTAAAGTTAAGGTAGATATCAATTTCATACTTGATACTGGCAGTGTTGTGGACATCGGCTCAGCTGCCAAAAAGAACAATCGGTTGAACCTGAACAAGGGTTGTTAACACTTTCATTAGATTATTTTGGAATACATTACTTATAGGTACCCTCCTATTCTTGTTCTTATGGAGTGGTCATTTTATTTTTATTTGTTCAGACTGCAATAAGGTATGTGTACCTCTTTAGTGTACCTGTTAGTGACAAAATAGCTAAATAATGTAATGCTTTGTGTTTGCGTGCAGGTATTCTGTGACATCGTGGTGCGCGACGGCGAGATGGTGTGCGTGGAGCTGGTGGCGCGGGGCCGGGGCTGCGCCGCGCAGGCCGTCATCTTCCTCGGCTCAATTCGATACGATATCCTAACCAGGGTCTACGACTCTAGGGTAAGCTTCACTTTTTACTACATGTATCACCAGGAATCTGGGCTTTTTAGCTACTTCTAGCTTATGCCATGCTGTTTTGTCTCAATATTAGGTAACCAGCGCAATATTCATAATCTAATATTTTAAAAGAGTTCATAGGGGTAATGACCGTATTTTTAAGAACGTTCACATTCTGATCTGTCTCAACCTGTCAAAAAACTCCTAATCCACCTAACCTGAGTTTTTTAATTAATATTTATAAATTTTAAGATTTCACTTAACTCTAGTAATTTAAGGAATCAGAATGACCGAAATAGAGAGACAAAGGTAGTTCTCTAACTCTCTGCATTGGCGAATAACTGGTGAAACCTTGCAAAACCGCGTGTAGGGTTTGTCGTGACGATGACTTTCGTTTATTATCGTGTAAGCTTGGCTTTAAAGGTTTACAAGCGTCGCGCGGCCAGAATTGAACAAAAATATATAAATGACATATAAATTCCATACGCAGCGTCAAATACAAATATGTGAGGTTCAATCAATACGAAAGCAAGAAATATTGCTGCACGCTGATGTGATAGCTACTTTGTGAAATATGCAGCAAGAAGTTAAATATTTATACCTAACACTAATAAAAACTTAAACGAGATTGTGATTCGAGTCTTTAGTGAGGAAGTTGTCAAGAGGCTCTGGCTCAAAATTACCTAAGTATTACGTAAAGTTATGAAATAAGGCGTTTTTCCAATATTGAAACGTGTCTTTTATAGAATTAACACCGGTTTCGGTATCGAAAGTTTCCCACATGCTGAGATTATTTAAATTCTGAATGCTCTGAATTAATCAGGTGGTGCCCGCATAGATATGTATATTTTAAAACGGGTATATCAGGTTTCCGTGTTTGTGGGTTAGTGTCGAGCTCGCTTCCTAAATGCCGTGGTCGGAGGGCGCAAGTTCACCGCAACAAGTGTCATGGCAACGGCCGCTAATTGCCGGATACGGGCTGTTGAGTGTGGCTCCCGGCTGTCCGGCCGGCTGCTCCCGTTCCCGGCTCATGCCACGACGACGCTTGCAACATTTGCATGTTGAATTGCATCAATATCTGACATTGGATTACCCGCTGAATCAAAATCGAGCACTTCAAATAGCTAAGCTTCAATCACGAAGTGGACTCGATCTAATGCACAAGCAATTTAAATCATGACATCAGATCTGTTGTAGTGTCTCAAACAGCAGGAAAAGAAGAAATGTCGACAATCGTTCTAGTGCCGAGTGCCACGAGAGGCTCTTTGTACGTGCGGCAATGGTGCCGCGCCCCCGCGGCCCCGGGGCGCGACTGAGCCGTGAGCGCTCACACTCGGCCTCACCTGACCGACTGAGCAACCCTATTGTACAGATCTTATAATACGACTGTTTAGCGAGTGCATTGTTTTATTGGCACAAACAAACTTGACAACTTTGAAATCTGTTCTGAATACGAATTTTACACCGCGCCAGCCGCGCCGAGCAGATTTAGGTATGTGATGAGTCCAAATGATGAACAATGAACAGTTCATCAGGTACCTGTTGTTCAGATACTTTTTATCTGTTGTAGGCTCACGTTTGACCACTAACCCACCTGATGTGAAGATGACGGCTAATCATTGCCATCTCTGCATTCCATAATCCATTTAAGTAAAGTTAATTATCTAAATAGAATACATAGAAGTATTGTAGGTAAGCGTTACCTATATTTATAAGATTAAACGACGTAACTCCTTGTTCGAGACGGTTTTACGAGAACCTAGTAACGCTGATTGTACCAGTGCTTAGTCACAATTTTAAAGCTAAAATAAATAATTCCTACGTTTAGCCGTTTAAAGCAAGGTTTATCAACAAACCTTATTATTGGGATTATACTTAGTAAGTACAAGTGGGAAGGTTTTTTGGGACTGCGGCCTCGGACAAGAATATTCGTATAATTAAAATAGAACTTCACCTAAGGTAAGTTCATTTAGGGCGCATTCCACCAAACTTTTATACCTAGAATAAATCGTATCCTGAGAATAAATTTAAAAGTTTTGACAGTTTTTCCATACTAGAACTCTGACGTAAATTTTAATCCACGAATAAAAGATATCTGACTTTGGTGAAATCAGCCCTTAATCTTATAATTATATAATTCTCTCCTTGTCCGAGACGGTTTTACGAGTAGATGTTCAAAGTCGGGTTGTGAAACTTCTGAATAACACAATAATAACAAACTAATTAAATAGCAAAATAATAAATTATTTAATCAACTTCTATACAGTAATAATAATTCTCGAATAACAATCGACTTGTTTAATAATAAAATGTAACACAAAACTCACTTAATCTTAAGTGTTTATTATAGTATTGCATATTGCACTGCCAAACAGGGTTGGATCTTGAATTGTAGGTCTATTGCAATGTGTGGCAAACATAGCGGAACTTTGAGACCACCCTGGAGCCTACCTTATGACATCAATGCTGACTCCAGATCTGTTTGCGGCAGATGTTGATGCATGTCTGGTACTATGAGCTGAGAGGATGGTGACATCTATTCCAGCTTCCTTCAATGTTTGTTTGATCCAGCGACATATAGTTTGAGTTGATGCTTTCTTGTGTGGTTTATTTATTTAATACTTCAAGCACATAAATGTACAGAGGCGGACTTAATGCCATAGGCATTTTCTACCAGTCAACCTTTGGGTGATGCAGAGACAAACAGTGGTAGGTGCAATCACACCATTGTGGAATAATTATTTTAAATATAAAGATAGGCATAAACCTATTAAAACTGAATATAATATATACCTAATTACATATAAATATATGGTTTCTTGAATGAAAGAATTAATTTATCTATATCAATTCTTATAGAACTTGTCTTATCTATATCAGATCTAATAGTGTTGACTGGAATAAGCCTGAAAATAAATTAAACTGGAATAAGCCTACCATTTAATTTTATTGTGAAGCTCTCATCTTAGCACGAACCCTCACAGTACCTATAATGTATTTTGTTTTCTCCTTACGCAACCAGCTACACACATCTGACATCACCTTATTATTTTCGATCTACAGTCAATGGCCGGGAAAAGCCGCGCTATTTTAAAATTAATACATCTAATCCATTTTCATGAATCAGTCTATCAAATCGTGTATCAGACGCTCTTGTGAGATTTTAGATTATTATGAGAGTCATGTTTTGACTGTCGTATTTCACAGTATTCCGGTTACATAAAGTTTTGCTAATATCACCACTATAATCTAGAGATTTTAAGGAATATACCAACATGCATATCATTACTATACGCCACAATATGTGGCGGGCCTATGCCCCAAACAAAAATTAATTGTCTCCTTTCTAAAAGAAACGTATTCATCAAAGAAACTAATAATTAAATATGGACTCCCACAGGGAGTGTATTAGGTCCATTGTTATTTATAATCTACTAGCTGCGCCCCGCGGTTTCACCCGCATAAGTGTCGATCCCGTGGGAATATCGGGATAAAAAGTAGCCTATATGTTAATCCAGGGTGTCAGCTACCTCCATACAAAATTTTATGAAAATTGGTCCAGCTGTTTGAGCGTGAAGAAGTAACAAACATATAAACACACACACACACACACTCACAAACTTTTGCCTTTATAATATTAGTGTGATATAAATGACCTACCAACAGTAACGAAATATCCAGTATCACTCTTTGCCAATGACGGTCACAATAAATTGTAAAAATAAAGACACCTATGAAAGCGATATTAATATACTATGGCATCATTAGGTAACTGGTTAAATTATTAGACAAAAGTTATGTTCTTCAGTCAACGTTTGGCGAAACCAAACATTAATGTTAATCACCAAGGCATAGTAATAAAATCATTAGACAGCAAAATTTTTAGGCGTTACCATTGGCAAACATCTGAACTGGAAAGCGCATACAGAAGAATTAAATAAAAAAGTCTGTTCTTCTGCCTACGCACTCTACGAACTAAAACCCATCATAAGTACCTACCACTGCGCTTATCACTGCTTACCACGGAATTGACAGCTCAATATTAAAGTGATATATTGAAAAAAATGTGTTTTTAGGGTTCCGTACCTCAAAAGGAAAAAACGGAACCCTTATAGGATCACTTTGTTGTCCGTCCGTCCGTCCGTCTGTCAAGACCCTTTTTCTCAGGAACGCGTGGAGGTATGAAGCTGAAATTTATATCAATTACTCAGGTCTACTGTCCCTTGAAGCTGTGAAAAAATCAAACTTCTAAGCCAACGCAATCAAAAGATACAGCCGTTTATGCCGCAAATTTTCGACACTTGCAAGGGAATCAAAACCTACAGGGTGCTTCCCGTGAACTCAGAATCTTGAAATTTGGTACGAAGCAACGTCTTATAGCATAGATAAAGGAAAAATTACGAAAACCATAAATTTTTAGTTACATCACATAATATATATTTTTTTAATAATTTTAAACTTACTACCCATTTCCTCATAAACGCGTAGAGGTATTAAATTGAAATTCATACCAAATACTCAGGTCTATAATACCTTTAAGCTGTAACAAAATCAAACTTCTATGTCAACGCAATCAAAAGAAACAGCAATTTAAGCTGCATATTTTGAAACTCGCAAGTACTCGCAAGGGAATCAAAACCTAAAGGGTACTTCCAGTCGACCTAGAATCTTGAAATTTGGCATGAAGCAACGTTTTATAGCACACATAAAGGAAAAATTCCGAAAACCTTAAATTTTTAGTTACATTACAAAATATATATTTATTTTTTAATAAATATAAACTTATTACTTTTTTCCTCATGAACGCGTAGAGCTATCAAGTTGAAATTCATATGCAATAAAAATACCATAGTTATGACTCGATTGTCGTAATGAACGAACTTTGTAAACCTTGCAGGTTTGTACGGAACCCTCGGTGCGCGAGTCCGACTCGCACTTGTTTCTATTTCATGTAACTTGTAAAGTATGTGGAATGGGGATTTAACATTTTGGTATATTATTTTTTTTTGACTCTTTGGTCTAGTATCATGTAAAAGGAATAATTACACGATTCAATTATTTTTTCACTTCTCATGCTCTGAAAGTGCTTCTTTGTGCAGGGTATAGGCTGCACAAAATCGAATTTTGTGCACAAGGGCATTAACGTATCTACTCATAAATGTATTATATTAAGGCAAAGAAAATGAGCCATACAGCCAAATGCAATAAGAAGTTCATAGATAGAATTTGTTATTATATAATATTTACTTTAATTTATTTGCCTTAAGTGTTTTTTTAAGATATAATAGATATTAAAATTTTAATTCAAGTACGGTAGGTTAGTTGATTTAAGAAAATTATTATTACAAAATTAATTTAATAGTAGGCTGTATAGGTCTGCAGCCTAATATCAATGTCGTAAGATTTAAAAAAATATAATTTCCTTCAGTATTCAAAACTGTTCTAATTTTACTTTAAATTTTAATTAAAGAAATGTTATGTTATACTACTGTTTTATTTCCTCGCAATCGAAGTGAAAAGCAGAGTTTATAACTCGTCCACAAAACCATTTCTATCCTCGACATTACTATCAGCCCTCGCCTTCGGCTCGGGCTGCTAAAAGTCTCGGATAAAAATGGTTTGTTTTGTGCACTTGTTGTAAAATCTACTATTTCTCGATACACAAAAATTGCAAAGTTATATCAATTTTTTAACTTTTTTCGACATCACGGCGTAACGCTTAAGAGTTATTCAATGGAATTTACTTTAAAACAGAAGTATCATATCAAAGTTACTCAAAGTAGGTAGTTTTAAATTTTATTTATTTATTTTGTTAAAAAAGGAGTAAATTCGTTTTGGCACATACGTCGTTTTATTCCGAGCGCTAGCACATTATATCTTTCTTATTTTCCATTTAACATAAAACATAGCCTATGACACTCAGGGATAATGTAGCGTCTCATTAGCGAAATAATTTTCGGGATCGAATCAGTAGTGCCGAAGATTACCCCTTACAACCTCACAAACTTTACCTATTTTTTTTTAATATTCCCATAGATCAAATTTTAAATCTGCCTTCCTTGTTTATTTTTGAAGTAACTAATTTCGTACAAACCAATCCCAAACTATTTAAAAAACTATCAGATGTTTCAATCCGCAATCGACGGGATAACAATAAATTGTGTGTAGTAAGATCAACCACGACACTAATGCGTAAAAGTATTTTCTCTTTAGCACCAGTTATTTACAATAAAATTCCTAAGCCCGTTAGACAAATGCCCAGAAACCTATTTAAATACATCTTAAAAAATACCTGATAGCCAAATGTTATTTATTATAGCCCAATAGAACTTTTAAATGATCGTACTTACTCGTAGTTCGTATTATTGTGACATTTTTTCGATCTCAAAACTGTTACACTTTTTTTATTAGTTTTAAAGTTTCTTATAAATTATGTTCTTAATCGACTGCACGACAGTAGGTTAAATTAGTTTTTTTTTTGTTTGTTATGTGTAAATTCAAATGGTTACTTAACTTGATTTTTTTTTGTACGCCATAAATGGTAAAAAAGCATGCCGTTATCAAATACAGTCAAACCTGGATAAGCGAGAGTTCAAGGGAGCCCAATCTCATTCTCGCTTATAGAGGTTTCTCACTAACCCGAGTTTCTCGCTAATGCAGGTACATGGGTAGCGTTTCTCTCTTATAGGGGTACGCAGCAATAACAAGTCACAGCAAGTACGAATGTAGTGAATATGTAATATGATAAAATTATGTGCATGATATGTACAACATATATTATGTAGGTACATATATATTTTTAAATGCTTACGAAAACAAAACAAAAATTGTATTGTATGTACATGTCCATCAGAGCACTCAAGACTTTATAGTCTTTTGATTTTATAATTTTATAATAGCTGGATTCTGGTAAATTAAACTCCCTCTGAATTTGATTTCGCGATTTTCCGGATTCAAACGCATTCACTATTTTAAGTTTATCACTTAATGTACAGTACTTTAATTTTCCGTTTTGACATGATGCAGAACAGAACTTTCCTTGGCAATTGATAACTATAAACTGAGTAAGTCCGACAAACAAGACGGTACAACAGGCACACGTGTCCATGTAAAAAGAATGCGATAGAATAACAACATTATTTAGTTCCACAAAATAGAATAGGTATAATATTGACGAAAAAACAATACAAAAACAATGGTAGGAAGTTCCACGAACGTTAAGAATGAGTCATAAAATAGCAGATGTTAAATTTGTAAATAAAGCTCGACTGTCGCTTATAGAGGTATAGATAAGTAGCAGTCTCACTTACGGAGGTCTATGAGGGAAAAACGACTCTCTCTTACAGAGGTTTCAGTTTCTCGCTAATAGAGGTTTTGGGAGCTTAAAATGACGGGTCCTGGCTATTACTCTCACTTATAGAGTTTTCTCGCTTATCCAGTTCTCACTTATCCAGGTTTGACTGTATAGAGTTTTTTCCTTGGAGATATCCGGATTAAGGGGCTTACATGACCTAAAGTGCGGTCACTGTCGGACTGCATAGAAAAGAAAGAGAAGCGCGATGACACAACGCTGGTAATTGATAGCAAAATATGAAGCAATTATTTAATTACAAAAAATTTATTGTTTGGACAAAAAAATTAAAACACTAGTGTTTTAGTATGTTGCTTGTAGAATAATCTGTAAAAAATCAGAATGGTTGTATGTACATATATTAGTATGGTTTTTATTGTAAAAAGAAAGTTTTTAGAGGTATTATGTTTTCAACACACTATCTGCCTAGCATATATCTTAAAGAATACATATCATATATTTTTCTGATTTTGTTTACTGTAGTCGATCATATACTTTTATTGTTTCTAAAACTTGCGTTATTTGCGTTTAGATCCTGTAATCCCCATAATAATACTGTTATCATGATCGATAATATTAATCTTGCCTTGTAAGTACACGAATACTTACGATAAATAAATACCTAGAAGTACCTCGTGGGAGCGACGCAGACGGATTTGTATCGCTCTGATAATGAAAGAGAGATGATCAGGAAAAACTGGGCTGCTAGCCTCTTTGTTACATTTGTAGAAACATGAAAACAATACTATGCTTACTGATTACTCTGGCGTAGCACTTGGTGCGAAATGAATGTGTGGCGAATGAATTACCTACGCTAGTAGCTATTGATGTGTTTCGTGATTGTGCAATAATAGTGGGAACCCCATGACCGCCACCTTCGGCTGGCGCATTGACTGTCGCAGCTGTGCGCAATGTCTAGTCTGCACCGCATTATACATTTATCTTTTAATTCTGCGTATTATCTGTCTTAAGGAAAGTGTAAGTTTGGTCCCCGGGTTACTAAGAGATCTCTTTCGGTCTTCACAAGAAAACAACATAATCAATGGAGGTTAAACTTACAGAACATTAAGTACATAAGGAGAAACTAACGACAACGTAGGGCAGACTACAAAGGAACGGTTACTGTTAACTGTGTGCTAATTAGAAGTGAGCCGGGCGTCGCGTAGGGCTTCACGAATGTCCGCTAACTACATAATATACGCTAGGCTCCCAAACGTTGAAGTCAGTCACAAACTTGACAAATCCGCATTCAGATTTTCATCATTGGGCTGAGAATAAACGCTCAGCGTAGTTTATATTTGAAGGTTTCTTTATATCGTATCGTAATGGTTTTTTATTATTTCAATTTCGGCTAAAGGGGGTTGGTTGCAGGCAAGAGCTAAGCTAAGATAGTCTAGCTTGGCTCGCATAGCTGATGTAGTTTTTCATACTTGTGTACAGACCGCAAACTATGAACAGAAGTATGAAAAATGACCTCAGCTATGCGAGCTAAGCTAGACTAACTTAGCTCTTGGTCTGCAACCCGCTTGAAGGGCACCAAACTTACTGTTGCTTCGAACTCGTATAAAGTGAACAGTTGCCATGATAACTTGAGGCTCAAATAATTGGTAAAGACCGCTCGTCCGTTAGCTGTTATCTGTCTGACTTGAAGTAATCGCCGGATTCCATGCCGGTGACGTCATCCTTATCGTGTCAATACCACAGAGCACTCACCAACAAACACAAACCAACGGACCAAAGCATATTTGAGTCGGCAGATACCAGTCAATACCCTGAACGTGGACCGGGTGCTAAGAAATAAGGATATTGATAATATGCGAAAGCTAGTTTTAATTATACAGGACGTTCGTTTATTGTAGTTATGCTGGTCGTATAATAGGTGTACCTATTAACCTAACTATAAATATTTAGTTCCGACATTCAAAAGTGCCTTTTATATGCCTATTTCAAATAAATAAGTTTTGACTTTTGAGTTATGTATAGTAATTAACCACATAACAAACTTGAATGTTTATTGAAGCGGATCTGACAAGGATTGTTATTTGACTTAGAACTTGTGTACGTTATCTTATATAATTATTATAATTTATAATATTCTGAGGTATTAGTACTTATTATCGTCCGTGTCTTATGATCTTATTGACTTTTCACAAGATGTTTGTCTTGTTTTGGGTCCTTTTTAAATGACTTCAAAAAAGGAGGTTATGTATTCGGCCCGTATGTATGTATGTTTATACGTCCGCGTAATGTATGTTTATACATTCTCAAAAACTAATGAAGCAATTTTGATAATTCTTTCATTAATGTGATCTACATACTTTCAAGAAGGTTTTAGTATACTATAATAAATTAGGTAATTATTCTTATATACCAAGTTATATGCATAATGTACTGCATCTCCGGCATTTCTATGCGTATTTTGATGATTCTTCTTGTCTGGGTTTTCAATTCTTCAATGCACTAGTGTTAATTGAATTTGTGTGGGGTAGGTACAACTAAAAAGTGAAAAATTAAAACTTTTCATACCTACAAAAAAAAAAACAGACTTCAAAATAAAACGCTACAAAAAGTGATAAATAACTTTAAATTCGGAAGTCGGTGTCAAAAAACGAAAATGCGGAACTAACGACACCGACTTCCGAAATTAAAGTTATTTATCACTTTGAAGTGATTTTTTTTAAGTCGGTTGTTTTTTTTTTTTTGTAAAAAAGTTTTTGAACAAAAACAGATCGTTCCGAATAAAGATAAGATGAACACCGGGTCATGGATAGAGCGATGAGTCCAAATAACTGTGGTGGGAGTGAAGCAACGTGGTGACTCGATGACTTGTACTCTATGAATCAATTTAATTGAACGACAATAAAGGGTTAAATAAGTCAAGCTGGTTCTTCAAAGTTGCGTTGGGTTTTTTTTCAACAGGAAACAGAAACAAGTTTTTGTTTAATTAGTCAGATCTTTTTTCATTTTGTATGTTTAGGAACATAATCTTATGAGTGAATAAACAGTTAATCTTTGAGTTTATCTCGGTATGTACAGACTATGGTCGTTA
This sequence comes from Luperina nickerlii, assembly GCA_963855955.1. Lineage (NCBI taxonomy): Eukaryota > Metazoa > Arthropoda > Insecta > Lepidoptera > Noctuidae > Luperina > Luperina nickerlii. Next base: position 23,448,801 of record OY979672.1, on the reverse strand, counting down.
TCGCTATATTGACAAAGCAATTAGGATTTTTGCTAGAATTATCAGTGTGAGGTCGTGGATCTTTCTTCAAGGAAATCTTACAAGTGGTTGCGGTCGGTAGTAGGTACCTAAGTACTACCGACGACACTCGCCTTGGAACGAGTCCTTTAGATACCTACGTCAAAACACACATTCGTACTTTTGCGTAATGGAAAATTAATGTTTTTACCAGCGGTTTTTGTGCTATACAAATACAATTTGCGCGACACTTAGATCGTATCGCTGAAAAAATAATTTATCGGAATTGCCGCAAAACCTAGAGCTAATTCTGTAAACAAAGAAACTCAATTACCTACACTAGGTACTGTAGTCCTTCATTTAAATGCCATAAAAGCAAGCCATAAAACACGAATGTTTATATACCGGCAGAATACAGATGTGGGATGTGATGATGTCTGAAAAGCCAACTTTAAAGATAATGGCTCATTGTCTAATTCCAGGCAGAGTAGGTACTATGAAACTGATAAGCATCTTTTGGAATTATCCATAAGGTAGTAAGGTAGTTCACACGACTCATGTTTGTAGCATGAAGAATTTAAGTATTTAGAATAAAAGTTGTACCGAAGCGCTAGCCGAAGTACTTAGTCAATATCCGGACGTTACATCCTAAACACTGTTTTATCAGTTTCTTAATTCTTATATACTGTGTGACTTCTTATTTTATATGTACGCTATAGGTACTACGGCGACGTCGGTTAAACAAATTAAGTAAGAAATAAACCATTAATACTTACTACAAAATAATGTAGTTACAATTTAGGAATGCCAGTCAATTAACTCGGTTTAAATTAAAGAATGAATCATTTGCAAATTGAACGTTGTTGTGCTAATGTTTGTTGACTCAATCCAAGTTAAAATAACCTGTCGAGTCAAGTCTACACAAACTCCTCGTTTCCTCGTGGTATGTTTGGGGATCATTTTTACTATGTAGGTAGTAGGTGGTTTGCGTACATGTACATTTCAACCGCGCGGCCAACTCATAATATTTGACGAAACTTTGTCAGGAATTAGTGCTAATTTGTTACTTTACACACCCCTTTTCGTGAATTTGTTACAAAAAAAACTAAGACGCTATGACAAAGAATAGTTGGCCGCTAGAACCGCCACTTGCCGTAATCATCGCCCGTGATTACACAGAAACTATATAATACAGATAGACGAATGATGCATCAAAAGAAAGGTCTTAATTTGTTCAATTTGTTACAAAATTTAAAAACGTCATAACGTAAATAAACAAAAAGTTACGCAATATTTAGTTCTCAGGTTATGAGTAGGTAGGTATCTCACCATAAATATCAAATTAATAGAGGCTAATGTGTATGGACAATTAGTTACTAATTTGTTACAGCTAAAAACAGAAAAAAAAATACTAGAAAGTAGGTTCAATAATTTGTTAGAGTCGATTTTAGTTGGCCGCTCGGACGGCAATATGCCTAAAATACAATGGCGTTTATCTCGTTATAAAAAGTAGGTTTAAGCTAAGTTTTAGTACTAATCGCCAGGTAACGTAACATAGTTTGGATAAATATGGCGAACATAACTGCAGCATCCATATTTTAGAATATATTTACAATAAATAGTAGTATGAAACCGTATGAGAGTAGGGTGACCATGATTACATTAGTACCTACGAAAGCATGTTTTTAATTTTGTACTCTGTTCGAACGAATATGCGGTTCGTTTTGCGGCCATATTGATGTCTATTGTTCTTAATTATTTAAAGTATTTAGGTAGGTACTGATAAAATTATCGTTTCTTTGACTTTGCGCAGGTGTTTTATGATGGGAACGATTCCAGAAAAAGGATCTCTTTTGTTTCCAAACTATTGTTAAAAATATTTGTTGCAAAGGGTTTGCAAAGCGATTATTTTTTGTTGTGAATATTGTCATTACTGTGCAGTATTTTGTGGTGTGTGCTCGTACGTATTTAATTCCCGTGATTTTCATACTACTAAGTTATTGAGACAATTATTACTAAATCCAGAAGTATCTAAAAGTGCTTAGCTATGAGTTGTGCACACTTATATGTTGGATTTGTTAATGTAGAACTCACCACCAAAAAGTGTATTGCAGAGGAATCCAAATCAACTGCGGTAAGTTTAATTTTTACAATTTTATGATGACTTGAATAAAGTAATAAACTGTAGTACGTATTATAATACCTTCGGAAATATTACCTAAGTATCTATAAAAAGACATGAAATTCGTCTCTGCCACATTTTAATGTGATTTCACTTCACTTCACATGTGGTCGTCTCGAAGAAGTCTTAAAAATATTCTTAGCTTAATTACTTGAATTAGCTTTTAATTTACCTGTATAATATTATTGTATCGTAAACATACTCCTTTCATTATTTAAAAAGTAATATTTGGCGCCAATTTCAAATCGGAAATCACGGCGTTTAAGTATTCTTTTTTCTAAACCAAAGACAGAGCTCCATTTAAAGGGCTCTTACGTTCCATCCAATCGCAAGCCTGCTTTTATAGTATATGCGTTTCCCGCCAATTATCTATAGTAAAAGAGTGACAATTCAGCCCACGCACGTTTCGTGTTTTCAAACTGTAAATACGTAAAATTGAAATTAGCAAACTTATCAACGCGTGTGTATATATTATAAACTGCTATAGTGATTCCCTAGGGAAGAATTAACTGTTATTTCACTTAACTTGTGAACATTCTGTGAGAAAGTGCACAGCGGCAGCGTGCATCTTGCATCTCGAGACCTAGATCCAGGCAACCTCTAGTGACGAGCGTAATATCCAATGTAAGGATTTCTATCTTAAGGACAGATTCTTAAGCGCTTTAACTGTTCTCTACAATCCGGTGGCTGCTCGCAAACGAAAAAATCTCCTTTTGAAAATCTTATTATTTCATAATAATTATGTATTGTCGCTGATAAATGAACGTGGAAATGAAAAAAAAAAGACATCGTTAATATTTATAAAAATCGGAGAAATCTTTTAAAATAACTCGCTACATCTTTGTCTGTCAAATAAGGACGACTTTTCTTAATTATAGAATAATTTATTACGTTTACGTTTCTTGCCCTTAGTATGTAAGTACTTACATAGCAATAATTTGTAGTATGTATATTTTGTGTGTGATGCAGTCAACGGACATTAGACCTTTGTATTCATATTATCAATTATCTTTTAAAATAACTCGCTACATCTTTGTCTGTCAAATAAGGACGACTTTTCTTAATTATAGAATAATTTATTACGTTTACGAAAACATGCTTTCGTAGGTACTAATGTAATCATGGTCACCCTACTCTCATACGGTTTCATACTACTATTTATTGTAAATATATTCTAAAATATGGATGCTGCAGTTATGTTCGCCATATTTATCCAAACTATATTACGTTACCTGGCGATTAGTACTAAAACTTAGCTTAAACCTACTTTTTATAACGAGATAAACGCCATTGTATTTTAGGCATATTGCCGTCCGAGCGGCCAACTAAAATCGACTCTAACAAATTATTGAACCTACTTTCTAGTATTTTTTTTCTGTTTTTAGCTGTAACAAATTAGTAACTAATTAACCATACACATTAGCCTCTATTAATTTGATATTTATGGTGAGATACCTACCTACTCATAACCTGAGAACTAAATATTGCGTAACGTTTTGTTTATTTACGTTATGACGTTTTTAAATTTTGTAACAAATTGAACAAATTAAGACCTTTCTTTTGATGCATCATTCGTCTATCTGTATTATATAGTTTTTGTGTAATCACGGGCGATGATTACGGCAAGTGGCGGTTCTAGCGGCCAACTATTCTTTGTCATAGCGTCTTAGTTTTTTTTGTAACAAATTCACGAAAAGGGGTGTGTAAAGTAACAAATTAGCACTAATTCCTGGCAAAGTTTCGTCAAATATTATGAGTTGGCCGCGCGGTTGAAATGTACATTTGCGTACGACCGGAATGTGGTTAGTACACGGGCACAGTTTCAGATCTTATTATTCAGAAACTTTGTGATTGATTCACTGTGTGACCTTGCTGGCCTGAAATCCGTTCAATAAGTGCACTGGGCATATTATGAGCACCATTTTTTGTTTAGTCGCCAATTAAAGGTAAAACGACGGGGCTTATCACCGGTTTGTTTGCACGTCGACTTAATGACGAAACTGCGATAAATGCTTATGACAGCCGTGACCTTGTCACACTGCACTTAGGTATTAGCATCTCGTAGAACCACAATTCCACAACGACGTAACTTTAACCTTTTTTATCGTGGAGAAATGCTCATTCATTCTGCACTACCACGGGGAGATAGTGCAGTTATGTGGGACTCTAATCTAACCCACTAAAACTCCACGGTGACCTCCTCTGCCGCTTACGGCGGCAACACGGGCACGCGTTAGTACTCATCCGTGAACCCGCCGCGGCTGTCCGTCACCAGACCCTCCTCTGGGGAGTACTCCCCATCACCGGCGCGCCAGAACATATAGCACGCCGTGACTACCCCATGGACCAAACCAGCACATGGGCGCCAGACGACCCCGTGTCTGGGCACCCCTTCGACGGATCAGGTCATTGGCCCCGTCGCCTGCCAATTTTCGGCCGCAGCGTATAGGGAGAGCGGCCTCCACGCACAACGGACCGAATGGGAGTCTAAGTGCGGAAAAGGGAGTCCCATCATCATCAGGGAGAGCGGCCAACGTCATACCAACACTCCTCCTCTGCGACCCCACCGCGTCCGCCATCAGACGGTGGCGACCCTGTCAAGGCCGCGGAAGGTAGGGAGAGCGGCGCACCGCAATACCGGCACTCCTCTCCTGCCGCGGCCTCCAACCCTCAGCCGCGATGCTTCCCATACGACATCGCGACCCGCCTCAGTTGCGATGTCTCACAAGCGGCACCGCAACCTTCTTGTTGGCCGCTATGTCGTCGGCTTACCGGCAAAAGCCCTGACGAGCGGCCCCTCCTCGTGTTCCTCTTCGTTTCACCTTGGATGACCAAGCCACGGCTACTGAGCCCCCTCGCCTCGATAATGCGGGAATCCACCTGGGGGACGTAACTTTAACCTTTTTTTTTTTGTTCCCGGGTTGGAAAATCCTCATGGATGTCCGCCGCCCTGGGGCGGGCGGCGGGGTCTGTCAGACTCTTACTGACTAAAAACCACCCCGGTGTTCCATCTCACACCTACGCCGAAGGTGCCGGCCCGCCGCTGCGGGCCTCGTCTGGTCAGGGGGGGAGTGAGGTGTTTGTATCCCCCCGCGACGTCTAAGAGGGGCGCGCGTGGAACAGTACGCGCCGCCACCTCGGGTCCTGATGTTTGGGGGGCGACGAACGTCCCCGAGTCCGTCGCCCCTAGACCCATTTAGGGCCTGGGGGGCTGGAAGAGGGCGTTGTCCGCCCTCCGCCGACGCCCGGTGCGCCTTCTGCGGGCCGGGTGAGTGGACGAGATCTCCCTCTCCCTTTCCGCAGCCTCCTGCGAGACGACCGTTTCGTAGAAGGAAACCACCGCGTCCCAGGATTCTTCGCTGCCGACCATCGACTCGACCACGGCCGGCAGCGAGAGGTCACTGACTACTTCTGAGATGAGGGCACGGCGCGGCTCCTCCCAAGCGGCACACTCTGCCAGCGTATGCCACGCCGTGCCCTCCTGGCAGTCGACGCAGTGGTAACACCGGGCGTCCGGCTCCCAGTTTATGCGACACAGGTACTTCCCGAAGCAACCATGCCCCGAGAGCACCTGCGTCACCCGAAACGACAGGGAGCCGTACCTCCTCCCGAGCCAGCGTAACTTTAACCTAAGCTAACTTTAAGCACAAAGATTTAGACGTAATATCGACTCATCAGTATTTCAGTACCCAATAATAATCCAACATCTAAAATTCTTACGTATGAATCACACTGACGTAAGTGCTTATAATTCTTACTTATATATATTTTTCAAGCTGTTTTTAATGGATATTTCGAATGGTGTGATTTTAAACTTTTCGTGGTCCTCTTCCATACTTTTTAACGTTCAAAAAAATAGTCCAAATACCTCTGCTGGTAATCTCACGTGGGGGTCGTGTCAAAAAAAATATGCCTCGTACAAGGACGCCTCCTAATTGCGAACTGGACCAATTGCGAATTAGACTAATTACGAACTGGACCAACTGCGAACTAAACCAATTGCGAACTGGACCAATTACAAACTGGACCAATTACAAACTGGACCAATTGCGAACTGGACCAATTACAAACTGGACCAATTGCGAACTGGACCAATTACAAACTGGACCAATTGCGAACTGGACCAATTACAAACTGGACCAATTGCGAACTGGACCAACTACAAACTGGACCAATTGCGAACTGGACCAATTACAAACTGGACCAATTGCGAACTGGACCAATTACAAACTGGACCAATTGCGAACTGGACCAATTGAGAATTAGACGGACATTTTGCGAATTGGACATAATGCGCCTAAAGGCTTATTTACTTCCGGCGTTATATGTTAGAATCAGAATGCGTTATTTGTAAACATAGGTCAAATTACAATAGTGTGCGAGATGTTACAGGTAGGTAGATTCTCTATGTTTTGCCCAGAGGCGTACAAATCTACATACTAAATTAACATTGTCGAATTTTTTACTTTTAACACCAATTTAAGTTTTGAGATCAATGCGCTCACTTCACCTAAGTTTTCACGGTGAGATAGTTATAGAAGCGCACTGCTGCAATATTTTGATGAAGGATATTATTTCATATTATGTATACTGTTATAAATGAAAAAAGTCGGGGGTTTCTTTCTGGTTCGAATTGTGTTCGTCACCAATGAGAGTCGTTACAGTCTCGTCATATTCTCGTCTGTTGTTATTTGTCTGTCTGCTTGTCTGACAGTATAAGTCTTAATCAATCTGAATGTTATTGATAATATTGTCATATATATCTTTGATTCCGTATTTATTTATTCTGCCCGTAGTGTAAGAAAACATCTTATGTGATAGATCACGATTGCTGTCGAAGATGTATGCATACTTATGGTTTTGGTTGTCTAGATGAAGAAGGTTGTTAAACATCTCAACTTTGAAGTTATATATAAGTGATCCTGTCTTATAAGTAGGTAGACAAATTACTACGTTGGTGTGCGTAATTTTTAAAAGCGACTCATTTAGTAAGCTTATTAAGTTTATGTAGTTGTTTTCATTTGTAATAATATGATTTTCTCCAATAAAAATTAGGCAGTAGTCGTTTAAGGTGAATCCCTTCAATCTTTCTTCGATGCCGCTTAATAATTGTTTTATGATACTATTAGGCATAATGAACTGACAGTAGTCGAAGTATTCGAAGAGAACTTCCTCTATGGAGGACAAAGATTCGTTGGATTTGTTACTACTTAGGACTTATTATTTTCGTTGGTTTTCGATATCACAGTTTTCGGTGTTGCGGAATTGATCGATGGAACAGAAGCAAGCAATCTTTTATCTTTGTGTTGTTTGATTGCGACTATTAGTAGTCTGAGTTCCTTTGTTGTGTTTGTTGGTCGCGCAGACTTGTAGAATGATTGGTGGTTCACGTCTATTAGGTTAGATAATTTGGTGAATTAACTTGGCGTGATGCCTTGCTTATGCGTGTTGGTGGTGTACTCTTTTTATCAGGCGTTGATATTATTTTCTTGTAGGTGTTAACAGTCGTAATCATATTTTGTAAATCTGTTTAAGGTGCTGGTTTACCACGTTTAAATTGTCGATTTCTTGATGAGCGCTTAGCAATTGCTGTTTATGTGATTGGATTTCATTAGTTAACTCACGAATTTCGTCAGTGGTGTCGTGGAAGCTATGCGGAACACTCATCATCGTTGTATTTATATAATATAGCTTTCGCGCTATCATTTGTTGTCATTTTAGACAGGTCGTTAACGAGCTTGTTCTTCAAGGTTTATTATGGTAAGTTATGTTAAAGCTGTCGAAGTCCATTTTTACTCGAAGCTATCGTGGCGCTCTCTGTTGTGGTATTATATAGTTGATGACTTTGGAGATAATCGTGAACGTTGTGTAGAAGTTTGGAATTTTAGAAAACACAAAAAGAATCTGCTTAGGCGGGGCTCGAACTCGCGTTCGGTTGACTGACGTTTGACGCCACACTTAGCTGTGCTTAATTATTTACAGTGAAATTGAGCATTGCAATGCACAGATGAAGTATTTAAACGTACGAAAACGGTTAGAAATGACTTATTCAATTGGAATTTTTTGCAATGTCGAACACTTGAGTCTCTTTGTTTTTAAAATCTATGATATTGGACACTTTTTTATGTTTTGTTTATTGGAGATTGTTTGTGAATTAGGATATAGTACTATTATGATAATGACACCGATATTAATCATAGTTTAATTCACTTTTTTATTTTATTTCAGTCAAACGTTTAATTTTTCACTCAATAATAAAGGTTTTATAAGTCACTGCACTCCATTTCCAGTAATTGTCCTTATTGAAAGTTTGCTTTTTCTAATTGATATAAATGTTTATTTTTCGAGATAACACTTTCACTTATTGATGGCAATTAATTAAATAAATTTAGAAAAAAGTCGATAAAAAATCACTTTTACTATTTCTAGTTAATGTAGTCACGGAGCGGATTCGATCCCATCTATCCGCGTCCGCGGGTACACCGTACTGTTTTCTAGTAGATATGTAGATATGTTATCTAGTAGTACCTACTTAGCTACCAGATAATGCTTCCGAACATATATTTATCAATAATGAATTCGGAAGCACTAAAGATAAAGGTATTATTTGCTTAAGCTATTTAACTTTCTCTAATCCAGTGTTATTCTGATTGTATTGTGAATTGGTCATAAATTCACAATCACCGCACACATAGCAGACAGACGAATTAGTGATTAGAAAACAGCCATTAACTTCCCAACACTTCAATTGAACACCTCTTGAAAACGATGTTGAAAAGTATTACTTGCAGTTAAGAATTCGAAAAGCATTCATAAAGATCCTAACATGAATATTTTTCACCGTATCTCAGTAAAATCCGTGTCGGATCGGATCCCTCCGTGCTGAGGGCTCCGTTTACGAGGTGGGTTTATGGGGCGTCGCCGTCGTCGCCGGCGCGCCGCGGCCGGCGACGTCATTGGGCGCCGGCCTTGGGCCCACAGCCAAGGCATACATCTCACATAACACCCTCCATTATCACTGCACGCTTTCCGGGACTCGCATTATGTGAATGGACAAAGTGAAACCGGTTTTGGCTGAGACTACCCTTACAGTGTAGCATCATGCATGCAGTCATGCATCTTGTAGTCCTAAATAAGATTACATTATTTCTACCAGCTATTCGGCTTGGCTCAGGAATTGTCGCAATTTGCGTGCAATGTAGACCGTTACGGCCATTAAGGTGCGGAAGGGTCTCCTTTTGCGTCGGGGTCGGTGGACGTGTGACGCGGCACCCACCGTCAGTCACCGTGTCACCGGCTAGCTGCTGATTGACGAGCACGGCGCGTCACGTCGCGTAAAATCAGGTACTTCGCCATAAATTAGGTACGTTAGCCATCAGCATTCATTAAAATCAGATGACGTACAATGTTTTGTATTAACATTCCACTCAATCTTTTTCTATTAACATCATCAAAGTGTTAGTCAGTATATAGTTCGAAGTAATTTTAGTCCTTATGAAAATTCCAGGAACTAAATTACAAAACCATTGAGCTGTCTCTCAGTGTGCCGGATTATGTCGGTATATTAACAAGGCTTGATTAATGGCAGACTAATTGATCGGTGTCTGTGGCGAGCAAACAGGCTGGCAGGCCGCGCCGTGACGTCAGAGCAGCGCCACCCACGCTCTCTCGCGGTCCCGTTCAACTGGGAGTTATTGCTGACTACAACACCCTCGGGTTAGGGCTGCCCTATACCTAGCGTAGGTTAGTTAACATTCATACTGGTGACTCTCAGCATCACACGGGGGAGTAGAGCTGTTTGACGTTCGCTCAGTAAGGTAAAAACGGTCATACCTCCCACGATTGAATTTACTGAAATCAGAAATGAAAACGTATAAAATTATAACTGTAGGTACCTCGGCTGCGATTGTTATCGTTCGTGTAGCTATTGCATTTAATAACTCAATTTCCGAGTAGTATTGCGATTAAAAGGTTACATCACACAATAAACCGCGTTTCATGAGAAATAATTGTTTGAATTCCAACAATTCGCATGCGGTTATTATTTATGTTTATTTGTAACCCCAGCCCTGATCCGTGAGGGTGTCACGTGCCACTCAAGGGCGCCTGCGAGGGTTGACTCCTAGCGCTGACATCATGACATCAGTGCACACGTCGTGCCGACACGCGTGATCTCATCACCCAGCCTCCCCCTCCGACTGCAAAGCGTAGCTACGCAACGAAAGTGTTTCACGCCGCCATCGCCAACAGCTTGCGCGATGACATCATGCCTATCTTTCCCGACAAGCAGGGGTGTACGCCGTACATTGAGGCAGAGGTGTTTTTTAGTACACCCACATTTACATAATTGACATACAACTGGTGCGATTGTAACGTAAGTCCAGACCTAAAGCAACAGGTACTGATCGGTGGCCCAAACGCATTGTACAAAAGTTTCTACCGCGATACCTAGTACGATATTGGTCGGCGACGCGATGGCGCGGGTTTGCGAAGCCTCTCGTCTGCCCCACTTCAATCTGCGGTCGGTCGCTCCCTCGTTGTGATATTGTTCACAACAGCTAAGATTACGTGCCGCCAATCAATCGATAAACAGTCGACCGGAGAAAAAACCCATCAGAGTGAATCTACTGTAACGAGGCCATCTGTTGCGTCGCATCGGTACCTAGGTGACACGTTGCTTCCGGTCTTCACATTCTCCACTTGTAGTATAATCCGCTCTGAGTAGTTCATACTTATGTTTAAGTGGTCCCAATGTCCCAATAAGTGGGTTCAAGTGCCTCCTTGACTACTGTCTAGTGACTGTTGCTAAACTTGCCGACATTAAAAGTAGATAGAGGTTGTATGTAAAAAATAGAACAATACTTATCAATGGAACCTTGAAGTTTATTGTTGTCGGGCGGAAACTGGTTTCTTACTTCATTATTCAATGCGCCTCATTTCTGCACTGTCACGTAAACGATGTCAAAGGGCTTAGTTCGGTCAAGCACAGGCCCCTCTTGTCCATTGGGCAGTCTGGGCAAGTGCCCAGGGCCCCGCGATCTTCGGGGGCCCCGGCCTGCTCTCATAAAAAACATTCTTTGCAGCCACCGTTGCACTCTACGCATTATTAGTAGGTACCCGATTCAATGACAAAATAAGTTATTTGCAGTGCGATTTACAATAAGTTTCTAGCCTAGTTATGAAAAATATTAGTAAGTTTCTCTGGTTGTCTCTTATCTACAGAGGGGCCCCATGACCCTTATGTGCCCAGGGCCTCCAATAGGTTAAAGACGGCCCTGGTCAAGCAGCTATACTTATATATCGATTGATTAAATGGCGATAGTTACTTTCTCTGATACGTTTTCCTACGTATACGTCATACACAATCATGAGTCGCACGCAAGTCAGGCTCGGAACAATAGTTGGCAGCTCAGCGCGGGGTCGACACCCGCCGTCTCTGACGAAGGGCGTGCTTGTCACCGTCTGTAGGGCACTATGATTCATGTCTACGTTGTTTCTTTAGTGACGGATCACTAGGGGCAAAGTCCTCGGTTCATGTCTCGAGCGAACCTTTTTTCTTGACCCAGTTATTTTTATTATTCATAGCAAATGGGCCTTTGATTCTATAGCTCAACTTATGAATCGCTTAAGACTCCCGAAAATGCAAAGACTGCGTAGCGCGTTTTTCCAAACTGCTCGAAGTGACACATGCTGTTTTTGTTCCTGAGTCATCATGTTATTATGTTTAGTTCACTCTTCGATGAAGTGCCAAAATTAAAGATTATTCAACTGTTTCTAGAAGCTTTATTTTCGGTTAAACCCGTTGTTGTTCTAATCATATAAATACTCCATAATGATAATTTCCTGAGATTTCGATTGATTGCAAATTGTCACGTACCTACGTATGCAAACTAACGACTGATTGATACAACTATGGCAGCGATAAACTCCTTGCTAAATTTGGCACACAATAATTGTTCCAATTTAGTCCCATTCTCTTTTATTACTAGGTACATTTTAAAATATGGTCTAATTGTAATAAATTATTTGACTTTGTCGCGTTTCTTTTTATAGCTGAGTAGCGAATAGCCGTGGTGAGCGCTGCCTGTTGAGTGAGTAGTAGCCTAGTAGGCCTCCGCCCACCGACGTGATTGTGTCTCTGAGACCGGTTTATCAGACGACACTACCACTACGGCCAACAGTACATTGACAACTTGTTCCACTAGCTCGGGAATTTGTCGTCATCTCTGCTAAATAAATATCCGCTTGTTGAGTGTCTACATTTGTACATAATTTTTGTATCTAAAGATGTATTCGTGATCGTGAAAGAGGGACAGGCTTTGCGTATTCAACAATTGGCAATTATTAGCTCATTGTTTTGAATAGAAATAAAGCAGGGGTGTATTCCTGTACCTTATTCAAAGTTATTTTTGTCGATAATTTAACTTGGCTGGCAGCCATCAGCCAAGTAAACGCCACTCTGCGACCACGTCTTTTTCCGCTAGACTGAAGATTCAGTAGATGGTCGTCCTGTCAAACTATGTGACAGCAAAAATGTATGTGTCTACGCGCAATTCATGGACCGTTAACTTTCCCTTACTTCTTTATAATAACTTGTGACTCATTCAATGTGTGTCCCGACTTCCATATGAACAAATTAGCGTTAAAACAATAGCGTATTGTCCAATGTTATCAAACATCATCAGCTGAGTTGTGATGAGCAGTCGCAGCAGTCCCGCTGGCCTGGCGGCGCGTGCGTCTGTTTATAAAACACGCGTGTTCAGCCGGCTCTGTTTACTACGTCTAAAAATAAACAAGTAGGTACTATTATAGGTTCTCACAAACCGTGCGCCGGCTGCTCAGTTCCCGCTGCGACAAAGGCCCATTGTTACAGCGCGGTAAATAGCCGGTTGCTATGCTTCCAACGATTGTACCTACGTGCGTTTTTCCCTTTTTCCGAATGAAAAGTGAATGTTTGTATTACGTGAGAATTGAGCGTCGATTCTAAGCTATCGTTTATCAAGCAAACTATTTGCTACAATAACAATAACACAAGAGAGAAAATCGTTCTTCCACCATAGTTTCTTTCTTACAAACAATTCAAAGCATGTAAATTCAACTGTGTAATCATTGGGAAAGGTTACTCATGCTCTGAATGAGAACTTATTCTCGAAGGCAACACATTGGTTATTTATTGTCGTCATCCGTCGACATCATCGAACAAACATTCTGTCTTCCTTTTGCTCTTCCAATTTTGGTTTGTCGATAAACAGTTGTTGGATGTCCTTTAAACATCTCATTTGAGCTTGAGCCACCCGCCTTTTGGGCGCCTTACGGTCGTCATGAGTTTATTTATACGCCACAATAAAACAATTTTCCCGTAAACTTTCCAGCAAACATCCCTCTCAACAAAAGTGGCACAGCGCATGTCGTTCGGTCTGCTGGGCGCCAAGGCGGCGGCGCGTTGCGAGTTCGTGCGCATGAAGGGGCCCAGCGGCAAGGGCCACGCGGAGATGGCAGTGTCGCGGCCTCGCGCCGCCGGCCTGGACACGCCCACCTCCGAGCCCGGCGTGTCGGCTACTGACATGTGGGACAGCGACTGGGATGACGATCCTGAGGAGATGTTCATGTATAGGCATCAGGTAAGACAGAGACGTGTTCATGCCATAAATTTCATCATCATTTGCTCTTAGGTATCCCAATTTATATCGTATCTGCGCAGCGCGTCTTTTTCGTTTATCCTTAGGTACATAGTATAAAACGAAGTCGCTGAAATGTCTACGCGCATAGCTTCCGAATGACTGCACCAAATTGGATAATTGTTTTTTTGTTATGTTCGGTATTGCCAGGACAAGATTTGTATGAATGAAAATTTCCGAAATTTGAAAACACAAATTGCACCCGTGCGAAGCTGGGGCGGGCCGCTAGTACCTACACTACCTACATCTATATATTAGCCGTTCACTTTCTTCTTAATCATACCACACACCACGTCAAAAGTTTCACATTATTAGCAAATAAGCCGCACTATTAAACTGCTATTTGTGGCGGTAGCATTGTCATATTGGTACGAACGAAAACCGCTTACAAGCATTCTAGGATTCTAAGATTTAGCAGTGACTGAATTGTGCACTAACATTCCTCGGGTGACGTTGCAGCGCCGGCTGAGCGACCCGAGCGCCAACCTCAACAACTTCGTGCGCGGCGGCTGGCGCACGCGCGACTCGCGCGACAAGAGCCGCTCGGAGAACGAGGGGCTGGACGCGCTCGGCAGCGGCGTGGCCGAGGTGGAGGCCGGGGACCTGCGCGACGGTATGTCCTGGCACAGCACCACTCGGCCACACAACTTTACCTAGGAAAATCGCCCATAGCGCTACGAAATAAAGGCGCGGCAAGCACATGGACGTATGATTGACTGTGCACACTATACACGGGCCCGTTACAATGTTGATGAAGCTTTTAATCCTATATGAAGCAACAAAGGCTACGAGCGCTTTGAAATGTTCAAGTGAAACCGGTAACGCCTTCTAGCGGACGATTCAAGAGACACAAGAAGTTTGCTAAAGTTCATCTGAGTTCGGCGGAGAGAATGATAGAGTTTTATAACCACTATAATAAGGCCTGTATTTTTACTCTGTTAGGATAGTGTTACATAACTCGCTAATTATGCACGCGTCCGTAGCATGTGACCGTAGCGAACCAGCGCGTACTCTGAATGCATACGTTCAATTGGAATTCTGTCGATGTCAATGAGGACCTTTAATGGAATTGATTGTATAAATTAATCCGACATTGAGTGGCATTGTAAGTTCTCGGTCAATGATTCGTCCACTTGATCCATATTGAGCCCATGATAATAAGTGACTTGCACTCTCACACTAATATTATGTTGTTATTTCAAAGTACTTTTCATTGGATGCACGAAGCATGAATGTTCAGTATTAATGTTTTCAAAACTGCTTGATTGTGTGTTTGTTGTACTGCTGTCGCAAGTTGTTGTCGCTCCACAAGTCATAGCATGGCTGTAGTTGCTTGTGGCATGTGGCGGTGCGGGGCGGGTCGCGTAGTGTCGCTCGGGGAGCAGTAGTAGCGCGGGGACGCGTAGTGCGGGCGTTACACGGGCAGCACGCGTAGTGCGGGCGTCACGCGGGCAGCACGCGTAGTGCTGGCGTCACGCGGGCAGCACGCGTAGTGCGGGCGTCACGCGGGCAGCACGCGTAGTGCGGGCGTCACGCGGGCAGCACGCGTAGTGCGGGCGTCACGCGGGCAGCACGCGTAGTGCGGGCGTTACACGGGCAGCACGCGTAGTGCGGGCGTCACGCGGGCAGCACGCGTAGTGCGGGCGTTACACGGGCAGCACGCGTAGTGCGGGCGCCACGCGGGCAGCACGCGTAGTGCGGGCGTCACGCGGGCAGCACGCGTAGTGCGGGCGTCACGCGGGCAGCACGCGTAGTGCTGGCGTCACGCGGGCAGCACGCGTAGTGCGGGCGTCACGCGGGCAGCACGCGTAGTGCGGGCGTCACGCGGGCAGCACGCGTAGTGCTGGCGTCACGCGGGCAGCACGCGTAGTGCGGGCGTCACGCGGGCAGCACGCGTAGTGCGGGCGTCACGCGGGCAGCACGCGTAGGGCATTGTGCACGTCACAAGGGTCACTCGACATGTTTGGTTGCGTTTTTACGTGCGAACATCGACTGCTTTGTATCACATATGGAGTGTGTCCGCACACTCGTGTGAAGTACAAGATAATCGATGACGTCGGTAAAATCGACGCGAAACATGAGTTTAGATCCGGTGAGGTGGGCAAAGGTAGTGATGCGGGTGTGTTGTGTGTAGGTAGAGGGCGCGGGGGGCGCGGGGTGGGGCGGGGACGGCGCGCCAGCCACGTGGCGGCCGCGCGCAGGCCGCGCGCCGGCCCGGCCGGCCCGGCCCCCGGCCCGGCCGGCGCGGCCCCCGGCCCGGCCGGCGCGGCCGAGCCCGGCGACGCCGCCATGCGCGCCGTGTGCGCGCGCGCGGCCGAGGACGTGTCCAGCCCGGCGTGCCTGGCCACGGTGTCGCCGCGCCGCGCGGCGCCGCGCGCGCACTGCGCAGGCGCGTGGCAGCCGCCGCGCCGCACGACGCCGGACGGCACCGCCGTGTACTACTGGTGCGACGTGCCGCGCCAGGACCTCTCCGGTACTCCGCGCACACCTACACACTCACACTACTCCCTCCCCTACGACTGTGCAAATTGGGATAAAACTAAATTCTGCTATTGTATGCTAGGGACCTCTAATGAATATATCGTTTGATATAAGAGCGGTCACCGCTCGCCACGCCCGCAGCATCTCCCACGACAGTGCCTCGCGCCGCTTGCAATACTACTACCTGAGGTCACCACATCGCCACTATACCCGCAGATCCGTCCACAGGACTGACGCGATCTTCATCTTGAATGCTCATACTCGCCTCACATAACTTACATGCCTCCGTCCCGCATAAATGTCTTTTTTTGTTAATTACTTCAAAATTATTAACGCACCTTACATTCTTAGAAATTAGTAGAACAACATCACATCAAAATATCACCAATTGATTCTTTATTAAACATTTTAGACAACGGTATCGAATGACGTCAACAACAAATGATCATGTCAGTTTGTCTGTGTGCGCACAGAGCTGGACGACGGCGCGTACAACCCGCTGTGGGCGATGCGCGGCTTCACGCAGACGTTCCACCTGTGGAAGGAAGGCAAGCGCCAGCAGTCCACGCCGATCAACGCCTACCTCACCTACGTCACGCTGCCCTGGTGGACCATCGCCAAAGGTCTGCATATCACATCTGTTGCCATCGACTCTCACTAGAACAAGCCATCAACTGGCAAATCATCTTCACACTAAATGCTTTTTTATCACGTCTATTCAAGAAGAGCTAGTGTATTCTTCGTAAACAGGGACTAAAATAGGTCTACAATCCCTAGGGACTAAAAATGATTTGAATTTGGAATGTGGATATTGTTAGTAAAAGTTCCAATCACCAAAGAGATCAATCACGAACATTGTTTGAACAAGTAACAGGCTGTATGATAAAGTAAAACACGAGCGAGCCAAATTAAAAAAAAAATGGTGAAAAAATGAAAAACTCGCGAAAAGCATTCTGCCTTCGTTCGTAATTGTTTACTCAAAATTGTATGTAAATAAATAAACGTACTATTCTTAATCATAAGTTGCACTTACTTATTTTTCATAGAGGGTGATAAAAAGTAGAGTGTCCACCTCAGGAGCAACACTATTTTAAGCTCGAGAGACGTACTTTGAATCCCTCGCCGCGCTCAGGATTCTACTCTAGAATCCAGTGCTCCCTTGGCAAACAATCTACTATTATGGCCTCTTAATTATTGCTATCCCAAACATTCTCTTCTTCGACGGCGATATAACCTATTGAGACCTCACAGTGTAAGAATATGATGTTTATTACATAAACTTCGCTAATCAACATGTGGTATCATTCCAGACATCCTGGACCACCGCGAGGAGCCGGTGCTGACGTTCTGAGCCGACTGACGACCATGTTTTGTACTCGTATACTGTAACGTAGACGCGCGCCCTCACGGACCGACTGCCGCATGTACGAGACAGCGAACTAACGCACAAGCAACCGAACCCTGCCGACTGTAATGTTAATCTATTTATTTATAAGTCACATTGTACGTACTGTATAGCCGACCTCGTTATTGCTCTACAGTATGACAACAGTTATCAGTAAATTAAAAATTCACTATGGTTGAAACTATCTGACTGTGACATTGCTGTTGAATCCAAAATTGACCTTTTTTGTATGACGTGCAAGTAACATTCAACCTGGTAAAAGGGTTACGAAGTTAACTACACATTATGTAGTTTTATCGGGTCAAAACTCGCTACACGGGCTGTCAAAAAAGTAACTGACGCATTAATCGTACGACTTTTGATAAATGGCCTTATGTTATCAAACTAAAAACTGCTGACTGTTTTATTACATCCACTTCACAAGCTATTTGCGCGTAAATGGAGCCGATGCGAAGAGAGAACAAGTTATAGGTTCTGCACTTCTCTGTGTCTGACCAGTAAAAGCGAATTTCACCAATGAAACTATTGGTTCGTAGTTTTTTTATTATTAAACTAAATGCGATTAACACATCTATTAACCGCGTTCAAAACTGCCAGTGTCATTATCGTTGTGGAATATTGACACTAACAGCTTGTGATCGCGGTTAAGATGTGCTGATCGCGTTCAGCTTCATTGGTGCAATTCACTTTTTTTGTCGATTCGTGAACCAAGTTTTAGATCCAACTATAGCCTCCAATATTAATAATTTCTCAGCCTATCAAGATCCACCGGTGGATGTAGGAGTCTTCCATAAAGGAGAATTGAAAAAGCTAAGCTAGGCTTCAGGACACTAAGGTCTGCAGCCTGCATCAATTGATTCTGACAAGAGCTTCCACAATACAACCGTGAATGAACTGCACTACTGCCAGAACTATGTTAATACATTTCCAAAACTTCCAAGTTGAGTGTATACTGTAATATATTGTGTGTAACGTGAGGGTGTGGCCATTGCCTTATAATCGCGGCGTGTCATTATGAATATTTCGGTGTCGTGTGTCGTGATCATCTCATACTAACGTAGGCTTGCGTTCTGCATCAGGGCCTGTGATCCTTTAAGTTACAATGATTTATAATTTTATCTACTAATTATAATAATTAGATAAAATTATCGAGTTCTAAATAAACCGCAAAATGTATAATGTACCTATATTTTTTTGCATTTATTTTAAAATGTTGAGTAGTAGTTACTATACATATATTTACATAGGTAGGACGGCCACGAGTAGTATTAATCTTTGATTTTATGACCACCAAAGTAAGGTTTCCGTTTTAAATATTTGCGTATAATTAGTGATGCCACGCTCTACACATGAACATACCTTGTGTATGTCACACTGAGCTGTTATTTGAGCAGGATATTGGTTTTAGCATCGTTTACTTGCCGGTCATGGTAGGTAACGTATAAAATACATAAATGTAGCGTCATTGGTAGAGTTTGACACGTTTATCGTAAATCTATCGAGCTTATATCCGTCGTTTCCTAAACAATGTGTATTCTATTTTATCTGGGAATTTGGATATCAAGTACATACTGAACAGCTCAATCGATCTAGAGAACCACAAATAATGATTGGCGATTTTGTAGTTTATTTATATGAACTTATCAGGAATTTCTCAGTAGGAACCTAGAGTCTGGATTTGTGACTGGAGGCAATACACTTACCCCCTATTACATGGGACATTGAGACTTAAACATACCTGGCGAAATGTAGGTGTACTGTAAGTATACCTGTGCGTAACCCTCCGGGGAATACATGCGTGATGTTTTTATTTACTGAACTGATCTGATCACAGGTACTAATACATGCGTGATGTGTTTATTTACTGAACTGATCTGATCACAGGTACTAATACATGCGTGATGTTTTTATTTACTGAACTGATCTGATCACAGGTACTAATACATGCGTGATGTTTTTATTTACTGAACTGATCTGATCACAGGTACTAATACATGCGTGATGTTTTTATTTACTGAACTGATCTGATCACAGGTACTAATACATGCGTGATGTTTTTATTTACTGAACTGATCTGATCACAGGTACTAATACATGCGTGATGTTTTTATTTACTAAACTGATCTGATCACAGGTACTAATACATGCGTGATGTTTTTATTTTCCAAACTGATCTGATCACAGGTACTAATACATGCGTGATGTTTTTATTTACTGAACTGATCTGATCACAGGTACTAATACATGCGTGATGTTTTTGTTTACTAAACTGATCTGATCACAGGTACTAATACATGCGTGATGTTTTTATTTTCCAAACTGATCTGATCACAGGTACTAATACATGCGTGATGTTTTTATTTTCCAAACTGATCTGATCACAGGTACTAATACATGCGTGATGTTTTTATTTTCCAAACTGATCTGATCACAGGTACTAATACATGCGTGATGTTTTTATTTACTGAACTGATCTGATCACAGGTACTAATACATGCGTGATGTTTTTATTTACTGAGCTGATCTGATCACAGGTACTATTACATGCGTGATTTTTTTTATTTTCCAAACTGATCTGATCACAGGTACTAATACATGCGTGATGTTTTTATTTACTGATCTGATCACAGGTACTAATACATGCGTGATGTTTTTATTTACTGAGCTGATCTGATCACAGGTACTAATACATGCGTGATGTTTTTATTTACTGAGCTGATCTGATCACAGGTAATATTACATGCGTGATTTTTTTTATTTTCCAAACTGATCTGATCACAGATAAACATGCGTGATGTTTTTGTTTACTGAACTAATCTGATCACAGGTACTAATCCATATCATTCGCAACATTAGTTATTGTTTTGTATTGCATAGACAACGATATCCTGAGCGACTGCATGCCTACATCAGTTCGCAATACATATCACACCGTTTGGCTTAGCTATGAACACTGTTCTTATGATTAAAATAGCACTTACAGGAATATTTTAACGTTTTTTAGAATATTGTTTGTAGTTAAAGACTTATGTCCTATACACACACGATACTTTGATGAAATACGTATCTTATTGTGATTTATCAGTGTGCGTAGGCCTAATATGAGATGTTTTAAAAGGAGAGTGATTCAAACTACCAATTAGTAAGTTTTGTGTTGTGTTTGCTCGAAATGAGTCTAAACGATAGTTGCGTTATGAGTAACATCCCCGACGGGGAGGCCAACCAATTGTCTCATACTCAGCATCATTCCTTCTATTGTAATGTATATGATTGTACGGTCAGTAACGAACTCTTACAAGTTTTACCTCTCATCGAAATCGACAAGTCACCACCTGACTGTAACAGGATTTTTTAAAATTCAGTTATTCAATAAAATAATGTGATAATTATAAATCTCAAGCGTTCGTTGCTGACTGTGCATCTTTTGGTACTAAAGTGATTATTATTATATTTCTACTTCCTACTTTATTAATTGAGCACATTCGACGAGACAGGATTATCCTGTATCTACAAATAGATGACCAGAAAGATAAAAGATTGATCTCTGACTTACAATTATACCATTGTATTTCCGTGACCTTGTTTTGTAATGAATTTCAGTCTAAAATGGTTTAGATTTTAATTTAAAAGTAAGTGAAGTGATTATTATTTGTTAATGATCCAAGTAATTTATTTGATTATGGACATTTTTTGTCAACTGTAACAATAAGGGCTGCATGAAAGCCGAAGAAAACACTCTAGTCGTCATTTTATTTGCTAGTCACCACTTAGGATTATAATCTTTATAATATAAAAAACAAAGTCGGATTAGTTACACCATTTATAACTAAGAACGGCTGGACCGATTTTTTTTAGGATCTTTTATTATGTTGGTTTTAGTTTTCGTCCCGAATACCAGATTAATTTGTTAAAACATGGGGACTAAAATCTTAGGCTGTACGAAGTTCACCGGGTCAGCTAGTTTATTTATAATTACGCTTCAGCCACATCGTAAAATAATTTTAATCATGTTGAAGCAATTTTAACAAACTTTATTTATTTTTAAAGCTTTAATAATCACAATTTTATAATATATGAAATGACAACAACAGTGCATCGGTAGACAACATCAGTTTGGTTAGCTAAACATGAAATAGAAAAATGAAAAAAAATTTTAAGAAAAATTATATTATTTTTATAAATATGAATTAGTTGAACATATTTTTACAAGTGAATAGTTTCCTTCGATTAATTAATCTACTTTTGTAAGTAATAATACTGGATTTGAATCAAATGTCGGATGATAAACTTTAACCTATGAACATGTTATATACAAAGTTGTGTTAGTGTGAAATGTCATATTTTTGTATTCAAAGTTATAACGCATTATAACATTATGTCTTAAGCCTTAATTAGTGAGAAGTATCATCAGCCCAACTACAATAGGGTCGTGTACGGGGCTGGCTGCAATAATAACGTCGTTCTGTTGTCCTAGACTTACTACTTACTTACGGTGCAAAATTCATAATTTAGATCTTAAAGCATCATCTTGTTGCTAGTCCCGCACACGAACATTAATGTGGAACCATAATATTATATTTATCAAATATGTTTTGACCTAACGAGTCTAGTCGAGATATACTTAAAACGTTCATAGTTTAATATTTGTATGATATGACTGAATTAAATAATTGCAACAGCAGTGTATTGTTTCGCTCTCTCCCTTCAGTCCCGCGGCGCATGTGGTCGAGTGCGTCTGCGCAGTTTGGTGATCTGGGTTAATGGCGGCGAAGCTGTAATCTTAATGGTGTCACGAGGTTTAAAATGTTTGAAGTCATTTTACAAACTACCCTTTGGCGGATGAAATAGTGTTCTAAATATGATTGGAAGTACAACAGATTGTTATTGTTTACAGATAATAGTATCTGTATGCAATGTGGCCATTGGTATAGACCAATGGCCACATTGCACGATTAGTTCTTATACCATGCCGACTCTTCGCGCTAGAGGATTCGTGACGATAACAACTTATATACGTGGCTAAGGAGCGAAATGTGTCAGAGTTCTTTAGAAGGGTCTTATCAGCCTTCTTAAAGAAAATAACGGCCATGCTCCTTCGCCACGCTTCTGGAGTTCTTCCAGAGAACAGGACAGAGTTGATGAGCAGCTGAAGATCTTTCAGCACAGGACTTCCTCTCCCGCTTTCAGGAGCTCTGTCGTAATCCCGTCCTCACCAGGGGCTTTTCCATTTTTAAGCCGTTTAAGAGTCGCCTCGATTTCGTCTTGACTGACTGCTGGCAGGTCTTCAGTGTAGTGACGGGTTAGAGTGGCTCTGGAATCCTCATTTTTGGGATCAGGCCGAGATGCATGCGATACGTAGGATCTCCGGCTTTGAAACGACGATTTCCCCACTAGATTTGGTCAACTTCGTCAGGTGGCTCCCCCCAAGTGATTGGACGAACACTTTCGACTTCCGATTTTTCTCAATCACGTTCCCTATAGAGCGTGTATTGGAGCGTCGGAGGTTGCGTCGTACCAATGCTCTAATCTTTTTGTTGAGTGCCCGTTCTTCTGACGAAGTGACAGGTGGGTTTTCACGTCGTTCAGTCCAGCTCCAGACTTCTTGCCCACACGCCGCATTTTGCAAAATCGCGCACCATCCTCCCTGAAGATGTCTACCATTTGGTCGAGTTCCTGGTCAACGTAATTTGTGGTTTCCACGACAGCGAATCGGTTCTCCAGGTCTGACTGGAACACTTCAGATCCTAGCTAGGAACATATTTAGACGGAGCCTAGACTTCATCAAACGAGTTAGCTCGAGCTTAAAGTTGATATTCAGAGAGCCTCGAACAAGCCTGATCACTGCCGGTATTAAACCTGTTGATCACCGAGACATCCCTGAATATATGCTTTTTATCCGTTATTATGAAGTCTACCTCATTTTTCGTCATAGTGTTGGGACTTTGCCACGTCCGCTTCCTTTGGGGCTGTTAAGGAGTTCATCAAGAAAAGTCCTTCTCAAGAAAGTTGACAAGCATTTGCTCCCTATGATTTCTGCTGCCAAACCCGTAGGATCCTACTACCATTCCGCTGCAATTCTATACTCCCACTTTAGCGTTAAAATCTCCCATGAAAATGTTATATTTGGTTTTAGTGGTGGAATGCAAGACCTTGGAGATGTCTTCGAGCATTTGCTCCACTTCGTCATTTGAGTGTACCGAGGTCGGTGCGTAAACCTGAACAACCTTGAGGCTATACCTCTCTGTTAGCTTCACTAGGATGTACGCTGCCCTTTTCGACACACTTGGAGACTTCCACAACGTTGTAACAAAGGGATTTGTTTACCAGGAACCCGACCCCGCCTTGGGGTAGCCGGTCTCCTTCTCGAAAATACATAAGGTGGCCCGATTCAAGGGTTATTGTTTCCTCACCCTCTCTTGACTTCACTCAGTCCAAGAATGTGCCACCTTATTTTCTCAAGTACTTCGAGCTGCACTAAGTGTTCGTCGCGTGTAAACGTGCGTCCGTTATACGTTGCCAAGGTCAGTTGGGTTTGGCGACCATTCGTAACCCGGGGATTCTTCGCACCCGCTATCTTGCCGTTACCGTGACTGCTGCCAAAATCAAGAATAGCAAGGCGGCCGGGAACTGGGGGCCGTGGTGTATTCTGGCTTGCCATTGAAAGGTTTGCCCATAATCGCCACGCTGGGCATGCGGGTTGGCGATCACAGATCGCAGCTTCTCGTACTAGTGACGCTGCTGCCCGTCACTAATCTGCGCCATTTAGCTGCGAAACTACATGGTTATACCGTAATTTATCGGTTGGCAGAGCCTCGTTTGTTGTTCAGTAGGATGCACCAAGAGCAGGTGAGGTTGACTTGGGGCACTGAGATGGTAAGTGTGCCCCCATACAACCATTATGAATATTAGGTATTCCGAAAAGTATACATACAAAATGTTAAAAAATTAACCCAAAAAACTTTAAGAGGTGCTTTAGGCTTTAGACCATCGAACTGAACAACTTTCGCTATGGGACCAAATCTGAAATCACGAAAAAAAAATCAGCTGTTTCAATAGAAAAGTTCAATACCTACTTGACCAAAATGCATGAAAGAGTTGCACCTATAGTGAAAGTTGTTCAGTTTGATAGTCTAAAGCCTAAAGCACCTCTTAAAGTTTTTCGGGTTAATTTTTTAACATTTTGTATGTCTGGACTACTTTTAAGCACCTCTTAAAAGTTTGTCGGGTTAATTTTGTAACATCTTATATGTTATTGTTATAAGAGACACTGCAAGCTGTCTAAACAACGAGGATTTAATGACCTGTACATGGCTAGATCGAATACTCCCAAGATGAAGATGATCAGATCGAAATCGCACGCCAGTGCAGAGTTGCAAGCAAGACAAACCTCATTCTCGAGATGGTGTCCACTTCCTGCACTCTCGATGAAAATGTGCTCAATATATCAAGCAATTTTACCTGCAACAAAAGAAATAAATATTTTTATTGTAAATTAATCGCAAACTAACCTTCTGAAGACTGCTGGTGTGAAAAGCGAAAGGCTTGAATCCTTGTTCACGGATAATAACGTGTTATCGGCTAGCAAGTGTGCCTTACCTGGAGACTAAAAATACGCAAAACCGCTCTGACCTATGTACGAGTTGTATGTGTCAATTTAACATGAAGTTCTGCTCACCCTACATCTACAGATATTTACATAATAATATGTAAGTAAAGTCACATTATTTGATGACTAGCGCAGTCAGTAGCTATAATAGTAACTTGTACTGTTTATCTCATCAAGTTTAGTGTCCTCGGACTGGTAATTTCATCACAGGATCGAGTCATTCTATCTGTAGGATGCACCAAAGTAAAATTTGTAATAAACGAATTCTTTGATCGAGTCGATCGCTAACTATACTCTCTTGAAGACATTACGTCCCGTTCTAAGATGTTTGAAACACGGTGCGAGTAATGAGTAGGTACGGTCGCTACCGTAGACACGTACAACATCCGCAGCCTTGGTTCGCCGACCCTCCGAAAAGTACCATCCTAATTTAAGGAACTCGTCGTAGCGGAGGAAGCGTTCAATTAATTATGTAAGACAATAATAGGGTGTACGTAATCTGAGTGCTGCAAGCGCGGAGTGGGCGCGAAGGTATGCGCACGCGCGGGTAATGAGTGGCGGCCGGAAGACGTCACTTGTCGCGCGGAGATGCCGCCGCCGCTGTCCGCGCCTCATCGCACAGAGGTAACTGCACCGCAGTACTGAGACACTCCACACTTCCTACATCACTCGCCCACTGCACACACACATATCGAACTTCGTCTCAACAGGGTCCAACGGTTAGTAGACCCAGGACTCTCGACCACCACAGTAATTCTGTGTAAATGAGGGTGACGTATGAGCGTGCACCAGGCGAAGAATGTGGGTAGTTTAGCGTCGGTGTGTAGGTAATCAGTGATTGCAGGCACTCCCACTGCCTACCGCAGACACTTCGCCAGTGATCAGGTACCACCTATAGTTGGACACCTGTACCGACGGCGCAGAATTTGTGACTGTAGCGATCTTCTTACAAGAACAGTGCTAAGTGTGATGTAAGGAGCATTGGACCAGCGCGCAGGAAGAGACAGTTCATTTGAAAGGCAAAAAGTGAGACGACGAAGAGGCGCGATTTCCGGTTGAAAATCTTGTTGGGCCGAAAGGTAAGTAAAATTCGTTTCTTCTTTCTTCTTCCTGACTTGGACTCAATTTAACATTAGATAGGTATTCAAAGATGCGAATGACATGCCAAGTTATTCTGAAATGGGACATGCATGTCATCATTATGATAATGATGGGTCTAGTAACTTGGTAGGTACTCGTAAGTCTTATAAACAGAAGCTATGAGATACGGTTAAACTACCAGGCGACCTTGACCGATGTTGAGGCAGGACGGATCGACGAGGCGTGCCCGCTAGACCACTAGGAATAACCTAACCTAACAGTTGGCTATCGATAAACATTTTGAAGTTGAAAACTTAAAGCTTATTTTCTCGATTGGCGACGTCGGTGACGCAAAGTTGAGCAGCTCGTAAACTGATAGCGGAACTAGAGCGTGCTGATATTAATAACTGACCGATTTAACTGTAGTCTACAGGAATGTTGGTCAGTTATTATCGCGCACTTTAAATCTTCAGGGCTTTTCCATGTATTTGCAACTGACTTCTGCTCGCGACTTTGGTCGCGTGAAAGGTCTTGTACGACCCACCCAGTCGCATTACATCGCCTGCCCGCGGTATTGCTTAGTTTTCGCTTAGCGTTATTTCTGTTTTTTTTTTTTGCTCGGCTCCTATGGTCTCTAACGTGATGTTAAGTAGCCTACAGCTTTCCTCAAGAAATGGGCTATCAAATGCAAAAAGATTTTTTCAAATCCGTCCGGAAGTCTACCGCGTTCAAACACACAAACTCTTCAACTTTATTATTAGTATCTATATTTATGTAGATTTGTGTCAGTAGTTTTTATTAGACTTACTCAATACTTATCTCTATCTACGAGTACCTACCTAACTATTCCATAAATGAACATGCTTGATGTATAAACTTGTGAAACATATCTACATACCTACCTAACTATTGTTAATGAAACGCATGGATAACGAGAAAAGATCATGATCTAAGTAGGTACCTAAAGGTACTCCAAATGATCATCTATGTCAAGTTAACCACGACCTACACTGGCCTACACACAACATTGCTGCTACTTGGAACTTTAAGGAGGATATGATGCGGCTTCGGGCTTCCTGTAAGAATGAAGACAAAGCAATTTTATAATTTTAATGAAAAATGAGTTTCGTAAACATATGTATCGCGTCAAATATGGCACGTATTGAGGCGAGGGGTCGGAGATGTGACCCTTTATCTGCGGCGCAGGCGGCGCGCGATAGCACCGCACTCTGCTGCCGACGCACGCGCCAGCTGGTGAGCTCACCGTTTCTTAGCTAACGGAATATTCTAGTAACAAATATTTGAGTTCCAATAGTAATATCTATAAGTACAAAAATTTGCCATGTTAACGTGTCTCTACTTCAATAACCTGCGTTATTGGAAAAGTCCTTCAACAGCGAAAAGCTTATTTTCATAGGTTCATTTTGTTTGAAACCCAACTTAAGCAAAATGTGTGTGTTCTTCAGTAGGGTAAGATGTGGCGATTGTGCGTGGTGTTACTGGTGGCTGCGCAGGCGCAGGCATGCGAGCTGGCCCCAGGCGGGAGCGCGGGGCTCAAGGCGCCCGGAGACAACTTCTACCGGCTCATCGTCAACGGGGAAATAGAGCGGTATGCACCCGGGGAGAGATATGTCGGTCAGTATACCTACCTTTACAGCTTCTTGCACCAAAATAAGCAAGTACCTAATTAGAAAGAATAATCCTTGAGAACAAACGCAAATTCGGTAATCATGCCTAAATAGTAATACAAAAAAATATTCCGCATGAGTTTATATCTTAACTCACAACAATAATTTCCGCGAATTATTGAAACAGCGAGGTCAAAATGAGCAATCTTTAATTAATCTTAGACTAATTGTAGAGCACAAAGTAACATCACGATTGATAGTTGAATACATTTCCAGATGTCTTGGTAAACAATTCTCGCATGCTCAGTCAGATCTCAGCAGAATATGATATTTTGTTTGTACAAAAAATTCATGTGGCGACACATTTACCTACTCACTGTTGATTTTGCAAAGCGCATGCAATGCTTAGACATCACATGACACTTTATGGACTCTTTATGGAGTATCTATAAATACATATATACCTACATAATTTTATGAGAAGTGATAGGGGTCCCGGACGACTGATTTTTATATTGATATACCTACTGGAAAATCTTATCACTTAGGTATGTGCCTACTGTACACATAGGTCAGTAAACTGTACGCTATGTATGATGTTTGCAGTAAGTTGCAGTAAGCTGAAGCTTTTATGTATTTCGAGCAGATTTTAAGTGCACCTCGAGCACCACCTCGAGAAATAAAAACAGAGAACTCTTTGAATTTCACCAACATATTCGTTTGTTTTTGAAAACCGTTGATGCTGTATACGCTGTAATGCCAATCTTCTCCTAGCTATCAGAAAGAGAAACAAAAGAACAGGTTCATTACAAAGACAAGATATTTGCACAAAGATTCAAACAATCATGTTCTTGCAGTGACTCTCGTCGGCTCGCGCACCCATGACGTGGTGCAGCAGTTCACCAGGTTCCAGATGAAGCTGGACCCGCTAGACCCGGCCGCCCCGCGCGTGCCCAGCAAGCAGGGCCAGTTCCAGCTGTTCGCCGACACGCTCACCAAGTTCGACGAGGAGTGCACCAACTCCGTCATCGAGTCTGATGATCTGCCCAAGACTGAGGTTCAGGTCATGTGGAAGGCTCCTCCGACTGGCTCTGGATGTGTGCTACTCAAGTAAGTAATACTTGTAACGTACGTCATAGCACGCTTTTATTAAAACCTCTGATTTCTACATTTTATTTACTACATAGACATACATGATTGATGAGACTTATTTGTTTTGAGACCTTTTTTACTTGTGGTTTGTAGGGCGATGGTGTACGAAAACGAGAGCCGATGGTTTGCGGAAGACGGTCAGCTGACTAAGCGCGTGTGCGAGGACACCTCCCTGCAGACCAGCGATTGCTGCGCCTGCGACGATGCCAAATACAAGGTTACTTACTCGACATTTTGATATGACCTAGCAGTGTAACCGG
Source organism: Luperina nickerlii (assembly GCA_963855955.1). NCBI lineage: Eukaryota > Metazoa > Arthropoda > Insecta > Lepidoptera > Noctuidae > Luperina > Luperina nickerlii. The sequence goes on along the minus strand of OY979672.1, from coordinate 23,419,332 downwards.
CTCCATTAATTTCCTGTTATTAAAATTCCTATCTCAGCCCATTAGATGGGTGTTTGATTCTTAAAGCTGACCAAAAATATGTAGTATGTCTCTCTAACTTTGTTACCTACATTCGTTACAACTTTGTATGTTATTACTAGATGGTGTTCGAAGGTCTGTGGTCTCCACAAACGCATCCGAAAGACTTCCCCGTTCAAGCTATGTGGCTGACGCACTTCTCTGACGTCATCGGAGCCACGCATCCTAAGAACTTCAAGTTCTGGGGAGAAGGCGAGATCGCTACTGACGGATTCAGGTGACTGAATATCTTGGAATGGTTAATTGTATGCAGGTTTTGTAGGCGTGTGTCGTTATCATTACTAGGTACACCTAACATAAAAGTAAGTAGTTATGTACGTCGTATGACTGAAACTGCGTTCACAATGATTCCGAAAAAATAATTGTATTATGGCCTGCACAGTGCACACAAAAGTAGTGTTTAAAGCTGCACCTATTGATAGATGAATAGGTATGCTGTTGGTGCCCATTAATAAATTAATTAAAGTTTAGTTTCCGCTACATCTTTGATTCTATAGCATTTCCATAGTACTAGAGTACTAGTATGTACAGTCGACCCATCTAATTAGTTTACATTTTATATGTGTGGGTGAACTCATAGTTATGCACACACACACTAAATAATACGAGCGAGCTCTGTTTTTATTAGTGTGCGTATGGCATACCAATTACCATATACCAATATATAGTAATCATTCATTTATGTTTCTTAATGAGATATAATATTTCGCATGATATTACTATAGTAACCTTGGCACAATGGCTATAGTCTTTGGTCAGGGAACGAGAAGTCGTAAGTTCAAACCTTGGGTGCAGCGAATATATCTTTTTGTATTCATTATATGTTAAAACATTGCTTAAAGTTGAATTTATAACGATTCGATCCCGTTCATGGACGAGTAATGAAGTTTGCTACGTTTGAGACGACCACGGAACTCTCAGGCTATTTTATTTTGACTGTTTAAAAAATAACTACCCACAATTTAAAAAAATTGTTTTCAAACACCTTAATTTATAAAAAATAGCATTCTTAGTTGTCAATCTACGAGTATTTGCATTACTGAGTTTATTGATTACTACCTACTCATATTTGTGTGCGGATTTATTTCTGTGGATCCAACCATGCAACATTTATCAATGTTGAAAAAGGCAGAAATTGTTGTTTTGCACGAGCAAAACATATTATCTATAAGTGAAATTGCAAAGCGCTTAATGATATCGGTGAGTAACACTTAGATATTACCTAACTCACCTTTCAATGTTTACCTAGGAATAAATTAATGTAACTTATCTGCAATACCTACCATACTTTAATAATAATATAAGATTATCATAAAATGTATTATTTTTTTTATCATAAGATGATTATGATAGAATTAATTTGGTCTAGCCAATTTTTGTCTCACTACGGCCCGGGCCTTTAGACGGATTAAATAAAAGCCTTCGAATAACGTAAACAAAAATAGATTATTACCTATATTTACTAATGTAAGTGTGTATTTAAGACATATTATTACTTATTATTTTAACTGGTATACATATGTATTGTATATAATATAAGTAATATTAATTAGGTATATATATAAGTAAATAATAGTAGATTATGCACCGAGGGGCTAAAGTTGTGTCTTATGACATGGGCGTCATATTGAATCTCGAGCGCAATGAAGGATTCGGGATTTAACTCCCGAGCGCAGCGAGGGATTTAAGAGTTTAACTCACGAGCGAAGCGAGGGAGTTAATACAAGAATCCTGAATGCAGCGAGGGATTCAAGCTAGCCCAAGGCAAAGACACCTTTAGCCCAGAGGAGGATACTCTACTTTTTACACCTACTGTGAGAAAATAATAGCCATAGTACGAAATACAAAGTGTTTATTAAATAAACAAACAGTAAGAATAACATATTTAGAAGTAGTTAGTTATATGCACTTCCATTCCTTTTAAAAAATGGTTCGTAGTTATCTAATTATTCTTATAATATTATGTCTTCGAAAACATAGCAACGATATGAAGAAGCAGTCGTCATGATTTTGTAGGAAATCGAGAATATCATCCACGCGTAGTAAGGGTATCGAGAATAGCTTTCCTCTTTCTGGCACCAAAGGGTGTTTGTTAGTACTATATTGCCAATTTAGCTGAGCATGTGAGATTCCAAATTCAAATCACATTATTGACCAGCGGGTCATAATGAAATCCAGTACAACATTATTGACCGGCTGTGCCCCCGGCCACTAATGACTCACTTTAGGTTAAGGTTGCTTGACATATAATTTGACATTTTCGAGCAGGTGGTGTGAAAAGTATATTATATACAACGTGTAACGGATTAAGCGCAATACCTCAGACACCCCAATTAGAATATAAAATTATAAGTCTAAAACAACACCCGTAATTAAATAAATTTAAACCAAACCTGGTCGTTTTTTATAAAATAGTTATCCTTACTAAACGCAAAACGTATGTGCAGCAACATGCCTACACACACACTCATGCAATGTTAGCAGCCGACGCGACACGCACATTCGAGCGCTTGCCAGCTGACCATAGCCTGTAGGCATTAGACTGATGTGCGTTAGTTCAATGAACGAATTTTACTTACATCAGGTGAGATAGTGGATAGTGGTCAAACGCGCGCCTATCAATAGTAAAAAAAAAAACCTAAAATGTCACAGACTGATATTATGAATGAATAACTTTTGTTTTAACTCAATTAAGTAGGTATACTTAATTGAGTTTACAGTGTAATGTAATGATTGATAATTTTCTAGCAAGTGAAATTATCAACATGAATCTAAGACTTTACGCTTAGTAACGGGGATGCATTTAAAATAGCGACTTTTTACCCGAATTTCGAAATTAACGAAGGGCGAAGCGCCCGGACTCCGTGCGGCACACGCGGGTAAAAAATATTTATCTCAGATGCGTAACTTTCGCGATATTATTAGCTACCTCTTACAAGCGTGTTTACTGCTAATTACGTGAAACAAAAATCAGTGCGTACAAGATTTTAATCACAAACAGCAAACTTTGCTGTGCGCATGGAAAAATACCTACCTACTTTGAAGATGGCCGGCCGGCAGCCCGGAGGTAGCGCGCGCGCGCGATATCAAAGGGTCGCCGGTTTTGTGCATCTCGCTCTTTCACATTATTCTTACGGTACATTTGCAAAAGAAAATTATCTACTAAGTACCTATTTCGACATTTCTCAACAAAACAATTAGAGAGACATGCGGAATACAAATCGGTCGTGCATTTCAATAAGCCTTATTATTTGGACGGAAGGATTAAATTCTCTTACATCAACTGTTTTATTAAACGCGCGCGCGCAGGCGCGCTCGAATCCAAATGTAAAATGCTTTGATATTATTCATGTGCACGTGTGTATCATGGACCTAAAAATTAGGTTTTGCATTTGTGTTTGTTCAATTTTAGCGGCGCCCGCGCCAACGGTGAGTGCCTAGTTCTAATGTAGGCATTAGGCATTAGATACCTACCTATGGCCGTATGAACGATAATTAAATTACCGAACATTAGCTAGATGTGATATTGATAAGCGATATCACCGGGAATTTTTTTTTTCTATCAAACTTTCACAGGCTTTGAATTTAGTCTCTACGCACCGCGCCGCGCGCCGCTACTTGCCGTTTTTATCTACCTAGGTACCTATCTTTCGAGATTGCACCCCCGCGAATCTCGCGATCCCTCTGATAAGTTCGTTGTTAGGTAGGTCCAGTTTATTGTTTGTACTACAAAAATATGGTCAGTGGGTCGTCTTAGGCAAAGACGGCGTGTTTAAAAGATTATAATAACAATGTTTACAGTGATTAGAATACAATCGTATTGATAGGAAGAAGTAGGTACTTACAGAACTGGACTATTTACACTTAACACTTAGGTTATTAATTTGCACTATTTCTGCGATCCACTTTCATTAAAGTTTCAAAATGACCGCCGCCTTGATCTATGCACTTATTAGCACGCTTTCTTAAATTGTATTTTAATTTTGTAAGCACTTCAGTATCACTTTTCACCGTCACAAATGCTTGTTGAATTTTTGTTTTTAGCTCCTCGACACTTGTACATTGACTGACGTACACGAGCGATTTTATGCGACCCCACAAAAAAAAGTCTAGCGGTCGATCTGGGAGGCCACGGCACAGGTCCTCCGCGACCTATCCAGCGACTGCCATACTCCGCATCCAGATGCCGTCGAACGGTCCACGTGAAATGCGCGGGAGCACCGTCTTGCTGGTAATACATGTCACGTGAAAGACCGACAGGGACGTCATCCAGTAAGTCCGGCAATGTCTCCTGCAAGAACCGCAGGTAGGTATCTCCGGTCAACCGTGGAAGGAAAATGGGGCCGAGTATGAATGTTCCGAGTATACCAGCCCACACGTTGACGGAGAACCTATGCTGGAACGAATCCACACGGCAAGCATGTGGATTCTCATGCCGCCACAAATGCTGGTTGTGCTGGTTGTACATGCCAACACGCGTGAAGGTACTCTCGTCCGTCCAAAGAATGTTCTGTTGCCAGTTCTCCAACAACCACCTACTGAATTCCAGTCGTGGCAAGTTGTCGGCCGGCGTTAGGTCTTGACACCGTCGAAGATGATATGGGTGTTCACCATCAGCACGCAACGTTCGCCACACGTACATGTGGCTGCAGTCAAACTGGGGTGCTGCTTCTCTCGAGCTGTCCTCTGGATGTTCATCAAAATGGTCGAGAATACGCTCTTGCAGACGAGTAGTCCGCACATTCGTCCCTCTGTCCAAAGCCGTATTAGGAAGGAACGTCCCAGAGTCCCTCAGTCGCTGAGTTGCAGCCAGCATCGTCCTGGCGCTCACACTGCAGCCAAAACGGTCATTGAACTCCCGACAAGCTAACGCGACATTATCAAGACAGCGAGCCAGGGTCCTCACCATCTCCGTGTATTGTATGTTGGTGTACCGGAAAGCCATCGCGCACGGAATCAAAAATGTCACGGAAGTAAACTGAAAAACAACTACACTAGGTCGCTACCGGCGGATGACTAGATTTTAATTAATGTTATTTGTACTCATGTTATTCGGCGGTAGCGGCGGCGCGTATGTCGGCATTTCGCAAAAAACGTCAAAGAGGTTGCCGACAAATGCTTTATTTCTTTGCAATAAGGTTCAAATTTCTTCAAATTCAATAATTTTATTTTGTAATAATGCCATAATTTGTTTGTGTGTGTGTAGGGCTACTCTGATGACCGCACTAAGTTTGGTCGTGCATTCAAACAAGCCTTACGCATTGGAGATAAAGTGGAAATTCCTTTAAATTACCTATTTAATTTGACGTACACTACTTTTATTGTAAAATGCATTGATATTATTAACGTGTGTGCATTACGACGTGTGAGCGTAATACAAATAATGTCGTGCGTTTAAGTAGCCTTTATTGCTCTGAGTTAAGGTTTCAATTTCCTTGAATTAAGGATTGTATTAATTTGTCATGATACAGTGTTTCTAATTTAAGTCATTTCAAAGATTTTTCCGTCAAAATTTAACACCTATTTTTGATGACGGAAATCGATTCAGAAGCCGATTCTGAACAAACTACTTTCAGGAATTGCGTTTATTCTGTTACACGTGTAGCATATAAATATAATAAATATAGTCTATATATTTATTTAATAATAGCTATTACTATAAGTATATAAAATACTGTTTTGTTTGTATCTACAGAGGAGAACCGTGCAGTTATGGTTCCGCCGATATGAGCATTCTGGAGACGTAGAACATCTTCGACGTGGGCCAAAACCAAAGGCAAATTCATCGGCTCGACACCACGACATCGTAGCAAGGCACAAGGCTGATCCCTTCTTGTCCCCCCGCGTAACAGCAACAGCACACAATGTGTGCTTACAAACTGTGAGAAATCATCTTCATGCAGCTGGTTTACGTTGTAGTAAGCCAGCGCGGAAGATTTTACTGTCCACTGCGCACCGACAAAACCGACTACTGTTTGCTAGGTCATACCTCAATTTTGATTGGGAGAACAATGTGGTGATTTTTAGCGACGAAAAATCGTTTAAGTCGGATAAGGATGGGCGTAAAATATTGTGGAGGAAAGGTGGAGAAAGGTATAAGGAATGTAACCTTCTGCCTTGTAGGACTAGTGGCCGAATTACTGTGGGGTATTGGGGCTGGATGTCTTCGATGGGTCCCGGTGAGCTGGTAGAAATACTCGTATTATTGAAAGTCTGGTGAAGTGATGTTATTGTTATGCACTTAGAAGTTGTCATAATTTCTTACTATCTAACATGTTAATTCACTTCACCTCTAATATTACTTTGATTCAATTTATATACCTACCTACCTACTTTGACAAATTATTTACGTCCATCCATAACCAACAAAAAACATAGTCTTTGTCAAAAAATCTGGTAAACAACAGTGTTTTACTCATTCGAACGTATAGTATGAATAGCTATAGAATATGTGAAATCATTGTATCGGTCACACAAGTTTTTTTTGCTTACATACAGCCCACTCCGAATTGAACCTTAAAACAACCATTGTAAAGAAGGAACATATTGGAAGAAACGAGTGGGATCATTTGCTAGTAAGCGTTAAGCTCGCTCATTCCAACCAATACCAAATAATAATATGTTTACATAATAAAAAATCTAATTAATTTAATGCTTTTATTTAATTTACCTTTCTACTTTTTTGCTTGAGTGATTTTATTGGCCACAAAATTAATTTAATAAAAAACAAAAAGTAAAAAACAGCAAAACAAAATTCCTCAGCAGGGATCGAACTCACGTCAAGGAGCTTACATCAATAGCTATCGCAGGCGCTTACACCAACTAGCTAAGGGAACTACATATGTTACATTAGTCTAAAATGTTGGGTCTAATTCCTTCACTGTGAACCCGTTTATTTTATCTCTAACCGTGAATGTATCATACGTATACGCACACAATAATACTGACAGTTACCGATGTTTGCGTGATGTAAACTAATTAACATTGCCGAGTGTACCTACTAGTCAATCTGAAATAAAATAAATATTGAAATATGTTCAACGCGAAATAATGTCAGTTGGAAATTTGTATCGACATAAAACTAATTTGTGTCTTTTTCTTCAGATCTTTAGCGGAATGGGGTTCTGTAGGGCTCCTGGAGCGAGAGCTCCGGCAGCAGGGCTCCAAGCTGCGCTCCATCGTGAAGGCGCAGGGGCTGTGGCACCCGCGCGTCAACACCAACACCTCCGCCGCCTTCACCACGGACAGGAAGAGGCACTTCTTCTCACTCGCGTCTATGTTTGGTAACATATTTGTTACATTCTGTAACTTTTCTTAAACCTAGGCCTAACTGAGCTAATTTAATAAATTGCTTATCTATTTTATCCTATAAAAATATGAAAACGAAAACCTATGCTTACAGTGTATGCATAGGTAGATCTAACAGACAAATAAAACTATTGAACAGCATTGTCTGGACTCAGTTGCTATATAATTTAATGGGAAACTTAACTTGAAAGAGCCTGGAAGCGGCTTCTCCCACGTCGTGTAGGTTAAAAAATGATCCCGCGGGCTCGTACTATTGGGATAAAAGTTATCCATGCCTTAAACTAGGTGTCGGTCTATCCGTATGCCATGCAAATCCATTGAGCCATCAAGGCGTTAACAGGTGAGGCAGAGTTACTTTCGCTTTTATAAAATACTAGCTGCGCCCCGCGGTTTCACCCGCGTAAGTGTCGATCTCGTGGGAATATCGGGATAAAAAGTAGCATATATGTTAATCCAGTGTGTCAGCTACTTCCATACAAAATTTTATCAAAATTGGTCCAGCCGTTTGAGCGTGAAGAAGTAACAAACATATAAACACACACAAACTTTCGCTTTTATAATGGACACTGTTGTAAGTTTCTCGTCTCGTTGTGGTTGCAGGTCCATCTCCGGACTGGGTGGTGGGCGTGGACAGCCTGAACCTGTGCCAGAAGGACTGCACGTGGGCCGAGCACAAGGTGCTGGACCTGTTCCCCTACGACGCCGGCACCGACAACGGCATCTCTTACATGGTGAGTAGTTGAGTACCGCCATGTCGTCACATTGTCTTAGATGAGGTCAACACTTTATGCACAGTCTATTACACAAATTTATTGTCGAGCAAATTGACATCATAGGTCAATTATTTTTCGTGTTATAGCCATATCATTTAACTGTCAAAGAATGACAGCTGTAATTTGAGTTTACCAACAATTTTTTTGAGTCAAGCATATTTATCCTGTTAAAAACATAGTAGATTTTTCCATAGATAACTTCCTATGTCTATGGAAAAATGCTGTTGACATTCTTATTTCAAATAAATAAATAGACCCTTCCCGCCAGCAGAGGCTGAGTTCAAACATCTCAGATGACTTTTCGAACCGATTATAAACCATTGTTTTCGTTAATTTTCTTTACCTATTTCTTATATTTAATTGTAAAAATGCTATTGGTACTTCCAGTCACCAAACTCAGAAACCAACCCCCGCGAGAAGATGTACCGCATCACGCCCATGTATCCGGAAGACCCTCGCGCTCCGTTCTACGCACCCGGCGCTGCCGACGTGCCGCCCATGGCGCGCCTGTACCTCACCAGAGATAAGCTCATCTCCAGGTCCTGTGATGAGGAGGTGCTGCTGCAGCAAGTGGTCGACGAGGAGGAGAACACGCAGACTGTTAATAGACGTGAGTGCAGATAATAATAAAAAATATAGACAGCTAGTATGCGACGAGGTCTGACGGAAACTAGACGTGCTCCATATTTAACAAAAACATAAAATTATAGAAATCAATCTGAAAATCTACAACTATCCAATAAGCCACAACAGCACATTTGACTACCGTGGTACAGGGTAGCGGTAGGTAGGATAGCAGGCGGGAAAAGTAACTTTGGGAAAGGATTTTAAGAGGGTTGATCCGTTAGAGCCACGCTGGAGTCAAAATTGATGATTTCCGACGGACAATAAAACCATAATCTGTTTAATTTATAGATAAGATATTGACGTCATATTAATGGGAATTTCATAATCTAGTGCATGGCTGAAAAACATTTTCATTTATTCGTACAGTTTTCTCATTAGAACAGTTTTTATGCAAGCCTTTTTTTAAAATAGCGATCGACGGTCTACGCAAATGCAAGGTATTAGTAAAACCATATACGACAAACTTATAACAACGTTGCTTTATAAATAATAATAGCATTTATTAGTGCATGGCTGAAAAAAAAAACGATTACTGTAAGTTTTCATTCAAGAAAAGTACCTATATTCAAAAGTGTCAATTTTAGCCACTTTTCGATATTTTAAACGCGTTAGTTTAGGATGAAATCTGAAATATTTATATGTTATTTTAGGCCTAGTAAACGAAGACATTTACGTTCTAAAACATGGTACAAATATTTTTTTAATAACTTATTTTTTTATTTTACTATGAATTATTTAGTGATGCTATATAATCAGCGCGGAATCACGCCGGCGCTCAGTGCCGGCTGAGGCCTTTCAGAGGTAGGACGTGTGTCGCTCCCGTCGCCGCGAGTCGCGTAAAATATTATCGTACTTTCGCGAGTTTTTAGCGCGTCTAGGACATGTTGATACTTTTTATTATAATATATTTTTATTATATTACAAAACTTTGGTGAGTACATATTTTAATGTAATGGTGTTCTATTAACTTAAGAAAGATTAAATTAGACTTCTTTATGTATGTTTTCATTTTACTTTTTTTTCAGATATGGCTAACAAAAGGCGCTATATGGGAACAAAAAAAAAAACGAAAATTTGGCCAAGGCTAATGAAGCTAAAAGGTATGTTACCGAGGTTCTCTACTTATAAAAAATATATTTTTATTAGGTGTAATAAGAAACAATATACTTACTACTTTTTGAAGTAATTTTTTTTATTATTTATTTATTTATTTATTTATATATACTTTATTGTACACCAGAAAATACAAAACAAAAAATACAATTATGAATACAAAACATACAATGGGCGGCCTTATCGCTTACTCGATTACTTTTTGTTTGGATATTTTTATGAAACACAGTAGTAATAAGATAAAGTTAATATCCAATTCGTTGTTATAGGCAGAAAAGAGAAGTTCAAATACTTCAAAACCAGGACTTAAATAAAAATGCTATTGTAAGTTTTATTTTTTTACTTTATATTTTACTAGCTGCGGCAGACATGTGTTTCCTTGGTTTTGATTGAGCAGTTGTTAAACCAAAACTAAATAAGACCTTTCTTCATTATTTATTTATCTCAAGCCGACAATCAATCGCCTGTCATGGTGCTTACTTTTTGTGTCACTATATTATACCCTACATATTATTTTTAGAATCAAGAAAATGAAAAAGACAGTGAAAAACACTGGAAATTCTGGAAAACTTGCAGGCATTAGAAACGGCTCCAATTCAAGATCCTGACGCAGGGAATCTTGTAAGAATTACTTGGTCATTTGTATACATATTTTAGCACAAAAATAACATTGTTAGTTATGTGCTATCTTAAGCCGACAATCGATCGCCTGTCATGGTGCATACGGTTTGTGTCACTATATTATACTCTACATATTATTTTCAGACTCAAGAAAATGAAAAAGACAGTGATAAAACACTGGAAATTCAGGAAAACTTGCAGGCATTAGAAACGGCTTCAATTCAAGATCCTGACGCAGGGAATCTTGTAAGAATGACTTGGTCTTTATAAACATATTTTAGGACAAATAAAACAAGAACCTTCAAGAACAAGTGCGTATTTACAGTATACTTTCATAAGTTCAGATACATGTTGTACATTGTTTCTGATAATATTAGACTTAAAAATATATTTCCTTTTATGTTATAGGTAAATAATAGACAAGAAGTTGAAAGGGATACTGTACTTCAGGCAGAGAGTGCACTTTGGCTAGAGCTACGACGTTGTTTATTGACAGCCTCTTCATTCTGTAAAGTGTGCAAACGGCGATCGACTATTAGCCCAGCCCCTTTGGTTAAACAATTTCTTTACTCATATTCCTTGGACCATATCCCTAGTATTCAACATGGGAAAGTAAACGAAAAAGTGGCCATAGAACAGTTGCAGGTACAAGTTTAGATTTTTCTAACAAACAATTTATTTTTGTATTCTTAAATTCTATTAAAAAGAAGTAATTAGAGTATTGAGTTTCAAATTATTATGATTACAGGTGCTTCGCCGGATGGACTAATCGACGATGATGGCATCACCGAAATTAAATGTCCTAGTTCGGCATTTGGATTAGAGGCAGATTTTGCTATTAGCCAAAAAAAAATTAAATTCTGGAAAATAGATGGATCTGTGAATCGACGCCATGACTGGTTTTATCAGATACAGGGGCAGCTGCATATAACTAACAGAAATTACTGTCTGTTTGCTGTGTGGACAGGCAAAGATTTTAAATTGAAGACTGAAAACATAATCAGGGACGATAAAATTTTGGAGCGAAAATATGGAACATCGGCTAGTCAGCTTTTACAATAAATGCCTGTTACCCGAAATTGTTGATCCCCGAAAAGCTAGGTCCATGAAACTTAGAGACAACAAATATTAAGATTTTATTTTACACGAAATTGTTTTTATTTACTTTAACCTAACTAATAATAATTTAATTGCTCATTTATTACAATAAACAAAAAACTGAATCCCCGCTTACGGAAAACGAAAACATTCCCTACTAACTAAAAACTGGCTAAGTATCAAGATGATTCTAAGCGGTGTATGATACGCGCTCCAACACAAACGGCTGTGTGTGCGTTTAACTGTATAGCTGTGTGAGTAAATTTACCTAAACGCGAGGCGCGCCGCTCTGGAGTAACGCTCTTAATATTGAATTACTACTTATAGTTTGCATCCTGATAATATGCAGCATATATTTTTCGTATAAGCCAACTAATAAGTCACAATCCTCTCCAGCGGAGTGCGCGGTATCTGAGTGGAGCTCCTGGTCCCAATGCTCCGTGAGCTGCGGCAAGGGCCTGCGCATGCGCACGCGCTCGTACCGCATGCCGCAGAAGGCGCAGATGTTCGCGTGCGAGCGCCAGCTCGTGTCCAAGGAGATGTGCGTGGCCGCCGTGGCCGAGTGCGAGTGAGTGCTGCTGCCGGACCAACACATAACATTCATTTTCATACTTAACCCCTTTGGAGAGGTGTATTTTCAAAAATCTTTAGTGCCTACTTTGGGTTATACAAGGTGGTCCAAATAGTGACGACATTATAAAAAATTTAGATTCCTCATAATTACCTAGGAACATATATGGGGTTTCTGATACCCCGAAACCCCATGTATGTTCCGAGATGTTTAATAGTTTAGGAGATATGAATATTTTTTTTAATTTTTGGGGAAATTCTTCGGGGACATCTTTAAAACTTTTAACTTTTCGACAAGCTCGTGTTATGATTTTTTTTTTGCGATGGGACTATCATGAATACTCTTTCATTTGTATAAAAGATATCTTCCTAACATTAGTGCACCATACAATTTTTTTATCTAAAGTAAGAAATATACCTACATTCTAATGCGCCTGCCACACACTCGACGAGTGGCATGGGAAGTAACGAGGAAAGGCGGCAGAGACATAGTGTGGCAACATTACTCGTCATGCCACACGTCATGCTCCTCGTCCTACCCACTGCTCCCTATTTTGTCGGTTTTTGCGCGCGAGTCAAAGGACCGGCAATACGAGTGCGAGTGGCCGGCCACATAATCGCGCGGTCGCAGTCTGCATGGAGCGCTCGCGCAAGACGCACGCGTATGCAAAATTGGAAATTATGTCGTCGCCAAGCGTGGAATGGTCAAATGAAAAGGTGTTAATGTTTATTGATTTGTGTAGTACGGTAGGTATAATAAGTCACTATGTCAAGAATTAGTCTAACAAGAAAAGTTGTATTTATTAGTTATCTAAAAATGCATAGCGCGCACGCTGCCACCGTTTCAACGTCCATTGTCTCACCAAGGCAAATGACAAGTGAGGAGCGTCGCGATTAATTGCGCGAGTAGAGCAGTGTGTGGGCAGAGAGGGCAACATCGCGGCAAATCACGGCAGCGCGAGGAGCATAGCGATGAGCAGCGCAAGGAGCATAGTCTGGCAGGCGCATTACGATTAAAAGTTGATTTTCTTTTTCAATTTTAAAAATGTTAATAATTGTTTCAGATTCTACTAGTCAACTCAAACTTCTAATCGATCTATATCTTTATTTCTTATTATTTATTTATTTTATAATTTACGTACACACAGTAAAATAGGTAGATAGGAAAAAAATTTACTTTAAATCGTAAGAATGTAAATTTACCTATAGGCCCACTTGCGCCACACATCGCTAAATGCACTTAGCGCGAAACGTAATAAAACATCATTCTGTGTCTGTCATCTTCAAAAGATGAACAGAAATAGAACGATGTTTTAACGCTAAATTGAATTTAACTAGCGGGCAATTGCGTACAACACTATCAGTAGCGATGGGTTTCATTTTGACAGTTGGACAATATTCATTGCGTTATTTAGGTTGTTAAGCTGACAAATTTTTCGAACATATGAAGCAATGGATTTGCAATATCCTTCAAAATGATTCAGATTGAGTGTGATAGTGTGTTACGCAATTAGGGCGCAGTTTTGTTCAGCGCTCATACATCTGAGGGTCGCGACTATCGGCTACCCGTCGATCTTTTATCTATCAAAGGACAGAGTCAAGTAGTGTCTTACACGTTGTGACGCCAAAGAGTGTTGGATCATTAACTTCCCTTCAAAATGGTTGAGCTGAATGGTGCTGATCCATGCGTCATGTTCGTTAACGGGCGCCGTCAGTAGGGACTGGTCATCTCTTAACTACCACGGCTTATTTTAATTTCTGAATTGTATTTATGTTTTTTTATTACCGACTCTTTTAACGTGCACGTCTTTTTACATCATTCTCACATGTATAATTTCAAAATTAATGATGTACCGAAGTTTTGTAACAATTTTATAATTTAAGAGAGTATCCGTGGAATTTATTGCCCGTTCTTTTTCATAGGTACCTACTACGCTTTGGAATGGGCAACTAGCTTCATCTATCTGACTGACCGACCCTTTGGCAATTCAAAATGCCTGTAATTGGTTTATTTGAAAATTAAATAAATGCTTTGAGTTTGAGTAACATCGCACTCGTAAAGATCATAGGATGGTGTAAATTGGTGTTTATAGTGTTTTGTCCACAATTATATGAATACTGCATCACTATCTCACACAAACATAATGAAGCACCAAACAATGGTGTCTTTATTGTTACATCACTTGTTCCACAAGTAGGTATATACAAAGTTCTGTTATTATTATTCTGTTATTATAGAGTTGCATTGTATGCAAAAAAATATTAAGGTACTAGCGTTTGTGAGGCAATATTCAGCTGAGTCTTCGCGTTAGGGGTAATCAAAATTCAATACGCGACACTAATGATGAAATAATTACTTACTGAATTATATTCATCTGAATCATCAATGTAACTGTCCAAATTATATTTGCTCGCGAAATTATATTGTCATATTTTCATGAATTGTAATGTATTGTGATGACTATAAAAAGTAAACACCGCCGCCGCCGTAATAATTATGCAAAAAATGTAAGAAATTTTGAATTTCACGAGAACTTTGGAAGAATCGCCTTATGTTATTGATGTCTGTAGCTTTTATTAAGGTGAGGTGGCCATAACTATCTGGTGCTCGTCTTATTTTAATTATTATTTTCTTCTCATCAATATTTACTTATATCCTCTCTTTCCCTCCTCAGAGGCGACAGCGTGATCCCAGAAGACACAGATAACAACGCGACGCCCATCGAGGCCAACGAGGGCGTCTGCAAGACCTCGGAGTGGGGACCCTGGTCCGAGTGCTCCGTGACCTGCGGCGTGGGAGTCAGCACCCGGAGGAGGCACTTCATCAACCACATGGGCATCAAGAAGTGCCCGCTCGTGCAGACTGGTACGTGCCTGTAGTTGCTGGTTTCGTCCAGCATGTTATTATTGTAGCCAAATACCAACTTGGACGGTGTATTTAGTTGGTGTAACTGAGAATCAAAAGGAATTTGTTATCGGTCCTATCTTTTTTGATTTTGCTTGCATTTATTCCATTTTTTACTGACTTCAAAAAAGGGAGGAGATTATACATTCGGCGAGGTTTTTTTTTAATTTACATCCGTACACCGATTTTTTATATGATGAGATCGGTGCCTGATGAATTTAGAATCTTCACACGACTCCTTTACAAACAAGAGGCATGATGATCACTCCACTAGCGCTATTAGTGTATTTAACGGTCTCAATACTGAACTAACTTCACAAACTACGTATATACGTAGATCTCAACTGGAAAACACATGTTGATAATGTCTCTAAAAGAGTAAATAAGTTTGTATATGCACTCAAGGCGGTTAGAAGCGTAACTAATATTAAAACGGCGATAACATCGTATCACGCATATGTCGAGTCGTTGTTACGATATGGTTTAATAATGTGGGGTAACAGCACCGATCATAACAGAGCATTCGTTGCTCAGAAAAAATGTATTAGAGCAATTTATGGGCTCCAACCAGACGAATCATGTAGACCTGTATTCAAAAAACTTGGTTTGTTACCGTTACCGTCTCTTTATATCTATGAGATATGCATATTTGTCAGAAAGCATCAAAATTTATTTGTGAAAGCAGATGATATTAATGTCCGAAACCGACGAGATCCCAACAGGCTCGTACTAAGTGAGATTCCAAGGCTAACTAAATATAATAAAAGCTGCCTTGCAATGTGCGTACGTTTATATAATAAGTTACCAAATGATCTCAAAAATTTTAATACTAAGTTATTTAAAAATAAAATATACGAATGGTTATCTGTTAATAGTTTTTATAGTGTTAAGGATTTCATTGAGAAACAATGTTAATGTCAGTTACATACTAAAAATTTGCATGCTTATTATTATATTGGCAAAACATGTTTTGTTCTACACTGTACTTTTACCATCTTTTTATACCGTGTTTTTATGCAAATAAATATTATTATTATTATTATTATTATAAAATCTTGCTTATTCCGTTTATTAGTTCAAGCAATTCCCGCTAGATGTCGTTACACGTACCTAACATCATGTCCCTAGTTCCCTACAAATACTTCGCTTCTTTCACAGAGGAGAACCGCAAATGCATGGAGCCACAATGTACCGAGCAAGAAACTGAAATATCTGACCCGTCCTGTCCCACCACCGAGTGGGCGGCCTGGTCGCCCTGCTCCGCCTCCTGCGGCAAGGGCGTGAGGTTCCGCATGCGCCTGCTGCTGGTGCCGGCCGACAGGCAGCAGGACTGCTCCGCCAAGGTCGAGCTCATGCAGCAGCGGCCCTGCCAGGAGAGGGACAGTTGCGCCGTCGACATGCTCACTGCTAAACGTTAGTTTTGCTCTAGAATAATTAGGCTGAAAATCACCACTTTTTGAACGTCAAAAGTTTAGATGACCACCCACAAAATGCCCACCCTTCACCACTTCTTAGGGAGAAATTCATCAATGAAACTGAACGCGATTGTGCAACAAAGATGACACGACAGCACCTGCACGCGGTTTAGATGTGCTGATCGCGTTCAGTTGTGTTGGTGAAATTCGCTCCTGGTGATTTAGCTGGAATGAAGTAGTGGATACATATACAAACTCCGTGGTTTAAATTTTACAGTGCGACCTAGCAAGTTTTTCCTAGTGGTTGACTGCAGTATTATGCAAAATTACCAAAATATTGGCATTTCTAAGGAATATAAGACTCATAACCGTAAAACATACATAAATATATAGGTCATGTCGCCTTATCTAGCGATGCTCGGCGACGCATTCGGAGATACATAACAATGACCCGCCTGCAACCGACAAGCCGCGAACATTTCGTCGCTCGCGCAACTAAAAGTCCTATCTCACTTTTTAGCTAATTTGGGTTGGGACGGCTACATTTTTCTATTCGTGATTCTTTACATTTTGTTGCCTTTCGAAATGGTTATCTTTTGATATCCAAATAACATAGAGGTACGACGGTTAGTGAATAGTGTAAAGCATCACGAATAAAAGAGCGTAGTCGTCCTGACTCAGAAATGTGAAAAATGAGATAGGACTTTTAGTCAAGTCATGCGAGCGAAGATTTGTTTAACTACAGAGAGAGACGTGTTGCGATAATTACACATTTAACAAGTTACTTTGTAAGTAGGTACCTAATTGCGAGCGCGCCTCACGAGGCTACGTTGTGTAACGCTAAAATGCTAGTCAACTGGCTGCGATTATAGTATACTTACGCTTACCTAATTATGTGGCACATCTAATGATCTAACTCGGCGATACCTGTGTCTGATACCTTGACCACGGAATAAAATTAGTGGTTTCGAAAAAGTAGCAAGTACCAAACGAAATCAGTGTCAAAACAATATAATCTCTAACGTAAGCGAGATGCAACAATCAATGGTTATCATAATGTTATTATTGCTATGTTTAGCGAAAACAGACACATTTCCTAGTACAGTGATGTTAATGAAAACTGCGCAAATTCTGGACGCAAATAAAATGTAATGTGTATCGGCACAAGGTTAGTTCTCAGTGAGTTATGGTTTATCTTAAAAATAGTACATGAATGTTAATAAATTTGCATAGATTTACATCTGTGTAGGATGAACGAAGAGTCTTTGTTGACATAGAAACAAAGCGAATTTCTGTAGATTCAAGTAAACAAAGAATGACTGGTTTTGCGATAAGTGAAGAATTTCTAAAAAAAACTAATCCAACTATCATGGATAATTCTGCAACAAAACAATAATTCACAGCAAAGAGTATAATAATAATTGTTCACAGACAACTACAATATTTTGCAAGTGTTTGAAGTTGCTATTATTTACAGAACTAAGAACATAGCAAAATGTTAGGAAAGTCAAGGCGCCTTCAGTTTAAAACTAAAGACGCGTTCACTTAGATTATAAGAGTAGTGGTTAAAGAAAAAAGTACATTCTTTCAATAAGTGGATGTTGTTATGAATGAAGTCCACGGAGATATGAAGTCTTATCAACCCATTCGTCTAGGAAACGATACAAGAACCATGGGCGTAGCCACACTGGGGCAAGCTGGGGCGCTTGCCCCACCTTGGCTCTGACAAGAAAAAAATACGGAAATTAATGCATTGAAGGAAATGGAAGTGGCGGATCTGATCAAAATTTCGGAAATGCAATTTTATTCCAGCTTAAAAACTGCGCTCGCTATTTTTCTTGCCCAGCCATGTACGACCTGTACAATAGAGCGATCATTCAGCATATTACGGCGGGTCAAAACGTGGCTTCGCTCAACCATGAGCCAAAATCGTCTAAGCGGCCTGTGTATGCTAAGTGTGCACAGAACGAGGATCGCCGAATCAAAAAATACATTTGTAGAAGAAGTACTAAATAGGTTCTGCCAGAACCCACGCCGGCTTCTCTTGAAGTAATATTACTTATAAAGTTAGTTAAAACTTAAATTTATAAACACCGACTATTCATAAATAAAACTATAATATCTGTCCTGTGTGTAATTGTTTATTTTCTGTACCTGAAAATATAAACCTCTAAATTTACAGATTAACAAATTGGCATAGGCGCAGAGCCCAAACGGCTCAAGTTACAAAAAAATTACCGGGGGAGGGGGGATAGGACTGCTGCCCCACCCTAAGCCCAAGGCTGGCTACGCCCAAAGAACGAATTAATAAGTTTCTTCTTTCTCCAATTCTGGTTTTGCTGTTGAACAACTACAATATAACCGCCTTTAAAATTCAAATTTTTTTCTTGAATGGTTCCGTCCCCCAGGTATCTGCATGGAGGAGGCGGACCCGGGCCCGTGCCGCGGGCTGTACCAGCGCTGGACGTTCATGGCGCAGAAGGGCATGTGCGTGCCCTTCGCGTACGGCGGCTGTCGCGGCAACCAGAACAACTTCATCACGCAGGAGGACTGCACCAGCACCTGCAGCCTTATACTAGGTATGCACAGCACCTTTCTAGAGTAGCTCTTGATCAGCTGAAGGTATCCAGACAGTTTCCCAATAGTTTCTCCATCGTCCTCCTCTTGTTCTTTTAACAATTTATTTGGAGTCGTGGCAGCATGGTTTTTTGTCTCTATAAGCCGTGATCACATCACAGTACTGAGACCGTTCCATGGAATCAAATATGCTCATCTTATTATGCTTAGACCCAATGACGTGATGACTCTGACGTTAAGACGTTAAGGGCCTAGTCTTCTATTGCACAATTTAAGAATCGCGTGCGGCGAGTCCACGCGCCGTGCGTCTGCACCCGGGCTCCCTGCAGTCCCCGCATTCATCCTACCTAGCGATATTTGACACGGTCGGAAAGTTGCTCTACTAAGTAATAATCAATATTTATTTATATTTGAATGGTACCTTGGCGGGGGTTGCTCTCCCTTCGCGCCTCCGGTTTTTATATAAATTCGTTCAGGCTAGATAGTAATACCAAAAAACAAGTTAAGACTGATGAAGATTTTCAGATGACAAAAAAATAACTCCTTAAATAAACGGAACCTTCTGACCAAAAAAGAGATGAACTACAGAAACAGACGATAGATCAAAGTTTCGATCACATATTATGGTAGAGATAATGGACAAACAGCATTATCTCTGCAGGAAAACGTCACAATTGCCAGCTGCGGTTTTTATATTAAACAAAGTAACAGTCCAATATTTAAACAGCCAGTCCCGATGGTATTTATAAATACAAAGATGGAAAAACAGGACTGGTAGAAGTAAAATGCCCACTTTCTGCAAAAAATATGCAATCTGAAGAAGCGATAAAAGAAAAAAAAAATGGAAATGTAACATTAGGAGAAACACGTTTGCGATTGACAAAAACCACGTCTATTATTTCCATACTCAGGGCCAATTAAACATTACGGAGATGGATATGTGCTTATATGCCGTATGGGCTGGAGTGGACTACTCAATGAAAGTCGAATAATATAAAAAGAGACCCTACGTTCTGGCACTACAAAATGGTAAGCCCAGTGTCAAATTTTTATTTGCATTGTCTGCTCCCTGAGCTAATTGATTCCCGCCTTAAAAGACCCGCCATAAATATCATTCAACCTATTGAGAAAAAAGTAAAAAGAAATAAGAACCACGTCTTTTACCGCAGACTTTGTGAAATGACAACACCCACAAGACCACGAGAATTATCAGAAATCTACCCCAATATAACCGTCGAGAGATGGTTGTATTCAAAATTGAAAAATTCCCTCAACGGAAGAAAAAAAAATGCGCTAGTCGCAAAGAACGCCATGAAATGGCTCACACAGACACTACACATCACATCAGACACAACACAGACACCAACACATGCTCATCGCAGACTTATATTTTATCGCCTTCAAAGTATGCTCCTTCAGAAACGATACACTTACTACGCCAACGAATAATCCAATCATCAAAAGATTTTTTTTTAAATTTGGAATTGGTTTGCTGTTGACTCTATTCTAGCTCAGAGGTGACAGAGACAAAGTCGACGATGGAGTGAGCTTACCCAGAAGAAGCCTATTCACTCTCACTTTGAAGAGATTCGGGTTGGGTTTGAGTTAAGTTCTCGCCGCGAATATTCCTTTGTCTTACCGAATGAAAACGGTGCCACGAAGTGGTAATTTGAGGTTAGGAAAAAGAAAGAAGTCGGCTGGAGCCATATCTGGTGAATAAGGTGGTTGCTCGATAAATCACGAATCATGTATTTGTTGAGCTTTTGGTCAAAAATTTGTTTACAAAGATGGCCTTGTGCGAAGACGCATTATTGTGGTGCAAAATCCAACAATTTTCTTTCCACAAATCTGGCCTTTTTCTTCGAATTTGCTCTCTTAAATGCCGCAT